>OY744553.1:24411091-24516091 GCA_963556195.1 Sepiola atlantica | reverse complement strand
TGTGTTAGTAAAATATACAGGAAAAAACGTTTGTTTATTCAGTTTGGATATAATAAGAGATAAAGAACGAATTTACGGTGGATATAGCAGGCACGTAGCCAGACTTCTAACTTAGGGGGGAGGCATTTTTAGGAGGGGCAAAACTAATATTGATATTCTAATATGAGTGACGTTTTGGTTCAGTGTATGTGTGTACTGATATATAAATATAAATTAGTAGTAAAGAAAATTCAATTTCTTTTATATGATCTAAATATATTGTTGTGTATTTCGGTAGATGCATGTAAATAACAACATAAGCATAGTAAAGCACATAAAGCATAGTAAACACAGTAATAATAGCATAAAGTTCGTAAAATAAGGTAGCTACTTGCTAGCTCTACAGAATTCTATTATAATCTCCTATTTTTACAGTTATTGAAATGCGCAAGGATGCGCTCTCTGTCAATGTTTCTCAGCAAATCTTTTTCAAAGGATATGAGGCCAGTCTCTCTGTTGATATCAAAGATCGCATTCTTGTTTTGATGCGCTTCACTGAAGAGAATAGTCTTTCAACGGTTACTGGGGTCTGTGGGATGGTAAGGAGCAATTGCAATACTCTATGCACCGATGGAAAAATATCCCTGTCACATTGTTCGAATAATTCTGAAAATCCAAGATCTTCGGTAGGGAGACGTCGCTGAATATAGTTCTTGAATATTTCCATCTCACTCTCCTTTACCAAAACCCCAAACAGTGGACCTAGCTGTTTCAGCGTCTCACTGTCCATGAATGGTTCTGATGACGTGTTACACACTGCAGCAGCTTTCATCACTGCACATTGACCATTTCCAAATCGAGCACTGTCGGAGTACCAAATCAAAATCTTCCACTGTACCCACACAGTTATGGCCAACGGAACCAGTCACTAATGCGCCATCTAATTTTCCGGATAACTTTCGTGCTCTTCTAGATGGCCGAGTATCAATATCCGTGATATCGTACTTTGTGGCAAGCTTCAATGCATACTTCACCACCTTCTCTGTATCGAATGATTTTGCGTGTTCAAGTAGTGTTTCCACCAAGCTAATAGCTGTCTCCGCATTTGTTTGTTTCTTTTGCAGACCTTTGGTCACAACATCTGTATAGTCATATAATTTTCCAAAAAAGATTAGGAAAACTAGGAACTTCTTTGTCTGAATTGCCTTCAGTAGAGCAATAGCAGAAAGTTTTGTTTCAGCAGCAGGATCATTTTGAAAGGATGCCAGAGTGTTCAAAATTACATCAAAACGACGCAAAAACTTTTCAACCTCTAAGGATCTGGAAGACCACCTGGTTGTAGATGAATGGGTCAGTTCCAATTGTGGGTCTTTCGGATACAACATCTTCTGGATTTCCAGGTATCGGGAATGACGTTGTGTACCTGTCATGAAAGTGTACACTAAATCCATGGTCTCGAAGAATGTCTTAATGGCAGAATCAATCTCAGTGACAGATGCGAGAACTAAATTCAACCTATGAGATCACAGTGCACATACTGGGCATTTGTATAGCCAGCCCTTTTCATCAGCGCTTGGACACCACCACGTTCACCTGACATTACACTTGCACCATCGTATCCTTGCCCAACACACATCTCCTTCAAATGTTCCAAAATACTGACAGCAGATAAGTCATACAGCTCCATGAAACCAATGGCCCGTTCATGGACTTTTCCTCCGTGCAGAAACCTTAATGAAACACCAAGGTAATTCTTTGTTAGAGATGTCCTTAACCTCATCAGCTAAAACCGCATAATATCCGGCTTCCTGAACTTGCTCCCTGATTTCCTCCAACAGAACCTCTGCGCTGAAAAGAGTAAATCATTTTGAATCTTTGGGCTTAACATTTGTGCATTTCTCGTAATTAAATTACGAGATTAAGCGTTGTTGAATAGTTGGGTCATACTTAGATAAAAGTGAGAGTAACTCCAAAAAGTTTCCTCTGTTTAGTGATTCTTTGCTTTCGTCATCACCTCTGAGTGCTATCTCATTCTCTGTACAGAATAATACTATGTCCAGTACTGTCAGGAGATGCTGTTTGTGCTCACCGATTAATTTCTTGTCTCGGTAGCATGGATCCAGGAGTTTATCCACTCTCCCTACTTTCTGAACATTTTTAAGGTGATCCGAACCTTGTCCGTTTCTTTGTGGACATCAGTGTCATTATGTGCTTTCAAATTTTGTCCAATTTTCCTCCAGTCACGAAAGCCAAACTCTGTCCAGACTCTACTTTCCTCCCGTCGTAAATGTCCAAAATTCCTTAATGTGCTTATATTTTATATTAAATATTTAATTTCTTTTAACGCAAAGGCGCCACAAATAATATTTTGCTAATAGTTGTCAATCAATGAAAATAGATTTTAAGACCGTCCTGGAAGGGGTTCCCTCCAATTAAAATATTTAAAATATATTTTTTAACCAAATTATTTTTTTAAATATTTTTAACCAAATTATTTGTTTTAAATATTTTTTCAACCAAATTATTTTTTTAAATATTTTTTAAACAAATTATTTTTAAAATAGGATTTTGAAAGTTAAATTTAATTGTTACGGTATCGTTTGGTCATTAAATTATTAACTGAACCAAATTGTTATGGAACTATAAATAATGATTGTTAGTGTACTGTTGATTTAATCTCTATTCATAAAATTATTGGATGTAAAAAGCGTCCAAAACTCTCAATCTTTTAATACATGAGGATTTGCTAAGAATCAAAATTCTTAGCTAAACCTTATTTGCGAAAATGTAATGTTCTACGATTGGTGACATTTATTGGATGTGTTTCTAAGAGTATTTTGTTCTAATTGGCGATTTTTTGTGCGCTTCTGAGAGATTCCCGGAAGCCATGTTGGATGTCGCTTTCGAAATGAAGAGCCGACACTTGGTTTTAAAACAAAAAAAAAACCTTTAAAATAAGTTAAAACACAAATAAACTTATTCAGCTAGGTAGAATAGTAACTTGTCTTGCACTTGCTAACATTTATTTGTTGCACATTTGTTTTTTCACCCTATTTTCGTTCTTCCGTTCTGTTGATTATAGTAAAAGATTCCCCAATTTTTACTATATCTTTTGTTTATTAAATTGTTAGGTGAAAGTACAGAATAGTTAACAAAGCACCCCCTCTCTCTATGTTAAGAATAGCTTTCTAAATAATGTTATTATTTCAACCCGGTTTGTAATTAAATTACGGGATTAAATCTATCATAATGCATTTAGGTTTCTTCGTAAACAAGTCAGAAATTTTAATATTTTGTTAATAATTGAAAAATAGATCAATTACTTCGTCTCTGTTCGAAATTTGAAAGGCATTTGGAAGTATTTAAACTATCGAATAGAAAGTCATTTGAACTGGCTTTGAAATGCTTAGAAAATCATGTATTTAAAAAAGCAAAATTGTTTTTCTTGTCATGAAATTAATTTATTAGTTATTTTTTTTTTGTAAATGTAATTCAGTTTTTTAATCTCTGGTGGACATCTTGCCTAAAAGTAAATTCATTTACTACTTTATAAATTTGTTTGCTTCTTTCAAATTAATCGTTGAAAGGTCGGAAAAGAATCAGAGAAAAAAAGCCCCCTCACTTTTTGACTTGGGCCCCCCCCCCCCCCCACTTTACGGTCATCAATAATTAAGTTTATATGCATGTGTTTAATTTTATCTAATTAGCTTATCTATTAATTGATTGTTGGTCTTATATTGTCATCATTACAATATAAGATCAACAATCAATTGTATCTAAAATTTGGCGAAATGGGTGAGTTTTTGTTAAAGGTCCCTATTCTATAGGTATATTTACGGACTTTCATTTTCTTCTCCAAAAAATCGACACCCCGAAGCAAAACACGCGAAACTTGAATTAAACTGATTGTGGCTTTTCTGTGAATCACAATTTATTTGCTTTCCCTTTTTTGAAGACAGCGGCAGACAATCAAACGGAATAACAGAATTAGGAGTTTTTATACAAAATCTTCTTCTTTTTTTTATTATTATTATTATTATTATTATTATTATTATTCATAGTAGTCTCAACTTTTGGATGTTTTTAGTTGGGGTTTTGTTTTGTTTTTTGTTTTTTAACATCAAGTCAATTCCCTTGACCTTAGATATTCAAGCTGTAACTTAACACTTTTGCGGTTCCTAATAGGCAAGCCTTTTGCAGAATTGGAAAAGAAATTGTATCGTCAATTTGTTTAATCCATTTATGGTGGCTTTTCGTTATGGTTCCAGGCGCTCCAATCACAACGGGGATCACCTTTACTTCTTTACACTTCCATAGCCTAACTAATTCCCATTTTAGATCTTGATATTTTTTTTTTTTCGTGTTCTTTCTCCTGCACTCTGGTATCGAAGCGTAAGGCTATATCAATGATTAAACAAGTTCTCTTGTTTTTGTTCAGAAAGACTAAGTCGGGTTTAGAATGCTCAAGAACCTTGTCAGTTTGTATGCGCATGTCCCAAAGAAGTTTGGCATTGTCATTCTCTTGTACCACTTCTGGCTTATGCGCATACCACTTCTCATTGTGGTCCAATTTGTAAAGTTTGCATATATTCCAGTATAGTACCTGAGCGACTCTGTCGTGTATCCATTTTTTATACTGATGTTGTGCCAGCATTGGGCACTCAGCTACAATATGCGCCAAGTCGGCATATCGGGGATTCTGCAGTTTTGTCAATGTAATGTTTGATAGACTTAGTGCGAGTGGCTTGTTCCTGGGTTGCCATGAAGGTGCTCTCAGTAGATCTTTTGAGATCTCCCCCTGACTAACCAATTCCAACTGTCATTATCTCTAAATGCAGTATTCTTAAAGAATGCACTGTGTAATTTCTTTCCAAATAATTTTAACCCTCTTTCTTGTAACGTTTGATTCTTTCCCCCCCCCTAGTTCTTAGGATTTCCTCTAGTTTCACTTCACGAAGAAGAATCTCGTTACTTTCCGAAATATATTTATAGAGACAACCTTCTTCTATATTCACAACATCTTCAAGACTAAGTAGGCCTCGACCATCCTCCTTTCTAGGTAGAAATAATCGGTTTGTATCTCCTTTCTTTGCAAAAGCTCCATAAATTGTGAGCATTTTCCGTGTTTTGATATCCAAACACTTTAGTTCATCCACATTCCAGTCAAGTATACCGGCAGTATATCGAATGATAGCTACTGCTCTGGCATTGATTGCATAGATGGTATTTCGACTGTGGAGGTGTGACTTAAGGATAATCCTTACTCGTCTGTTGTACTCAGCTTTGACCTGGTTTTTCATTTTCTTGTTTTTTATCTTATCCGCCTCCAGTATTCCTAAGTATGTGTAGCCCCTCTCACTGTCTACATTCTTTATTAGATCTGTTGTTGGGAGTTCAAGGCGATTTGAGTAGACAAGTTTACCCTTTTTTATGACAAAAATGGCACATTTAGTGATGCCAAATTCCAGTCGTATGTCGTCGCTAAATACTTTAACCGTATTCATTAGGGTATCAAGTTGGGTTTCATTCTTTCCAAAAACCTTAAGGTCATCCATGAATAGTAAGTGGTTGACTGTAGGAAGTCCTTTCCCAAGTTCATATCCTGCCTTCACATTACGTAAGAGAAGTGTCATTGGGATTAAACAAATGACAAAAAGCGAAGGGGAAAGACTATCGCCCTGGAAAATCCCTCTCTTGATTTTCACTTTACCTAATGTAAGTTAAATTGGTTTCCCAATTCTTCATGCTATTCTTTAAAGCGGTTTAAATGTTGGGGGCTATTCCGAAAATGTCCAGGCATTTGTGTACCCATGAATGAGGTATCATGTCAAATGCTTGTTTATAATCCACCCACCCCATGGCAAGGTTAGTAGTTCTTCGTTTGCAGTTTCTCATGATCATTTTATCAATCAGAAGCTGCTCTTTGGTGCCATGTGACCTTTTTCGGCAGCCTTTCAGTTCCTATTCCTGTTCCTGTTCCTGTTCCTACTACTACTACTACTACTACTACTATTACTACTATTACTATTGTTATTATTATCATCATTTATATAAAGTAGAGAGGATTTTTCCCCTGTACATATTTTGATTAATAGGCTACTAAACTCACCAATTCATTACGCTTAATCACTCGAGCGTGTTATAGTAAATTTTCATTATTTTTCACCAACGAACACTAAATATTACATTTGGCCCACTTTCTACGACTCTCCGTAAAACCAACTTCATATAGGTGGTAGCAAAAACTTTTCTCCCTAACAATTCTGTACTCCACTCATCGACACCGGGGACTAATAAACACAGTTTAATTTTCACAAAAGACTCCGTTCTGATTTATTATTTGGCTGGTATTAATTTACTACATAATATAAAGCAATACGCAAAGACTTAATGACCGCTCCCGTTCACTCCGATGAGTTTCCGTGAATATCAGATTACGTTATTTCTATTTCTACCTATGACTTCTATATTTATATTCATTCCGGAATTAAGCGAATGAAATTAACGAACACAGTTCCTGCAACATTTAATCATTCAACATGGCGGCTACAATTTCTTGATCGAATCGACTTCCTATTTAATTCAATAAACGCCAAGATACTCGTAGACCCCGATACATTTACATTTTCAAAATCATACACCTTTAACACGCATATTATAGAAAACTTGCCCAAATCCATTTATTTCATCAACTACAAATGACCTAAACCGTGTCGCTGTTGAACTTTACATTTAGTCGGCAGAAATTGAAATTTCTGTTTGTTCTTTTTTCACCAGAAGCTACTTGCTAACATGCTTCCAACAAGACCTCAACCACTATCAGAAGATCATTTCATGTCTAAATTATGTCAAAAAATGTATTTTGGTCCAAAATGCCCTAATATGGTAGTTTGGGCTCAGACGACCAAAAAATTGAATTATTTTTAATGTTTCTTCATCTATCACCATAAATCTTCCATTCCACTTCTAACGAGCCATCAACCACTACCAGACGATCATTTTAAACCAAAATATACCCCAAACAGTGATTTTTCCCCAATATGCCCAAATAAGGTAATTTGAGCCCAGACACCAAAAAATTGAAATATTTTGAATTTCTCTTTTTCTATCACCAAGAGAATTCCATTCCGCTTCTAACGAGCTCTCAACCACTATCGGACGATCATTTTTAGTCAAGATATTGAATTTATTCCTATATTTGGCATTCTGGGCGCAATGTGGGCCAGGACCCCCCCCCCCCCACACACACACACACACTTTTTAGGAGAAACCCTCCCCCCCCCCACACATACACACACTTTTATAACTGTCCCGCCGGCCTTGCATTATGATGGATTTAATCTCGTAATTTAATTACGAACCGGGTTGAAATAATAACATTATTATTTAGAAAGTCATTCTTAACATAGGGGGAAGCGTATGGAGGGGCTTTGTAAACTATTCTGTATTTTTACCTAACAATGTAATAAACAAAAGGTATCGTAAAAATTGAATTTAACTTGAAAATCTTATCTAAAAAATAGCCCGGTCCGTAAACTGCACAAGTACCAAAATGATAACACAATAAGTGTTCTTTATTGGTAGGAGGTAGCCCCGTATTTACAACTATATCCCCCGCAAGTACGGTTCTAAAATCTTTTTTCAATCGATATATCTTCCCTAATTAATTACTGACTTTTCCTACTTTGCCAAAATTGCCAAATTTTCCTTTGTCGAATTTTCCGTTGCCGAATTTTCATTTGCCGAATATTCAGGGCACCCCTTTTTTCTTTCAATTTACAAAATATCTATTTCTTATATTGTTTTTAAATGTTGGTGTAAAAATATAAGTCTCGATGTATTGCTTCTAAATAGGGGGTATTTAGAAGCAAGACATCGAGACTTATAGTAATTTCTCCTTCTCAAATAATATTTATTTGAAAAGAATCTCACAAGAAAAGACACGTTTTACAAGAAATTATAATCCAGACCTCTATAATTAAGTTTATAATTAATAATTAACATTATGATTAGATTAACTTTATTGTTTGACGTTGTCTTTCGAACTAATTTTGAACATTTTGCTTTTTTTTGTAAAGACGGGCTACTTTTCGTTAAGTTTTATTTTCTTTAAACAAAAAATGTTAGTTGTGTTGTTATTTATTGTTTTGTTGTAAAAGTTACAGCAATAAAGGAATAGAGTTCTTCAAGAAAAATTCCAAACAAATGAGACTAGTTTTGTTTCTTTAAAAAGAAACTTAATGTAGATAAATCGATTTCATTTTCTTCAAAACAATGCGTATTAATAAATACTTATTTAAAAAATATTTATTTACAATTATTGGAGGATGGCATAGCCTCTTAAGTGAACCCCACGATTTTCAGTTATTTAAACATCCAAAGATTAATAATTTAAAAAATGCTATTAGTAATTATTTTTTTCTAAAAACACATTTTAAATTTCTTTAAAATAGAGTTAACAAAAAAGAAAAGAAATATATGCACTTACATTTATGTTGGTCAAAATTTCCTCTAGTCTTTCTAAGATTAGTTGTCTCTAAGAAAATGAAAATGTAACTAATCTTTTTCATTATTATACTTTTATTCTATCTCCCTATCCACTCTTTATTTATTTTGACATTTTTTTTCACTATTAGTTCACACAGACATGAAAAATCAAAATCAAAGAAAGAACTGACGCTAAAGTCTTCGACTTCCACTTCTCATATGTGTGAAAAAACATTGGATTCACTAATTCACCTAATCCCACCCTACATCACAAGCCTTTTTTTTGCTCTCCTCTTGTACGTGAGGTTTATACCCTACCAATGTTGTTTTTTCTTTCAACTTCATCTCGGGTGAAATCTGGGATTTTTTTCTGTTAATTTCAAAAATGTTGAATGTAACATTCACATTTTTTTTAATTAACAGTTGCAACTGACAACAAAAAGAAAAAAACGTATTTGAGGTTCGTGATAAAATACAAAAATAATTTTTAAAACTAATTCCCAGTTTCATTTGAAAATAATTTAGGTTGCTAGTATTCATTTCTATCTTTTGAATGAAGACACTTTCTTTTATAAATTAAAACAAATATCTTTAAAAGAAGCTGGCAGAACAACAACGTGAATTAATTTTGTGTTTATATTACATCATTTGGATTATAATTATTTAATTGATAATTTATAATATTAAATAGTGTGAATTAACAATATTTAAAAAAAATGTATTTGGTAAGTTGACAAAAAAGACAGATACACTGACAATCTCTTTCACCAAGCAGAAAACAGGTGAAAAGCATCGAGGCTTTGTTTCCTTCACCAGTTGATCTGAAACTAGCGAAGTTATGTTTGAGTTTGAGAACGCGTACATTTTTTAAAAATTTCTTTTTACAAAGTAACATTAATTTAAATCATATTTAGATGTTATTATGGTCAATAGTTTTATTTTAACTGGTAGTTTAAAATCCGTAAATATTTAGTATCGCATCATTAGTACCAGGAATGGAAAATTAAGTTTTAAACAAAATAAAATCCAAAGAAGCGTTTTTGAAATCGGAAATTATGTTAAAAATTGGTGGGAGGTCCCCTCTTGGTGGGTGACCCAGGGCCCCAGCCCCTTGGCCCCTTAATCCGGCCCTGCTGTAAAATATATTACACAAAAGTAAATACTGGTTCATAATGAAGAAGTATAGTTGACTACGAAATATAAGAGTATTTATATTTATAATATTTTTTGGATCACAAATTTCAGGGGGTACAAATGTAAATGCTGGGGGATATAGAATATGGCTGACTCCATATTTTGCGTGGGCGGTTGTAGATCATTTCTCAACTGGTCGAATGAACAGAAGACGTATCAGCTAAAATGCAACATTGAAAAGAATGCCATCTAAATCGAGTGATACACAAACAAACTCATTTTATAAGCATATTTGCTCGTTTGATCTATAGCCGAGACTTGTTCAAAGATGGCGCCGGTCTCGATTATTGTAAAACAAACAAATTCGATGCAACTCTTCGCCATCTTTCGTATTGTTCAAATAACAAAATATTTTTACTAGGCTTAAATTTGAAAATAGCAATTTAAAATACGTTACTGCATCTTTATAAACGAATCTGCCCATCCGTTGAACATCTGTCACAGTTTCGGATTTTGTTTTTAATACGGATTGATAATTTGAATTTTTTGGATTATTACGACTCATATTAGTTGTTATTTTCAAAACGTTTCGGCCGATGTAATCTCCGACTTTCTTCGGGTGCATCTAAATTCCGTAAATAGTGTAAATCAGATTTTTTTAGATGAGGATTGATAATTTATATTTTTTTATTTATTCGGACTACTGTTCACATCTTGGATTTTATTCTCACAACGTTTCAGCCGGTGTAACTTATGACCTTCTTCAGGTGCATTTTGTCGAACTTGAAAATCTTTCTAACTCTGGAATCTGTACGGAATTTCGAGCTAAACCCTTTATTTAATCCGCGGGGGTAGCTTGGTCTCGTTCTGTCAGCCATGACCGGGTAGAAATCTTAAATAATTATGAATTATATTGGTTGCATCACCTGAACCTTCAATACCAGAAGACTGATTATTACTCAGCACTTTTATCTGTTGCGTCATGGAGCCAATCTAGCGTTGTAATTTACGTTGTTTAAAAATATTTTCTTTTTAAAGAAAATGGCATTAAACTAAAATTAATTTGTATTGGAGTGTTATATTAAATTTTGGAGTGTTATATTAAATTTTGGGGTGTTATATTAAATTTTGGAGTGTTATATTAAAGATAAAAGATTAATAAAATTCAGAAATACACAGAATTACAGGGTAACCCATTTTTTAACATAGTTCACCCCAAACAAGGCAGGACGCCACTGTAGACGTAAGGGGCTACTGAGAAAAAAGGGAGAAGGTTTGGGGGGATCAACCTAAATTGGGATCTGCGCAGCGAGATGTCTGTTTACATTAGTTTTAAATTTCTGCATGTCAGTACCGTCGGGAAAACAAGGGACAGGGAGGGAGTTCCAGAAGCCAGCAGCACGAGGACAGAAGCTATTGAAGTAGAAAGCTCTCCGGCATCTGGGGACCTCCACAGTAAATGGATGGGATTCAGCTGATTTAATATGCCACCCATGAAATGCACACTTCTTTCTGCAACCAAAAGATTGAAACTTGGTGGACAAATCAGGCATAGACTGAGGTTTATTTGTACCGAATATGGTTGGATTGCGGAAAGGATTTTGAATTTTATTAACTACAAGACGTGCAAATACAGGATGCCATTCTGAATTTCTGTTTGAATATTACCAAAAAAATAAGGTTAATACCTAATATTTATTAAGTATTCATGAAGATTACACGAATCCTGATTTTAGTAAAAAAAAAAAAAAACTAGTTCGCTTCGCCGGCTCGCCATCGCTTGAAATACTTGAAATACACATTTTTAATAATAAACATTTAATTCCTAACAGTGTTGTAAATACGGAAACAAAAACTTTTGAATTTAAATAATTAAAATTTCAAACGGTATTGGGAAGACATTCTTCCCAATACCGTTTGAAAAACACAATCCTGCGGATCTACAACAACCGACAAAAAAGGGGACTCTTAATTAAAAATAAAAATGTATGAAACATAGACGCTTTTATCAGAGAAAATACTCTGATGAAGGTGTCTATCGCCGAAAAATTTAAGATTAAAATAAAAATTTTAAATATTGGCATCATTTGGCTTTTAACGGCTTTGATCATTCAAATATGAACATTAACATTTTGGTAATTTTGATAAAACATATTTATCTTTTAGATATAACCGTAAAGAAAAGAAAAGAAATAAGAAATCGATGGAGTGGGCGTATTTTTAACTTACAATTTGGAAATGAAATCAAGTCGGTCCCTATAAAGAAAAGAACATTTGAACACAAATACTAAAGAATTAGTCATGAAATTAAAAAAATATTGCGAAACAGAAATACTTGTTATATTAACACCAAAACAATATTAAACAATAACAACTAATGGTCACCAATATGAAAATCATACGACTAATATCGCATATACAAATACTATTAAAAATGCTTTGCTTTTATTGTGTAAAGTTGAATTGACTTGAAACATGGCGTTTACCTTTAATGCGATATGCGATAAATGGGCCCAACTTTCGCATTAATTCATTTAGATATCAGAGATGGCATTGGGGGGGGTCACTTTTCTGTTTTGTTTGTCTTTCAAGGGCGACTGTAGCGATTTTTTGAAATTTGATATGAAGTTTGATATGATAGTCATCTTCTGCGAAATTTTAACTTTAGTTTTCAACAAATTGGAAAAAAATTCAGGTGACCGGAAACATTAGTTTTAAGTTCAGTTGAAGAAAATTGATATGAATAAAAAAATATATATAACAAAACGCGCGAAAAATCTTATAAAAGTCATCAGTGAAGTGGCCCAGATTTATGGGAAGGTTATGTTATATGAAAACGACAAAGCGATTTTTTTATTCAAAGAATCGAAAGGTGAGCAACGGTAAAACAGCGATTTGCGTTGGACAAAGCACATCTCTAAAATTGTCAAGATAACACTCCTCCCAGGCATTACCTCCTTCTTAGGGGCAGCGTAATATACGTTTGATCGTCACGATACCATTTTTCCAGGTATTACCTCCTCCTTTAAGGTAAAAACAGGAGTAGTGTAGTAGCTGTTCTGTAATCATGATACCGTCCTCCCAGGGATTATTTTCTCATTTGTTGGTGGAGGATAGTGTAGTATCTGTTGTGTTATTATGATACCATCCTCCCAGGCATTACCTTCTTTTGGAGGATATAATATATGTTCTGTTGTCATGAGATCATCCTCCCAGACAATACCTCCTCCTTTGGAAGGGCAGTCATATATAATAGCAAAAGTATGCTCCCTCTGGTCACATATTTTAACTAGTTGTCGTAATTGCGAGAAATCGCTTCCTGAAAAAAAAAGAGTTAAACCGCTATTTGCAGTTTGTTGTGCGACGGAAAAGACCTTTCTTTGTTGTCACAATGTACAGCGTTGCTTTTTGGTGGACTACGTGTTTATCTAGGTAATACTTAATAATTGAATTATCTACTTTTCTCTTTGTGGCTCTTCTATGTGTCCAGCCGAGTAAATAATGATTAAAAAGTTTCATTTAATAGTGATGTGACTCCATTATGGAACATATTATATTTCACATATTGTACCTATTCGCTGCGTTTCCAATGTAAATCACTACTGATTGGAGAATTTGTGAAACTCCTGAACAATCCTTTTAACTGTGTAAAATTAATTACCACACCACCTTTGGGAATTAGGAATATGCTATATTTCAACTTTTTTACCGATTTGCTCAATTGCAACATAAAATGCAACAATGCTTGAAAATTGTGAATTTGGTTCAAAACGATTCCCGTTTTCAGTATAAATCACTACTGATTGGAGAATTTTTGAAACTCCTGAACAATCTCATTAACTTGGAAAAAATTATTATCATATGTCTGTTCACAGCAGAATTAAAAAATATATACATAAATATTGCTTAGGTCCACCATACAGGTCCCAACATTACACGTGGTGTTATACCACTAATATACACTCGTTAAATGCGGCTTTAGTTTCGAAATTACAACAGAAAATTGTTTTTTTTTTCAAGGCATAAAACAACATGCAATAAATAATTTAATATTTAAAGAAGGCATACAAATCAACTCTGTTATATATTTTAAATGTATATCATCGAGCACTTTACAACATACTCTTTTCAAATAGTGACCACTAAGCACTTTACAACATACTCTTTTCAAATAGTGACCACTAAGCACTTTACAACATACTCTTTTCAAATAGTGACCACTAAGCACTTTACAACATACTCTTTTCAAATAGTGACCACTAAGCACTTTACAACATACTCTTTTCAAATAGTGACCACTAAGCACTTTACAACATACTCTTTTCAAATAGTGACCACTAAGCACCTTACAACATACTCTTTTCAAATAGTGACCACTAAGCACTTTACAACATACTCTTTTCAAATAGTGACCACTAAGCACTTTACAACATACTCTTTTCAAATAGTGACCACTAAGCACTTTACAACATACTCTTTTCAAATAGTGACGACTAAGCACTTTTCGATCCATCGACTGAAGAACGGATACACTTGGTATACACTTCAGCTCAACCGGTGAGATTTCAAAAAATTCCATGTAATCTCAATTATCGATTACCGATCGAATTAGCATATATTGTTTCTATTTACTTGCCTCTTCATGTCGGTTTTTAATGTGGGAAAAATCAAGCACCCACAAAAAGGACACTCTGGATTAGAACAAAAAATTAAAAATTCCTCAGTCTATAAGAAGTTATCCTCCGCTGACCAAGGGCAGAAAAGACTGTGTGGCATCAGAACAGATACTACACTTTGCTACTAGCCAAAAGGCCAATTGTTATTTGTAATAATAATATATGCGAATGTGTGTGTTTATCTACTCATTCCGTATACAAATCAAACAAATTTTAATTTCATTTATTCAAACTTCCTCATATGCATAGACAGAATTAGGTGTGTGATTCAATCCTAAACTAATTAACCGATCATTATGAATTTTTAAACATAGCTGCTAGGCGTAAGACTTAGTAATTACTAGCAAAACTATAGTTTTCCTAGTAAAGATTCTTCTTCTTCTTCTTTCGTGTGAATCAGATGATTCTGGTGTTGGCATTAGTTTCCGCGATGTTTTTCTAGTTAGAAATCTTTCTGGAAAGACATCGGGTACTTACGGGAAGGACCACGAGAAGGTTGCCAACATCCCTAAGTGACAGTGATACTGCGGAACCGACTGGATTCGAACTTGGAACACCCAGGTCTTCAGTCCGTGTCGACATCCACTTAACCACCGTCATCTCCCCCTAGTAAAAATTATTCTTCTCAATTAAATATCCTAAAATGGTTGATATACCGTAAATCAATCAATATCGTTACTTCCATAGAAAGTGCTCGACTGAGCTTCAATCTCTGGTTCCTCCTTGTAAAACAACCACAGCAACAACTCGTCTTCCTACCACAACTGAAAATAACTTTACTTCTTCATGTGTGTGAGTAGCGTTAAATAGAACTTCCTTGAAAGTTTCCATAAAGAAGAGTTGTTCATTAAAATATATATACATAGATATTCCTTCCAGGTATAACCCACCCTACAGGCCCAAACATTACACCGGGTGTTATGCCACTAATAGACCTAATGGATAATATTCCACGTTAAATGCTGCTTTTACTGTGGTTTAGTTCCAGAAATTACAATCGAAACAATATCTGGAGATTGTCTTTTCAATGCATGAAACCACATGTAATGGGTGAATTAAGAATTAAAAATTGTATCAACTCTGTTATATATTTGGTATATTTTTTCCAATAACTTCCCGTATTTCGAAGAGACTACAACATGGTTGTCTTCAAATATAAGATCAATTAATACTTGTCATAACCTTGCCCATAAGTAATCAAATTTTTTTAATTCCATTCAGCATTTTCAATTCACTCATAATATTCTTCGTCATTTAACTGACAATCAATCTCAGTAATCCTTATCCTCGGGTGGCTTTTAGCATTGATAAGTGATGACTCATTAGTAAAAGAAAATATCCCTACATTGTACTTATCTCTCTCTCTCTCTCTCTCTCTCTATATATATATATATATATATATATATATATATATATATATATATGTGTGTGTGTGTGTGTGTGTGTGTGTGTGTGTGTGTGCGTGTGTGTGAATTTTCGATATATCTTCCGCTTTCTATAATACTCCATTTTTTATTGTTTTCGCGCTTTTTGCTTATTTCTTTTGTTTAGTTTTCTAATTTTTTGTGATTTTTATTGTTCTTTCCAGCACTATTCTGCAGCAATATAAGTAGGTCGTCTCAGTAAAAGCCGTTATTATCTTTATCAATACTATCAATCATTTTTGTAATATGTATATGTCCAGCAGTGCACATTCTACAGCTGCGTCGAATGAGCCCATGGGGACGTCAACATTGACATTGTTATTAACTGGCCTCTTTTTACACCATATATCACATTACTGATACAGTATCAATTTTCTACAATAGGGTTTATATCGATATGTTCATTTACCACTTCCATGTATTCTGTTGCGTTATTTAGTGTTTCTACACAGAGATAGGTAAAGGGTTTTAATATCCTTATTATAATGGATATTTCCTGTCCGTATGTTTATAACAAAAAATGGAATATTATTGGAAAGGAACACGGTGTTTAAAAACACCTGTAATCATATATATAGTCTTCTATCTGTGCCCGCTTCTAGGTACATATAGATCTTAATTTCCCTAAATTACGTGACAGTTTCCGTGGGCCGAGTGGATAGATATGGCTGACTCTGTGTACCGGGTTCGCGCCTCCCGACCGTCTGAAATTGCTACTTCCCTGCACTGATGAGAGCAATAAGCTTGAAACGCTAGCGTCTGTAGGTATAAATAATTTAATATTTATTTATATATATATATATATATATATATATATATATATATATATATATATATATATATATATATATATGCGGGGGTACTAGTGTAGTATTATGATCAGTGTTATTTAAATAAACAGTGTGCGTTACAAACAGACACGAAATATTTAGTACGAGTGTACACTCTCTGTCAAAAATGACGAAAAAATTATGCTTCGCCTGTGTTCGCACTAATATTCATATTCATATAAAATAACATATCTATCGGTGAAGTTCAAAAAAGAAATAAGAAAGTAAACGTTTCAAAGTGACATTTTTGCAAGAGAATTTGGGGTCATGTTTTGGGGTCATGTTTTGGAAGGTCATTTTTTGGGGTCATGTTTCGGGGTCATGTTTTGGGGTCATGTTTTGGGAGTCATTTTTTTCTTCAAATATAAAATTTGTTTGATTGAGATTTGCTTCTAAATAACCAATATTTGTTTTAATAGATAATAATTACTATATATGCATAAGTTTGGATTAAAATAGGCAAATTAATTGTATTTTACTTTTTATGAAATATATGCATCCAAATTGAAATGTTGAATTATTTTCAACTTTGTTTAAATAGTTATGTTCAGCTTTCATTTTGAATTATTTTATTCTCTATGTTGCATCATTTCT
The DNA here is from genome assembly GCA_963556195.1 of Sepiola atlantica. Taxonomy (NCBI): domain Eukaryota; kingdom Metazoa; phylum Mollusca; class Cephalopoda; order Sepiida; family Sepiolidae; genus Sepiola; species Sepiola atlantica. The sequence goes on along the minus strand of OY744553.1, from coordinate 24,498,967 downwards.
TAAACAAACAAACTGCAACATTAAAATGGGGATTAGGTCAGCGAGATCTGTGTTAGTTCCTTGAATAATGTATGCAAAGATTTGTATTTTATAACAAGCTAGAGTTCATTTTAGGAAAAGACAAATCCAAACGGTAATTATCTGGAATTCTGTGTTTCGTTTCATTCGTTTTTATTGGTCCCCCGATTTATAAAATCAGGGGACTTATGTTTTGAGGCATGTCCGTCCGTCCGGATTTTTCTCCGCAACCATCCATTGAATTTCTCTGAAATTTTGCATGAAGTTGTAACTTTGGTCAGGTTAGAAAGTGACATTCTCCGATTTTTGAAAAAAAATCTGGTTAGCCCCCAGGGAGTCAAAAGGCCCCGAAATGGCAAAAAATAACATTTTTTGCCCCATAACTTTTCATCCATCCATTCAATTTCTCTGAAACTTGGCCAAAATGTGGAGGCAATTGTTCCTAATAGAAAATAAGTATCGCTGACCTTGGAAAAAATCTGGTTCGCGCCCCCAAGGGGGGTCAAAAATGCCCCAAATTGCCCAAATTTATGGCATTTTATACTCGCCACATCGAGTCACATACAGAGGGGGATCACGCACGCGCGGCTTGTTTTATATATCTTTGTTCTATTTCACCGATCATTTGAAGGTATGTCACCAAAAATTCACAATGAGGATCCCCCCGATATGTCATCTATCTCGGTGTTCCGTCTGGCTGAACCATACCAATCGGGGCTAATGAAGAGTTTTTAATGCTCCTATCAATCTGGACCATCTTGCATTACTAAAATCTTGACAGCAACTGTTTTAATTCAAGTCCCATGATGACCAATCAACTTTCTCTTCTCTGCGGATGCAATATTCACCACAGATTCAAACATGAACAGATTCCTAAGATGCAGCCAATCCATCTTGCTGGTTTAGCAATAAAAATCTATCATTATACTAAATGTGAGTTAATCAACGTTTATTTCTCTAAGATCTTTTCTTATATAGTTTAATCATATCACGCAAAATATAGTTTAATCATATCACACAAAATATAGTTTAATCATATCACACAAAATATAGTTTAATTATATCATACAAAATATAGTTTAATCATATCACAGAAAATATAGTTTAATCATATCACACAAAATATAGTTGAATTATATCACACAAAATATAGTTTAATCATATCACACAAAATATAGTTTAATCATATCACACAAAATATAGTTTAATCATATCACACAAAATATAGTTTAATTATATCACACAAAATATAGTTGAATCATATCACACAAGATATAGTTTAATCATATCACAGAAAATAGTGCTACTCTGGGATTGAGTTATGTTTAAAAAGTTGTTTTAATCACAAATTAATCATAATGTACTGCTAATTAGCCGTAATTTGTGATTAACTGAACAAGTCGCCCATCTCTCTCTCTCTGCTATATCAGTATTTCTCTTGGTCCTTCTCACTCTATGTTAATTCAACCACTGTTTAATATTTCTTAATGTCTCTGTGAGCATTTAGAAAAAGAATGACTCTTTTTTCCATCGGTGCCATCTAATTTACATACGTGTGTCTGTACACACCACAAACACGTATGTAAATTGTATGAAAAGTAAGTCTCTTTTACTTCTACGTAAAAATAATAAAGAATAATAATTCCTTTTATGTAATTATAATAATAATAATTATTATTATTATTTGTAGAGGGTCAAGGAGGATGAGAAGACCGAGGAGGGACAACACAAATCAAACCTCCACGGAGAGTGCTGGGACCTTGGGGAGTCTTATTGCCACACAAATCGCAGAGAAGACCAATGGTTCTTACCAGCGAGAAATCAATGGTAAGCGGCTGTTGCGATACCGCAAGGTTATTTGCAGTGTTTATCGAAAAGAGGTTGAGAATACTGGAAATATGGGAAGGCTTGTTGTCACTCAGACTCCAGGCAATACCACCGGCTGTTTTCGGTGAGCAATCACTGACGATGACGTGTGTAAGAACTCCTAGTGAATAATAATAATAATAATAATAATAATAATAATAATAATAATAATAATAATAATAATAATAATAATAATAATAATAACACAAAATATTTGCATAGGGTCAAGGAGGATGAGAAGACCGAGGAGGGACAGCACAAACCAGACCTCCACTGGAAGTGCAGAGACTGCTGGGACCTTGGAGAGGCTTATTGCCACCCAAATCCCATAGAAGACCAATTGTCTTTACCAGCGAGAAATCAATGGTAAACGGCTGTTGTGATACTGCAAGTTTATTTGCGGTGGCTAGCGAAAAGAGGTAGAGAATACTAGAAAACTGGGGAGACTTGTTGTCGCTCAGACTCCAGGGAATACCACCGGTTGTCGGTGAGCAATCACTGATGACCTGTGTGAGAACTCCTAGTGAGTAAATAATAATAATAATAATAATAATAATAATAATAATAATAATCTATATATTAATACGATAGCGTGTGTGTTCGTGTGTCACGCTTCCGGCAAAAGCTCTGCGCATGCGTGCCGCACCTAAATTTTGAAAAACATTCAACTAGCCTGCGTTTAGCATATTTATGTATCTGTCTCTCTGGCGTAATGGTTAGCGAGGCGGTATATTTTACTTCGGCCCGACTGGTTTATAGTTCGATCCCAACCAACCTCTAAGATTTTTATTCTACATTTCGAGGGGAAGGGGAAGAAATAATACATTTTTTATTACCTGGTTAAAAACTATTTTTTTGTATTGCTTAAAACTTAAAACTATTTTGTTTTTATGTTGGCGTTTTTAATGGCATTGTCTATTTAATTACGTTGACTGCTTAAAAAGTAGGGTATCGGCCAGTATTATTTTGTTGTTGTTTTTTTTTTGTTGAACGGATGGCATATCAACCTTTTTTAGTAGATATGTGCAGTGTCCATCGTACACGAGTAACTATTTCAAACAATTATTTCACTCTTATCCACAAGGGGGTGGCTCATTATAAAGCAAGCGTAACTTACTAACAAATAGAGGGTGCTTTGTTACATTAGGATCCATATTGAAAACATCATTTCGTGTAATTTACACGGGTTCCGCTAGTAATAATAATAAGGAAACTGCCAGAAAACCTATAAACCGACCCCACCCCAACCCCAAAAAAACACACATACGCACACACATGCACACACATGTGGCGACACCAGCCTATGCTGATATCACACAAAATGGTCGTGAAGGGTCAAAGAGTATGGGAAGACCGAGGAGGAAGAGCACCAACCAGCTGCAGAGAGTACTGGTACATTGGGGAGACTTATTGCCACTCAAATTCCAGAGAAGACCAACGGTTGGTACCGGCAAGAAAGCAATGGTAAGTGGCTGCTGCGATAACAAAAGATGACTTGCAGCGGTTATCGAAAGAGGCGGAAAGTGTTGTAAATCTGGAGAGACTTGTTGTCACTCAGACTCCAGGGGAGCACAACTTGTTATTGCCAGTGAGCAATCACTGATAATGACTTGTGTGAAACCTTCTAGTGAGTGAATAATAATAATAATAATAATAATAATAATAAGAAGAAGAAGAAGAAGAAGAAGAAGAAGAAGAAGAAGAAGAATATAGAAGTATTATCTTTAGTTGTGCAGGAAGGGTGTCTTAAAAGATATGAATTTTCGAATGAACTCAAAGTAAATAGTGGAAGTGATTGTGACCCAACGGGTCACGGGTACGTCTAGTATTATTTCTAACTTATGCGTTACAGACGGACAGAGCTTCGTATAGATATGCTACTATACGTTTCGCCATAAAAATACTATTTGAAACTGGTTCCTCCGTGTAAGACATTCACAGCAAGAACTCGTCTTCTATCCCAATTGAAAAGAACTATCCTTCCTTTCTTTCTCAATTTCTTTCAAAATTCTTCCTTATGCTAGGCACATGTGACTAGCATAAGGAAGAATTTACATGAACAGAGTTTCGTTCCAAAAACTTTCCACCTGTGGAACACATTACCGCAGGACTGCTTCCCTGCATGCTAAAACATGTCCGTCTTCAAATCCAATATCAACAAATGTGTCATAAAACCTCATAAGTAATAAAACTTTGTTCATTCCATTCATAATTTTCAATCATCTCATAATATTCTTCATCATTAAACCGACGATCAATCCATCTCATTAACGTTTATCCTCGAGTGGTTTTTGGCTTTGATAAGTGGTAACTCATTAAAGAAATATAACTTACTGTTGGATAATTGCCTTGTGAGGCCGGACGCATGTTGAGTGGACGTATGTGTGGGGGATCGTTTGGTTTGGCTTGCGCGATTTAGTACAGGTGGACCCGTACAGAATAAAACTGGTTCTCACAGTTGGAGCTCAAAAACGTTGACAGACCACCATTCTGATGAGACCTTTTAGGTCGGGGTTCAAGGGGGGGGGCTGTGACGAATGCACCTACGCATAAGGGTTCTGTGACGTCACGCGTTCTTGTGTGGGAAACTGAGTTTTGAGAGTCTGAACATACGTATTTTCTCCATGTAGTCCGCAAATGATTAGGGGAATTTATTTCCCTAAAAGAATGCAGGCGTGATGAAATTTTTCTTCCCCTCTCCTCGAATGGCTAAGGACTTAATGGACCATAGATAACTGGAATTAACTACGATAAAGTAGTAAATTGATCTCTCCCTCAACGTTAGTAAAACATCTCCAAGAGCGACAGAAAACTGACGCTTTAATAAAACTAATCAAAATGTTAAAGATTGTTCGCCTCCTGAATCGTGTTATGAAGGTTTTTGTTGCAGACACAACGGACGGCGATATTCACGGCAGTACAGAAACGAAGAAGGAACTCACCCACTAGACGACATCGAGACGACACCCCTCCACGACGAAGAAGAAAAGGTACGAGTAATTAAAGGGTATGTAACATTACCTTTTTTGTAATATCCATCTTTAAAATATATATTTATATATCGTCACCAATTTGCCGCCGTCACTATGTGTCACTTATTTTATTTAATTTCATGATATTAATTCTAAATAACTGAATCTGATAATCCAACACATAAAGTTATCTTGTCAAACTCAAATAACAATATGCTTGACATAACGATACTTAATTCACGCTAGCAAATTGTTTCATTTATTTATTTCCACTATGTGATTGGCATGAATGTATTTTATTTCGCTCATTTTTTTCTGAAAATACTTATTCCGGCTAAGAAAACTTACTCACCGAAACACATTAAAGTATGACCCCATTGTTGTTAAATCTAATGTATGGGTGGTAAATAAAACTGGAAATGAAATGAAATAGCGAAGGAAAGATATGGATATATTAGAGAAGAAATATTAGGGTCACCAGCGTCAAATACTTACTCTACGTGTATGGCGTCTTGTGAATGAACTAAGGAAGGAAAAGAATACAAACAGGAATAGCATTTAGTGAATTAAAAATGAAAGAAAACATTATTAACAGACAATTTATTTTAGATAAGGCATCTATAAAGCTATAAGTTTACATGGAGTTCGTTTTAATGAGTGAAAATGTTCTTTGAAAAAATATGCTTATCTTCTGACGATACCGAAAGGACTCAAGTTAAAAGAAAAAAAAAGAAAAAAAATGTTTTTAAAGTAAATAAATAATTTATTTTTAAAAACAAATAATTTGCGTTGTGCAGGTTTTCTAAATATTTTATAAAAAAATATTCTCTTTATTATTGCCATTCCAGCGACGTTTCCAATGTGTGACTTTTTAAAATACCTTTCCACGTAACCTCGTAGTACACACGCCATATCAACATTTTCGTCAGTAACATCAAGACGAACTTCAACTTGACAGCGATAACTATGTCTCGGTCAGGAAGAAAAAAAAAGATGAAAAAGAAAATATGCTTATCTTTTGACGATGGTAGATACTACCGAAAGTACTTAAGTTAAAAGAAAAAAGAAAGAAGAAAAAAATGTTTTTAAAGTAAATAAATAATTTATTTTTAAAAACAAATAATTTGCGTTGTGCAGGTTTTCTAAATATTTTATAAAAAATATTCTCTTTATATATATATATATATATATATATATATATATATATATATATATATATATATATATATATATATATATATATTGTCGTCCACAACCTAGGCTGGGCACTGTACTGAGTAATATTAATACAGCCGTCAAATTGATCGCTTTAATGCATGTTCCTTCATAAGTTGAACACTTCTGACGCCGACTGCCTACAATAGGATTAAAACTCTCACCGTTTATGTAGTTGTTCATCGTGACCGTGAGAGTTAACAAATCAGTTTGTTTTGGGGGGTTTTACTCCGGGCAACGCCAGGTAGGTAGAGTTTATTAACTAATATTTCAAGGGAGTATATCTTCACGATGACGTGGCTTTTTTGTGTTATGTTTTGTTTGTATTCTAATAATACGTATTTCACGGAAGATTTATTTAATATCCACAAGAATTTAAAGGTGGCTTGCAGATGCGAAGACATCAGCAGGCCAAGAAGTCAAACCGCAGATTCCGATTTATCGACTGCTCTGCCTCGAAAGACCTTGAAAAAGGCGCAATTATCCCTTTGTTGTCAGTTATTAAAATTTAAACAGAATGAAATCTTATCTCCCCCTCGCTCATCTTCTCTCTCTCTCTCTCTCTCTCTCTCTCTCTCTCTCTCTCTCTCTCTCTCTCTCTCTCTCTCTCTACCTCTCTACCTCTCTACCTCTCTACCTCTCTCTCCAGAGTGAGAGAGAGAGAGAGATTATAACATGACTTAATTAAACGGTACATTCGTAAGAGAGGGGGCCGGCATAAGGAAAGGGGCGTTGTCACAAACACACGCATACACACACAAGCACAGCTAAATGGATTCGTTTGGCGCTACTTAAACAGCCTCTGCAACGCAGTGCATCGTCGTCACTGGCCCCGAAATAACGCGTACTTTTAAGGGTTGGGTGAAGATGATAATTCCAATGAGATTCTTGAGTGAGCAATTTAATCTTAAACGATCTTCATTCTTTCATTTCACTCTTCGACAAAATTTGTCAAAGCTAATTTTCACAGTTGACATCAATTGTGTTCCTGCATTCTTCGTTGTTAGAAAATCTGTCACATGTCATTATAAGTAAATGCGCTTGCTTTTAATAAGGCGGCATTGTCATGCTATTGCTAAGTGTGAGGTAATACTAAGTGTGGGATAATACTAATTATAATAATGATGATAATTCGTAATAGCTATTACGACAGTGAGAGTATAAATATCGTGATTTTTTTTATTATTGTCCTGACAGACCTTTTATGACCATGTATATAAGTGCGCGAAGTCAGTTCCTTCTGCTATATAAGCGGTGGATGTTGAAATGAGCATTTGGGTTTTTTAATAGAAATCCAAACAGATGTGATCAATGGATTCCTATTCAGCAAAAGATTATTTTTTGAATTTTCGTGTAAGCCATGGGTCACGTCGAAATATTCAGATGAAGTTATTTCTTTGTATTATTCGGAATACGATTATCATCTTGGATGTTATTGTCACAACGTTTCGGCCGATGTAATCCCCGACTCGAAAATCTATATGGATCTTCGAACTGAACTCTTTATTTAAGTACGTTTCGGCCGAAGTAACCTTCGACCATCTCTAGATGTTTCTTTTCGAACTCGGGAATCTTTATCGGGAATCTTTATCTCGAACTCAAGAATTTATACAAAGTTTACCGTGGCGCAAAGCATAATGACGGTGAGTAACAATTAATTCTAAGTGACACTTTTCTCGGGGTCGGGGGTTCAATCCTCACTACAGGCGATGCTAACTCGGAATAAAATAAGAATTACTTAACATTTCTATCCGGTCATGGCTGACGGAACGAGAACAATTTACACTCGTGGATTAAATAAAGAGTTTAGTTCGAAATTCCGTATTCATTCCCGAGTTTGAACAGATTGACCTGAAGAGGGTCGGGTGTTACATAGGTTGAAACGTTGTGAAAATAACAACCGAGATGAGAATAGTAGTCCGAATATTCTAAATAATATCGATCTCTCGTATTAAACTCGTTCTTATAGATACAGAAAGTATCGATTACAATTTCCATTTCAATTCGTTATTCAGTTATCGATTTTCATCAGTAAATTCTTTTACTTGACAGAAATCGTGACGTGAAATGTTAATCTGACATTGTATTCACATAATTTCATGAATCGATTTGTTAATCGATCAAAAAAGTGATCGATACACATCGATTGTTCAATTTCAACGTTATATGGTGTAGTCAGCATCTATGATTGTTGGGGTATACTCCCTATTTAGATACATAATAGACTCTTCCGGTAAGTATATAACTATTTGACTGTTTAATCCACTCAGAGAGTCAAGAAGTCAAGAGTCAAGAGTCAGCCACGGGTTTTTAAACCCACCTAATAGATTGGTATTGTCCTGGCCTTTGGGTCTGGATTTACGCCGGTCTATTGGGGATTGTTCGGTCCTGTGCAGTTCTAGGAGGTGCACCCTCCCAGGCTTCGCCTCCCCTCTTTGGGGAGGAGTAAGTTTATTGCTTACTGTCTGAGGCGCCCCTACCGGGGAATGCCGACGGGGCTGCCCGGGCAATTTTTAAATGGTCAGATTGCTCACCTCTCGAGCGCTGGCTTATCTAATCCCACTTTCCGACCTTGTGTCACATTTTACCTTGTGGGAGGTAGATAAATAATGAGTCAAGAAGCGAACGTTACTTGCTGACCGGTATACATACCAGTCGAGGATTACGTGCTCCACATTCAGTCCGACAGAGACTCGGCCATTGCGGTGGTCCACCCTAACCCAGACTTTGCTTTCTCTCTTTGGAAACGAGTTGGTTAATCGCTTAATGCCTAAGCTGCCCCACTGGGAATGCCGACGGGACTGCCGGGGCAATTTTTAAGAGGCCAGAGTGACCCAATTCTGTGCCGCTGATTTTTCTCCCCACTTTCCGGCCTTGTGCCATACTATACTTATGTGGGAAGTATGTAAATATAAAGTGAAGCAGCAAAACGCTACTTGCTGACACGGGGCATACCAGTCGAGGGTCCATTCTCGCAGTGGGCTTTTATCTATCCGGCTGTGGTCTAGGAGCTACACTCTTCCAGGTCTTGCCTTCCATCTTTGTTGATGAGTTATTTAATTGCTAACTGCTTGAGGCACCCCCATCGGGGAATGCCAACGGAGCAGCCCATGCAATTATTAAGAGGACAGAGTGCCCCAACCCTGAGGCGCTGGTTTATTCTTCCCACCTTCCGGCCTTGTGCAACATCTTCTTGCGGTGGGAAGGAACGCGATACCGAGTCAAGTAGGCGGCGACATTGCATTCATGTAATAAAACCTGATTCTTCTTTTCAACATATGCGTTTTTGTCTTATTTATGACGTCCCTTATGACGTAATTATTATACGAAATGTGAGTTAATTAACGGTTGCTTTCGTAAGGGTTTTGTTTCCTCTGTATTTTGATCAGATCAAATAAATGCTAAAATATATCTTAATTTTTGAATTGCGTTATGTTTGAAAGAAATTCTGTTTCAATTAAATTATTCTAATTAGCTATAATTTTTAATTAATAAAGAAGTCACCCATCTCTCTTTTAACTATCTATGTATTTCTCTCACTCTTATCATTCTATGTTGGACAACAAAATAGAAGAATTCAAACGTGTGTGTAACATCTTTCTTTTAAAAGCTTCCCCTCTCTCTCTCTCTCTCTCTCTCTCTCTCTCTCTCTCTCTCTCTCTCTCTCTCTCTCTCTCTCCAGACAAGTACCATTTCACACTAAAGGTCGATGGAAGAAAAATCGCTCTAAATATCGACACCCCCCCCCCCGCTAATTAATTTTGTTTATGCAAAAAAAACTAATATTACAAAAAAATGTGTCCGTTTTCTGCTGAAAAAGAATATATCAGCTTTGTGTGTGTCTTGTGTAGTTTGCAAATGTGATTTTTAGATATAGACACGCATAAAAACAGACAACTGTTCTTTATATAATAGATGTTTCTGTGCGCATTTAGAGAAAGAGTGACTCTTTTTTCGGTGTTGCCATCTAATTTACATACGTATGTCTCTACACACCAGACGTATGTCTCTACACAGCACTATGTAAATAAGATAACAAATATATAAGAATAATAAAACGTCTATAGGAAAAGAAAAGGATTAGAAGAAGAAGAAGAAGAAGAAGAAGAAATAATAATAATAATAATAATAATAATAATAATAATAATAATAATAATAATAATAATAATAATAATAATAATAATAATAATAATAATAATAATAATAATAATAGACGTAAATACATTTATTATTTTAGTTATGCAAGAAGAAATGTCAATTTGCATTATTAGGACTATTGTTCTCACCTTGTGAAACAGTGATTTCAGCCGACGCAATCTGCCCTTTTAGAGCGCACCAATATGCATCAAGGAAATCAGGCCCTACGTAGAAACCAGTGGAGATCTAGGAACTAGTACATATTTCGACTGTCCAAACATTGGCCAGAATCGGCGCCAGGCTGGCGGGAGAAAGTGTGTAAGCCGTCAGATGTAATCATCCAGATACAATGGATGAGCAAAGCCAGAGAGAGCTGGAATTTTGATAACGACCGTACAATTTTGGTCAAGAGTCTTTTGGTCGCTCCCCTCCCTCCATGGTAGAGAAAGAGAGAGAACTGGTCTTTTACGGTGACAGGAAAGAAAACAACCCAACCAGAGAGAGAGAGGGGAGAGGGAGAGGGAGAGTAGGTCAGTATGCCCCACCCTAATGATTTCCTTTAGTGTAGATAAGATCTAAAAAAAAAAATAAGCGATTCTTTCGATTGTCGTACCACCCAACGAGAGAGGGAGAGGGAGAAGGGAGAGAGAGGGAGAGCAAGTCAGTATGCCCCACCCTGGCCCCGAGAGAGAGAGAGAAAGGCTGAAGAAAGAAAGAGTATGAGTTGTACGTTTTGTTGTGGAAACGAGAAGACAGAAAACCGTCAGTTAGAAATTGGAATTCGGGCTGGACAGTAGTGTTAGCCGGAGCTGACGCACGGGCCAGCCAGGCGGGGGATGACGTTGCCGTGGTATTCCCCCCCCCCCCACACACCGTTTTCAGTAGACAAGTTACAACTTAATTAACAACTTGGAAATCGTAAAGGGAATTTCACACACGCACACAGAGAGACGGACTAGTTTAGTAGACAAAGCCATTATCGAAAAACAGACTTTGAGTTAAAGTTTAAAACCAATTGTTCATCTTGTTAAATAAGTATTGCTTATGAAAAGACCTAACCGAGTTGTTGACTTATTTCTGTTGTCGATTTGTTCTGCTTGTGTAACATTGCCTTCACAGCGGACCATCGGAGCAATCATCATTCATCCGACCGGGAGGAGGTTCGAACCATCTTTCTCTTTCTGCCACTACGACATCACGAGCCAAAGTAGGGTGTTCACAGTCAGGAAGGATTCCTGCGCCGAGGACGGTTCTCATTACATTTGATGCCGTCGCAAGGGAGGAGTGTGTGAGCTACCTGTTCATAATCTTGGATGTTATTCTTACAACGTTTCGGTCGATGTAACCTCAGACTTTTTTCAGAACTCGGTAGTCCGAATAATCTAAATAATCTAAATTATGAATCCTCATCTAAAAGAAATTCCGAAAAAGAACTGTCACAGTTTATGAATTTTCGAATTAAATCAGAGTAGAATAAATAGCAGTTGTGGTTGTGACCCAACGGGTCACGGATATGTCTAGTAATACTACATAATAACACGTTTAATAAATGGTAAATAACACGTTTAATAAATGATAAATTTAGAGTAAAAGAATATCTTCATTATTAAATACTGTAAAAATCAGTCAATCTTTCATTTTAATTTAATTGATTTAAAAGCAATTGTTTTGCACAAGTCAAAATACCCAACCTTCAATATACAACTTTAGCGCAAAGATCGTCACAGTAGTCGCGCTGCGTTGAAAATAACACAAGACAAGTTGTAGATATAACTTAGTGGTGCTAGGTGGTATGGGTGTGTGTGTGATACCGTCGTGGATAAGTGTTGGATAATGGCCCTGTGAGGCCGGACGCATCTTGAAGTGGACGTATGTGGGGAGATCGTTTGGTTTGGCTTGCGCGATTTAGTGCGAGTGCACCCGTACAGTCGAGTGCAAAATAAACTGGTTCTCACAGTCGGAGCTCACAGACGTTGACGGGGCCACCACAAGCATCAAGGTGCACCTTTTGTGTGAGTAACAGAGTGTTGCGAGTCTGGAAGCAAATCGAACAGACGTGTTTCTCTATCTAGTCCGAAATGAGAAATGGGAATTTATTTCCCTAAGAGAATACAGGCATGAGATTCCTTCTTCCCCCTCCTCGAATGGCTAAGGACTTAAGCTAGGAATTAACTACGATAGAGTAGTAACTTGGTCTCTCCCTTAACGTTGGTGAAACATCTCCGTGGCCGACAGAAATTTGACGCCTGAAATAAACAAATCAAAGTAAAAGATTGTTGCAGACACAACGGACGGCGATGTTCACGGCAGTACAGAAAGAATTTTCCATGCCTCAATTCTGAGGGGTGTTAGGATTACCTATCTTTCTTTGAAGAGGGGTTAATTAGCATACGTGAATCACGTTAGCAATGAGATGGAGAGGTTAGGTATTTAATGGTTCAGTTGGGAGCGGTTGGGTGGGGGTGTCTGAAGACCAAACAAGTGGACAAGTTACGATTTTGAGTGCATCCCCCTATCTCTTCCCTGCTTTCCCCAGGCCTACCTAATAAGTTACCAATTTGTTTTAACGTGACTAACGTTGAAATTAATTTTGGGTAGGCCTAAGATACTAATTTCTCTGATTACCTACCAGTGAATCTCGGCCGAGAGTTATCGTATTTTATTTTAAGTTGTGTACGTTTGGCTGGGCATTCTGTCCAGGTAAGACTGTTTTGTTTTTGTTTTGTTTTGTTTTTCTCCCACTGAGAGGTATTTCTCCAACCTTACTTATTTTAGGAGAACACTTTACTTGTTCCCTTGGGCCTATGAAAGGGTCTCGTTTTCATATTAATATAAAAATGTTACCAGGCACAACGAGCCGCGACGCTAAAGAAGCAACGTCGCAACTTTGAAAAGTAGGTAAACGCGCGCTAGCGTTATTTATTTATTTATTTATTTTTCTTTCTGTTTGTTGCTTTGTTGACTGTTGGCGTTTGCAAGCGGTTAAGTTTCCGTGTCTGTTGTGGGAATTCGATCCCTGGCCGTTTTAAAGTTCCAACAGTACAGAAACGAAGAAAGAATTCAACCACTAGACGACATCGAGACGGCGCCCCTCCGCGACGAAGAAGTAAAGATACAAGAAATGAAAGGTATGCAACATATGCCTTCTTGGTGTTAAAAATGACCCGTTGTTTAAGCGAGAACTGTCACGGCCCATTCCCGGGACGGCTATGCAACATGTTCAATCTGGTTGCTGTGACAAATTAAAATTATGTGATGGTCGGCCAGGTTATTCAAATCAGAAAAAAAAGAAAGAAAAAGGTGGATGATAGATCCGATGCTGGGTGTGCTTGTTTCTCTCTCTCTCTCTCTCTCTCTCTCTCTCTCTCTCTCTCTCTCTCTCTCTCTCTCTCTCTCTCGGAAAAGGGGGAGTTACAAGAAAGCGTTGAACTTGGGTTATCACAGAACGTATGGGGTGCGATGATAATAATAAAACAGGCAGCACGTGACTTCGGTGAAGACAGAGGAAGAAGAAACATGAAAAGGGAGAAAACATCATAATAGTTACTTGCCGGTTTTTTTTTTTTTGAGAGACTGCGTTTAACAATTAAGTTAAAGAAAAAAGAACTATTGAATAAACTTAGTAATTAAGGTAATAAAAAACAATGTACTATTGCACACACACGTATTAACTTTTGAAGAAAAAAATACACGCATGTATTAAGTGAAGATAAAACAGAGGTAATAGGACGATTTTAAAATAATTATATGAAAAACTGTTTACGGAGATAAAAAAAAAGAAAGAAAAATAACATGAAACACACGCACACACAAATTCAAATAGTTGAAAAAAGTATTAATTCTTGTTAGAACACATACAAAAAAGGAACACAATGACACACGCACACATGAATTTAGAATTAAGGTAATAAAAAAAATGTACTATTGCACACACGCATGTATTGACTGTTGCAGAAAAAAAGAGAGAGAAAGACAAAAGAAAAAGACAGTGACGAATTTTCACACATACACACATACACACACACTTTCTGTCCATGTTTAAAATATGCATTCTGTGGGGGGAGGATTTCTTGTATTGTTTTATGTTGTCAGCGATGGGATGTTTTGCTCAATTTGTTGTCTAGAAATTTTTTATTTAAATGAATTTTGTATAAAGAGAAGAGAGACTCATTTGGTTAATTTTCCTTGTTTTCGGTTTAGCCGGAAACGTTTTTTTTCTGCCCCTCCTTGTATTAAAATAGTAGTATATAAAGAAATAAAAAACAGTAACAAATTAAAATTATGTGATGGTCGGCCAGGTTATTCAAATCAGAAAAAAAGAAAGAAAAAGGTGCATGATAGATCCGATGCTGGGTGTGCTTGTTCTCTCTCTCTCTCTCTCTCTCTCTCTCTCTCTCTCTCTCTCTCTCTCTCTCTCTCTCTCTCTCTCGGAAAAGAGGGAGTGGTCAGAGGTTGATTGCGGAGACGGTGGGTCGCATCTTGAAGTGGACATATGTGGGGTGATCGTTTGGTTTTGCTTGCGCGATTTAGTGCGGGTGGATCCGTACAGTCGAGTGCAAAATAAACTGGTTCTCACAATCGGAGCTCACAGAAGTTGACAGGGCCACCGCGTTGACGAGGGTCAAGGTGCATCTTCGCATGGGGGTTCTGTTACGTCACGGGCTTTTGTGTGGGAAACAGGGTTTTGCGAGTCTGGTTAGTGGGAGCAAATCGAACAGATGTGTTTCTCTATGAAGTTCGAAATGAGAAATGGGAATTTATTTCTCTAAGAGAATACAGGCATGAGATTCCTTCTTCCCCCTCCTCGAATGGCTAAGGACTTAAGCTAGGAATTAACTACGATAGAGTAGCAATTTGGTATCTCCCTTAACGTTGGTTAAGCATCTCCTTGGCCGACGGAAATCTAACGCCTGAAATAAATCAAAGTAGAAGATTGTTGCCTCGTGAATTTTGTGTTATAAAGGTTTTGTTGCAGACACAACGGACGGCGATGTTCACGGTAGTACAGAAACGAAGAAAGAATTCAACCACTAGACGACATCGAGACGCCCCCCCCCCCTCCGCGACGAAGAAATAAAGATACGAGAAATTAAAGATATGCAACATATGCCTTCTTGGTGTTAAGAAATGACCAGTTGTTTAAGCGAGAACTGCCACGGCCCATTCTGGGACGGGTATACAAAGCGAAAACTGCCATGGCCCATTCCGGGACGGCTATGCAACATAAGGACTCAAAACGCTTCATGTTGATCGTTGTCCAGTCGTCTCGACCCCAGTAACAATCTTCATTATCCGATGCCGAGTCGTTTATTCTCGGACTCTCGCAGACTCGAACTCTTCACGATAGATAGTCTCCAAAATATATGTACTCTTGACCGGAAATCGTAAATCTTCGATCTTCCTCTCAATCACCTCCAGCCGACCACCGGAACTGGCCACATCCGTTTATTCTCAGCTTATCGCTATCCAATCACCCAGAAACAAACTATTTTTTTTTTATTTTAAATTGTAGAACTTTAATTCTTTTGAAAACAATAAAAAAAAAAAAATTTCTTACCGTAAACAGCAAAATAGTTTTCAAATCAATAAAACGAATGTTACTTTTTGAAATGTATTTATTTAAAATTGTACTGTTTTAGTCGACGTAACGACATAATTTTATTTTGGAGCAATCCATTTTTAATGGGTAAAGTCGAATGTTTTTACTTTAGCGGCATCAGATTAATCACTAATCACCAAATTGGACGATTTCATTTTCATGTATGTGAAAAGTGATAACGTACGTACAAAAATGAAGTGGTTTAGCGTATTATTATGTAGATTAATTGTTTCACTTTCTTAATTTTACAATTATTTTTAAATCTAAAATTATAAGTTTGTGATAAAAAAAACTTCATATTTTTTATTGCAAGCCACTGTTTGAAAATATTTTATTTAATAGTATATGTGACAATATTATCGAACGGGAAAGGGTTGATTCGAAACTGAACCCTGACGGCTTTCGGCTCATTTTGCACCAAAAGAAAAACGAAGTTGATAAGAGAAAGAACGAGTTGTTTTCTTTTCTCGATATTTTGGGCGATAGAAAATGAAGCGATGACATTCATCATGGGCCACCTGGCCTTCGTGTGTCGCAGAGACAATAGGGTTTTGCCGATAATGGAGATTGTGCCAATATTGTCGGATTGAAAAAGATTTAAAAGATTTTCATAACTTAAGAAAAATCTTAACTTATGAAAACGAAAGGGAATTTTTTAAGTGTTTTAGCACGAGAAGAGAGAAGCGAAAATTAATAAGAAAATGAGATGTTATTTTCTTAGTCTCGGAGAATTGAGGTATGGGAAATGCCAGATGTTCACTGCGTCACGAACAAGGCAGCGCTGTTTACATTCTTGTTGCTGAATGGACGTTGAAATGCGTTCATGAAATCAAACCTTCGTGAGAAATGGCAATTAAATTGTTTTTATAAAAGATACAAGCCATGTGGATTAGCGAAGGGGGGCATCTGCTGAAAGACATTTCCCTGCCTTTGTATGACAATTTTTGAAGAAAGCCTTATCGTTAATTTAATTAATGGAAATACATTTTTTATATGAATGTAAGTTTCGAGGGAGGAGGAATCTCCCACCCCACTGAGGTAACAGTGGGAGATAGAAACAGATGAAGAAGAAAGAAAGAACACGGCGAGATAGAATCCGTGGTCCACTCACCATTGAGAGGGTGGACCCCGTGGATGTAAATTAGCAATATGGTAAGAAATAATAACAAGAATATATTTTTTTATTATTGAATTAAATTCTATTGGAAGACGGGCAGAGTCATGCCCATTTAATTCTCAATATAAGGCGAAGCGTAACAGGCTTCACAAACTCACTTTTGCTGGCCATCGAATCCACGTTGAGAGACGGACCCCGAGCTTAGGGTTGATATCGCCCAACCAACATCGCCCAGAACTTGCCGGTCCGGAACACAGAAGTAGAAGATAGAAGTGTGAATGTACACTGCTTGAACTGAACTATTTCTACACAAATAATCATTCTTATAGAAAAACCAACCGACGGATTTGCTAATTACTTTTCTTTCATTGTGTTGCTTTGAAATTACCTTTTGCTCCTCAGTGGTACCAAGTTTCTGACTAGCGCCGGAGAGTTGCCCTCTTGTCTTTTAATCACAACGTGGGGGAGCGGTGATTGCCGGACAAGGACCCTTTCGACATCTTCGGTCTTCATCAGTACAGCAACTTTTCCCGAGCGGTTCTAAGTGGCCAACTGAACGCAAGAACGGTCGAATTGATGACGTACCCCCAAAAAATTAACTGTTTCGTGCGAAAAAAAAATTGTTTACTGAAATTTTTTTATAAAAAAAATCTTCAGACAAAAAAAAATTCTTTCATTGATTCTTACTAAAGCAAACTTTTTAAAAAAAAATTTAATACCTAAACCCTAACCCTAACCCTAACCCTAACCCTAACCCAAACGACACCATTTTTACCTGATTACAACCCAAAATAATTTTAAAAACTGTTTAGTGCGAAAAAGAAAGCAACCTTTTTCATGCTAACAAAAAAACTTTCATACCTAACCCTAACCCTAACTCTAACCTCTAAATCTTATGTCTAAATGCTAACCCTAACCCTAACCCTAACCCTAACCTAACGACGCCATTTTTACTTGATTACAAACCAAAAATAATTTTCAGTAAAAAAAAAACACTTAAAAAATATAATTTATCACTTGTTTGTTTTTATTTTTTCGTAAAAAAAAATATTTCTTTCATACAATTTGACTTTTTTGCTTTAAATGTTGGTTAATGTTTGTTTTTGTTTTGTTTTTTGTTTTTGTTTTGTTCACTTGTAAATCCAACCTCGTTTTTTATTTTTTTTGGACGCAGGTAGGTCAACCGACTTGGCGGCAGCATTTTCCGGTGGTTGACAGAAACATCCGGAAAGTACCGACGCCAAATCGATATTAACGTGGGTCCTAATCTAAATAAGCACCGAGAAGTTTGATTTTGTCAGGTTAAATGCTATTTTGATCTGACTTTGAAAATCTGACATGATAATTTTATATGTTAGATTAGATAGAAAATTTCATTAGTTAAATAATTAGACTCTAATTGAATCAGAAATGTTTACTTTTTTATTTTACTTTGGCGCTTTTGGATTGAACGTAACCGAGCAAAGGGGGATAACTATAATTTTCTTACACGCCGCTATTCCGAAGTCATTTATAACAATTAATTTTTAAAAATGTTACGTTTTTAACACATTTTCTTTGTGTTAAAAACCGTAACATTTTTTTATTATTAATTGTTATAAAGTGTATAAAGTTTGTGACATGTAAATAAAAACGCTTAAAGGTTATCTTTAATAATTAATAATTTTTTTAAATTACATTAACATTATGACATTTACAAAAAACAGTCGCATTTTTGTTCATGCTACGATAAAAAAAATTAAAAAATTTAAAAAACAGTTACTATGTCAAAGTTTCAGCGTCTCGTTGTTTATGGCCATCAATTCGAAATAGCGGCGTGTAAAAAAGTTAGAGTTGTCCCTTGGCTCAGTTACGTTCTATCCAAAAGCGCTGAAAACGAAATTGTTGCCTCGGAATACACCATTTTATTTTAAGATTATTGGAGTACCCTATTCTAAAACTGGAACTAGTAAAAAATATTAAGACGATTTGTTGTTGTTTTTATTGTTGGGCCGGGGAATAATTGTGTGAGTGTAAAGACGAACCGATAAACTGTTTCAAAATAATGCACGAGTTATTGCCCTTGGAGAAGTTTTTAGAGTTATCTCCCCTAGATTGCTTAAATTTGCAGATGATTCAGTGGTGTTGCTGCTGCTATTATTATTATTATTATTATTATTATTATTATTATTATTATTATTATTATTATTATTATTATTATTATTATTATTATTATTATTCATAAAAATATATATTGACATAATAGCTGAACTGTCCATCGTTTCGTAATAATTAAAGACACTTGGAACTTTTAATCACTACAAGAGATCAAATACCCAAATATTTCAAGGCAATCAGAAACATGAGAAAAATGTTTCGGAATTTTTTAGATGACGACTGATAATTTGAATTATTTGGATTATTCGGACTACTATTCTCATCTTGGATGTTATTCTCACAACGTTTCGATCGTGTAACCTCCGACCTTTTTCATGTGCGTCTTGTCGAACTCGATTCCTATATATCGCACCTGAAGATGGTCGACATGTTGTGAGCATAACATCCAAGATAATAAAAAAAAAAAACGTTTGCAAATAGAGATTACACAACTAAAGTTTGTAAATTTTAATTGTTGAATTAAACGTCTATTAGACTTGAAATGGAAGACTTTCAGCAAATATGTTGCTAAGATCGCTGGCAAAATGATTGGATCATTCTACCACTCCAGAAATCATCTTCCTGTATAAGAGTGAGATACGTCCTAAGATGAAGTACTATCTAAAAGATGTGCCGCTCAGAGCACCCTTTCCTGCCTTGACATGGTGTAAAATCAACTTCGAAATCTAGTGGAGGTCCCTCTTCTCTTCCCTACAGCCTCTTTCTCACAGAAGAGAGATGTTGCTAGTCTTTAGGTGCTCGACTGAGCTCTAATCTATGCCCGGTAAAACATTTGCAACAAAAACTCGTCTAGCTACAACCACTGTAAATAATTTTCCTTTATTTCTTCCTAAAACTAAATGGAACTTTTATTAGCAAAGTTTCATTCCATCTATGGAACACAATACCACGGGACTGCTTCCCAGCTGTTTCCCAGCTGACTAAACATGGTCGTTTTCAAGTCCAATGTAAAAAAATTCTTGTTGAGCCGTCCTTTAAAATAATCAAATTCTGCTCAGTTTACGCCATCGTCACCAATCTTCACGGTGCTGTCTCACAGTTCACCTTACAAACTCATTAACCCTTATCCTCGATTGGCCTTTCGGCCTTGATAAGCGATTACTCATTAGTATATGAAAATGAGTAATTGCCCGTGACTAGAGTATTGTTGCCACATCTGCACTGGTGCACCAACTACTAGCCCCTTGCACTTGGACAAGGTGCAAAAAAAGAGTTTCTAACCTGATAGGTCTGCTAAGCTCCAGCTTCTGTCACATCGCCACAGTGTTGCATCCCTTCCATATGTGATTCCATGAACTTACAGCACTTGTACCCCCTCAAAGATAATACCCCAGACCCACCCGACTAGCAGCAAAATCGCACACCTTCACTGTAGGTGTCCCTTGATGCTGGAATAGTTTCTACTCTAATACCTTCTTTCCTTGGACTGCTTGTTTTGGGAATTCCCTTCGTGCTCCCCCGACCAACATACGTAATGTGAACCAACATCTTGCTGCCAAACTCCCCACCCAGCTTCTCACTCTATAAATCTGTCCCCTATAATTACGCTTATGGGGCAATATGGCTTGTTTGAAGTGAACAAAGGTTTGTTTGTTTTTAATGATTTTAAAAAATAAAAGGATGTTGCTTCAAATATTGTGCGTAGTGTGCAAGGATTTGAAATTGGAAGGCGGTGCCAATGCAATTTGGTTGAAAACACCGTTTGATACGAGACAACATTAAATAGATTAAATGACAATATTAAAGAATTTTGAGGTATCCCTCTTTTCCATAAAGAAATTACCACTCGATCTGGAATGTTTTTACGTTGATATCAAGGGAGCGATAGTTTTTTTCTTAATTGTGCTGTTATGGGTTTATATCTCTACCTTATGGTTTTAAATTATTTAAAAGTTAAAGAAATGTAGTGGGGAGTGCATGGCATTTTAAAACGTGAAAAAAGTTAGTCCCTAACATAATCAAAATCATACTCTTGTGATTAAAACTATCTAAATATATATATATATATATATATATATATATATATATATATATATATATATATATATATATATATATATATATATAAAGTAGAACGTTTAAAAGAATTTAAACACCCTAAAAGAACGAATCCCCTCCTTAGAAATCCACAAATAACTACGGAGCTTGAAATACTTCAAAATAGGTTTGTAATAGTTCCTATTGATAAGGCGACAAATAACATAGCTTTTATCTGTAAAAAGTATTATATACAACGCTTATTGCTAGAAGTAGGAATAATAGGTGAAGTTTCAGATACTTATAAATTAAGTAATAATAAAAGCGATAACATTATTATAAACAATACTGTTATTTGTGAAAAATTAGGATTAAAATTAGAAGAAAAATACAAAAAACTTCCATCTATGTATTGGATACCTAAAATGCATAAAACACCAGTTGGCGCCCGTTTCATTGTTGCCTCAAAAATGTGCATCACTAAACCTTTAAGTAAGGCTGTGTCTAAAATCTTTAAATTAATTATAAACCAAATAAATAATTTCCATAAAAAAAGTAAATTCTATAGTAATATAAACCTATTTTGGGTGGTAAATAATTCCGATCTAGTAAAAGAAAAATTAGATCGTATTAATTCTCGTAAACAGGCTAAATCAATCTCGACATACGATTTTAGTACATTATATACAAAAATACCCCATAAAGAACTTATTAAAGAATTAGGTAATACTGTAGATTTAGCTTTTGCAGGAGGAAAAGGTAAATACATAGACTTTGCAAAATCTAAAGCCTTTTGGTGTAAAAATAAAAATGGTAAGACGAGTGTATCCAAAACTGGTCTGATAATGCTTATAAGTCACCTTATAAAAGAGAGTTACTTTCAAATAGGGAATAAATTATTGCTCCAAACAATAGGTATTCCAATGGGTTTGGATCCGTCTCCATTTTGGGCAGATCTATATTTACATAGACTGGAATATATATATATATATGTCATCACTAATAAAAAATGATATATCTAGAGCGTATAGTTATCATGGATGTAGGCGATATATTGACGACCTTGTTTGCATTAATGATAGCGAGGAGTTTGCAAATACTAAACATTTAATATATCCTAAAGAGTTAAAATTAAACTGTGAACATAAGGGAACACAAGCTACTTTTCTTGATTTGGATATAAAAATTGAAGATAAAATATTTATCTATAAACTGTTTGATAAAAGAAATTCATTCCCTTTTCGTATCGTGCGAATGCCATATAAAAATAGTACTAGCCCTGTGTATATATTTTACGGGAGTATTATGTCTGAATTTCTGAGAATTGCTCGTGTTACCTTAAAATTAGTAGATTTCATGCCCCCAATTTCTGATCTAATAATAAGAATGATTAACCAAGGTGGCGATCAAAATAAAATATTTGGACAATTAAATAAGGCAATTACTCGCCATCCTGATGCTTTTAAATCTTATCAAATTAATCAAAATAAACTGATAGAACAAATCATAGTATATATAAATAGAAATTATATAATATGAATAAACGTATATATAACACATCTGCTAATTATAATAAGAAAAACAATAAAAATACAGTAGAAAGAAAGAAAGAAATGTTAAAAAAGAAGAAGAAGAAGAAGAAGAAGAAGAAGAAGAAGAAGAAGAAGAAGAAGAAGAAGAAGAAGAAGAAGAAGAAGAAGAAGAAGAAGAAGAAGAAGAAGAAAACCGACAGTTATGAACGCTCATTTTAAACACCGGGAGTTGGCAAAGAAGAAGAAGAAAAAGAGAACAAATTAACGGTTAACTTACAGACGCAGATTTGAAACAATGAGAAAAGAAAAAAGTCGACAGTTGTGAACGCAGATTAGAAAAACTATAGTGAACAAGGAAGATTAATATTTATTAGCGGTTGACAACAACGGGGAGATGGACAACAAAGTAGGACGAGGGAGAAAAGGAGAAACTAAAGGTATATGTGTGTATGTGTGTGTATATATATATATATATATATATATATATATATATATATATATATATATATATATATATATATATATATATATATATATGTATATATATGTATATACATATTTATTTATTTATTTATCTTTTATTTTTTTATGTGTTGATGTTTTTATATTTATAATATAAAACTAAAAATAATACATTAATCACTTAAATAATAGTGTCATGGATTCGTCCAAACACTTTAAAATGCAGCAACATTTTTGTGAGTAACGGATAAATTTTATTAGACAGACGAACAGCGCAGGTAAAGAAATTTTTTTTTTTTTTTTTTTTTTTTTGATGTCTTAAATAACTAATATAAGTTAGCAAAACATTTATATGGAACAAAACGTAGATTTAGTATAAGGAACGTTTATGTTTTTGTCTTTTAAGGGAAGTGGGGTCTGATCAACTCTGCTGGGAAGCCATGAAATTCTGTCTTGTTTTTAAATTCCCGAAACAGTTTTTCATGGTAAACAACTGATGATCCCTTAAAATAGTGTTAGAAACTAACTAATATAATAACTGTAAAAAATAAATTGACTTACATGAGTGATTTTCCACTGGAAGACTTGAGACTATAAGTTTTTGTTTTTTTTAGTTTTTTAGTTTTTAAATTTTTTTTTTTTTTTTTTTTTTTATAGTTTTAATGGTTGAGAAACTTCCGAGACTATATATATATATATATATATATATATATATATATATATATATATATATATATGGGGTAAGGTACACGATAAGTCATGAAAATGAAATGCCGTGGTAGACAAAATGTGTGAACAATGACAAACGGAAAACAGGTTAAAGTGCAGAAGAAAAACAAAAATAAGAGATTTGACCGGTTTCGTTCGTGTAGGCGAACGTCTTCAGAAAAAGTGAAGATTTGCAAATAATTTTATTGTTAAAGCACACACATGGAAGGAGGAAAGGATGATCCGATTGGACCATATGAGAAGACTTTAAGTGACATTGAAATATGACAAGTGGGTGACACATCCTTCTTTATTTCTTATTTTTCTTTTTATATTTTTATTTATTTCTTTTTCTTTTTCACTTTCACACCTACTGAGCTAGTATGGGGGAGGCGGTGGGCGGAGGGTGTAAAGGGCGATAAGAGGAAAAAAGACAGAGAAACTGGCCAGGATAAACATAAATAGGGGTGGGCATTAAATTGATACACTGAATGCGAGAACCCAAAGATTAATCAGAATGTATCAGAGATAGGTCTGCTAATTTGTCACATATTAAGTTTTTAAAAGCAATAAAAAATCTTAAACTGACAGTTTAGGAAAAAAATCTATTTTACAGTCAAACTAATGTAAGCGATAACTTATTATAAGGAAGAATTTTTTATTTATTTATTTATTCCTTTTTAAAGTGTAAGATGGTATGAAATACACGTAAGAAAAATCCTTAAATAGGGTTAATTTTGAGAGAGATGTATTAAAATGATTTGATTATGAAATACACGTAAGAAAAATCCTTGAATAGGGTTAATTTTGAGAGAGATGTATTAAAATAATTTGATTATGAAATACACGTAAAAAAAATCTTTAAATAGGGTTAAGTTTGAGAGAGATGTATTAAAATGATTTGATTATGAAATACACGTAAGAAAAATCCTTAAATAGGGTTAATTTTGAGAGAGATGTATTAAAATGATTTGATTATGAAATACACGTAAGAAAAATCCTTGAATAGGGTTAATTTTGAGAGAGATGTATTAAAATAATTTGATTATGAAATACACGTAAAAAAAATCTTTAAATAGGGTTAAGTTTGAGAGAGATGTATTAAAATGATTTGATTATGAAATACACGTAAGAAAAATCCTTGAATAGGGTTAAGTTTGAGAGAGATGTATTAAAATGATTTGATTATCAATGAGAACTTGCTATTATCACAACATTTGTTTTTCCTTTACCTTCCTTTTTTTCTTTTTTTTGCATATATAGATATTTTAATCAGGGTCGCAGTGGTGTAATATATTGCATTATTTTAGTGCGATTTTTGCTAGGTGCCTACTTAGGGTATAAACACACAAAAATGACATCCCTATGAGACTTATCATATCAGGCATTGGCAGCACACCCCACAAACTAGCTAAAAAACTAGCGGAAATACTTACCCCCCTTCTCGGCTCTATTAGTCCCACCCATCTTTAAAAAAACTCCGGTGACCTGCTACAAAGACTCCAACACATCAACATGAATAACCTCACTATGACCAGTTTAGATATTAAATCTCTCTACACTAACGTACCTATATCTAAAGTCCTTAGATTCCTAAAAATTCATCTTATCAAATCCAAAATTAAACTCCCCCTCCCCACCACTCAAATTATCAAACTATGCCATCTAATTACACAACAATGCCACTTTACCTTTAACAATAGACTATATAAGCAAAAATTTGGTTTACCTCTCAGCAAAGTCCTCGCCTGTCTTTTCCTTGAATTCCTAGAGAACCGTCCATTCAAATCAATTCTACCCAAGAACTCCCACTACTTTAGATACATAGACGACACACTCCTTATTTACCCACATCACATTAATCTCCCCGACATAGTCGAAAAACTCAATAAAATAGAATACACTATTTCTTTCACCTCCTAACCCGAAAATAACCACATCCTTAACTTCCTTGACATCACTTTTCACAACACCCCTAATGGTCTGAACTTCTCAGTTTTTAGGAAAAAAACTAACAAGAACGACCTTATACATTTTTACTCTGACCACAACAAAAATATAAAATCCGGAATGATTATAGGATCGTTTCTCAGAGCTCTCAGAATTTGCAGCCCCGCCCATCTTCACAATGAAGAATCCTATATTCAAAAAACCTACCAAGCTCTAAAATATCCTCAATCATTCATCCTTAACGCTAAACAAAACACCTTCAACATCCACAGCAAAAAAAGACAAAAAAACAACACAAATAACACTGACACAACGGAAGAAAATAAATCTTACATGGTTCTCCCCAATAACCCCATATCTATCTCCCTACAGAAACAACTTAAACCCGACATAAATATAGTAACATCCACCTCTAAAACTATTAAAGATCTACTTAATACCAAACCCCGCCCCCGACCACCCCCCAAAGACACCTCTTCCTCTGTCGGCATCTACAAAATAAAATGTGCTGCATGTCCGATGTTCTACATTGGGGAAACATCTAGAAACTTTAAATCTCGCATATACGAACACAAGCGGGACCTCAAACACGACGTTTCCACTAACGCTCTAGTGATACACAGAAACAATTTCTCCCACAATCTAAACTTTTTAAATTGCACTCTCCTCAAAAGCGAACACTCTCTCTCACGCCTCAAATGCATTGAAAGCGCGACTATACTCCTTTCATCACCATCAAACATAAACCTCAGGCTCGGGTCTTATACCCTAAGCAGGCACCTAGCAAAGATCGCACTAAAACAATGCAATATATTACACCACTGTATATATACAAAAAAAACAAAAAAAAAACAAAAAAAGGAAGGAAAAGGAAAAAAAATTGTTGTGATAATAGCAAGTTCTCATTGCTAATCAAATCATTCTAATACATCTCTCTCAAACTTAACCCTATTTAAAGATTTTTTTTACGTGTATTTCATAATCAAATCATTTTAATACATCTCTCTTAAACTTAACCCTATTTAAGGATGTTTCTTACGTGTATTTCATATCATCTTACACTTTAAAAAGGAAAAAATAAAACATTCTTCGTTATAATAAATTATCACTTACATTAGTTTGAGTGTAAAATAGATTTTGTTTTTGTTTTCTAGACTGTCAGTTTAAGATTTTTATTGCTTTTAAAAACTTAATATGTGACAAATTAGCAGACATATCTCTGATACATTCAGATTAATCTTTGGGTTCTCGCATTCAGTGTATCAATTTAATGCCCACTCCTATTTATGTTTATCCTGGCCAGTTCCTCTGTCTTTTTCCCTCTTATCGCCTTTTACACCCTCCGCCCACCGCCTCCCCCATACTAGCTCAGTAGGTGTGAAAGTGAAAAAGAAAAAGAAATAAATAAAAATATAAAAAGAAAAATAAGAAATAAAGAAGGATGTGTCACCCACTTGTCATATTTCAATGTCACTTAAAGTCTTCTCATATGGTCCAATCGGATCATCCTTTCCTCCTTCCATGTGTGTGCTTTAAAAATAAAATTATTTCCAAATCTTCACTTTTTCTGAAGACGTTCGCCTACACGAACGAAACCGGTCAAATCTCTTATTTTTGTTTTTCTCCTGCACTTTAACCTGTTTTCCGTTTGTCATTTTTCACACACACACACACATATATATATATATATATATATATATATATATATATATATATATATATATATATATATATATATATATATATACGTGCGGGCATGTATATTAAATGTAACAAATAAATATATATTAATTGCAACAAATGAAGATTTGAGAGAATCGCCAGCAAGCAAGTGCTAACTTAGCATGAACAGATGTTGGTGAATGAAAAATCAAGGAAACATTATTAATTAACAAAATATTTATATAACTCTAATTTTACATGAATATAAAAGTCATTTTTAGTCAGTAAATGTTAATTCAAAAAAGTTTGTCCTACCAGAAACACGAGTTGTATAATGTTCAGTGAATAAGAAGACACGAGAGCTAAAGATGTGTAGTCTATATAGTTGTTAGTGTGAATACGAGTGTGTGAATAATATGCGTGTGCGAGTAATAGACAATGTGACACTGTGTAAGAATGCGTAGGTTTACCTTGTTCTGTTAGTCCGTATAAGTGGGTAGCAATTTGCTTCTGTTCGCCTGACCTTTTGTCAGTGCGTGTGTAGATGTGCGCGAGGTGAGGAAAGCTTCTCGCCTCCCCGGCCAAAGCCCTGGGAAGGAGGGTGTTAAGCGAGCGTACGTTCTTGTGGGTCCTTTCAAGGCGCCCGGTTTGGATCTCTGGAGAACTCTATTTATTTCATCGTTTTTTATAGGAGTTTCTCAGTTCGCATCGGCTTATTAATTTTTTCATAGACTTGTAAGATTTTGGGTTTAAAACGATTTTCATTGGCTGAAAAGTATTTAGTTAACATTTTCCTGTGAAAACTCACTTGTCTTTTGGAAGTGAAGAGGATAGCGTATCGAAACACACCGAAGTAAGACAGAGGGTAGATATACAAGCGATTCGTTTTTTGCCGTTCGTTCGAATCGCATCTCGATTAAATCACCACATTTTAAAAAAACTTGAAAGATAAAATATAAATATTGCCGCCTTAGCACAATCCGCATTTGTAAAGAATCATTCTTAACACATATGTAGGTGTACTAATATGTAGCTTATATATATATATATATATATATATATATATATATATATATATATATATATATATATATATATATTTATATATATATATATATATAATGTTGCTAAACTTTAAAGTTGGCTTATGGTAGTCCTCCAGATTGAACAGCTGATTGATTGATCATTCATTGAAAAGATGGAAAATAATAATGTGACAGTTTAATGATATTTTACGAGCTAAATACTAGCTCAGTAGGTGTGAAAGTGAGAAATAAATAAAAAATATAAAAAGAAAAATAAGAAATAAAGAAGGATGTGTCACCCACTTGTCATATTTCAATGTCACTTAAAGTCTTCTCATATGGTCCAATCGGATCATCCTTTCCTCCTTCCATGTGTGTGCTTTAAAAATAAAATTATTTCCAAATCTTCACTTTTTCTGAAGACGTTCGCCTACACGAACGAAACCGGTCAAACTCTTGTTTTTTTTGTTGTTTTTTTTTCTCCTGCACTTTAACCTGTTTTCCGTTTGTCATTTTTCACAAAACGAGCAACACCATTCACATGCACAGTTTGTGGTGAAATCAAAGGGAATTAATCCATTATACGAGAATTAAAGCAGCTGAAAGTTAAAGCAATCTAAGGGGGATAACTCTAAATGTTTAAATTATCTCCCTTGCACATGATTCCCATTTTTAATTGATATGACACCTTAACATTTTGTTTAGGAACAAAGTGTAGTATCTGTTCTGATACTAGACTTCATCTTTTCTGTCCTAGATTAGTGAAGGATAAATCTTTCTAGACTGAGGCAATTTTTGTCCTATTCCAAAGTGTCCCTTTTTGAGGAGTTTGTATTATTTCCACATTAAAACTGTACTCGTAGAGAAGCAAATAAATAGAGATTCGAGTATTGTTTTCGGATACAATTCTTTATAATCACACCGCTATGAAAAAGAAGCCTTAATATTTTTAATAGTTCAATTTTTAGCATGAATACTCTAATAGTCTTAAACTCTTACGCTTAAAAGGCGCCAGTATTAAGTTATGTGAATAGAATTATCAGTCAGGGGCGATAACTCTAAGTATGACTAAATCAAGTGCTCTTATCGGCTGCTAGACTCCAGGGTCAGTCAACCATGTTGTAATTACGTTTTGTTGTTGGCACAGTGTATTTCGAGGCAACAATTCATCATACAACATTTTACAACAAAAAATAATAGATAAATAAATATTTTTAATGATTGTTTGACGAAATTTAACATAAATAAACGAATTTAAACGTAAATGAACATGATAACAGAACAGACGTTACTGGTGGAGATTAAGTAGTACATGTATTTTAATCGACCCCCCAACCCCCGCCCCCCCCCCCCCCCCAGATTTAGGGTTAGTGTTGGGGGAAATGAATGGCATTTTTATTACTGGGTTATGGTAAAGAACTTTCTTCTGTTTTAAGTTCAAAACTCTTTTAACCAATTCAAAGAAATGTATATTTATCTGTAAAAATAACTGTCCTATAACATTTTTTTCTTTTCTTTTTTTTTTTGCGTTCCCGGGCGCAGTAAAAAAAATTGTTACCGTATTATTTCATGTAGATTTTTTATAATTTGCGACGGCCACGTTAGAATTTAATTGCACACATTTCAATAATTTTTTTTTTTTTAATCAAACGTTTGGTTCAATTTTAGCAGAGGTGTCGGTGGAATATCTCATGTACTCCATTTTTTATCGTAATATTTTATAAAAATGTGGGTCTTAAATTTTAATTTAAGTGTTTTTAAGTGTTGAAAATTGAAGTCTAATTCAATGTTTTAATCGTTAGCGTGTGTAATAAGAAACAGGAACAACAGTAGACTTGGGAAAACTTTATTCAGCATACAGTGTCGATACATTGTTAGTTCCATATTTATAACTAGTAGAAACAGAAGAGTTCTCCAAAGGGGAGATAATCAAAATCAGGGGTCACCATTTTATTTTAATCATAAGGGGGTGAAGTGGGTCCATTGACCAGGCTTTTCGCTGGTTCTGTTGGAACGCCTTGGTAGTCTGGTATTGGGAGTAGAATCAGGACTCTGGTTGTTCAGGTCTGCTGATACGCTGGGATTGATTTTCTCTCTCTGTCGTGAGTGGGTATAAATACGTCTCCTTCTGCATGCATGGTTGAGATTCTGAAAACAGAGGTTCTGAATCGATTTGGGGATGAGCTCGTTTCGGAGCAAGTGGACGATCGTCCACCTCTGGCTCGTTCTGAGCATTCTGGGTCTCTAGAGACGATATAGACTCCGTATCCGATAATTGTAGTGAGTCCGTAGATGAATCATATGGTGTGATGCTGACGAGTTGATCTTCAGCTGATGTGGAAGAGTCTTGAGATGCAGGCGCTTCCTCGGGGGCTATATTGAGTGCAGGTATGTCCTCTACAGATGCAAGGTCTCTAAGGGAAACAGTGAATTCTTTGGAAAACAAACAAAATATACAACAAAGAACTTTTACCACCAAACCCAAGAACATTTTCCTACTAATTTGTATAAGTTTAAAGAGTGAAAACTTATTGTAAGATTTATTATCTCTGAATATGTTATGGTCACTTTCACTTAGTCAAACACAAGTAAATCAAAAATAGATGGTCGCTAATTTCAGGCTTGAAATATAATTTTAAATAAAAAGCTTACTTTACCACTGACCTTAAGTCTGAAAGTGGCAGTCGGACTTACGATTAGTCATTTAAGGTAAGTCCTTTTTTAACTATTTTTTTAAGAAATGAAACACCAACAACGACAACACATGGGTCGGCCATACTGGATTTTTACTGCTCCCAAAAGACAGATATCGATGAAATCTTATATTGAAATTTAAAAAAAAAACTTTAAAACAGTTTCAGAACTTTAAAACTATGAAAGTCGGTAAAAAAAAATTTCTTGCGTTAGGTAACAGTTATATTTTGTATATTTTGTTGGGGGGGTCGGCTGTTAACTATATCATATTAATGGTCGTTTTTTTATATTCTTATCGTCATTAACAAAAAAGTTAATATTTTTTCTGTAACAGAAAAATATATTTTAATAAATGATTTATTATAATAGGTGATTAATTTGTGTAGACATTTCACGAGTCGCGGCTAATTAAATTTGGTTTTATCTGCGCTTCAAACAGTAAGATTTATATTTAGACAAAAACATTTTTTTTTAAATGCTTTTGTTTCAAATATGACACATTCCAACAAAATGCTTATTTAATTTAATATTCAACGAAAATGTGTCAAACTGCAACTTGTTTCACATCAGCAACGATCTTGTTGGCAAGTGTGAACAGGTATTCGTATGATGTTGCATCAGCACAACTGCTAAATAGGTCATCAGTATCTTCGATGATGATAAAAATATTCAAACTGTGATCTCTAGCCCCTTGTTTTGTGTGAGAGAACTGATAAATTGCGTGAATTAAGTTTATATGAGGGTTTTTATTCTATCTGGAACGATCTTTTCTCTATTTTTTGGGCTTTATATTTAGGATCTATTTTGTGGTAAGGAATTTCAACGAGGGACTATTGAGTTTCGATATTTCGACACTGTGATTCGTACAAAAGGAAATACAAATGCCATGTAGCCTATCAAAGACGAATCTGGCGCTGCCACACAAACTAACATAAAAACTAAAGCATTTAAGGGTTACATTGAATCTCGTACTAATGGCGTATATGTCTTTCTATTACTTCTATTGCACTATCTTGTCATGCTCAATTCAAGGTGGCAGTATAGCATCTGTTCAGTTATGATACCATCCTCCCAGGAATTATCTCCTTTTTTGGAAGGTGGAGGTAGTGTAGTATCTGTTCTGTTACAAACTATTTCAGTTTAAAATGGATAGCCGGTTCAACCTAATATCATTCTCCAGTTTGATGGGATGGGAGCGGTGGTGTAGTAAATTGAAAAACTGAAATTGGTGTGTTACCTATTTGGAGTGAAGCAACTTGATCGTGTCATCCATTTTCGCCGAACTGTGAAAACATTCAAAGTTTATCAACAACCGAACAAGAGAAATTCGATGTGGTCCGAATTAAAGAAGTGTTATTCATAGTCTTTGCTGAAGACAAATTCAAGGTGTATGAGAAGTTCGAAGCACATGTGTTGCATCTGGGTGAGACCATCGATGTGTGTTTGGTGGATTTGAGGAAGCTGTAAGTCCTATTTTGAGAAATACCAGATTATGTGGGGGCTTTCTGAACCCGTGAAAAGGTACTTACGGTTTTTCTCCAGGGTGGATGATCTATTTCTAGAAGAACTGTTGGCCCAAGCTTGGGCACTGATGAAGGACGAATTTGGAGTGGGAGAATAAGTCGCTGCTGTGGTACAGCCTTCTCGGATCACTCAACCACCTACAGGCATGGGCTCATTTGATTATAAGTGCTATAGATGCAAAGGGTTCAATCATATCGCGAGAGACTGCATAAAGGGGAGAATACTTGTTATCAGTGCAACAAGACCGGTCGCTTTGTCAGAGATCGTCTGGGAAACGAATTAGGTGACGAGACATCAGTGCCGGTCTATTACCCAGACATCTACGTAGAAGACTCACCATGTTTTGGTATCCTCGACATTGGGTGTTTACGTTCCATTCTGATCTCAAAGCTATATCGGTTTTAGTCAAACAAGAAGATGCAACAACCATATTAACTGGAACTATGCAGGCCTGCTGCTGAAATGAGATCGGTAACGCTGCCACAATCAACGTGCTGGTGATGCATGTCGATTTATTGTTTGGTGTCGACGCCATTATGCAGTCTGGAAGTGTGAAGTTTGGGAGACGCAACCCGTTTGTGCAGCACTTCATATCAACGAAGCCGATTTTGGTGCAAAATTCGATGAGTGAAAGAGAGGTTGGAAATGATCAGTTTGTGAACCAAAAAAGCTTGGAAATCGGATTTCTGAATATCTGGCGTCTAGTGAATTGAGGGAGGAGTATGAGTACGAGTTAAGGACCTGGATGGATAATGGTTGATTGTGGCCGTATAGTGAGAAGTTTGGCCCACCCAAGGGACTAATACAATTGATGACCGTACTAACGACCAACAAACACAATAAGGTGCATCCTATAATAGACTATCGTAAACTAAATATGTTGATGCATTTACGGGCGTTACAGATTGCCAGATTGGAGATAGCATGGTATGAATGTATCCATTCTGGACCTCAGAAAGGCATACTTGCAGATCCTGTGGCTGTACCAGACAATGATGTTAAAAAGGACGGAGATATTATCTAACCCGATTAGGGTTCAGCTTGTTGCACCCCTATTTATGTGAGTTGTTAACCCAGGACGGGACATTAAAGAGAGAAACATTGGTGTATATCGATGATATCAATGAGAAATCATCTCGATGTGTACGGACTCACGAAAAGGATTCGAAGAAGCTATAGAATGGCAAAAAAGTGCTGGGATTAAACGTCTGGGATGGCGACGAGGAAGTAGTATTGCGAATGGTCCTATAATCAAGACAAGGAGAACATCTCCATGTGTGGCAAATTAATGGGAAACTTTCTCCATTTGTGGATGGCTCCGAGTGGTGACAGACTTCATCAAACGTTGTGCTACTACTGTGATACAGGGCTGGGATGACAACACCAGTGATGCTCCTCTGGGGCATATGATAACAGACACACTTGCCCAGATAGGGTAAATAGATCCCATCATACGAGAGTGGTGCGAAAGAGCTGGATGTATGGGTGGACACAAGCTCGCTGGCTGTTTTCATGCTGATGAACCATCATCGAAAATAGCATACTGGTTGTGACCGATAACATATCAACGTGACAGAGTTGGATACTATGCTGAGAGAAGTAAACCTCGCACCCAAGTGGAAGGCCAAGGTGTTACAGATAAAAACACTCCTTTTGTATGTATCACTGGGTGACCAATGCCCTCACAGAAAATGCTTAAATGAACACCAAAGTTGTGGGTGAGATGCACATAAGGTAGTGACTGGACACATTAATATCGCTTGTGAATGAATACACCACTGAGATCGATGCAGCACTAGTAAAATCTGACCAGAACCAGGCGGACTCTCTGACAATAGTTCACCCACAATGGCTCAATGACATGCAGATGGAGATTGAACTCACACGGCCAGTGTATAATTTTGCCACAGAGAACCTGAACTCTACACAGCTGACTGAAGTTCAACGACATAGTGGGCACCCTGGAGTCAGGCAGAAAATTATATTGACGTATGATTGACCCGTCCATATCTAAAACGGCAGTAAAGGCGGTTGTCCGGAAATGTGAGGAGTGTCAGTCAATAGACTCAGCTCCGGTTCTATGTGTGCATGAACCGGCTAGGCATTGCCATCACGCACTTCAATGGTTGCCATTTCTTTTTACACTGATCAATTGTGGCTGCACATGGTTTTCAATCTGGTGGCCATTAATACAGAAAAACACTGAACACGCGATTCGACAGTTAGCATCAGTTTTCAGACATGACCTTCTCAGTGATAATGACAATGCCTTCTGCAGTCAACAATTCAGAAGGTTCATGAATGAATAGAGTGTCCGATTCCGATCACGTGACATGTACAGAAATACATGGAAATGATGTTGTAGAACGGTGTCATCAGACAGTAAAACTGATTGCTGCACGAAGGAGGCTGTGTATTGGTACACGTTACCCTCAGGAATTACATGTCCCCCTCGTTCACACCCGTCATTTTGCTGCATTCATACTAAATTTGAGTGAAAGGGATCGATGTTCTGGACCATCTATGGATCTCTATATGTTACATAGAGGGGGGGGGCAATTTTAGTGAAAAATCCGCATGGATGGTGCACGTCTAAATTTAGACCAGGTCACATCAACGGGGTAACCTGTTCACAGTCAGTGGTCATTGACGACACACCTCAGCATGTAGGAGATGTGCGTTCACAGCTTAGTTTAGCGCCGGTAGTGGACGATGGCGGTGACATATCATCAGAGAGGGTTGAATGGAGAGAACCAGGTTCTAGTTCAAGCAGTAGTGGTACCATTTGACAACTGATTAAAATCCCAGTACATCTTACGATTCGGCCAGGGAGGAGGAGATAACCGTCCTGCTACGAAGGAGTTCTAAGGTAAAGTGACCGGCCAACCACTGCCAAGTCTGTGATCGCACGATCGGGGGGGGGGGGGGGGGTGCTGGTAACAATAGAGATGAAAACTGACCAGCTTCAAAGCGTATCAGATGTTTTGACAGTTTTGATAATATTCATAATTGCAATTTTTTATAATTGGAACGAATTTTCACGTGTGAGAAACTAATTCGTATGACTTAAAGTAAAGACAGATTGAAAGCAGACAAGCAGTTCTGTTTTTGACAGCTGAGAGAAAGCGCGTTGGTGTTGGAAATTTTGTTAGTGTTGGACGAACAATGATTATCACCTTATTACAGCGAAAGGAGATTTACATACGTGTTTCTTACACTCACCTATACGTAACTTTGATAAATACATTTTTTTTTATTTACTATTAATCGAATTGAAATCTTTAAAAAATTAAAAAAGAAATCTTTAGCTGAGGGAGCCGATTTTAGTATTGAGTTTAAATTGAGAAGAAAATCAGAATGACGACTTACTTAGAAGAGTAATTCATCTGGCGATGTCTGACTGAAATAGAATAAGCAAAACGGGATCATCATTCCTCACGAAATAAGCAAAGGTCTCACAATTAAAGAGGTGTGCAAATTTATTTACTGTAAACACAGGAACAGATGAAGGTTGTACAACATAGACAAGACGAAATAACGTTATCCTGGAGTTCTACAATTCCTCTACCACAGGCCTGGTAGAGAGCTCAGGAATATATATCTTGTCTGTTTGAAAGTAAGTTTGGAGCTGAAGATTGTTTTGTTCATCACGATGTTTGGTTTCGTGCCAAAACATGATTCATTGCGTATGAATCTCGTGCAGTGAAGAGTCGATGGTTACATAATCTTCAATACGAATCGCATCTCATTGTCGGTCACGTAGACTGATAGAAAATAGTTCACTCATGTAACTGCTACAATCTAAAACCGTTGTATTCCATGTAATTTAAGTTATAATAATTAATAACTCGTAAAACAAAATGGATGACTTTTCAACAGAAAGGTTTAACAGATTTATTAAAAGTGAAATTAGAATGAAATGAGTTATTTAGCCGCTGTAACGCGAGATGAAATATGAGCCAGTCTGATCCGTGTCAATGTTTACTTTTCACTCTGTAAGCCACTCGACAAGGGGTGATAACTCTGAAATGGTCCAAGGGACATAACTGCATTTTCTTTAGTTATCCTAACAAAAACGAACATTTTTTTAATTATTACAGAAAAATATAAAACTTCCAAAGTGGGAATAATTTTCAAGGGAGGTAATTTACATTTTATGAGTTATTTCCCTTATACCGTTTGATGCCTTCCAAGTTGATTTATTAAGCAATCATTCTTTTTTTATTTTAATTCAACATTTTATAAACTGACATATATAAAACTAGCTGGCATACCCTTTTTAGGACGGGTTCAAAATAATTAAACACACTTGAAATCTTTAATAACTAAATACAAAATACAACATGAGAGCATCCTCGTCATCGACCTGAGAACACTTCTCGATGACGATACCGTTCAATAGTCAATTTCCGCTTGGGTTTGAATATGTATGAGATTCACCGACACAGATGCGGCTCTACAGTTGAGGTGTGTATGGTCTTCGCTCGTTGTCACTTAGCTACAGTCGCTTTACACGCCATGCTGATCACAACTGAAACCAAGCTGATAGAAAACGCTGTCGAGACTTCAGGAGTTCTCAGCCCGAGAAAAATTAATAGCATAGGGGGGCCCTCTAAAACTAAACAAAAAAAAAAGTAAGAGTTTCAAATGTGTTTATTTTTAAGTGGTTGATTGACGATACCCAAAGTCGTGAGTTCAATTCCTGGTCACAATATTCTTCTTTTTTTATTTAAATGTCTTGGTTAGTTAATAAACTTAACATTAATAATTTTCAAATTATCATTAAAAATTGGAAAAATTATTGAATTACTTTTCTACGCGTTTGGCTTCATTTAGCTATGTGACATTATTGTAAATTAATAACTCTCCACCCCCATCCCTGATTATTTTTTTGTGTCTCGTTGCAATCGATGCTAACTAACAATGTTGCATTACAGGTCTACACTTTGAATGTCACGATCAAATAAATATGTTATTGAATGAAAATCATAAACACAATTAAATCATACCTTGTGTCTTCAATGCTCAACCCCAGCCACTTCAGAAACTCCGGACACTTCATCCAAGATCGTCCCTGGGGGTCTCTCGTCGTTCCCTGGTGTGTGTGTGTGTATTGGGGGGAATTCTAACTCTGGGATAAAAATTTACACAACAAAACAAACAAAAATAAGAACTAGATCTTAAATTTGGAGAAGAACCATTTTATTAGGCTGTTGATGTTGCCTCCTCTTTGCTAGCAGCAGGGAGAATAAAGATCAGGGCTGAAAATTTTTTTTTGAGGTGGAAGGGGGAGGCTGGCCCTATACTTCATTTATCATCGATTCTTAAGTCATTTTTTATCACATCTGATCACGTCAAGCTTCCTACTCAGTCTCCACTCTTTGCATCTATCCTATCTCATGTGACATCATTTCCTTTGGCTAGTACTGCCACAGCACACAATAGGCCCCATAGGTCAGCTACTGTAGACCTTTATTTCCTGTTTACATGCGAACGTTTTCCCTGTGAATTTAAATCACCAAACAGCTGACGTACCTTTAATACTTATCAACAATCTCTACCCTATGTCTGACACTCATAAGATTTTCTTCTACGCATGAAATTTTTCAAAATCTAAAAAGTTATGTTGGAATATAACTTTAGAAAAGGAGGCGTAAATATAGTCTGGTTGTTTGAATAACTTGCCGATCCATATAAATCTTCATATATAGGTTGAAAAGGAAATGTTGAAAACATGTTAAATTGTTATCAGTTTTCTATGTAATTTTGACATGGTTTCTCTACTTTAATGCAGAAAAGGTGTTTATAAAGGGTAATTCTAGCTCATTTCCCACCCCTAAAGAATATGAAAAACATTCTTTTTAATGAATAAAAAAAAAATGTGCCTATCTTTTGTCCGAGGCAATGCTGAAAAAGAAATCAGCTTTGTGATCGTGTCTTGTGTAGTTTAGGACTTTTTGCTGAAAACACACAGAACTTTCGTTTATATAGTAGATTAACAAAGATTATTGTCAGTCAAGCTCTGTTCATACATTTTCATGTTTAGGTCATCAGAACACATTCATCATCATATTCAGTTTATCTTCCGTTTTGACTTCCAAACTAACCTATCTCTGGGCAGGTCTTTATTTATCCCTTGGGTCCATTTTTATCACTTCCTTATGTTTTCCTTGGACTTCCCTGTGAACTGACCCTGCTACCTCAACTGTTCTACATTTACTAACCCAAGAACTCTCATTCATTCTTTTAATGTGGCCATATCATCAAAGTCTCCTGTTCTGCACACATCTCCCTATACTGTCCAGATTTAAACTTCCTCTGAGCTCATCAGAACTAAGCCTGTCTTTAAAACCTACATTACACATCCATCGTATTATTTTTTATATCATTTCTCTCCATGCAACGCATGTCCCCAACCCTCACTAGCTAAGTTTCACTTCTATACATCATCACACTGCGTACACATGCCTATTAGACTCTTCCCTTAGTCAACAGTGGTAACGCTCTGCTGGTTAGTAATGATAGAAGTTCCTGAACTTACTCCAGCCACTCCTAATTCTTGCAATCACTAGCACCTGCTCCACCCTGTACTCCAATGGTATCACCAAAGTAAAACTCCAACAACCTCAATAGGTTCGCCATCCAGATATACTTTCTCCACATCTGAGTTCTCATCTATTGGAAAATGCTTAGCAACAAAAAATAGCAACAAAACAAAAAGTGCAAAATAAATGTATTGAAAAAACAAACATACTTTCTTTAATGATTCTGTAATGCTATCATCTCAGCTGATCATCGAAGGTTGCTGCGATGGATCAGTCAAGTCGTCAGGATGTCTGATTCTCAGCCATTGTAGCAAATCTTCTGTGGTCAGATTAAAGAAGGAAAACGCAGTCAAGGAGGCCAGAAGAAAAGATTTAAAGATATTCTGAAAGTCAACCCGAAAAAAATACAACATCAACGCGAACACTTGGGAGATCCAAGCTTGTGACAAGCAATTCTGGAGGCAGATCACCAACGCAACATTGATCCTCAAAGCCAACCGCTGTGTGGTCCAAGAGGAGAAAAGAAGCAGAAAGAGAGAACAACAACGCTCTCAAGCCAACCTACCAAGTGCAACAATCTGTCCTCATTGCGGAACGATATGCAAGCTTTATTTTGTTCCTAGTGATCCCCAAAAGAATAAATGTTACAGAGGAAAAAAAAAGTATCTATATTTTGTCCGAGGCTATGCTGAAAAAGAATATCAGCTTTATGGATGTGTCTTGTGTAGTTTTTTTTTTTTTTTAACTTTTAGCTAGACGGATACACTGTCTTTTATATTGATGTTTACTTACCTGACAAAGCCATTCTTCAAATAGTAAATAAATGAACAAACAAAAAGGGAATTATCATTTCATAAGTGGTGTCACTCCTTTATAATCACACTGCCTAACGTCTAATCAAGTTTTTTAAAAAAAAATTTTATTTAAAAAATTAAAAATAAAAAGTGTCCAGATTAAGTATTTTAAATAAATTATAGCAAAGTATGCTAGTTTATTGCCAATAACATAATACAACAATAACAAATAAAAATTTACTAGTCAGAATTAAAGTTTGATTTGTCGGCTTACATGTTATTTAGGTCAGCCTTTACAAATTCATCCGATATATTTTTATATATTAACCGACCCAGCATCCATTATATTCAAATTTCTTCCGGAAATATTTCTATTCTATAACACATTTGTTATGTTCAATGGGTTGGCGTCTGGAAGTGCATCCACCCTATAAAAAAATCTTCGCCTCAAATAAAGAAAATTGATTAAATTTCAGGCTATCTAGCCTAAATGTTGGAAGCTTGCATGGAAGGTTTGGTGAGATTGAGTTTCTTGAAGAAATCAAGGGAGGCGTGAGAGCGCTCTATCCCTTAATAGACTACACGAATGGCCTATGCTGGAAATCTCATTTCTTTCATCAATCATAACTCAAAAACAAATAAATCAAATTAGTTAAAACTTTGCACAAAATTTATTTGATAGGTTCTATAAGCGGGTAGAATTTCAGCATCATTCGTCAAGGCAAGCAAGAGATCCAGAAAGTTTGGTCATGAAATCATGTTATCTGTGTGTACGTACGTATGTGCCACCCTGTATCGCATCAACTATCTGATTTTTGGCAGAGATAGAGGTTCTAGGGTCTAGTTGATGGCATTTTAATTTCAGTTTACCATATACCTTAGTTTTTCAGAAAATTCCAAAAAACCTTAAAAATTACCAGTATTCATACACTTTATTCTATATCTCATCAGCTATTTGATTAATTCAGCTGTGTTATGGCACAGATAGAGGTTGTATTTTGTTTTCCTTTGTATACTGAATATTTTATTGTTTACTATTGTGAATAACTTTATTATATTTCTCCCTGCTCCAAAAATGTTTGATTTATTTCATTCAAATTAAATATTTTTGCATTGTGTCCTTGTCAATTTTCAAACACACTGACTGTAAAATGATTGAATCACCATTTATTGTTTGCAATGAATACATGGTAAAGTTTGAACAAATTTGTTCTAGTTTGAATTGTATCATGAGTAAATATACACTCATCATAATTTTTTTTTTTAATATATACCTGTGAATATTGGAAGAAACATTGATTAGTCAAACTACCAACTATATCAGTTATAAGATAGCATTGTATTGAGGCATAGCCTTTACAAAAGTAGTGACATCCTATGAAAAATGACAGTATACTGAAATCATATGCCCATAATAGGGTTAAGATGAAAATTCATATACACTAAATGTACAAAAGCAAGGAAATCCCCAAATTTTTACACTTTTATTGTCATTAAGGGTATGCGCGCACAACAGGGCTATGTATTTTACTAGTAGGAATTTTTCTTCAGCGCACCTCACACACTTCAATTACTCATGCATAAGATTTATAATGTAGTGATGTGATAATGAAATGGTTTGGTTGATATGTAGTCATACCTTTAATGACAATAAAAGTGTAAAACTTTCGGAATTTCCTTGCTTTTGTACATTTAGTGTATATGAATTTTCATCTTAACCCTATTAAGGGCATATAATTTCAGTATACTGGCATTTATCATGGAATGGATATGGTAACAGGAATGCTGAAAGAGAAAGAATTTTAGAATTTGGTCTTGCGATGCTTTTTTTTTCCTTAAAAAAAAAAAAAAAAAAAAAAAAAAAAAAAAAAAAAAGGAAAA
This sequence comes from Sepiola atlantica, assembly GCA_963556195.1. Classification (NCBI taxonomy): domain Eukaryota; kingdom Metazoa; phylum Mollusca; class Cephalopoda; order Sepiida; family Sepiolidae; genus Sepiola; species Sepiola atlantica. The sequence continues at coordinate 24,457,132 of OY744553.1, read as the reverse complement.
AGGAAAGCCATCTCATTACATATGTACCAGGTACAGCAAAAACACAGGTAGACTATCTTGTTAGGAGGCTCTTGAGTGATGTTAAAGTTGTGCCGGGTGACAGCACAATCCGGTTATTTGCAATTTCAAACTGAAGAAATCTCATGATGCAAAGAGAAAGTTTATCCCCAAGTGAAACGCAAAGTTGGAGACTGAGTAAGTGAACTTTCGGTTACCAGATCATCCACTTCTGTACGTCGTGTGAATGAACAGTGAAAGAGGTTGAAAGATACACTTTTTGAGGTAACATATCAGACTTGTGGGTGGACGAAAAAAAAAACCCAAGGCATACGGTGATATGGTGGTGAAATGAGGAAGTTGAGAAGTGTATCACAAAAAGTGGAAACGTTGGATAAATGCTTTAGTGAATAAAGAAATATATCTGGTGGTAAGGAGAGATGTAAAAAAAAGCAGTATACAAAGTCCAGAAGGAAGCTGATCAAGCCATATTTCCCGATTTACTATGAAGAGATAATCAAAAGAATGAAGTATTCAGGATAGTTATCCTGAATACTTCATTCTGATGGCAAAGACAAATATGGATATTGTTGGAGAGAAGGGCATTCGTATTGACATTGGAGTGTTGGCAACAAATAAACAGAAGAAGAGGGATGCGTGGAAATGCCATTATGAAAGATTACTGAATACAGTTTTCATGAAGCTGAGAAAAACTAGAAGTTGCAGAACCAGTATCTGGGCCAGCTATGAGAATTGAAGAAAGAAATGGTATGAGACATGGTGAGAAAGAAATGGTATGGGACATGGTGAGAAAGATGAAGGGTAAGGCTGGAGGTCTCCCGGGTGTTATTGCTAAAATGTTAAAGGTTGCAGGTAAAACAGTTGATCACAGACTTGACAAATCAGATGATAATAGAAGAGGTAATTCTGAAAGACTGAGAATTGTCAACAGTTACAAAGGTAAAGGGGAAGCTAGTCTAGATAAAGGTAATTACAGTGGCTTAAAGTTGATGGATCAGGTCACCAAGACAAAATTGTTGATCAGTGTTGGAAATCCTCCGGAAAAGAAGAATTCCTATGCTCAGTTTATGGTAAGGGAGTCGGTGCAACTCAATTTTCTGTGGTACTTGTAAGCATTGGATACACGAGAAGTGACGTGGAATTACAGGTGGGTTGTGAGAGGGCAACCAATTTGTGTGTAAGACAAGAGGGACAAATGCGAACTCAGAAAATATGTGTAGATGGCAAAGTTATTGAGGTTGTTCAGAAATTTTGTTACCTTGGTGATACCATTAGTGCACAGGGTGGAGCAGGTGATAGTGTGATAGCTAGAATTAGGAGTAGAGTACTTTTGCCATTACTAACCAGCAGAGTGTTACCACTGCTGACCAAGGGAAGAGTCTATCAGGCATGTATCCGCAGTGTGATGACATATGGAAGTGAAACCTGGTCAGTGAGGGTTGAGGACATGCGTTGAGAAATGATATGAGTGATACGATGAATGTGTAATACAACTCTTAAAGACAGACTCAGGTCTGATGAGCTCAGAGGAAGATTAAATCTGGACAGTAGATGGACTTGTGCAGAACAGAAGGCTTCGATGGTATGGCCACGTTGAAAAAAAAAATGGATGAGACTTCCTGGGTTAATCGATATAGAACAATTGAGGTAGCAGGGTCAGTTCACAGGGGAAGTCAAGAAAAACATGGGAGGAAGTGATAAAGATGGACTTGAGAAGGAGGGATAAATAAAGACCTGGTCAGAGATAGGTTTGCTTGGAAGTGAATTTCTAAAAGCCATTCAACACATGTCAGCATGTAAGATGGATGTTAAACTGATGATGATGATGATGATGATTATAATGATGATTATAATGATGATGATGATGAATGTCTAAGCTGAAAATAAACCTGGTTTTTATTTAATAAAAACAAAAAAGAGTGAAAAAGGAGCAATAACTGACATGGTATAACGATAACAAATGAAAGTCGACTTGTCAGGATCAAAATTTGATTTATCAGTTTAAATGCTATTTAGGTCTCACTTTGAAAATCCGGCGAATATCATTATATTAAATATTTAGAATAGATAAAAAATTTTAAATAAAATAAAAACTACTTGGTTTTTATTGAAATGTACAGAATTTCTAAAACTTTTGACTAATGGAGTACAGATGTCGAGATTCGGATGAATCTTTTTTAAATACCTTTTTTTTTTGCATGTCAGCGTGATTGTCAAGTAAGCAAAGTTTTTACAATTAACTTTTTATGAAATAAAGCAAAACAAATAAAGCAAAACAAATAAGAAATAAAACAAAAACTCAGTAAATGTGTTTAATGCATTGTAATTAAAATACATTTGATATTATACAAGTTTGATATCAAAATAATACATACATACGCTGATATGTATAAATATTGTGTATGATAAACAAATAATATTTCATGTACTTTTCAAAAAAAAAATCTATGAAGTCTGAAAAATGCATGGAAAGCTTTAAAAGAAATGTTAAATGATCAAAATCTTTTTGACAATGGAAAAAATAGAAATGAAACAATGCCGTAAATATTTCTTTCTTTAAATAAAATATTCACAACTCGATATTAAAATGTTTGTTTGGGCAAAAAACAAAAATTGCTTATCCATTTTAAAAATGATCCATCTACTTTTGGGGGCGTTTCAGAATGGATCGAAACAATTTACATTTTTATGGGGGAAAAAAATTACCTAATATTGAAATGAAATCCATATTTGAATGGCTTCATCAAACTTCAGTTTTAATATTGATATTCAGGATTCTTTACAGATCACCCTTTCATGAAAATAGCGTCAGATTTTTTAAATAGGCAAAAAAAATTTGTCAGTATGTCAATAAACTTAGAATCTTAGTACATTTCGATAAAGTTTTTTGTTTTTTTTCACTCAGTTAAGACACAATAGCACAAAATGCTTACTATATTTGTTATTTAGCATCGAAAACAAGATTCAAGAAAAGCCAAACTTCAAATTTAATGAGTATTTTGTTCTGCTGTAGATATTTGGGCTAAGTTGTATAGCAGTTGTGTGAGGAACGTCAAGTTATATGGTAGCAAATGTTGAGCTGTCACCCAGTCCTCTTTTACTTGACTGCAGTGTAATGACATATCCATGATCTGCAATGTGAAATCTTATCAAACCCAACAACACATTAGATCAGTGAATTTGCTGAAAGCACTACATTTACCCAGCATAGATGGTATCCTAAGGATGAATCGGTTGCGCTAGTACAGTCATGTGGAGCATTTGACCTCCTAGATAAACCGTTGTAGAAGCATGAAGGTTTTTTAGTTGCAGGAAGGTTAGCAGGCAATGGAAGATATGGAAGCAAGTGATTGGACAAGATCCTGTAGAATGCAGATGAATAAATGCAACATTTTTTTTCATTCATCACATTTATATTACCATCAAAACGTCTCACCGTATTTAAATCAACACAAGTCTTGTAATACTGTATATATAGTAGAGAGCAAAGACCCAAAACACAGCTATTTGTATACTTAATTTGCATAACTACTTTTTGAACCGTTAATTAATGATTGGTGTTATTCATTTGTAATTATATTTTCATATATTATATATGTTTTCATATATTATATATGTTTTGTCGATATTAACAGTAATTAAAGCGCTTTAATAAAAAAGATAAATTATGAAAACCTTAAAATATGTTCATTAATTTTCAAGGGAGGTAATTCAAAACTATTAGTTTTAAAATTACAATCAATTTATATTAAAGATATGTAATGCAAGTTATACATTTAAAAAGAAGACTTAGAGCTAGATTAATAGTTTCTGGATGGCGAGTAGTTTTATTGCTTGTTTAAAATCAAATAAGACATTTTCCTCATGATTGTATGATTGCAAAGAAACGGCAGATATTTCACCATTAAAGAAAAAAACATTTAAAGCATTGTAGCACAAAATCTCTCTTCATATTTGACTTCTTGGGCAGCCATTAGTGATTTAAAAAAAAATGTCCTTCAAGCAAAAGCAAGTTTTATATTTAGCAAACTGAACGAAATCCTCAAGAAATAATCTAAGTATGAATGATCTACTATTCCTCAAGTGGGCGCCTCGCTCCTTTATTGGCCAGCTTATCGGCCGCTTCGTTTCCTGGAATTCCACAGTGAGCATCAACATGGACCTGAAAAGAGACAAATTTGGAAATTTAAAAATTTGGTGCTACGAATTTTAGACACAATAACATGCAACCACACACCCTAACAAGAATGGGTATTAAGATGCGTCCTTTCAATCTATCTGCAGAAAAATGCTATTTTAAACCCGAACTTGACAGGCCAAAGAAAAATGCAACCAGAGCTTAAGATCTTAAAAGCAATCACATTTTATTTTATTTAATAAAAAAAAAAATAAACACATACGTACAATGCTAAATGAAAACTCATTCAATCCATACAAATTTTCATAATTTTGATTGACAAAAAAATGTTTGATTTTTAAATTATAAAAAACGCCTTTTATAAAATGCCTCGAATTTGTTCAATTTACAACTCGGTTTTTTTCCCCTCCATCTGTGCATATTTTCTTTTATTGTATTCTGTTGCCATTATTATCGATCTCTTGTTTGTAAAGAAAAGTCAACTGTTTCTCTGTATTTAAAAAAATAAATTTTTTTTTGATTAAATTTACTTTTTGTATATATACAAAATGTTGGCATTTTATTTCCATCCAATCTTTTCAGTTTCAAAGAAATCCAACAATTGTCACCTACGATGTTTAAGGGTTTACAATGAGAGGAAATTGAAAAGTGATGAAGGGACAAAAGAAAAAAGAAAAAAGTAAAATAGTTGTTTCGGACAAGTAATAGAAATAATGTTGACAGAGATCAGATCTTTTTTTTTTCTGTAAAATTAAAAATGATACTTCTACAAAATTAATGGAAAAAAAAAATCACATCCATGTATATGTATTTAAAAAAAAAAAAAAAAAATTAAAATTACCCATTTAATATTGATGTCCTCCATTAAACCATCTAATTCTTGCAATTCTTCCTTGTTGGTAACTTCTTCTCCATCAGATTTCACCCAGCCCTTCTTTTTCCAGCCAGCCATCCATTTTGTAACGCCTACATTTTAAACAATACATCAACAAGAAATAAAATGAGACTTAAAAAAAAAAAAAATTAAGTTTAAAAATGCTAAAAATAAACAAACGTTCCATCTTCTGGGATGTTAATTAAATATCACATCTGGACAGTATAGAGAGATATGTGCAGAACAGGAGACTTTGTTGGATGTGATCACGTCGAGAATGAATGAGAGTTCTTGGATTAGTAGATGTAGAACAGTTGAGGTAGCAGGTTCAGTTCACAAGAGAAGGCCAAGGAAAACATAGCAGGAAGTGATAAGGATAGATTTGAGAGAAAGAGGGATAAATAAAGACGTGACAATAGATAGGGTAGTTTGGAAGTCAATTTTTAATAGCCATCCAACACATGTCATCTTGTAAAACAGACATTAAACCAAAGATGCTGCTGCTATCGATACGTGCGTGGCTTTTCAAGCCTTATGTAGTTTAACAGGTGACTGAGCTTCCCACACGACATGCCAAATTTAGTTGAAAGTATCAAAGTTCAGTTTCTTTATTTGTGTCGCGATTAAAACCACTGTTGAAGCCATCTTCAGTGCATGACAGTGTCAACTTCAGTTAACAACTGGAAGGGTTCATAAATAAGAACTCAACAAAATGATTCAAATCTCTTCCCTCTAGATCAACAGCCATACTTCAAAAAATGTTTTTATTTATGTTTTCCAGTTACAACTCAAAGTGATATCCACCCCCACCCCCCACCCCCACTAGACGATCATCCACAGAAAAATAAAAATATTTCTGGACAGCAAATCGCCACAAACTCCACAGAAAAATGACAAAATTTAAATTATTTGATTTGTAATTTTTAATATTTGAACACTCAGGTCTATTTTATTACCCAGCTTAAAGATGGCTAACACACACTGTTTAACTGTAAGGCATTAAAATATAGTAAACTATAAACTGTACTAAAATTCAATATTTCTCAATACATTTGACACTTTGCAAAATAATTATTTCCCTCTTGAGAAAAAAGGGTGCTTATGCATATCAGCCCTGATATTGAAATATTTAAAGAATGTATAAACTTTATCATGTACTTACGTGTTAGCTGAAAATAAGATTGTGCAGAAAAAATTACGCAAATTCATCCAGTAGTTATTTAATTATAAATAAAAAACGATTTTAACGATTTTATCACTCGGTAGATATTTCCACCATTTTGTATCTTAGATTTTCCAGTGGTCAAGGACGATAACTCATTTTCACGATTTCGGGGTTTGGGGTCTCCATTGTTTACAAAAATGTCAAAATGTACATAAAATCATTTTTTTTTTTTTTCTTATAATTAAATAACTACTGGGTGAATTTGCGTAATTTTTTCTGCACAATCTTATTTTCAGTTAACACGTAAGTACATAATAAAGTTTATACATTCTTTAAATATTTCATTGTCAGGGTTGATATGCATAAGCACCGAAAAAAGTTTTGTTTTTTACGTGTCAATCATCTGTTATATATCAAGATTAGGTTTCGCAATTTTTCAAATAACGATTGATAATTTGCCTTATTTGGAATGTTATTCGCATCTTGGTTATATTCACAAGGTTTTAGTCAATGTAACCTCCAACCTGGTGCATCTTTATGAACTTGTAAACCAATGCTATTCACCATTATGCCATGGGTCCATATGAACAATTCTAGTATGAATTTGAAAAGTCTTACACCTAATCTTGTCTTGAGGAGTAGCATTACTTTAGAATTATTGCTTTTTTGTTTTATCTTATTCTTTTTACCGTTATTCATTTTAATTTTTTTTTTTTTTTACTGTTTATCTACTATTTATAATTATTAGTTCTCATATTGTATTCAATTCTATACTACGTCTATTTAGGAGACGAAAGTGATCTGTGATTTGTGAGTAAGGCACGAATATATAACAATGAATTGAATAAAAACGCTTCTGCATAGACCAACAAATATAATTATTATATATTTACAACTGAAGAAGAATTACTTTATGAGGACGTATTAATTGAAGTTGCTGTGCGACACATATCCATGAAGGTCGTCCCAAAATTTCGGCTGGTCTGGAATGCAAGGGAAATAACTCCTCAAAAAACGCTATTACAAGGACTGGTGCCTCTTACAGAATAAATGCGATGTTCTAACTCTTTGTTGTTGTTGAACACTGTTTGACTGTTTACTATGTGCGACCGCTGATTTGGCATATATAGAGTTTAATCTCTGTTAATTTCCATGCTAATTGGTGGTGGCCGAGCGGTAGAATACTACTGGACTATGAGTCAGTGGTGACTTTGAAACCAGGTTCGTGCCCTCCGACCGGCAAGAATTAACATCACTTACACTGAAGATTGCATAAGCATGAAACACCGATGTCTGTAGGTAATGATAATAAATATTTATATATATATATATATATATATATATATATATATATATTATAAATAATCCAGATTGCTTAATACTAACTTAAGTCAAAACATTTCCAAAATTTGAAATATTCATAGTGTTATCAGAAAATAGTTAAGAAAAATAGCCAATATTACTATCCTCCACTCTATAATAAAGACGAATGTGTATTTGTTTGTATATTTTTATATAAAAAATATTTGTCCTGTCACAAAAGTTAACCGTTTTCTAGCCTCTAAACGAAATGATTTTAAGTGGTGAAGGGGAACCAAGTGTCTGAAATTCATTCGGAAAGAAATTCTACACTAAATAAAAAGACAACGGTAGCTGATTTGTTTTTCTTCTTTGGTTCATCAGAAAACAAATATGAAATGTAATTTTGTTTAACTGATGTTAATAAATTTATTTTTCATTTTTTTTTTTTTTTTTCAAATATCCCAACTATTACTTCTGCTAAAGAAACAAGACATTATGGATTTTTTTTTGCATATGTCATGAATAAAATCTGCATATCTCAAAAATTAATTTGCATATGTCATAAAAACAAGTTAGAAAAGTGACAAGTATTCATTTTTTTTTGTAAATGTTTTGGGATTTTTAATGCCAAAAAAAAGTTACGAAATAAAATTTTAAAATATGTATACTTAATATTGGGAATGACACCATATTCGACAGCACTACCTTCGGGTTAGAATTAAAGTGTAGTATCAGATACAGTGTCAGGCTAACCACATTCCCACCGAGTGTTCGTATAATTGGGTTGCTGTTAAATACTTGCTCCAATTTTCTTTAATAAAATGTAAACAATGATGACTTAAATTATTATTAATGTACAAGTTACTTATACATGCAAAGCCGAAAAGGAAACCGTGTTCATTGTTATCTCCCTTAGACGTTTTTTTTCTTCTTCAGAGAGTAACTTCCCTTGATCAGGAATCTGAGCAATTTCTTTAGTTTTTTTATATCAGTAATGAGGTTTACAAAAGGAGTTATTGGATGCGCCCCACACCCAATGACAACTTTTTTTGCCCTCTAAACGTTGACCAAATTATATATTGATGTGCGCGATTTTAATTAGAGATCTGTTTCTAAAGTTTAGAAATTATTGTTTTTTTAATTTTTGGCTTTGCAGAACATGATTGAGTTTTACAAAGAAAAAAAACAAAAAACAATAAAACATCAATGTTTGGTGCATTTTTGGTCAGGAAGCTGATATCTTCAGACAGGCTGATCTGGTAGCACCACGGATCAAAATTGTAATAAAGATTTCAGACATAAGGTTTAGTATAATTATATCTCGACTTTAATCTTCGTAAGGGGACATAAAAGTGGTGCAAAAATCAGAGAATTAATTTTATCCGGACAGGTATTCTTCTAGTTTATTTAAAAATATATATATATATATATATATATATATATATATATATTTCTTTTTTTTTCAAAATATATTTTTTTAACTTCGGAATTTTCAGATCAAAACTTTGTATTTTTCTCATCTTTTTTGTTAATTTCACATTTTCGTGGATGTAACCAACGTTTTTCAGGTGGATCTTTTTTTATTTTCTATTCTTTATATCGAACTCGACAACCTATAAACAATTTCGAACTGAACCTTTTATTTGATCCACAAGAATAGAGTGCTCTCATTTCATCAGCCATGACCGGGTAAAAGTGTTATTTTATTCTTAGTATCGCTTGTAGTAAGGATTGAACCTTAATCTCCAGAAGACTGTCACTCAGAAATGATTTTTACTCAACGATCTGTTGCATCATCGACAATTATAGTAGGAATTTATTTTATTTTTTTTTTTTTAATTTTATTAGATATGTAGTATTATTACTAATATATATTATTACTAATATATATATATATATATATATATATATATATATATATATATATAGTATGTAGATTTCAATATTGCGTTGAGAATTCGAATAAAAGAGCTCAATGTACCTTTAAACAGAGCAAAACAGAATTATTAAAAGGAAAGAACTATACATACATTAAGGTTGTATACATTATAAATTATTTCGAGCCTTTAATTAGGTCTCCTCAGACGTATAAACAACCACGTCAAAAAAAAACGGAACAATGTTGTGATAATGCACTTTCACGTCGGGCGGCACAATGATGAAGAAATCCCCCCCCCCCCCCAAAAAAAAACCTAAACCATTCAAGATACCGCTCACAAGTTACCATTCCAATCCAATGAGGGGGGATTTCTTCATCATTGTGCCGCCCGAAGTGAAAGTGTATTATCGCACATTGTTCCGTTTTGGGGGGGGGGGGGGTTTGTTGTTTTTTTTGTTGGTTTTTTTTTATGCATTTGGGACCGATTATTTGCTTGTTGGCAGAAATAATGCACGAGCTACTTTTCTAAGACATTTTCTAGGATTTTCTTTTTTTATCGTGGTTCTTTCTGGTTTTTTAATCTTAACTTTTATTTTTTTCCTCTTCTCTTCTTAAATGACCTCAACTATTGCAACGCCACATTGTGCAGTTGAAACCCTTATTCCAGACATTTAATTTCCCTGATTATCTGCCAAGCAAGTACCTGCTTGGTAGTGAAACACGTGTAGGAAAAAACATTTAATAAATATTTGTAAGAAAAAATATCTTTAATGGTGATCATTGGTGTCCTGAAAGGAATGCTTTGGTAAGCCTTCATAAAATCGCATATAAATGCTCTGTACTCTGTAATCGAGTATCATCAAGCTTGTTTTTTATTGGAACAACCCGGGTCTTCACTGAATGATCTATTTTATAAGTGAAAAATCTAAATATATATATGTATATATATGTGTGTGTGAGAATGGTAGTCCAAATAATATAAATAATATATATTTTAGTTTATTCATTCATAGACATAATTTATCACTTGTGTTGCATTCTGGTATGTGACGAACAGACAAAAATACATTTTTGATAGCAGAAAAGGAAAAAATTCCTTTGGCTTTCTCTGAGTTAAACAAAAATTAATACGACTAGGGACCTAAAAGTTCTTAACTTGGTTGTTGCTGCCATTTTCAGTCTATTCTCTAGCCTTCTAATCATAATCGGTAAGTTTTTGTGAATTTCCACCTGAACCCACTTGGGTAGAGACTTCTCTCATTTCTCATTCCATGCCTTTTTAGATGTGTAATAAGAGTTCTTTTTTTTTTTCTAAATTCCTTAACCAGGGATTGAACTTGCGGACCCGTGGCGAACCCATAGCACAGTGGATATAGTACTAAGTAAAATTCAGTTCTAAGTGATAGTCATCTGAAGGTTGAAGGTTCAATCCTCGGTATGAAGAATTGCGAATTACTGAAGACTGACAAAACGAGAACAAGCTACCCTCCATGGATCAAATAACGGGTTCTGTTCAAAATTCCGTCCAGATTCCTGAGTTAGACAGAAATATTCCAGATTCCGAAAAGATACATCTGACGAAAGCCGGAGGTTACAGCGGCCAAAACGTTGTGATGATAAAACTCAAGATGAGAACAGTAGTCCGAATAATCAAAATTATACAAATTATCAATCCTCATCTCAAAAATTCAGAAACATGTACACTTTGCAAAAACAATTTCATCTTGAATAAATTAAAGCCTATTCAAGCTATGACATTTTGTTTAAGTGTATACAAAAAATACTTACAGTTGATAAGAAACATGCTATCCGTATTAATTATAAGGTTTTCAATATTCTTCTTGATTGCTTGTTCCACCGCTTTGATAACAGCCTTTAAAAAGAAAAAAAATTTAAAGAAAAAGTTTATAAAGTAATAAAATATTAACTGAATTAAAGAGTTTCAAAACTTTTAAAAAGTCGACAACAGTTTGACAATCATTAAAAACTATAACGATTTGTCTTTTCAATCTATTTATGTTGCTTTTCAACCTAATTTTGTTTAATTTAAATTTGAAAAAGAAAACCGATTTGGACTTTGTAAAATGAATGCATAGCTTCTTTTAGAGGATTCATTTTTGAATGAATAAATGATTTTTAAAATCATGTTCTGAAGAATCCATTTTTTTGTGTCTAGGTCGAGATAAAAAAATGTTGATACAATGTTTAATATTTTTTTGTGAAAGTCAACATATCAGCTTTTACCTTTTTTTTCCTCATTAGGCCACCTCCTTTACATAATGGTTATGTCCTAAAAGAAAATATTGGTGCCCTACTTTCTCTCTTTTTTAGATTCCAAGTAGGGCAAACCACCAGTATGAGAGAAAAACAAATATTCTTACCAAGTATTTCATCAAATGATTGTTTTCTCCATTTTATGGCATATCAACCCTTTTAGGAGTTTATTTAATGCCAGAACACAATAACATGATATATATATTTTTTAAAACAAAGACTGATATTTTATTCATTAGTAAAGCTGGAAAACCAAACTAGATTTGAATTGAGTTTGCCAATTCCATAGGCCACATTGGTAATCATTAGGCACTCTGCACCTACCTCTCTTATTTATGCTTCGATTGGAATCTCCCGGGGAGGGTGGGGAAGGTGTTACACTATTGTTTCCACATTTCCTTTCTTTAACACTGACCTGTATAACTGCCAGTCAATCTCGATTCTTTTAAATATCTCATCTAAAAGCTCCCAATACTGTGGATGCAATCCATCATTGGTATTAAATAGTTGTTTGAAAAATATTGGCCTATTATTTGACTCACTTTTAAAAAAGTTGATTTAGATCACAATTTTTTTTTTTTTCAGAACAGTTTTTAAGCACATAAATCCTTTATGATGAGAATGAAAAAGAAATGCATATACTTTTCTTGCAGCAGTCAAACTGGTCAGAATTCTTCCAAAACAGACACTAAAGTCAAGAGAATGGAGAGAAGGCTCAACAATAATGTAATGAAGTACAAAAAAGGTGGTTTTAGAAATCCCATAGTGGTAATGAAAGCCTTAAAGATGGCTATGGACTCTTGACAATGAAGTTTGAAATAATTGTTGAACAAAACTTAAAGTGTCAGAAATGTCTTAAGGCATTTGATGTTAGTATTTCAATAGTGTGCAACCAACTGAGGCAATTTAGTTATTTTCCGAACAACCTGATGATGAAAAAAGTGTGTAAATAATTCCAATACTTACGTGTATTTCCGCCCTATTATTGGTTTGACGACCGCCCAATCTTTCACTGACATTGCTGAGGAAGAAAGATTTCAAAAAAGAATTTAATTACTACATCAAGCAAAAAGAAAATTATGTCATTATTTGAAAATGTGATATAAACACTTAGTTCTCTTACAACACTTAGACCCCTTCTAAAACTTGTATTTGTGATTTTTTTTTTTTTTTTTAATTCTTCGGTATACCAACTACCAAAAAGAAAATTTGAAAAAATTTTAGGTTCAAATTTTAGCAGCATGGATTGTTCAGTTTAATGTAAAATGATTCCCTGGTGTTGATATTTCCTGGGGATTTCATCACTATCCTCTGATATGATTGTGAAAAAAAATGATTTTAATTGTGAAAAACGTGTGCCCAATATTCATGTTAGTTTCAGTTTTTTTTTTAATTGCTAAAATATACATATTTTTAAATTTAACACCATACTAGCATTTATTCATCCAAAAGAGAACTTGAATGCCTCCAAGACACTGTCCTCAAGTGTCTACGATCTCTCTGTACAGAGGTTTGTCAGGACAACCTGGTATGAGGATACTTCAGCGTACAAGTAAACCCTGACCAAATATTCAAAATAACTTAGTATTCGAATCCCAAATAAGATCCCCTCGGTATGTCTACACTGGCTCATACGAGGATGGTGCATCTTCAAGTGTCACAGCACTAAGCGGGATACTCCACCAGACCAGATGAGTTCTTGTCCTGGAATCCAGTAAGACAAAGAGACCACAAAAAAAGTATATTATAAAATAATTAACTGGTAAATTGGGGAGAGAGAAAAAAACAATGTTCTTCACTTCTTTATTAACTCAACTTTTGAAAAGTAGAGGAAAACTATAATGGAACACTCAAATATCTATTTATCTCCTATAGAGATCAAGTGTTAGCCCCAGGAAAGAGGCCCCCTTGATTTCTGAGAACTTACAGTGATGAAAAATAAAAATTTTAAAAATACCCGTTTAATTTAGTTACAGAAGACACTAATCATACTAAAGCCTCAGGTTAACAAATGTTTGTTTTGCTAACCTTAATCCCTGCGTTTGGTTAGAGTTGAGTTGCATTTAAAAGAAATAATCCATTTTAATTATTCTAATTAGTCGTAATTTGCAATTTACTAACAAAATCACCCATCTCTTAAGTATCTGTCTATTCCTCTTACCCTCGATGTAGTTTAACATCTGCCCATACCCATCCCGATGCCTGCTCTTATTTTATACAGTATCCATCCAATCGATTCTGTAAATTTCACTGTTTAATAACAGTAAAAGGTAATAAAGAAATGAAAGAATAAAAAAAATTATAAAACCACAAATAGTAATACTATTTAACCTGTAGTTCTAGTTGGAACAGACAGAGAAAGATATATATAGCGAGCAGAAAGAGGCTAATTTTGGATTTTGTCTTTTAACTGGTTTGACAAACTCACTTTTTCTTGATTCAAACAATTTAACAAGAGCTCAATTGGAAACATTTTTTTTCTAGTATTACATACAATTTTATGTTTCTCCATCTCTCTTGAATACTTTCCCAGTTTAATAATGCTGTGTTTCATTCTTGGCTGGTCCCATTTATTTGTTCTCATCACATGAGCATTTTTCTTCAAGGATTAAGCAATACAGCGCATACTGTTCTAGAACTTACTCAGATTCTGCAAAAAGCAATTGTGGATGAACGTGCTCTATCGGAGCTGTTTTATCTATATTTTGAGAGAGATTGGGTTACCCATCCTACAGTCAGCACTGTTTGGCTAGTGTTTTCTTTCCAGTATGAAGGCTTCAGTACGTAACAATTAAAACCATACGCAACAATTAAACCAGCAGTGATGATGGTATATATTTAAAACCTGCTCAATATGCTATCCTAGTCTTTTTCAATTGTGAAAAATTTAAATAAGAAAATGGGAAATTTACATAGGTTTATTCATACACAAAGTTTGATAGCAAAGAGGACCTTGGCAGGCAAGCTTTCTTTGATGAAACAAAGTGATGCTATTTACTTTCTACCAGCCACTCCCACACCCTGTCTACGTTTGTTTTTAAGAAAACATTTAGGTGCTTATGCATATCAACCCTGACATTGAAATATTTAAAGAATGTATAAACTTTATTATGTACTTACGTGTTAGCTGAAAATAAGATTGTGCAGAAAAAATTACGCAAATTCATCCAGTAGTTATTAAATTATAAGAAAAAGAAAAAAAAATGATTTTACGTACATTTTGACATTTTTGTAAACAATGGAGACCCCAGACCCCGAAATCGTGAAAATATGAGTTATCGTCCTTGACCACTGGAAAATGATGGAAATATCTACCGAGTGATAAAATCGGTTTTTATTTATAAATAAATACTGGATGAATTTGCATAATTTTTGGTGTAGTCTTTTTTTCATCTACCAAGTAAGTACATAACAAAGTTTATACATTTCTTTAGCTATTTTATTTTTAAGAGCGGTCTAACATGTCAGGGTTGATAAGCACAAGCACCAACATTTATATTGTTTCATATCACTCGCCCACCTTTACCAGAATATTATTTTTTTAGTTTCACAAAAAGCGAACAACTTTCAACATTACTGAGTATGGTTTACAGTTGTTGAGAAATAGGGGTGGTGGTGGTGGGGAGACAACGGCACAGTTCAGCCAAATAAAAGTATAGAATATGTATTTGTGGCTTGTTTATAATTTGTTTGCAAGGAGAAAATATTAGCGAAAACGTTTTATTCTTATGTTTACATAAACCAATTAAGTGTTAGATTATTGAGATTTGTAAAAGGAAGGCTAAAAACAGGATCTTACTCTTCAGCATCCGATCCCCAATAGACACCAATTCAATAAAAGGAAGGCTAAAAACAGGATCTTACTCTTCAGCATCCAATCCCCAATAGACACCAATTCAATAAAAGGAAGGCTAAAAACAGGATCTTACTCTTCAGCATCCGATCCCCAATAGACACCAATTCAATAAAAAGAAAGGCTAAAAACAGGATCTTACTCTTCAGCATCCGATCCCCAATAGACACCAATTCAATAAAAGGAAGGCTAAAAACAGGATCTTACTCTTCAGCATCCGATCCCCAATAGACACCAATTCAATAAAAGGAAGGCTAAAAACAGGATCTTACTCTTCAGCATCCGATCCCCAATAGACACCAATTCAATAAAAAGAAAGGCTAAAAACAGGATCTTACTCTTCAGCATCCGATCCCCAAAAGACACCAATTCAATAAAAGGAAGGCTAAAAAAAGGATCTTACTCTTCAGCATCCGATCCCCAATAGACACCAATTCAATAAAAGGAAGGCTAAAAACAGGATCTTACTCTTCAGCATCCGATCCCCAAAAGACACCAATTCAATAAAAGGAAGGCTAAAAACAGGATCTTACTCTTCAGCATCCGATCCCCAATAGACACCAATTCAATAAAAGGAAGGCTAAAAACAGGATCTTACTCTTCAGCATCCGATCCCCAATAGACACCAATTCAATAAAAGGAAGGCTAAAAACAGGATCTTACTCTTCAGCATCCGATCCCCAATAGACACCAATTCAATAAAAGGAAGGCTAAAAACAGGATCTTACTCTTCAGCATCCGATCCCCAAAAGACACCAATTAAATAAAAGGAAGGCTAAAAAAAGGATCTTACTCTTCAGCATCCGATCCCCAATAGACACCAATTCAATAAAAGGAAGGCTAAAAACAGGATCTTACTCTTCAGCATCCGATCCCCAAAAGACACCAATTCAATAAAAGGAAGGCTAAAAACAGGATCTTACTCTTCAGCATCCGATCCCCAATAGACACCAATTCAATAAAAGGAAGGCTAAAAACAGGATCTTACTCTTCAGCATCCGATCCCCAATAGACACCAATTCAATAAAAGGAAGGCTAAAAACAGGATCTTACTCTTCAGCATCCGATCCCCAATAGACACCAATTCAATAAAAGGAAGGCTAAAAACAGGATCTTACTCTTCAGCATCCGATCCCCAAAAGACACCAATTCAATAAAAGGAAGGCTAAAAACAGGATCTTACTCTTCAGCATCCGATCCCCAGTAGACACCAATTCAATAAAAGGAAGGCTAAAAACAGGATCTTACTCTTCAGCATCCGATCCCCAATAGACACCAATTCAATAAAAGGAAGGCTAAAAACAGGATCTTACTCTTCAGCATCCGATCCCCAATAGACACCAATTCAATAAAAGGAAGGCTAAAAACAGGATCTTACTCTTCAGCATCCGATCCCCAATAGACACCAATTCAATAAAAGGAAGGCTAAAAACAGGATCTTACTCTTCAGCATCCGATCCCCAAAAGACACCAATTCAATAAAAGGAAGGCTAAAAAAAGGATCTTACTCTTCAGCATCCGATCCCCAATAGACACCAATTCAATAAAAGGAAGGCTAAAAACAGGATCTTACTCTTCAGCATCCGATCCCCAAAAGACACCAATTCAATAAAAGGAAGGCTAAAAACAGGATCTTACTCTTCAGCATCCGATCCCCAATAGACACCAATTCAATAAAAGGAAGGCTAAAAACAGGATCTTACTCTTCAGCATCCGATCCCCAATAGACACCAATTCAATAAAAGGAAGGCTAAAAACAGGATCTTACTCTTCAGCATCCGATCCCCAATAGACACCAATTCAATAAAAGGAAGGCTAAAAACAGGATCTTACTCTTCAGCATCCGATCCCCAAAAGACACCAATTCAATAAAAGGAAGGCTAAAAAAAGGATCTTACTCTTCAGCATCCGATCCCCAATAGACACCAATTCAATAAAAGGAAGGCTAAAAACAGGATCTTACTCTTCAGCATCCGATCCCCAAAAGACACCAATTCAATAAAAGGAAGGCTAAAAACAGGATCTTACTCTTCAGCATCCGATCCCCAATAGACACCAATTCAATAAAAGGAAGGCTAAAAACAGGATCTTACTCTTCAGCATCCGATCCCCAATAGACACCAATTCAATAAAAGGAAGGCTAAAAACAGGATCTTACTCTTCAGCATCCGATCCCCAATAGACACCAATTCAATAAAAGGAAGGCTAAAAACAGGATCTTACTCTTCAGCATCCGATCCCCAAAAGACACCAATTCAATAAAAGGAAGGCTAAAAACAGGATCTTACTCTTCAGCATCCGATCCCCAATAGACACCAATTCAATAAAAGGAAGGCTAAAACAGGATCTTACTCTTCAGCATCCGATCCCCAATAGACACCAATTCTATAAAAGGAAGGCTAAAAACAGGATCTTACTCTTCAGCATCCGATCCCCAATAGACACCAATTCAATAAAAGGAAGGCTAAAAACAGGATCTTACTCTTCAGCATCCGATCCCCAATAGACACCAATTCAATAAAAGGAAGGCTAAAAACAGGATCTTACTCTTCAGCATCCGATCCCCAATAGACACCAATTCAATAAAAGGAAGGCTAAAAACAGGATCTTACTCTTCAGCATCCGATCCCCAAAGGCACCAATTCAATAAAAGGAAGGCTAAAAACAGGATCTTACTCTTCAGCATCCGATCCCCAATAGACACCAATTCAATAAAAGGAAGGCTAAAAACAGGATCTTACTCTTCAGCATCCGATCCCCAAAAGACACCAATTCAATAAAAGGAAGGCTAAAAACAGGATCTTACTCTTCAGCATCCGATCCCCAATAGACACCAATTCAATAAAAGGAAGGCTAAAAACAGGATCTTACTCTTCAGCATCCGATCCCCAAAAGACACCAATTCAATAAAAGGAAGGCTAAAAACAGGATCTTACTCTTCAGCATCCGATCCCCAATAGACACCAATTCAATAAAAGGAAGGCTAAAAACAGGATCTTACTCTTCAGCATCCGATCCCCAAAAGACACCAATTCAATAAAAGGAAGGCTAAAAACAGGATCTTACTCTTCAGCATCCGATCCCCAATAGACACCAATTCAATAAAAGGAAGGCTAAAAACAGGATCTTACTCTTCAGCATCCGATCCCCAATAGACACCAATTCAATAAAAGGAAGGCTAAAAACAGGATCTTACTCTTCAGCATCCGATCCCCAATAGACACCAATTCAATAAAAGGAAGGCTAAAAACAGGATCTTACTCTTCAGCATCCGATCCCCAATAGACACCAATTCAATAAAAGGAAGGCTAAAAACAGGATCTTACTCTTCAGCATCCGATCCCCAATAGACACCAATTCAATAAAAGGAAGGCTAAAAACAGGATCTTACTCTTCAGCATCCGATCCCCAAAAGACACCAATTCAATAAAAGGAAGGCTAAAAACAGGATCTTACTCTTCAGCATCCGATCCCCAAAAGACACCAATTCAATAAAAGGAAGGCTAAAAACAGGATCTTACTCTTCAGCATCCGATCCCCAATAGACACCAATTCAATAAAAGGAAGGCTAAAAACAGGATCTTACTCTTCAGCATCCGATCCCCAAAAGACACCAATTCAATAAAAGGAAGGCTAAAAACAGGATCTTACTCTTCAGCATCCGATCCCCAATAGACACCAATTCCGGCAGAAGCACCATGTTTACCGTTGTGAAAACAGCACCCATCAGTGTAGACAATCACCCCTTCATCATCTTCAAAGGAATCACCTAAAAATAAACATTTTTACTAATAAAAACAAAATAAATTATAAATAATATATGTTAGTTGCGTTGCAGCGCAGTTGACTCTAGATTGCCATATAATTTTAAGCACAGGCTAGTGTGGATTTTAGTCCAACATTTCAAATAGTTACTAATTTGGATAGGAAAAAAAACAAATTTTGTAAATAAATTTAACTCATTTTTCTGTCGAGTTTCATGTTTCAAACAAGCAGTATTAATGATATTTTACACAAAACAAACTATCCTGCACTAAACAATTATATAACTATCCATGCATTTCAAATGTAATCGCAAGTTTAATATTATCACGCTGGTAGTGAAGTTATTTTGCAAAACTAACATGTCAAATAATTTGAAAAAATTGTTTTTCTTACAACTCAAATTCTATTTCTTTTTCTGTATAAGTTTGAAAAATGTCCAAACAAATAAAAATTAAAAGCCAAAATAACTTCACTGCATCCTGGCCAATGCCAGATAAGTACAGCTATAGAAAACAACAATGATGCCAATAGAATTAGTTTCTTTAAATTGTTCATGAAAAATTTCTATTCAATTATTGCTCGTATACCCATGTCGTTCATTTTACTCTTTTGTATATATATTCCTTTACACTCATGCAGCCATGAAGAAAAAAAAAGTGCCATCATATATTTTTAAATATATATATATTTGGGTGTGGAATCTCACTACATTTCGATAACAAGCAGTCATTCTTTGATGAAACAAAAGTCATCTAACTCCCCCCTACACACTTCATAAATGGCTATGATATCTTAACCTTCACAACAAAATTAACATTTTTAGAGAGAACTTTCAGAAGAGAAAAAATGGAAAGCAAGGCAAGATAAGACGGAGAGAAAAAAAACAGGGCAAGAGAAAAATAAAGCATAGGATTTACATCCATGAGAGGCTCTAGTTATTTAAGCAGAAATCCACTTTTCTGGATTAAAAAAAGCAGAATTCCACTACAAAGCCGAGAACTCGCATCCCTCGATTAGACAACAGTCGCCACCCTCAAAAGTCCAACTAGTCCTTATTGTGGTAAGAATAGTACCAAAGCTATACTGTCTGGAACTCCAGTCCTTGGCCAGAGTCACCCATGATGGACAGGTCTGGAACTCAGCGGTATTAGGGTTACAACATGGCTAACAGGGCTCTGGTGATAATCAAAATGAGGAGTTAACATCAGATTCAGTCGTTCTCTGGTTGCCTTTGCCTCTGCGTTTGGTAAACAAGGACGTGTCAGGCTTGGAGCCACAAATCCCTGGAGTGGGGATAACAATGTTGCTGCTCTTGGTGTCAGGATTGAACCTGTAATCTTGCAGGCCTAACAAATAGCTACAGCCAACAAGAAGGATTTCATGCAGACCAGACAATCCTGAGGCACAATCTCTTTGAGCTCTATGCAGAAATACAATTTGCTCCACAACGACAGCAACAAAAATGTTCCTCATTTTGACGCTTCATAAACAATTTTTGCCCATAATTTTCGGGGAATTCCTTAATTTTGAAAAAAATGACCATAAAAATAACTTATTTTAATCTTTGCATTTGTTTTTATGACTATTTACACATCATTTTTTAACATTTCCAAAAATGTAAAATCTCTGCTTATTTATAAAGAGATAAATGTGAAATATGGCAGTTCAAAATAAAATAACAAAAACTTACGGATATATTTATCAGTTGAAAGTATTAGTGCACACTAAATATTACAGAAAATTATTATGATATTTGCGTCAAGCCAGCGTGTCGTAGAAGATTATCTTCCTTTTAATATGAAGAGGCAATGCGGTCTTGTCGTTATAGTTAGTAACGAATAGTAGATTAATTTTATTAAAATTTTATTCAATGATTTTCCGTAATTTTTGATGTACACTAATATTTTTCACTGATAAGTAAGTATATCCATAAGTTTTCCTGTTATTTTATTTTGAACTGCCATATTTCACATGTATCTCAATATAAATAAGCACCAAAATCTCAAATTAGAAATATCCAAATGATGCTTTCGGAGCATTGAAAATATGTTCAAGAAAACCCCAACCTCAAAATAGTCAGCATTTTTCCGTAATCTAATATTTTTTTCTGTAATCTAATATTTTTTTCCGTAATCTAATATTTTTTTCCGTAATCTAATATTTTTTTCTGTAATCTAATATTTTTTTCTGTAATCTAATATTTTTTTCTGTAATCTAATATTTTTTTCTGTAATCTAATATTTTTTTCTGTAATCTAATATTTTTTTCTGTAATCTAATATTTTTTTCTGTAATCTAATATTTTTTTCTGTAATCTAATATTTTTTTCTGTAATCTAATATACAGAGAAAATCTATGACGTACACTCATAATACTATCATGTATTAAGTAAATTTTTTTAATTTAAATTTTTTAAAACAACAAAAAGTAGTTCATGTTTTGAGATAAGGATTGCTAATTTGGATTATTCGGACTATTGTTCTAATCTTATATTTCAGCCAATATAATCTCAGACTTTCAGGTATGTCTTGTTGAACTAGGGAATGGAGATTGAAGGTTCAATCCTCAGTACAGGTGATACTAAGAATATAAACGTTTAAATTTCTACTCAGTCATGGTTGATGGAATGAGAACAATCTACCCCCCTCCTCTCGTGGATAAAATAAAGATGCACCTGAAGAAGGTCAGAGGTTAAATCAGCCAAAACGTTGAGATAAGAACAGTAGCCCCTTACGTCTACAGTGGCGTCCTGCCTTGTTTGGGGTGAACTATGTTAAAAAAAAATCCGAATAAAAAAAAAAAAAAAAAAAAAAAAAGTTTATTATCAAAATAAAGCAAGATTCCCCGAGTTTGGGCTATTTAAATAATCATGTGCTTTTTGTCATGGCCTTGTGATTGCATAAATAGCCACTTTGTTCCTGGAAAAATATTCCCTTTATGGCCTTGAAACATAATATCATGGCAGCAGAAGGACAGAGCCTATGTGTGCACATCTGGGTGTTTGTTTACATAAAGTTGCATTTCAATTCGGTTTTTATGTGACAGAAAAACAATACATCAATTAATGCTTACGAACATATGAATTTGATACTTTTGTCATAACCTCATGAATTATAAAAAAATGAATTATGAAAAAAGATATGATAACGGGAGATTCTTTAGCATATCTGTTTTTTATTCTGATGTCCTAGAATACTAGCTGTCCAACCCAGCGTTGCCCGGGAGTTTTTACTTTCATTCTGCCTTTTTAATGTCCTTTTTGCTTGTTTAAAAAAAAATTTGTTTTTAAAATAGGATTCGGAAATTTAAATTTTATCATTACATATTATTTCGTCATTAAATTGAACCAGATTGTTATAAAACTAATTTTGTTAATACTTTTTTTGTTTCCTGGACATTAATCCAATGAAACTCCAGTGTTTATAAAATAGTGCTCAATAACAGAGCTGTATTATAATATATTTTTTTCATAGTTTTGTTAATATGGCCCAAAGAAGATGGATTCACAGTTAACTTCATACATAAACCTAGCTACATAAACCTAGCTACATAAACCTAGCTACATAAACCTAGCTACATAAACCTATCTACATAAACCTATCTACATAAACCTATCTACATAAACCTATCTACATAAACCTATCTACATAAACCTATCTACATAAACCTATCTACATAAACCTATCTACATAAACCTATCTACATAAACCTATCTACATAAACCTATCTACATAAACCTAAATCGTACTGTCTTTTTTTTCTGAATGCTTAAACAGCATGTTAAAACTACAATGTTTATAGGACCAAACCCAACACATTAGGTCAGAGGATGTGTTGAAAGCATTACACTTGCCTAGCATCGAGGTTATCCTAACGATGAATTGTACACTGGTATGGTCATGTGGAACGTTCATCCTCTTGGATAAACTGTTGCAGAAGCATTTATGTCCTAAATTGCAGGAAAGTTGGCCGGCTACGGAAAACTTGAAAGCAAGTAATTGGACAAGACCACACAAACTGAAATTTGAGCTTGCATAATATCAGAAAATGTCTGACTTCTGAACAAGAGAAAGGTTAGGTTAAGTGAAAAGAAGAAAGAAAGATATAAATAATCTTGTGTGTATAATAGATAATAATCTGGATTTAAATTTTTTGCTATTACTCGTGTATCATTAAAACATTAACTTAACTCCTGGGCTGTGCTGGATAGGAACAGCTAGTATATCTAGCATATAAAGTTATCTTGTTGGATTGTCAAAGTCAGACCTAAATAGCAATGAATCTGCCAAATCGAAATTTGATTCTAACTAGTCATTCATGTTTCACAATTATCACTTATTTGCCAGAAAAAATTGAAATTGCTTTCATCATTTACATGTTCCATCCAGTCCAATAATTATTTTCAGTGAAAAGAAACTTTCCGATATATGATCATGAGTAACTTCAAAATCGGCTATTACCTCTTAAGTTAAACTTTAATTTACGAGGTAACAGTCGATTTCAAATGAATATGAAAGGAAATATTACAAAATGATATAAAATTTCCAACTCAATCTTATAAAAGGGATGCGATATACTGAGCATTTTGGCACTGAGACTACAGCAAAAAGCTTTATTTAATCAGAGGGTAGCCGAGAGAAGCAATGGCTATGGAAGAGGAGTGGCTACGTAGATGACCATACTAGATCGCAGAACCCAAGGATAACTTTAATTAAAAAAATTCAAATCAAAAGTGATGATTTGTGGTTGTAGTGTTGCAAGGCCTCAGAAAAAGAAAAATTTACCTGCTCAGTTTGTAAAAAAGAAGTCGGGTGCAACTCAATTTTTTGTGGTACTTGTACGCATTGGGTACACAAGAAGTGAAGTGGAACTACAGGTAGATTGAGAGATGATAACCAGTTTGTGCGCAAGAAGTGTAAGACAATGGAGATGGATGAGAATTCAGATGTGGAGAAAGTACATTTAGATGGTAAGGTTATTGGGGATGTTCAGAAGCGTTACCTTGGTGATACCATTGGAGCACAGGGAGGAGCTGGTGTTGTTGTGTTGTGACAGCAAGAGTTAGAAGTAGATGGAGTAAGTCAAAAGAAGTAGAGCGTTACCACTGTCGATCAAAGGAAGAGTATGTGTACAAAGTGTGATGTATGCAATTGAAACCTGGCCAGCGAAGGCTCAGGATATATGTTGCATGGAGAGAAATGGTAATACAATAGATGTGTAATGCGAGTCAGGCTTAAATCTGGATAGTATAGGGAGATGTGTGCAGAACAGGAGACTTTGTTGTTTGGTTACATGGAAAGAATGGATGAGAGTGCTTGGGTGGGTAGATGTAGAACAGTTGAGGTAGCAGAGTCAGTTGACAGGGGAAGGCCAAGGAAAACATAAGGGATAAGGATGAATTGGAGAAAGAAGGATTAATAAAAAAAAAACTAGTCAGAGAAAGTTTAATTTGGAAGTCAACTTCTAAAATCTGCCCAACATGTCAGCATGTAAAATGAACGTTAAACCAAATATAATGACGTAGGAAAGCCGAGAAAAAACGAATAAAATATGACGTCATTTTTGAGGTACATAAAAATGATAACTAATAATACGCTAAGCCACTTCATATTCACGTGTACGTTATCAGCTTTCAGACACATTAAAAAAAAAAATGAGATCATCTGATCAGCAAAGATGGTGATTGGTCATTAATCTGATGTCGCTAAGGTAAACAATTCAGACTTAACCCATTTTAAAATGAATTGTTCCAAAATCAAATTATATTGTCTTGTAAACTAAAACAGTACAATTTTAAATAAATACATTTAAAAAAGTGACATATTGGCTTTATTTAAAGAATATTTAGCTAACAATTACAATTATTTTTACGGAAGAAGAACAAGTCATTTCTTTTTAATAGTATTGACCCTAGCAAACATTATTTCAAAAGGAGTATTATTATTAACAGTAAATTATACAGTTCAATGTAAAAAGCCCGTGAAATTTCCATGGGGTCCCACAAGTTATATCTAATGTTATTAGCAGTAATATAAACTAAAGACAATTCTTGAGCATTAAATGTGTTACCTGTAAAACGTGGTTCCAAAACAGCTTTTTTCTTTTTCTCTGGTGCTGCTGCTGCATCGGCTCCATCACCACCAGACTTTCTCTTACCAGATGTTTCCAAGAACTTGGAACGAACAGCAAGGTAAGTAGTGGCCTTCAACTTGGACACATCCGATTCAAGGTTATTAACAATTTTAGAAAATTCCAAGCAGATTTCAGATTTATCAAGTTTTGTTAACGAAGAAACCAAGGAATCAGTTAAAGATGAAAGTTCAGTAACTTTACTCTCATACTTCGAGATCAGTTGGTCAAAACCTTTTGTTGTATCCCCATCTTCGGAACTCTTTTCTGAAACATAAACAAATAATCTATCATTAAACAGAGAAAATTTCGGGTTCATGCCTTTTTCCAACAGTATTAGTGAATAAATGAGAGAAGATCAGTAAGTAAAATAACTATTAGTAGGTTTCATAAAACAGCAGAGTCTAGGGTGCAAAAACAGGTAAATATAGTGAAAGTTCCTTCAATTTCAACTTGTGAATACCGTTTATTTTGAGTTATTTTGATAAAATATGGATGCAAACAAAATTTAACTTTTTCTCTTTATAAATGTACAATTTTTTCTCTTATGTCATTAAATTGTTGTTTTTTTTTTTCAGGTTACTTCAAATGTGGTTACTATTTTCGGTGACGGGCGATTTATTTTTTACGTAAAAAAAATGTTGCTGGGTTTTTTTTTTTTACTTGGTGTGCACGATATTGTATATCTTTATGCAATTGAAAATCATCTCATCAATATGATGGGCTTAGGGTTAGGGTGTTAAGTTGCCTTTCACAAACTAAAATTCAAGTTGAAAACTTTAGTGAATCAAATACTAAAGAAATTTTTGCCTTATCAAATTATATTTACGTTCATTTTTATATAGTTTAAATCCGAGTCGTTTCTTATAATTTACTATTAAGAGAATAATCTCGTTTGATCTCTGATGTGCTTATGAATCCTGTTAAGTTTCAATGTGTCAGCTGTTAAATGAATCATGTGAACAGTCAAAGTTGCCCTTTCGCATAATTTTTGCATGTTTTTTCGATGGGATTTAATGGGATGTTGCCAATGTTTAGACTGGTTTGATCTAATAATTATTGCTTCCATTATGATGAAATTTCATTTACCACAAAATGAAATTAAATTTTAAAGAATTTTTCATTTGTTTGAAGCCTGCATTTTTAGTTATACACTGAAAATTGGCTCATAAATAATATCATAAAAAAGCAAATTTTCTAATTTCCAACAAACTTGGAACGTCATAATTCAGGGATTAACTGTGCTAGCAAAATAAATTTAGTATATAGATATAATGGAAATAAAATTTGGGTTTGGGATATCTACTATTAGTAACATACGTGCAAGATTTAAAAATTATATGGGAAACTATTTTGTTGGTAAAAAAGGCTCTGCAACTTTTTGATGAAGTTTGAAGAGCATTTACAGAAACCTAATCTATTATATGAACAAAGGGCATGAGTCTGTCCGGCTATAACTCCCAAACTAGAATATTTTGATTAAAAAAAAAAATTAATTCAGAAACTTCATCTAAGAAACTTGATGGATCATATACCAAAATGCTACGCGGCATCTACATCATATCACGGCAAGATCATGTAACAAATAAAATGCTGTATAATTGCCTTTCACACATATCTGCAGTTGTTCAACACTGACTTTTGATGCTGACTGGACATGTATTCGAACACAATGAAACTTCTGGAAAAGTGCTCCTGTGGTCCCCAGAGGTCAAGCGATAATCTGGAAGGCCTCATATTACAATCAAGACGCTTGACAAGAAGGAGACTGTCCACTTGGGATTGGAGCTTCTGGCCGCAATGAGTGAGCGAGCATCATGGCGCACAACCTTTGTGAAAGGTTCATCGTCAATTGATGGATGACTCAAGACAAGAATTCAGCAACTTCAGAGCAAGGTTTTGTCAAAAAAAGTATATCTAAACTTTATGAGTGATAATCTTTTCAAATAATATGAAAAAAAATAATTTTAATACAGCAATATCGTTTCAGCATTCAAAAGTTATGGTATATAAAAAAAAAGGAAATATTTTAGGTTTTAATTCTGAATTTATATATATTGCTGATAATACATTTGAAAGCTTAGCACCAGTTTTATGTCCATTTATAAAGATTAAAATCAAAATATGATACTAAACCTTGTCTAGAATCCTTAGACTAATTTTGATCTAGAAAATGTCTAAAATTTAATGCTTAAGAGGTCTTAAAAAATTGAAATTCAGGGAATCTTTCTTCATTAGTGTCTAATGATTATGGACCAAATTTAATGCAAATCTGAAATATTTGAATTTTAAAAATGGGGGGCTATGCCCATATTTAAAAACACTTTCAAATGATCCAAAGAAACTGAAATTTGGAGCATATTTTTTAATTGATGTCTAATACCTATTGTTAGAATTTCACAAAAATCAGAGGTATCTGAATTTTCATGAAGGGCTTCCACCCCCTTTTTACCCCTTTGCATAAAACTAAATAAAGCCCACATTACACCCCTTACAGTTGTATTCTGAAAATTCATAATGATCAAAAGTTAACTAGTTTAGGAGTGAATGCTGTACATACAAACATCCCTAACTTTATATAAATAGAGATAGGCCTGCTAGTTACGCATAAAACAATGATCTTAGATATTGGTTGGAAACAGAAAATTTAACTTAAAAATGCAAAAGTGCTAACCAATCTCCTGGCTCAAATCTTATGGTACGAAATGGCTTGTTTCATTTAATCTTGTTAAGACTCAGCTCATGTCTTTCAATTGTAAGCGTGTCCCTTTTCTTCCTGAGATTCTCATGGATGGCTCTCTCTTGAGGAGAAATAGACTCTGTAACTTCTTGGTCTTTCTCTCATCAAATAGTTGACTAGGTCCCCTACAGAGAAAGCAGTGCCAGCACCACGCTGCTGTTAAACAGATTGGCCTGATGACTAGATCATTGTTTCCTTGCTGGTCACCTCTGCAAGTAGTCGTAACCAGCCCAAATGCGCCACTCAACATTAAAAACCGGATGAAGGTTTCATTGACTAAAATGTTGGTTACATGTGCCAACAAAGAAATTTGAATATTTTTAATTACTTTCGAATAAGCGACTCTTAAATACCTATCAGCCATTTGTACACATCGATGATAGATTTTTAAAATGTCTAATTCTTACAATGTTGACATTCTTACCTTTAGAGGTAATGTAACACCTTTAGAGCATCAAATAGAAAGTCATTTCTGGCTTGAATTAAAGTTCAGACAAAAGTCAAATATGATTCCTTTTTGCTACTAAAACGTTCACATGTTACACAAAAGAAAAAGTTAATATTGCCTTTTTGAAAATCCAAAAGATGACTAGAGATCAAAACCTTTTTTCTTTATGAAGATGTGGGAAATATTCAGGTTTCTATTTAAATTGGAATAAAAATATTTTTTTAAACTTCCCTAATAAATTACAGACTACAATATAGATTTTTGTTTGATGTCATTCCTTTTTAATCTAACATATTTTTAAAAGTTGGACCAAAATAGCATTTAAGCTGGCATATTAAACTGATTCTGAATAGCAAATATTCAGTTATTGTTGTACAATATTGTCACTACAATAACGTACTTCGCTACAGTTTATTTTTTTTTTAAATTATGTAGTCCTGCTCAGATAGTTATCTGAGCAAGACTACATAATTTTTTAGAAATATGGAAATATTTTTCAATTATGACCGAAAAATTAAAATCAGCAAGGGGTAGATAGCTATTTTTTAATTAAAGATTATAAAAAGAGTTGTTTCCCTTACAACTAAAATTTTCCATCTTTTTCTGTATAAGTTTAAAAAATGTGCAAACAAATAAAAATTAAAAACTAAAATGGCTCCACTTCATCTCGGGCAAAACCAGGTAGGTACAGTTAGGATTTGAATGACAATCTTTTTGTGCTTCGCAGCTGACAGCTCTGCTACCGGATCCAGTACTACACCATCAGGAGGAACCACCTCGCAGTTTCGGACCCTATTCCTCGACTGCTTCTCTGTAAGGAGGTGGTTATGTAGCACTGGTGTCATCAGCCCATAAATCCTATCAAGTCAGATACACCTTTCAGCCATTATCATTAACAACTGATTTTGATTGCATTGTGACGTCATAAACTACCCTGCATATGGCGTCATCACTATCTTCTTCATCTCCCTTCTTTCACAGTCCAAAATTCATCTCTCCTTCCAGTTAGTATCATCCCTCTTCAACCATATCCAATACGATGTTTTCTCTGCTGTTTCCTGAAGATCTTTAATCAATTTTCTCAATTCTAGGTTGTTACAATAAAAGCGATGTTGAAATAGGTTTACAACCGTTCGCTCAACATTCCCTCTCGACTCAATGGCCTTTGGCCGATGAAGGTTTTTAGTTTGTTCTTATAGATTTATTATGTGGGAGAAGGGAAAGGAAAGAGAGTGAGAGACGGACGGGACGAATTATCGAAGGTAATTCGTAGAAATGATATAAACAAAAATAAACAAAGTAAACTCTCAATTTACAAAAGGAAAAATATTTAAGTTTTAAGGAAACTTTTTCATTGAAAATGATAGATCTTTTATGAATGTCTTTTGGTGAACAAAGGGGAATGAATTTGAGATATCGAAGAAGACTGAATCGATAACTCAAGAGCTGTGAAAAATCCACTGGTCTGAAAAATCGTGAGCAAACTTCTCACTCAATTAATTGAAATAAATTTTACTGAGTCAATGACTGGAGAAAATTAATCAATGTAGAAAGTTCAATGAGAAGTTTTTAAATAGTTCTTTTCATAAATTTACTTTTAAAGGAGCAGACGATAAAAAGGGAAATGCAAAAGTTTGTTTTTGTTTCTGTGTGTGTGTTCGCCTACCTTGGCTGATTCGCTGACTGCTACATTGATAGTGTTGTGTAGTCTTGTTTGAGTCGAGTAGAGTTGCAGACAGCAGACTTATTTTCAAACGCTATCTCTGAATTTTTAATCAACTCGTATTTTTGGAAAATACACATCTCTTTTAAAGGTTTTCATCGGCTCCCACAGACACAGAATTCCGGACCAACTTGGAAAATCATCTGATTGGTCCAAAATAAATTTATTGAATTTTACAATTTTATTTTGTAAAAACGCGCGTCCAGCCGCATGCGCAGAAATGCTTTGGGGCACTTGAACCTTCGGCAGCGAAAGAGTGGACATCGTAGCTCACCATAGGCCAAATGATGGAATTCAACCTTGCATCTTGACACTCCTGTATCAACTCTTCATATCTGATCTCTTTCCTATTTTCTGCAGCAGCAAAGTTTTCTTCCCATGGTACTGTTAATTCCAGTATTATTCCTTCTTTCTTTTCTTCACACCACACGACAATATCTAGTCGTTATCCAGATGATTCCAACGGAAAGACCAAAAAGTTTTCCAAATCTATACTTAACTTACAGTTTCCAGTCTGTCATCTATTTTTATAGTCGATGAATAACTACTCAGATTACTTTATTTGTTTAATCTTTAATGCCGAATAAAGTTGTCAAATGGAATCCTATATGTAAGATAATTATTCTATATTCTTAGAAAACATTGCTCCGAGAATGAAATTTTATAGTGAGAGTGGGAACATTACTCCTAGAAAGGATAATGTGGATTGGGGACAACAAACAGAAAGCGACAAATTATTAATGGAATTAATGTGATTTTGATGTTATCAGAAAATCACATTGAAACATAAAAAGGCAAAATGCCAAAGTAATTCTTTATATATGACAGAAATATAATCTAGCACGTAAAATCATCTTAATTGGAAAAAATGCCATTCTCAGACCAAATTAACAATTGAAAATAATTAATTGGAAAAACAGGTGGCCCATTTCCGGGGGGGGGGGGGGCGCGTACCCCTCTTCATGAAATTGCAGTCGTCGACTTCGTGGCCCAACCAAAAGGGGGGGACTTACCAGATACCTCTCAAAGTTTGCATTGGCCAAAAAACAAAAGTATCTAATGAGGCTGGGAAAAAATAAACGAGAGGAAGATAATTCTTTCATGTCTACGATACATGTTTTTTTTTTTTTAGAAAACAAATAGTAAAAACTATAAAAATATAAATGCATAAATCACAACTCACCCATCGGGACCTCAGCAAAAGCATAAGCTTCTGCTTCGTCAGAAAACTTCTTGTATCTTGCACCAGTATAACCATCGATCTGGTTTTGACATGCAGCCCTGTGTTGAGAAAAGAAAAGAAAAACGTTTATCTAAAGATCACAGATGTATTGACTACAAAGCCATGTTTGTGTTCAAAAGTTAAAAGGCTACTATCTTTTTTTCTTTTTTAGTATAGGTAAAA
Organism: Sepiola atlantica; assembly: GCA_963556195.1. NCBI lineage: Eukaryota > Metazoa > Mollusca > Cephalopoda > Sepiida > Sepiolidae > Sepiola > Sepiola atlantica. The sequence continues at coordinate 24,425,420 of OY744553.1, read as the reverse complement.
TGAAGAGTAGAAGGGGTAGAATAAGACTCAAGTGTACGTGTAGCATGATTGAGATGTGCGCATGGGATCAGCAGGATCCATAGAAAAGCTGGAAAAAAGTTGTTTCTTTTTTTATGAGACAGAATCACATTTATCTAAAATTTAGTAAAGTTTTATAAAAAAATTGAAGATGCTTTGTTTTAGATTGTTATAATCTCTCACTTGAACGTATAACTTTGAAATACTCTATATATAGTAGAAATAAACGATCTGAGGAAAGTCATTGAAATGGCTAATTTGCATATCTATTCTTTAAACAGTTCATAAATTAATATTTGATGTTATTCAGTTGTAATTTTATTGTACTATTTTATCCACCTATGTGCAATAGTTTTGTTGATATTAACAGTAATTGAAAGAGTTAATAAAAAAAATGGATAACTCAAGATAAACTAACATTGCTCGCAAGAATTCTTACCGATCCGGCATAAGCGAGGAAAAAAAAAGGAGGAAGAGGGTGACTAGCTAGCAAGTTAGCTACTAATTCGCTGTAATTCCATTTGTCTCCTACCCCTTCCTCTCTCCACTTAACGATGCTGTATTGTTTTTTTTTCACGTCTGATCTGTGATGTTGAGAACAGATACTACACTTTGATCTTAGCCAAAAGGCCAAGGAATTATTAAAAAAATAATGTTTTTATGACAGGCAATTTTAAATGAATTAATAAAAAAAATGATTTAATCTATTGTATTATCTTTTAATGGGAATAGACAATGTAGTATCGGTTCTGTCGTCATAAGACTGCCCTCACAGGATTTACCTTTTTTTTTACAGGTGTGGAGCTAATCCTCCCAAGGATTACATCCTCCTTTGAAGGAGGTTTAATGTAGTATCTGTTCTGTTATCATGAGACCATCTTCCCAAATACTACTTAGTCCTTTATTTTATTTTAATTTTTTTTTTTTGGGGGGGGGGGGGGGGTAGTAGTATCTTTTTTGTTGTTTCTTCTCTTTATGTGGCGAATATCCCAAGTTTTGCCTCTTCTATTTTGGAGGGGGTATTGTAGTATATGTATGCTGTAATGATACCATCCTACCAGGCATTACCTTCTCCTTTGAGGGTCAGTGTATGTAGTTTGTTCATCATGACATCCTCTCAGCCTAGCAAAAATATGTGACCGGAGGGAGAATATATTTGCTAGTATATATATAAAAATAAATTTATATAAACATTAGAACAGCATACAGTTCTACTTGTATTGAGCAGTTCATTTTATCAATATATTTGAACTTAAACTATATATATATATATATATAGTTTATGTAGGTGTATGGGTGTGTATGTATATATACACTTTAACATTTTATAGCCCACTTATGCTCTGGAAAAAGTCAATGCCACCCACATTACTGACCTCTTTAAGTGTGAAGATGCTGGAATGGACAGATGAGTCACATGTAAACATTTCTTCATCTCATTGGCTATATTTTTCTCTGCTACCAACACCCACTGTACACACACATATCTCTCAATACACTAAAGAAGGCCGAAGGAACGACCGAAAATTGTTCTTTTAGAAAAAAGTTGTTTTTTAAGACATTTTGCATTCCTATGCGTCAACAAAAAGGAAATAGAGAAAAGATCAACATTTATAGATTTTTCATATTAATTTTTTTATACACACATATATATATATATATATACTAGCAACCATATGCTTCCTCCGGTCATACATTTGCTAGCTATTAAGATACATATTACATAAATTTTTAAGCCGAGTGAATAGTAAAGTGAACTCATTTTTAACTGCAGGTTTTTCGGGAACAAAATCTTAAATTTCTTTCCGATGAATAGGAGAAAGTTTTCAGCTGGACGTTATTTTATTGGCATTCTTTTCTTAGTAACCTACGTCCACTAGCCCCCCCCTCCCCCAGATAATACCTGGGAAGATTCCCCCTCTATAAATAAGATTCAAATTAAGCATTAAAAGATAGTACAATAGCATAGTTTTGGCTTCAGACAGATACAAAACCTCCATTATTGACAGATATCTTTTGGTAATTCAATTACGTTAGATAATTTAAATTCATTTAATAAGACCCATTTAAAAATTCATACTATTTTGTTTCCTTTTATTTTACCCCTCTACTGGAAAACCTTCAATGGTGTGGTGAACAATAGGCAATCAACAATTCCCCCGCTATCCAACAACAATGATGTTGTTTGCATGGCAACTGACAAGGCTGAACTACTTGCCCAGCATTTCGCCTTAAACTCCACTTCGAAATCCGTAAACCACTCCCTCCCAAATTTCCCACTGCGGACTGAAGCCACACTTGATGACCTGGTAATCATCTTATCTCATGTCCAGGACATCATAAAAACATTGACACCTCCAAAGCATGTGGGCCTGAGCTTATGCCAGTAATAGTAATAAAGAAATGCTCTGTTGAACTGGCCCCTGTCCTCTCCAAACTCTACAACAAATGCCTTGTCGAATCTTGCTTTCCTGATAGCTGGAAAATTGCCTCTGTGGTACCAGTCTTCAAGAATTCTGGAGCGGAATTTTCATCCCATAAGTCTACTCCCGATCTTTGCTAAAATCTTTGAATCATCAATCAATCTAGCGATAGTCCAGCACCTCGTTAATGCTAAACTTCTTTCTGACCATCAGTGTGGATTCAGGCAAGCATGGTCTACTGCGGATATCCTAACGGTAATCTCCGAACGCATATACCATACACCGGACAAGGTAGGTGAAGCTATGGCGGTAGCGCTTGATATATCCAAAGCCTTTGACAAGGTCTGGCGTAAAGGTCTTCTCATAAAAATTAATTCATATGATATGAATATTTAATATAATTAGATCCTTTCTAAGTAAGAACCAGATTGTTCTTGATGGCCGTTAATCCAAACATGATATAAAGGCACGTGTACCCCAGGGATCGATCCTTGGACCTTTATTGTTCCTGATTTTCATTAACAACCTCCCTGATGACACTGTGTCTGAGATGGGTATATTTGCTGACGACACCACGCTCTACTCTCATCATGTGGGTAAAACGGACACGCATATATCCAAGGCAATGGCTGAATTCTTAGAAAGTAACTTCCAGTTTGTAGCGGAATGGGGTCATAAATGGATGGTAACATTTAATGCTGCTAAGACAAAGCTCCTTTCCTTCAACAACTACATGAAACCTCTTCAACCATCGATGGCTATGGCAAATACACCTTACCTGAGAGTCCAAGGTTCAAACTCCTCGTCCTAACATTCACAGGTAACATGAATTTGAACAAATACATAGAGGACATTGCCAAGGCTACTGCAAAGAAAGTTGGCTCCCTCTACCATGCTAGAAAACTTCTCACACCTGACATTATCCTGTATCTCTACAAAGTTATCATCCGCCCATGCATAGAGTATTGTTGTCACATCTGGGCCGGTGCACCATCCACCAGTCTCTCCCTCTTAGACAAGATCCAAAAAAGAGTTGTTAATCTAATAGGTCCCTCACTATCCACCAAGCTCCAGCCCCTGTCCCATTATTGCAATGTTGCATCCTTGTGCTTGTTTTACAAGTACTTCAATGAGATGTACTCTGATAAACTTGCTGCTCTGGTGCCCCCCCCCCCCCTCAACGTAAATACACACGACCAACCCGACAATCAGCTAAATCCCATCCATTCATTGTGGAGGTCCCCAGATGCCGGAGGGCCTTCTACTCTTCCTTGTGTTGCCGGCCTTTTGAACTCCTTCCCTGCTCCCTGACATGCAGAAATTTAAAACTAATGTGAACAAGTATTTCGCTGCACAGCTCTTAATTTAGAATGACCCCCAAAACTTTCATTCTAATTCTCAGTAGCTCCTTACGTCTACAATGGCTACTTGCTTTGTTTGGGGTGAAATATGTTTTTAAAAAAAAATAAATAAATAATAGTCCTAACCAATTTTGTTAGAATGAAGCCAAGGATTTTTCCCTATAATTTCAAGTGATTTGAAGTTTTAACTTGTTGAAAGGCTTTATGCACCAGAAACCAAACAAAAAGCGATTAAGTTTCTCAATATAAATTTGACTGGCATATTTTCTACTATTAATGATCATATCAAAATAGCTTGCTAATTAACTATTATTAGTATTATTAATAAATTAATAACTAATTTAACAATTGGTTTTCTTAGATGTAAGTTTAAAATACTAGGGCAATTATATTAAAGAATTATCCCTAAGTATTAAGTTCAGGAGGTAATAATTTACTTTTATTTGGAGATTTATTTAATATAATCAGACTAATTAGGGCTCCCCCTCCCTGTATTAAGTACTCATTCTTATCGATTCAAATTCAGAGTTATGGTCAACTAAATGCCAGTCCAATAACATATGCAGTACATTATAGTTTTTATTAGGATGTTTTATTTCAGCTTCATTGCAATAGTTTGGTTGTAGTTAATGATAATAGAAAGGTTAATGTTAAAATTACAGAGTTACGGTCCGAGTCAATATCATTTCTTTTGATTTAACTAAAAACCTTTCTAACCACCGATTGCCATTGCACCTTTCCTGGGAATTTAATGTTCAGATTCCTCGGCCTAAAATTCACAGGTAACAGGTATTGGAATAAATACATACAGGTATTGGAATAAATTCAAAGAACGTGGGCTAGGAAACTTATTACACTTGCCAGTATCCTACATCTCTATAAAGCCACTATTCACCCATGTATGGAGTATTGCTGCCATATCTGTGTTGGTGCATCAACCTCTAGTCTCTCCCGCTTGGACAGGGTGCCAAAGAGAGTCTCTAACTTAATAGGTCCCACACTGTCTACCAAGCTCCAGGCCCATCGCCACAATGTTGCATCTCTACGCTTGTTATACAAGTATTTTCATGGAATGTGCTCAACGAACTTACTGCACTTGTACCCCCTCAACATATTCCCAACAAACAGCAAAGTCCCACCCCTTCACTGTAGAGATCCCCCACATACCGGAAAACTTTCTACTCTAATAGCTTGATTCCCTCCTTGCTCCCATGACTGTACCAACATGCAGAAATTTAAATGTAATGTGAACAAATATCTCACTGCACAGCTCTTCACTTAGGATGTCCCCTTCCTATAAATCTGGCCCCTAATTCAGTCGCCTCTTACGTCTCTGTGGCAATATGCCTTGTTTGGAGCAAACCGAAGTAAAAAATATATAGATTAAAAAAATAATTTTTAATTTGCATATTTGAATTTTCTTTTGTACAGACAAGTGGAGATGATTTCAGATTTCCTATTAAGGAGATTAAAATTAGTTGTCATGATGGTTAAGCTCTTCCTTCATTATCTGAATAGCAACAAGATAGGCATTCTGAACATTTGTTTACAATCCAGAGTATGTGCGTTCTCTCATTAAAACTAAATATATTAGCCAGAGACGATTTGCTCGTCGATAATTTCCCTACTTCTACAAATGCTGAGTACTTTCATTTTTTTTATGTTTATTTCTAAATACAAGTCACTTTTTTTTTTTAGCAACTGTGACGTGTTTTAGTTATTATTCTCAAAATATAAATATTTTTTCACTAGTTTAATACCCAGTAATACGTCTAAACATATAGAGAGAGCGAGACGTACCTGTGATTTAATTTGAAAAATCATAAACACTGACAATATCTGTTAAGAGATTTTGTGTAACTAAAGAAAAAAGCTTTATTTCTATATATTAGCCTTACTATTTAGAAGCATTCATTATTCTTAAATAGAAATAAAGACATTTTCCATCTAATTTACATACATATTTGTGGTATATACAGACTTATGTACATTAGATGGCAATGTTAACAAGAGTCACTTTTTCTTTAAATGCTCAGACATTAAGAAATATTGAAGAGTTATTGAATCAACATAAAGTGAGAAATACATTTAGCTGAGAGATATAGATATATAGATATATATAGATAGAGAGAGAGAGGTAAATGTTCAGTTAATTATAAATTATTACTAATTAGAACAAAGCAATTTTTTTCAAACATAACTAAATCCCAGAACTAAGTATTATTTTAGCATGTATTTTGTGTTAAGAAAAGAACTTTATGGAAACAAACGTTGATTAACTCACATTTAAAATAATAGACATATAAAGTTAGACCTATTACGAGGTAATAAGTTTGGTATATATCTGATTCAATAGTGCTCAATAATAAAATAGTTATTAGTAGAGCTGATATATATTTGTGGATTATTTGGCTTACATCAAGTAGAGGTTTCGGTCTGTGCAACCTCTTCAGAGCCAATCTATCATTGAACTCCAAAAAATTAAAACTTTTCTAAGTCCACTACTTTCACAGTAATATGCTTTCTTTTGCATTGAAATATTTTGAGGCATGATCCTTGACATATTTTAAGTTGTCCTTGAGAGTGGGGGCTCCGCCCCTCCTTAATTTTTTAAACTTTTCATTGGAGTCATAAGTAAGAGAGAAAATGATAGAGATTCTAAAAATATTACTTAGATCTTTAACGGCCAAAATGTGCTAACGGAAACTTTAAGCCTTTCTAAGTCAACAACTTCAGTTGGGTAATCTACGTTCACCATAAAAATAGGCTTAGGACCGACCGCTTTTAAATATTTGGGGACTTGGTCATAAGCACTTATTCTAAGTGTGTCGCATTATTATGTTAAGTGTTTCGTAATTATCTTAAGTGTGTCACATTGTAAGGAACTCATTTTGAGGCATATTTTACTAGCTAGAAAATATATATAAGTAATAAAATGCACTTATTTATTGATATAGTTTTATCCAATAGGATATCAAGCTCTTTGTAGGGGATCTGCTTCCTCAGTTTGACCTCATTGAAAGATCTGTCCTTCTTGCTTATATATACATACTTTAAGAATACCCATCCCAGGATGGGTCAGATTAATTCCCCGAACAGAACAGTTTTTCACTATTTTTATCTCCCCTTACGAAGATCAAATCAAGATATGATACTAAACCTTAAGTCTAGAATCCTTATTCTAATTTTGATTAAATTCCATTACAGGATCTTTATTCTAGAAAATGCCTAAATTTAAGGCTTAAGCTTCAGAAGAAAAAAAAACTGAAATTCAGGGAAACTTGTTTAATTAGTGTCTAATGATCATGGACCAAATTCAATACAAATCTGATATATTTGAATTTTCAAATGGGAGGTTGTACCCATATTATGCACCCTAAAACTCTTAAAATACTTCAAAGAAACTGAAATTTGGGGAATATTTATTAATTGATGTCTAATACCTATTGAAATTTATAAAAATTAGAGGTATGACTTTTTACACTCCCTTTTGCATAAAAGTAAATTAAATATAGCCAACATTTGGACCCCTTACACCTAACAGCTGTGTTACAAAACTCAATGATTAGGAGTGAATTTTGTACATCCATGTTTGCCATCCATAAAAAGGAAATGTATCTTACTTTTATTTACAACTTAAAAATTATAGAAATTAAAAATATAAAAATGTTAAGGGGTTCAGGACTTGGAGCACAACTGGTCTTCATTGATTTCCTGCTCCTCAAGGGGATTAAAAAAAACTATAAATTTGCCGAATGTATTTTAATTAATATCAATGTTGAACACATCCTTCAGTCCTACCCTAAAAATTGAACATCATAAAAATGTAAAAATAGTAACGTGGTGAACTGTGTAAAACGGTATAGGGATCCGCATTCAATCCCGGGCAACGACAAATATTCCTACTAGCAAATCCATAAAAGATTTTAATTATTTAAGCTTAAGAATATTCATAAATCTCTGAAATTTCATGGTTAATTAAAGGAAATATTTTTTTTAATAAAAATTAATATTTCCTTGAATTAACTGTGAAATTTCAAGAGTTCCCACTAGCATATAAGAATAGTACAAAATAGTAATCATCAAAATAAGAATAGTACAAAATAGTAATCATCAAAATAAGAATAGTACAAAATAGTAATCATCAAAATAAGAATAGTACAAAATAGTAATCATCAAAATAAGAATAGTACAAAATAGTAATCATCAAAATAAGAATAGTACAAAATAGTAATCATCAAAATAAGAATAGTACAAAATAGTAATCATCAAAATAAGAATAGTACAAAATAGTAATCATCAAAATAAGAATAGTACAAAATAGTAATCATCAAAATAATAGTACAAAATAGTAATCATCAAAATAAGAATAGTACAAAATAGTAATCATCAAAATAAGAATAGTACAAAATAGTAATCATCAAAATAAGAATAGTACAAAATAGTAATCATCAAAATAAGAATAGTACAAAATAGTAATCATCAAAATAAGAATAGTACAAAATAGTAATCATCAAAATAAGAATAGTACAAAATAGTAATCATCAAAATAAGAATAGTACAAAATAGTAATCATCAAAATAAGAATAGTACAAAATAGTAATCATCAAAATAAGAATAGTACAAAATAGTAATCATCAAAATAAGAATAGTACAAAATAGTAATCATCAAAATAAGAATAGTACAAAATAGTAATCATCAAAATAAGAATAGTACAAAATAGTAATCATCAAAATAAGAATAGTACAAAATAGTAATCATCAAAATAAGACTAGTACAAAATAGTAATCATCAAAATAAGAATAGTACAAAATAGTAATCATCAAAATGTCCGAAATGTGTACAGATAACGTTAAGAAATTTGGAATCATCCTCATCATATTTGGTTTAACGTCCGTTTTACATGCGTTGGATGACTTTTAGAAATTGACTTCCAAGCAAATCTACGTCCAGCCAGGTCTTTATTTACATCTTTTCTCTCAAATCCATCCTTATAACACCCTCATGTTTTCCTTAACCTTCCCCTGTTAACTGACCCTGCTACCTTAACTATTCTACATCTATTACCCCAATCACTCTCATTCATTCTTCCAATGTGATTATATCATTGAAGCCTCCTGTTCCACACACATCTCCCTATACTGTCCAGACTTAATCTTACCGAGCTCATCAGATCCAAACCCGTCTCTAAGACTCACATCTGTCACATCATTTCTCGCCATCTCCATGCAATATATGCCCTCAACACTAACTGACATGGTTTCACTTCGATACATCAGTGGTTAAAAATATCAACACTGATATTAAACAATGTCACTACCACCCACAACATTTTTGCTAATATTATTTTAGATTAGGTGCATGCAAAGAAGTTAGTGCACTTTGGTTTGAAAACAAGAAAAAAAATAAAAATAGAAAGATTTTTTCTGAAAGAGTATACATAAACCTAGTAGAGACATACCTTTATTTAAAGCACGATACCAAATAGAAAAACCTAATTAGCTAAAACGACATCAGTATATCCCCCCCCCCCACACATACAATCTTCAACTCTGCACAATGACGGGTGGAGAACCAGAATAACCAGTCCGAAGTTTATCTTTATTCTTGTATTACAAATATAAATGTGTTGCAACTACTTATCTATTTGGCTACTCCACCCAGATTTCTAGAGAATCTCTATCAAGTCACATAAAACTTATCTGGGATGTGAGTAGTAGCCAATACGAAGGGGGGAGGGGGGAGCTGAAATCGAGACGAATTTCCCGACCTGGGGCGGCCACGACCCCCCCCCCCTCCTCCTGTGTAGAGAAGCAGTACAAAACAAAAAAACTAAAACAACTTGGATGATGTACTAGTGATAAATAGTAGAAACATTTAAAACAAGCCGCGCATGCGTGGTCCCCCTCTGTATGTGACTCGATGTGGCGAGTGTAAAATGCAATAAATTTGTGCAATTTGGGGCATTTTTTACCCCCCTTTGACCCTCTGGGGGCGCGAACCAGAATTTTTCTGAGGTCAAGGATGCTCATTTTATATCCAGAACAATTACCTCTACATTTTGGCTAAGTTTCAGAAAAATTGAATGGATGGATCAAACGTTATGGGAGAAAAGGGTCATTTTTTTGCCATTTTGAGGGCTTTTGACCCCCTGGGGGCGCGAACCAGATTTTTCCAAGGTCAGCGATACTTATTTTCTATTAGGAACAATTGCCTCCATATTTTGGCCAAGTTTCAGAGAAATTGAATGGATGGATGAAAAGTTATGGAGCAGAAAATGTCATTTTTTGCCATTTTGGGGGCTTTTGACCCCCGGAGGGGGGGGGGGGCTAACCAGATTTTTTTTCAAAAATCGGAGAATGTCCTTTCTAACATGACAAAAGTTACAACTTCATGCAAAATTTCAGAGAAATTTAATGGATGGTTGCGGAGAAAAATCCGGACGGACGGACGGACGGACAGACAGGAAATGCCTCAAAACATAGGTCTCCCGATTTTATAAATCGGGGGACCAACAAAATTTCAGAGAACTTCAATGGATGGTTGCGGAGAAAAATCCGGACGGACGGAAATGCCTCAAAACATAGGTCTCCTGATTTTATAAATCGGGGGACCAATAATTTGAACAGGTAAATTTACAAATAATTTAATCAGAATAATTAAGCTAACAAATCAATTTTGAAAAGATTTATTTTTTTGGTTTGGTTTTCCTAAACTCAGTTTCAATAAAATTCAAAATTAAGAGAAAGGCAGTGTTTATTGGAGGGGAAGGAGACAGGAAGTCATTCTTTAATGAAACAAGTTTCATAATTCTCCTGCCCTCATGAATCGTTTGAAGTCTTAGCCTTCACAGCAAACTGTCACAAGAGGGAAAAGGAAGGCAAGACAGAAAGAAGAAAAAGAGAAAAAACAGAAAGAAAAGAAATATAAAGCGAGAGAGAGAGAGAGAGAGAGAGAGAGAGAGAGAGAGAGAGAGAGAGAGTAGGAAAAAAATAAAATCCTGTCAAATAGCGACGAAAAATAGAGGAGGTAGGTTGTAGTGATTTGGCAGAAATGCTTTTTTCCTATTTTAAAACAAAGGCAGATTCCGACCAAAGAACTCACATCGAAGGGAGCCTCTAGCGATTTAAGCAGAAATCCGTTTTTTCTGGATTAAGAAAGTGGGATTATGCAAAAAAAAAAAAAAAATTGAAAAAAACTGAACTATTTAATAAAACAAGGATTTTAGTAATTATTTTTTAAGCCATTTTAGCTTGTTTCATTACAAGTTGATTTCTTTTGAGCCAATTATTTTATCAACTTTATCAACTTTATCTGTTTCACCGCTCTTTTCACCAAAGTTGATAAAATAATTGGATGCGAGTTCTTCATTCTTTGGTCAAAATCTGCCTTTGTTTTAAAATATGTACATTTTAATTGAAATTCAAGGTGTGAAATTTTGCCAGTTTCCAACGAAAATACTATCGACTTGTAATGCTATTTTAGGTTAAAAAAATATTTATTTTCATAAAAGACTTTAAAAGTCTAGTATCATTAGCAATCATTTGTTTATATCTGGATTGTAATCTTATTCATGATTAAGTTTTACGTAAAATATAAATGAAAACAAACTATAAAATTCAAGTAAAATATTAAATTGTTAGCTTATTGAAATAAATAAAAAGAAACATGTTACAGAACTTATGGTCAATAAACAGTTTAAAAAGCAAACGAATATTGTGTGCAAAAAAATATTAAAATGTTTATATCAGCCAATCAGAGACAGAAAAATATGCAATATTAAAAAAAAGAAAGAAAAAGAAAAGAGGTTTCACTTTATTCCTGCCAAGCAGTTGAGCCGATCAAATTCATATATAAACAAATGTGGTAGTTTGAAATCTTCCAGCAGGTCAAACAGACCTATCAAGAGAAAGAATACAACTAAACTACCCTCCTATCGACGTGTTGAAGGGAAGAGGCATGAACTACTATGAACTCAAAATGTCACAGACTGACTGAAAGCAAAGACACTCTTCTTACAAACTAATTCATTTTTCTCTCTTACAAACAAAAAATTTAACTGTTTAAAAATTTGCACACAAAATTAACAATTCACTCATAGAAACTTCCATATTGTAAATTTATTATATATTTAATTTTTCTTTTGCGTTAGGCACCTATCACCTTCAATCTATTTCCATAACGAGACTTTCTCTTTCCTGCATTCTATAAAGATTTGGATATGTTTCTTTCTTATTTTTTATTCAAACTTCACCGATTCAGACGTTTTATATGAGTATATAGCAAAGGATTTTTTTTCATTTTTGATGGAGGGTGTGCACTCAAATGTGTTTTTTATTAGTTCAACGTATCCCTTTTTGGGGAGCTAACTTTGCCCTCGTGGGGAGGCAAGTAAATAGTGATATTTCCATGTCAAACAGTAATTTAGTTCTTAATTTGGATTAGATCAAAATGTCTACCTGCCACACCCATTGCTCTCTCGCTATGCCCCTTACCTGTACAAACTTCTTGGTATTGAGAATACTACAAATGGATGCACAATGCATTTTATGATGGTTGATAGATGAACATTACAAGACTGAAGATAAGATAACTTGTAAAAACCAACAAAAACAAGGGTCTTCGTGTCTGTAGATGCCATCAATCTAGATCATATCAATGATTTAAACCATAAGCATTTAAATTCAACTTTTGTACTACAAAAGAGTTTTTAAATGTCAATCTTTGTAAAGCATAGGTTCCTTTCAATGTAAATAAATTATTTTGTGAAAGATTTGTAAAAAAAAAATAAAATAATTTTTGAATTATAATTCTGCATTGTAATGTTTTCCCCCCTCACAGCCCTACCTACCCCCAAGGTGGCAGCATTACCACCCATTTCAAGAATCCCTGAATTATATTTTATAAAATAAAAGTTTTATTACATCTCAAATTTATAGATTTTAGAACCAAATTTATCAAGTGATAAAAAGAAAAAAAAATTGTTTAATGTAAAAAGATATTTATAATTCAGTCACGATTTCAGCTAACTCAGATCCACAGAAAAGACTTGGATTCATATCTATCCACAGAAAGACTCGGATCCATATCTATCCACAGAAAAGACTCGGATCCATATCTATCCACAGAAAAGACTCGGATCCATATCTATCCACAGAAAAGACTCGGATCCATATCTATCCACAGAAAAGACTCGGATCCATATCTATCCACAGAAAAGACTCGGATCCATATCTATCCACAGAAAAGACTCGGATCCATATCTATCCACAGAAAAGACTCGGATCCATATCTATCCCATCAGAAAAGACTCGGATCCATATCTATCCACAGAAAAGACTCAGATCCATATCTATCCACAGAAAAGACTCAGATCCATATCTACCCACAGAAAAGCCCAGAATCTCGCAATATTCTTTTCAAGCTTCTCAATGACATAATTGTCACGAAAATCCCACATAATGTGAACATCTGACTTCTTGAAAAGAAATTGCCTGCCCGCCAAATGTTTTAACCGTCAACCATTTGAATACGCTTACAGTTAACCTAAATCTACGCCTATCATTCATCCTTTATTCCATTGAGTGACGTAACAATTTAAGCAAAGTCAGCAGCAAAACAGAAGCAAAAAATGATTGAAGCAACAGAATTGGGCGTGGCTGCCATAACAAGGCCCTTCTAAAGATCAGATGGCTGACCTATTTGTCTAGGTTAAGTTACTCCCTTTCTATAATAAGACAGAGGAAAAGCTTGTGTACTTTTATATGAGAGTCAAAAAGTTGTTTCTTTGTTAATCAATTATATGCTATTTTTTCTGCATACATTTTGGAAGAACAATTTCTACACACACACACAATAAAATATTAAACACTTTACTTAATTTGCTAATTTTTATTGGAAATTTTTTTTTATAGGAACTAAATGTAATAAAATACAAATTATTGCCTCTCCTTTCTCAGATGGAGAATTATAATTATTTTTTTAAGCTCCCATGCAATCACTACATTGCCATGTTGGTTAACTTGATACATATAAGAGTCAAATTTGCTTATTCCTACTTCCTGTCCTGTACCACTTATACTACCACTTTAATATATAGTATTATATATATATATATATATATATATATTATATATTATATATGAATTACTATAACTTTCAATCCAAAGATAATATTTATATTAGGTTTTTAACTTTTTGGAGATGAAGACCTCTCATATTTCTGCCGATGTAACCTCTGACCCACTTAAGATAGAACTTGCCGAACTTAGGAATCAGTACGGAATTTTAAACAGAACACTTTATTTAATCTGCGTGGGTTGAACTGCTCGTTACATGAGCTATGATCAGGTAGAAGTCTGTAATGAGGACTGAACATTCAACCCCAGAACACTGTCACTTAGAACTTATTACATTATTCATTTAGTTATGGGTTAACGTGGAAAGTTTGTACGGATTCAGAATTGAGAGAGATAGTAGAGAAAAGAGAGAGAGAGATAGTAGAGAGAAAAGGAGAGAGAGAGTTA
>OY744553.1:24252116-24409616 GCA_963556195.1 Sepiola atlantica | reverse complement strand
TGTGTGAAATGTATTTTCATTAAAAATGATTTATTTATCTCAAAAAGTCAGTTCAACTGTAAAAAAACATTGAATGTGCAGCCATGGTAACCCAACAATACCAACGACTTTTTATAGAATTATTTCTTTTTTTACTATTATTGAAACTAAATGCAATAAAAATGCAAATATGTTTCTTTTCTCAAACCAAGAATTATCATATGACCATCAAACGGCTACATGGGTCAGCATAAGGTCTATATAGGATTTAGCATTGATTTTTTTTTCTTTTCAAAACTTGAATAAGCAATCATTGGCTTGCACGTTAGTGAAAGGGAGGGGGGGGGTCGGGCTTAATTCGACCATCTGTTTGAAAGAAGGAGTCATACTTTTATGTAAATAATACTTTTAACAAAAAAAAATTATATTCCTAATGTTGATCTATGATAAAAGAAATACATCTAATAAAACGAGTACAGTTCCCATTCAATTGTGAATGTTTTTAATTACTTATTTAAAAATAAAATTATTAATCATGAATAGTTCTTTGAAATATCACATTACTATAAGTTTTCCCTTTGTTAAAAAAACAAAATTATGACTTGATTCTATGTAAACGCAATCAGATCAAGACGACCTATCACCACCATGAATCAGATTACACATATATATATCGTGAATGGAATCCGGGTATCCCCAGCAGACACAGTAACGTATAGTATTCAAATAATTAATATTAGCTCTTGTATGACCTATGATTAAGCACTTTGTGGGGATTTTTTTTCTACTAACTTTCGAATAAAAATCAAATATTCGAATCTAGTTCCGGAAATAAATACTAAATATATTCTTTTATGTACTCGCATTTCAAAAACTTTATTATCAAAAGTACATTTTAGTAAAATTTCCAGCAGATCAAAACTTATCAGCGTGTTAAAATTTACTTATCAGAATGCGGGGTATATTATGCACATGAATATACCAGAATTCATTACAAAAACATTCTTTTAGTCAAGAGAAAATAGATTAGTTCCGACTTATTCTTTAAGATTTGCACAAATCGATTAGCATTGTATTTTTAAAAACAAAGCTGCTGGATCAGTTTTATTATTAAACAAGATAAGAAAAGGAATACAAAAAATATACTTATGGCAAGTAAGCTACGCAGAATCAGACAATTAGTCTACTGATTTCTGTGTAGCTTATAATTTACACTACTACAGGTAAAGTTTGCATTCACAGGGTAAAAATTCAGAGAATCCGTATTGTATTTATTATAAGAGTGCTCAATAATAGAGCTGTTTAATAGTTAAAGATTTTTATTTATACAAACATTATTTGGCTATACATTTGCAAAACATGCTGCAGTCACAGTCAAGCCTAAACGTTGTTTTAATTTTGCGGGATGAGGCAAATCAACTTTTTAAAAGGAACAAATTCAAATTATTTTAAAATCTAACTATTAAGCTTTTCATAGACTGACACACACAGAGTCAGACAGACAGAATCAAACACAGGGAGAGAGAGAGTCAGAGAGAGAGAGAGAGTCAGAGAGTCAGAGAGAGAGTCAGAGAGTCAGAGAGAGAGTCAGAGAGTCAGAGAGAGAGTCAGAGAGAGAGTCAGAGAGTCAGAGAGAGAGAGTCAGAGAGAGAGAGAGTCAGAGAGAGAGAGAGTCAGACACAGAGAGAGAGAGTCAGACACAGAGAGAGAGAGTCAGACACAGAGAGAGAGAGTCAGACACAGAGAGAGAGAGTCAGACACAGAGAGAGAGAGTCAGACACAGAGAGAGAGAGTCAGACACAGAGAGAGAGAGTCAGACACAGAGAGAGAGAGTCAGACACAGAGAGAGAGAGTCAGACACAGAGAGAGAGAGTCAGACACAGAGAGAGAGAGTCAGACACAGAGAGAGAGAGTCAGACACAGAGAGAGAGAGTCAGACACAGAGAGAGAGAGTCAGACACAGAGAGAGAGAGTCAGACACAGAGAGAGAGAGTCAGACACAGAGAGAGAGAATCAGACACAGAGAGACATTTGTTTGAATTGCCTATAAAAATTATTTCAGTTTATATAATACTCAATAAATTCAAGATGTCTATTAATAACAAAAGGCAAAAGGAAAGATCAATTTATGTTCAAAATGGTATTATGCACCCAGTCCCACACTTCGTATTTTTACCCGAGATGGCTATTAAAGCAAACATTTTTCACTTGATAAGAAAATTTTGACGAACAGGAAAAATAAAAATAAATTTAAATTGCCAATTAATTTTCTTTAGATTAATTTGTAGATTTTTTTCTTGTGCAGTTTTCAATTTGTTGAAAAGCTTATTTTAAAATCTAAGACGAAGT
Source organism: Sepiola atlantica (assembly GCA_963556195.1). Classification (NCBI taxonomy): domain Eukaryota; kingdom Metazoa; phylum Mollusca; class Cephalopoda; order Sepiida; family Sepiolidae; genus Sepiola; species Sepiola atlantica. Next base: position 24,407,288 of record OY744553.1, on the reverse strand, counting down.
TCTCTAGTCATGGTAAGCTAGAGGCCTCCCTCTGAGGCAAGAGGAGGCTGAAGATCATCTCTGATGCCTCTGTACCTCCCAGAACCACCATCGCACAAAGCATTCTCTACATTAAAGCAAAACTGGGTCTTGTGACATATTTTCCCTCATGGCCATGCCAATAAATAACTGGCACAGGCTCCTTCTCGATTGCACCATAAAAGGAGACCGTCAATCGTTAATGCTTGTGCATCTCCCAGGAGAGCAAGACAGATTGTAACTGTCTCTACTTATAGACGTGCAAGACACCACCATATAAGCTCTAACTTAAATATGTAGGTTAAATTAGTTTTTCAGATTTTGATTAATAACTCAATGGCAAGTACATTTGTCATATTTTTAATTTATTTTAAGTCCTTAAATCAGTATTTTAAATTGAAAATATTCATATATTTTAGCGAGTATGCATGCTCTAATTTTGGTATTTTTTTTTTATTTGTAAAAAAAAAAAAAAAAAAGACCATTTTAAATCTGCTTTTAAAAAGAAAAAATGATTGCAAAAACATTTTTTTCAATAAAATATCAATGAAGTATTATGACAATTATTACTGAAAATCTGCTCGAATAGAAACAATTTCCAAATCATAAAAACTGATTTGTTAAACTTTTGGATGGGGTTCAGTTTATTATAGATGTTTAATGTAAAATGCCCCCCCCCCTAACAATGTCATATCCCCAAAGGCTTTTCACCTATTTCAGTTTTTTTGTGTTTTTTTTAATAAATAAAAATCGTCGAATTAGTATTCTCAAATATTTTTTTAATTTGAAAAACTTAGTTTTTAGAGGTAGTTCAGTTTGCTAGATCAAATTATCCCATCCAACCCCGCTCGAAATTCAAAGAAGGGCATTTTTAAACTACTTGTTTCGCCTACAAAAACTCATGAACAAAAAATCCAGGGAATGGGTCGTTTTCTAAAAGCCGTCCAACATATGCCAGCATGTAAAAATGGACGTTAAACGGAATATGATGAAAGGGGGGGGGGCATTTTACATAAATAATTGCACAGAAAAATGAACTGCTAAAAATTAAATAATCTTTATTTTCCTCTTGAAAAAAATTGAACTAACGTCTTTTTTCAAGAGAGCTCCTATTTACTTTGCTACTCTGCATGAGAACAGAGGTAGACACAAGGCCGGGTTTTAATGTGGGAAATATCCAGACCCCCCCCCTCAAAAAAAGGGGCATCCGTGATCGAGACAAAAATAAAAATTGCCTCAGTCTAGAATGATCTCTCCCTCACTGACAGACGACAGAAAAAAATGAAGATCAGAACAGGTACTATACTTTGCTCCTAGCCAAAAGGCCAATTGAACCTGATATCCGTCCTCTTAGAGAGCCGGCTGCTCTCTTGTAATTCGAAGGACCAAGTTTTGTAACTGAGAAGATTCTAAATAAAGTTAAAATTCGTAATTCAAAATTTTTGTGACAGACATGTTTTACTTTATGACGTTTCAAAATTCTAAACTGATTTTAAATCCTTTAAATTGACGAAAAGAAAGTAATTTCTGGCTTAAATTAAAGTTAAAAAGGTTAATATGGGGTCACACGAGGTGATCCTTGAAACATTCTGACAACCTAGAAACTGGTTTGGCACATGTTCGTCTTTGTCCACTGTCCGTTTTTCACAACTTTTTACTGACCATTTTTTTTTCTTTTGTCGGTGTACACTTATCTATCAGGCTGCTAGAGAATTCTGGGGTTTTTGGAAAAAAATTTCAAATATTTTACATTTTAGGAGGGGGGATCAGTTTCCAATGTTAATTCAACGTAGACTGATCCCCCTCTTTTTGACCATCTCAATTTAAAAAAAAATCTTTTTCGGTGTACAATTACCTATCATGTCAGTAGAGAATTTCGGGGTTTTTGGAAAGAAATTTCAAATAATTGAGATTTTAAGACGGGGGATCAGTTTTCAATGTAAATTCAACGTAGACTGATTCCTTGTTCTTGACCATCTCAAATTTTTAAAATTATTCTTCTGCTTACAATTACCTATCATGTCGCGAGAGAATTCCGGGGTTTTTGGAAAAAACATTTTTTAATTGAGATTTTAAGACGAGGGATCAGTCTTGTTCGTCTTTTACCATAGTCCGTTTTTCACAACTTTGTACGTCTTAAAATCTCAATTTTTAAAAATTTCTTTCCAAAACCCTCGGAATTCTCTCGCGACATGATAGGTAATTGTAAACAGAAGAATAATTTTAAAAATTTGAGATGGTCAAAAACAGTGGGCTCCAGTCTATGTTGAATTTACATTGAAAACTGATCCCCCGTCTTAAAATCTCAATTATTTGAAATTTCTTTCCAAAAACCCCGAAATTCTGACATGATAGGTAATTGTACACCGAAAAAGATTTTTTTTTAAATTGAGATGGTCAAAAAGAGGGGGATCAGTCCACGTTGAATTAACATTAGAAACTGATCCCCCCTCCTAAAATGTAAAATATTTGAAATTTTTTTCCAAAACCCCCGGAATTATCTAGCAGCCTGATAGATAAGTGTACACCGAAAAAAGAAAAAAAAATGGTCAGTAAAAAGTTGTGAAAAACGGACAGTGGACAAAGACGAACATGTGCCACTGGTTTGGTTAACCAGACCCCTTTTTTATGAATGAGGTATAGTTTGATTTAAGCTTAGGAGGCTATCATCCCAGGCATTACCTTCTTCGAGAAGAGATTGGTTTATTGCCGGTCGCCTCCTACCGAGGAATGCCAACGAGTCCATTCTTGATTATTTTTGTATCCTTCTAGAGTGCTCCCCCTCTGGGGGAGCTGAATTCTCCACTCACACATTAAACTGATTTTACAATAGTGAGCGGGTGAATAGACTAGTATTATGGTTATTTTGTGCCCCTAACCAAGTGAAAAAAAATAAATTCTCACACGCCCCTGTCGTATTAAAGAACCTACAAATCTGGTCTAAATTCGTAGAACACGAAATAGAGAGAAAAGTAGAGGTATAAAAAAAAGTTTTTTAGTTACTCGGCAAACCTGAACGCCTACGGTTAGTCTTAATCTACACGTTTAACAAATGAACATATCTTAAACGGGTAAAATTGAATTATTTCACTCAAAATGGCTGCCGACTGTGACGTCAATCAGTCGTCTGCATTTTGCGAGCGGTGTAAATCTGAAAAAAAAAAAAAAAAAATGTTCGCTGGCCGGCGAATAGGAATTTGTTTTCCGATTTTTTGTGGTAAAAAGAAAATATAAAACAAACTGATTTATTTAAATTGTAGGGGGGGGGCGTAATATTGTAGATTAACATCATTCACTCCCCCCTCCCCCAGAAAAAATACTCGGCGAAAAGGAAAAAAAGCTGCCGAATAGTAATTTGTTGTTTTCTTAATGAAATAACCCTAACAGGAAAAATTGAACCGCAAAAAAATCAGAAAAAAGTTTCTATTCGCCGATCTATTTAATTTTAATTATTTATAAACGTGGGTAATGGTCGACTTTGGAGTTCTCCAACATAAGCAGATAAAAAAATTATATATAAGCGATGAAAATGGTTTTATGTTGTAAATGTGTAAATATGCTACAAGAATGAAATCTGAACAACTAGAAAATGAACGCGAAGAGACGAAAGTAGGGCCTAACGAAAAACGGAATGGAAGTACGAAACGAAACCACTTATTTTTATAATTCACTTTACGCTGAAATAAAAAAAGGTGAAAGACATTTTAATTTTTGTATTTTTAATTGAGATTACACAAGTTGTGAAATCAAGAAACTTCTTAAATTATTTTTATAATTCACGTGGACTATAAACTCGACCATTACCACTTGATGCAATGCACTTTAATAATAACCCGAAACACTTGTTTTAATCAAGTTATTTTAAAAGTTATTAAAACAAATCGTTTGGAGTTATTCGCCGGCTACGAGAACAGTTTTCAGATTTATACCAAAGATTTTATTAAAATAAAATAAGTTTCTTTTTTTTTAAATTGAAATTAAAGAAAAATGTTTAATTGAAATAAGAAAAAGTTTGTTAAATTGTAATTTTTTCATCTGAAATTAAAAAAAAATTATTTAACAAAAAAAAAAAATAGTTCAAAATTACCGTTATATTTCGGATCCATTTATAAAAACACTGATTTTATTTTCACAATAAAATTGGAAAAAAAAAAATCAGATTTTCTAATATATAATTTTTTTACATCGACAAAACAAATTACCGGGGAATATTAAGTTGTTTTCTATAAACTAGGTGACAAACTTTTCGGGACACCGTCTGCAAATAGCAGACGACTGATTGATGTCACAGTCGGCAGTCATTTTGAGTGAAATAATTCAATTTATTTATCTACCTCCCACAAGGTAAGATGTGACACAAGGTCGGGAAAGTGGGATTAGATAAGCCAGCGCTCGAGAGGTGAGCACTCTGACCATTTAAAAATTGCCTGGGCAGCCCCGTCGGCATTCCCCGGTAGAGGCAGTAAGCAATAAACTTACTCCTCCCCAAAGAGTGGAGGCAAAGCCTGGGAGGGTGCACCTCCTAGAACTGCACAGGACCGGCAACCCCCAATAGACCGGCCTAAATCCAGACCCAAAGGCCCGGACGATACCGGTCTATTAGGCGGGGTAATTCAATTGTACCTTTAATTGCGACAGATCGACGGGTAACAGGCGGACGAAAACACTTTTAAAGGAGAATGGTTGCATTTAAAAACAATCAAGTTTGATTCATAAAAAAGTTGACTTTAATTTACCGGTCCTTAACCTGGGAATAATTGTGGGTTTTTTATGGTAGGCATGAAAGTAGTATTTAAAGAAAAAAGCAGAAGACAATGACAGATCTCTTTTCAAAGATTGAATATTAGGGTTTTTGTTTTGTTTTTATTCAAAAAACTTATTCTATTTACGTGGTATCTTTACTTTCATTTCGCTTTTCTTTTTAACTATGCCGAATGTTAAATATTCGACAGTTTAAAGAAAGGATTCCAAATTCCTTTCAGATTTTGAAGGGTCATGAAGTAATTATTTTTTTAATTATTTAACTATTAAATTAAAATAGCTTGTTAAAGAAATCGAAATGCATTCTGGTGGAATTCCGTAATTAATGTTTTAAGTTTTTTTCAAGTTGTTTTTTATGCTTTTGCCATTTTTTTTTTTTAATAACTTTAACTAAAACCAATAATCTAAAAACTATTCGAAAAATGTTTAGTTATTGTGTATGTGCTCGTAACTTTTCCAAGTAATGATCTACAAACTTATTAACTTGGAAAAAAAAAGTACTTATCCAGATTAGGACCCAAGCTAAAATTGACTACGGTAAGGGTTAGCTTGGGTTTAAATCTGGATAAGTACCAAACATATTTAATTAGTACCACTCCGCAAAAACGGGATTTTTTTTAAAAAAAATTTTATTACATTTAATTAATTTATTTAAAAAAAATTTTTTTTTATTACATTTAATTAATTAATTTTTTTTTTTTATTTGACAATTTTCTTTAAAATAAATGGGTACTTTCACAGATTAGGACCCACGCTAACTTTGACCCTAACGATGAGGTCAAAGTTAGCGTGGGTCCTAATCTGTGAAAGCACCAATAAATGAAAAGTTTTTGCGGACTTTAACAAACGGACATTTCAAACATGTGTTTGGGCGACGGGAAACAAAACTTTAAATAATCTAAAAATCTCGTTCTTTGATACAATTACTTTCTAATCGATACTAGAGTTTTAAAAGGCTCCAAAATCACTTTCAAAACTTTGAACACTCAAGTTAATCAGATGCCGGTCTTTTCTGTTAATATTAATGGGAGAAAGAATGCCCAGCATCCATTTTTATTTCGTGAGAACGGTCATAATTCGCAAGTTTTTTTGAAAGTCGAATAGACAAAAATTTGGGTGAAATTAAATTTTAACTTTCCTTGAAAATGTAACGATCCCCGAACAATGTCCCTGATCAAACTTTAAAGTTTGTCATTTAAAAATGCCCTTCCTTAACCATACCACTAACCCTAAGTCCGGGTTGCAATACGAAAATTTTTTTAAAGTTGCGTGACGAGAGCTTAACAGGCCAAGTCAATTTCGCCAAATAATTGTTAGCTTTGATTTAAAGTATTACGATTCGTGTGTGTTACTAAATCTAAGAATGTTTTAAGCCTTTGTATCAGACCAAAATTCTGGAGAGAAAAAAAGTTAAAGAAATACTCTTGAACAGAAAGTCCGTAAAAACAACGGCGGACTTTCGGAATAGAGGCCGGTTAGTTTATATAATAATATATTAATTTATTTCGGTGAATAGAAAATATATTATCTTTAAATAATGATCAGGGGATAAACATGGTCGCAAAAGGTTGCGGTCTCTATTCCGATGCCCCGACAATTTTTTTTTCTTCAAATTAAATTGAAAAATAGAAAATAATCCTACCAGGATTCATAGACGCCTGGAGTTCGTCCTCTTTTCACAGCATAGAAAGGCATAATCGCGATGGGGTAAAAACGTTGCAAAAAGGACTTCACCTGAAGAAGAACTGGGTAGCTTTTGCGAAGACGTAAGGCACTTGGGGTTACTCTAGAAATAAAAGAGTTTAGCAAAATCATTAAGTCAGACTCTTTATCACAAATAATTAGAGAGTAACAAAAAGTGCTTTTTTACAAAGAAAGGAAAAATTAAAACAAATCTATAAAAAAAAAACTTTTTTAGAGAGGGGGGGTTAAAGTTTTTAGAAAATGTGTAAGTACAAACGTTTTGCAGGATTTGCTTCCTTCTCGACAGCTGTCCCTTCTCGAATGACAGCTGCAGAGAAAAAACACAAATCTTGCACAAGGCGAGGGAGAAAACCAGAAAAATGCGTGGGTGCCAAAGAACCGATGATGTAACAAGTTTGGTTTGCAAACAAACCAGACATTCGACCAGTCATCATCAACAGACACATAAAAGAACGCATGGTCCTTACTTCCGGATGACAAAACCGGGCTGCTACTAAGCCGGGCTTCCGCTTAGCTACGCTCCCAAACCGGGCTTCCGCTTAGCTACGCTCCCAAACCGGGCTTCCGCTTAGCTACGCTCCCAAACCGGGCTTCCGCTTAGCTACGCTCCCAAACCGGGCTTCCGCTTAGCTACGCTCCCAAACCGGGCTTCCGCTTAACTCGAACGAGAACTAAAACGAGAAAGTACGAGATTTTAGATTGAGAATAATCCTCTTCCGCCAGCGCCATTGAAAAAGGTAGGTGTATATTTTGTGTATGTTCTTGCAATTTGAAGATTTTTAAGTATTTTTACATGTTGCTTGAAAAAACTATTCTGATTTTTAAGTTTCTGAATCATTTTACTGTTTATATTGTCCTCTTATGAATACAGATGTTTTGTTATAGATAAGGAATTTGCTGGATTATTCAAGGGTATCATTTCAAATTTGATTTTTCTAAAACGGCATGTATCTTTAAACTGCTCAGTATGTTTTTTTCTGATTACGACTATTGTTAGTCGTCCCGTTAGTCACAAAATAAAATACAAATATTTATTTACTTTCGTCAAATGATCCTAACCCCTTATTTGCCGATAATATTATATTTTAGCCTGCTTTTTTAATTCTCTATGACCATGTGGTCGTTTACGATGCCATGTCTATATTGCGAAAGCTAAATTATTTTTTTCTTTACTAAAAAGTTTATCATTTTTTTTTATGTTAAATTTAAAATTGTTCAAATTATACTTTTCCTTTTTGAACGACGAAAGAATTAAGAAAATGCTGTTTTTTTTTTCAATATATTTAAAATTGGGATTTCGCTGCTTTTTTTTCGTTTCACGATGACATAAAAATATTTAAAGAAATGTATAAACTTTAGGTACTTCGCTGAAAATAAGATTGTACAGAATAAATTTCGCAAATTCATCCAGTATTTAAGAAAAAGAAAACGATCTTACTAAGTAGGTAAGGGAGATAACTTTCGGAAAAAGTCAAAATATAAGAAAAATGGCGACATATAGATAAAATCGTATTTTAGTTTTAATTTAATATTACTGGATGAATTTGCGTAATTTTTGATGTACAGTCTTCTTTTCAGCTACCGCGTAAGTACAAAGTTTATACATTTCTTTAGCTATTTTTTTTTTACAGGCCTAACATGTCATTGTGAAACTGCAGAAGCACTGGGGATTTTTTTGTGTGATCTTGACTTTTTTATTATTAAAAAAAAATTCATAGTCCATTGCTTTTTATCAAATATCTCGGTCCACGTGATAATAATTCTCCTAAGTGGTTCTCGTTGGAGACAAAGATTACTTGTCTTTTGGGGCCTTTCAATCCGATGAGGCTGACTTGTTTGCTATCGTGACTTAAGCGAATTCTTTTAGCCTTTAAACTGCCGGAAAGTAATCCTTTTAAACGAAAGGAGAACATATCAAGATAGCCAATTTGTACACTATAGAAATTGTTGGAATATCTATTTAGATAAAAATTAATTCTTCGCCTAACATTTTTATTTGCGTCCTCAAATAAAATTCTAAATAACTTTAATCGCACGCGACCATGTTTATTTTTATTTTACTTTGTTGCACAGAAACATCCAACACCAATATTCGTTTTAACGAATTTAAAAAGGAAACTTTCTAGCTTAAAATCTCGATAAAAAATGTCTTCGACGCCATGTAAGTTCAATGTTTATGTTTGAAATTTTGAATTTTATTTCCGGACAAAAGTAAAGGTACTTTTTATTCATTTTGGTGAGATATTCTAACGGTCTCTATAGTATAATTGAGCCGTAGTTATAACACGGTTATAATTCAACACTGGGTGATTTACTATAAACTTTAGTCCAAATCCCAAATGGCAGACTAGTGTTTGCTGTCGTGATTTATACGAAAGTAAAGTGTATTATCTGCTCTGATAATACACTTAAGAAATTCTTCTAGACTGAGACAATTTTAATTTTTGTCCCGATCCAGAGTGCCCTTTTAGGAACTGTATTTATCCCGACATTAAAAACTACCTTGTGTCTAACTCTGCCCTCTTGTCATGTAAATAGGGATCTCCATTTCTTCATTTATTTGACTTCCCAATTAATGCAACCCATTGTATCTCGTTTCCTCCGTTTGATACAGCGAGTTCTTTTTATGCTTGTATTTCTGTTTTTGTTTTCTATAAATGTGAATTTTCTTTCCGGAAATAATTCTTTTTCTTTTCTTGTCTAGATGTATTCGAGCTGTGCAAAAATCGTTAAGCCTGCGGGCGAAAAACCCGACAACTTTGAGTCTCAGATCTCACAGGTGAGTATCCCATGAATACCCCCACCTCCTTATAATAATGATTCTCCCTTTTTTTTCTATAGGGAGGAACTGTTTATCATCTCTCAACCTACCAGTAATTTCTTGTATACCCAATGCTTACAAGTACTAAAAATTGAGTATCAGCGAAACGATGGTCTGAATGAATAAGGCTGTATATCTGGTAGCATAGAGGGTAGCAAGAAGACCAATATACAAAACTCAGGTGGGGCCTGAAACCGCTAGGTTTCCAGATATACTACAAAGAGTTGACCAGAAGAAATGGCTATTCAGGATAGCAAAAAGCATGTGGGCCTTATCTTATACCAATAAGTAGAATTTGGAAAGGACGGGCCAATTCAGCAGAATTGGCCCCTGTCCTTTCCAAATTCTACAACAAATGTCTTGCTGAATCTTCTCCGGTAGCTGGAAAATTGTCTTGTCTTCAAGAATTCTGGAGATAAAACTGACCCTCAGAATTATCGCCACATCCGCCTACTCCCGCTCTTCCCTTAATCAATTTAGCAATAGTCCGACACCTTGTTAATACTAAACTTCTTTCTGACCATCAGTATGGATTTAGGCAAGCAAGGTTTACTGTGAATATCTTAACAAGTCTCTCCAAATGCATATACCATACACTGGACAAGGCAGGTGAGGCTAGGACAGTAGCGCTTGATATATCCGAAGCCTTTGACAAGATCTTCTCATAAAAATTAATTCATATGCTATTACTGGACGAATATTTAATCTAATTATATCCTTCCTATCCAATAGGAAGATCCGGGTTGTCCTAAATGGCCGTTCATCCAAACAACATGACATAAATGCAGGTGTACCCCAGGGATCGATCCTTGGACCTTTGTTGTTTCTGATTTTCATAAATCACCTCCCTGATAACGTCTGAGATTGGTTTATTTGCTGACGATACTATGCTCTACTCTCATCATGTGGGTAAAACGGGGGCCGCATATATCGAAGGCAATGGTTGAATCCCTAGAAAGTGACCTCCAGTCTGTAGTGGGGTAAAAAATGAATGGTAACATTTAATGCTGTAAAGACAAAGCTTCTTTCCTTCAACAACTACAAGAAACCTCTTTGACCACCAATTGCGATGGCAAATAACACCTTCCCTGAGAGTCCAACGTTCAAATTCCTCGTCCTAACATTCACAGGTAACATGAATTGGAACGAATACATAGAAGACTGCTGCAAAGAAGGTGGGCTCCCTCTACCATGCTAAAAAACTTCTCATACCAGTATGTCTACACAACCACCATCCACCCATGCAGAGAGTATTGTTGTCACATCTGGGCTGGTGCTCCGTCCACTAGTCTCCCTCTTGGGCGAGGTCCAAAAAAGTCTCCAATCTGATAGGTCCCTCACTATCCACCAACCTCCAGCTCCTGTCCCATTGCCGCAATGTTGTATGCTTGTGCTTGTTTTACAAGTACTTCAATGGAATGTGCTCCGATGAACTTGCTGCTCTAGTGTCCCTATCAGCGTAAATACATTAAACCAATCCGACAATCGGCTAAATGTCATCCATTCACTGTGGAGGTTCCCAAATGTCGGAGAGCTTCTTTCCTCGACATGCAGAAATTAAAAACTAATGTGAACAAGCATCTTGCTGCACATTTCCTAATTTAGGATGATCCCCTAAACTTTCACCCTAATTCTCAGTAGCCCCTTACGTCTACAGTGACAGCTTGCCTTGTTTGTGGTGAGCTCAGTTTAAAAAAAAAAACAAATGAAAATTTCCGGAGAAGTGCATTGGGAATTCTTTTATGAGAAATTGTTAGATTCTTTCATAGTGAGGGACAATTCCAATATTTTTCCCGATTCCGGTTAAATATTTAGCTTGAGTTATTGTTTTTTGTTGTTGGTTTTGTTTTGTTTTTCGGACTTACTGAAAAATCCATTTGATATGTGCATATATTTTCGCAAATACACTTGTAGGGGTGATTTTAGTTTTACTGGTTTTTAAAATCAATGAATGTTTATTATTTTATCGGTATGTTCAATGTTTCGGGCAGAAGGAAAAATTATTTATGTGTGAAAACAATATTATATACTTACTCAGTGGTATTTTATTGTTCAATGTTGAAAAAAGTAGGAAAAATTATCCAGTAGAACTTTAATTACAAATATTTTTCTGTATCGTACAAGTCACTTCAATGACTATGTCTCCATCTTCCGTTGGACACGAGTCAAGGGCAGATAATACGCATTTAAAAAATAAAAAAACAAGTACATTGATAAAAAACAATTTATTGTAATGAGTATATTTAATGTGAAAGTAAATAAAATTACTTTAATTTTATTTACTTTCACATTAAATATACTCATTAAAATAAATTGTTTTTTTATCAATGTACTTGTTTTTTAAATGCGTATTATCTGCCCTTGACTTGTGTCCTACAAAACAAGATGTAGGCAGTCATCGATATGGAAAAATATTTGTAATTCTAGTGGATAATTTTTCCTACTTTTTTCAACATTGAACAATAAACTACCACTGAGTAAGTACATAATAGTGTTTTCACACATAAATAATTTTTCCTTCTGCACTGAACATGCACCATTTTATCATTACCAAAAATGTAAGATTTTGTTTTAAACAAAAACAATTAAAAAGAATCGTTTTTGGCATCAGAAAATAGTCACCAAATGTTTTGCGATACTCCCAAAAGTTCATCTCAACACTATGCTTTCATGGGACCAGGATAATCTTGAAATTCCATAAGCAGTATCTGGTCTCGTCATAAATGTTATCGGAAGCTGTAGGGGGGGGGGGGTATAAAGTATATAAATTGATATTACGATTTCGAAGTGATGGATCGACAGACTAGGCTTAATCTCTTGTGGACTTGTATCTGAAGATGTAAATAAGAATTATATTTTACTAGATGTATATATTCGGCATTGTCTTAGGACAATAAGTCAAGATATAGTAATGTTTACATTTTTTATTATTTACATTAATTTGTATTTTTTGATTCAATAAATATTGCATTTTTTAATTTATAAGCAAGAAACAATGATGAGGTTTCTTAAAAGAAAAACGAACATTAATTCTTATAAAATGTTTACTTTCTCTTCTCAGTTGTTAAATCTTTTAATGTTCAGATTTTTAAGCCGTCACTCACAGAATTAGAAATAAACAAGTGAATTTAAAAAGTCCATTACGCAATCATTTCTAAAAATCTATATATTGCTGCAATGTGTGATGGCAAGTTAGGAGCGGATGGAGTAATTTCGGTTAACTTCTGCCATTACTAACCAGCAGTGTTATCACTATCCAGCTTGCGTACGCAGTGTGGTGATGTCTGGAAGTGAAACCTGGTCAGTGCGTTGCATGGGGAGAATGATTCATGGCGAGTCTTCAAGGCTGGGTTAGATCTGATGACCTCAAAGGGAGATTAAATCTGTACAGTATAGGGAGATGTGTGCAGAACAGGAGACTTCGATGGTATGGTCATGTTGAAAGTAGGAGTTCTTGAATTAGTACGTGTAGAACAGTTGAGGTAACAAGGAAAAATATGGTAGGAAGTGATAATGGGGGACTTGAGATAGGTTAATTTAAGAGTCATTTGTACAAAACGCCCAACACCTGTAAAACAAACGTTAAACAGAATATATGATGGTGGCAAAGGTGTGGTACATGTAATTAAAAATGAAATGATCATTGCTACATTGTCAGCAGTGAATGTTTTTGTATTTCTTGGTTTGAAATTGTCCATTTGTTAATGGGTGGTGATGCGTCCTTGACCATCAGTCCAATCGTAACTTTGTTGCTGTCAGGCTGAGGTATGATCCTGTTCAGTGTCAGAAGGTCCATCCTCCCAGACTTTACTTTCTCTTTGAGAAGGGTTTAGTTTATCGGTAAAGCGCCTCTACCGGGGAATGTTGGCAGGGTTGCACTGGCTTTTCAATTTAACACCTGACCTTGTGTAAAGGTAAATGAAATAAGAGTATATTTCTGGGGGGATTTTCTCCACCCCTGCTTTTCTGAATATCACTAAAACGAAAAATGTCTAAGCAAATCAGGTGTATGTTCAATAATCTTAAATAAAAACAAATTTAAGATGCTTCTTGTCCAGCAGTTATTTATATCGGAGCGGGGTTAAATGTTCATATAGGTTTTTTGAATCTGTTAAGCATTTCTATATGAACACTTTATCTGGCTCTACTTTATATATAAGCTAACAAATTTTATCTTTTTTTTTTAGGCTCTTCTTGAACTGGAAATGAGCAGTGATCTGAAGGCTCAACTCAGAGAATTGTACATTAGCGGAGCCAAGGTAAGCAATTTTTTTGTTTTAACGTTAACATTCCTAAATTTTATATTTACGTATTTGTCTACTCTCTCGCATGAGCAAAATATGACACATATTGTCTCATCTCTTCGCATTTAGCGTTGCTTAATTGCACCCAATCTTTTTATTTTTATATATATATATATATATATATATATATATATATATATATATATATGCTAGTGGTATTCATACGACGTTGCCCGTATGGAGACATTCCTAGTCGGAAATAATTTTAAATAGTTTTGTTTACAATTTTTGCAATGACGTCAAGTAAAAATAAATGTTAAAATCAGTTAGAGAGGTGTTTTCTTTTTTAAATAAAGATTTATTTATTTTTAATTGTTGATGCTGCGTTTCTTACAGAGAGTTATAAATGGTAAATGGCTTTTATAAATCTAAATTAATTTAATTATTTTTAATCTTTAAAATATGTGTAAACTTTTTTTGTAAATACATTCTTCATATTCTGTTTAATTTTATTTTTTTGTTCTAATATATTTCGGTTATTTTATGAACCTCACGTATAATTACCTCTAGTGACCTCAGATGAAATTGAAAGAAAATTTAAATGGTCTTTAGATTCCTTGAAGAATTTAAGCCTTAATTTTTTTTACATTGATTACTATAACACAAACATTGACGTGCATGTATATATAGAGAGAAAGAAAGAAAGATATTAGTCAAATGCTTTTGATGCTTTGCATATTTAAAAGAAAAACATTTTACGTAAGGCTGTCGTTTTTCTTGCATTTCTATTAAACGAGAGCAGTCTTGAAGAATTTAGTATTTTGACGTTTGTCTTTTTTGTGGACCCCGGAAGGCCGTACAAACGAGTTTAAGATTAATTATGTTGCCTTAAAGATTATTTGTATTTTAATAAATTAAAGGATTTTCGAAATTCTGCGAAACGTAGCTTCAAACCTCAAAATAGTTTTGCATGCCCTATATTACATTTGTCAAATAAATGTTCAAATTAGTAGGTTTTCTTTCTTTTAGGAAATTGATATTCATGGGAAAAGAGCCATCATCATTTTTGTTCCTGTGCCTCAATTGAGAGCTTATCAGAAAATTCAGATTCGTTTAGTAAGAGAGTTGGAAAAGAAATTCAGCGGCAGACATGTTGTCTTCATTGCCCAAAGACGGATCTTGCCGAAACCTAATAGGAAAATCAAAAACAAACAGAAGCAGAAAAGACCTATTAGGTAAGTAAGCTTTTAGAAACGGTATAGCGGCATTGTTCGCCGTCAATTCTATTCAATTTATATATATATATATATATATATATATATATATATATATATATGTGTGTGTGTGTTTTAGGTTGACTATGAATTTCTCTTGACCTGTGTTTTACAAAATACTGCTGTCTTCTTTTGCAAAAATGCCTCGTCATTGCTGTCTGTCGCAGTATATAGGAAAATATCTATTCTCTGAATGAATAACGCTTGGGGTTTTGATCTCCTCGCAAAAGTTATTTCTTTTTTTGTATGGTACTGATATCGATCCTGAACCAGCTGTCGTGGCGTTCGGCTGTCCTACGCAAACGCCTGAGTGTTGACGAGCCAAAGCAGCGAGAGCCGATAACTTTGTTACAAAGTGAAAATAAGTGCTTTCGAAGACGGGTTTTTTTTTTAAGAAAATAAACCCAAAATGAATTACGAACAGCTTTGCACTGCAGTATCATCGCGAGCAAGTAAAAATAAATAATAAAATTACAAAAATATGTTGTGATAAAAGTAATTTTTGGTACTTTTTTTTTTTTTTTTAATACAGTATTCATTTTATGACAGTAACCTCGCTGTTTTTGTTTTTTTTGTTTCTTTCAAAAAAAATTCATGAAAATGTTTAATTTTCTTGTTTCTTTCAAAAATTCCTTACTCTAACCGTAACCCTAACAAAAAAAAAACAAGCAAAACATTATTATCATAGGATGTAGCACCGTATAAAAAATGTCATCTGGTACAAATCGGCTCATCAACACTCAGCCGTTTGCGTAGAACAGCCGAACGCTTCCGAGTCACGAACGTCACGAAAACTGGTTCAGGATCGATAAGAGCACCTTTTGTACTTTGTCAAATGTTCATAGTATGACTGAACTATGATAAACCATTATAAATGTTGTACCCGACACATGTTACAGCCCAGTTTTAGAGATCAAACAAATCCAGGTTTATTAGTCAAAATCTAAAAATACATGTTGACATAAGATTATCATAGTAGCCCCGATTGATGATACTTATATTATTATTATATTCTATGGTCTTCTCCCTTTCACTTCACCTGGCACTGCTTGGGATGTTTAATAATCAATAAAACATTTTTATGTGTTTTGTCATATGGATGTTTAGTTCTTATTGTGATATTTTGTTGACTAATACTTTTAGCTTTGATTTAATTATTAGTTGCTATTGGTGTTTGTAAACTAACTTCATTATAATTTAGCTATCAAGGGGATTCCAGCATGGCTAAGTTTACATATGAACCCAAGCATATCTCTATTCTTTTTTCTATATATATCACTTAACTCAAATCAAGGAGTCCCCTCCCTAGGGCTAACACTTGATCTCTGTATGAGATATCCAAGTCTTCAATTAACTTTTCTGTATGTATAAAACTTCATTTTTTTAATTGTTTCTAGCCGGACTTTAACTTCCGTTCATGAAGCCATTTTAGAGGATTTGTGTTTTCCTGCTGAAATTGTTGGCAAAAGGATCCGAATCAAGGTTGATGGTTCCAAACTTATCAAGGTGCATTTGGACAAAAACCAGCAAACCAATATTGAACACAAGGTAACTTTCACCATCTTTTCTTCTTTTCAGGGGAACTTCTAAAACAACAAACAAGTGTTAGCTTGGTGTTTGGTACTGAAATAAAACACGTGCATTTCAATAATGAGCTTAAAAGATGTCTGAAAATTTAAATTCTAAAACTATGTGATCATTTAAAATTAAGCTTTTGGTTTAATTTCTTTTAAAAACAAAATCAATTGAATCCAAAGACAAATCTATTAAATAACCTCAAAGAAAAAGAAAAATTATAGAAATGGTTCATGGATTTTTTTTTTTTTTTAATTACTTATCCATTTTTTTAATTTGTTCTCATAAGATATTGAAACATTTTCTTTTATGTCTATATAAATCTAATGGTTTGACATTTTTTTTTCTTTTTTTTTTTTTATTCCAGTTGGAAGTATTCCGAGGTGTATACAAAAGACTAACGGGCAAAGATGTCGTCTTTGAATTCCCTGATTTTGTTCTGTAAATGCTCAGCACATGAAAAATAAAAACTCTGATTAACTTGTAATATTTTTAATTATTTTTTAATCTTGAGAGAGAAAGATCTAATCTTTGATCCTGGTTTATTAAAGTACTGTATTGTTTCAGACGTAGCTCGAGATATTTTTACGGATGGAAGGGAGTCCATTATACGAATAGCACATCATTTGGTCCATCAAGCTTGAAAGTATAAAATAATAATCCTGTGTTGTGTATGTGTCGATTTTGCGATAAGTAATAAATGGAATGCACCTGTTTACGGACTTTTCAGTGAACACTTTCATAAATCGAGGCAGGTTTCAAAGATTTCTGAAACTGCTTTATATCTACTTAGGGCTGAAACATATTGCAACTAAACAACTACTACTGAATATATTACATTAATTAGAGGACCACCAGAAAGAAAAAAGTGCTCAATATATTGTCAGGAGACTCCTCATATCCAATCAATTCCAAGAATTACTTTCATATCTGAAACCTAGAAAATCTTTTTTTCATAAAGAGTAGACCTCAGCAAATAAAACTCTACACTTGATAAGTAACATCACTTATGTTCAAACTGCAAAGATTGAGTATTTCATCCGCGCTTTAAAACCATAAGATTTTCACTTGATACTCTATTTTATAGGTTTGAAAACAATCTACTTCAGGCTGGTGGTTTCATACCAAAATCAGACTGTCATTCTGGTGTGCCTAGTTCTGTTTGTGAGGTATGGTCCTGTGAAGTTTTAGGAAATTTACTTTCCTGCCCTTTGAGAATGGATTAGTTTATTGCTAATCGCCTGGTGCGCCCCTACCGAGGGAATGCAGACGGGCTGCTCGGGCAATTTTTGTTCGAATATTGGTTTCAAATTCTATTTTCCGGCATAATCACATTTTCCCATCGTAGGAGAGAGATAAATATTCAGCTACTTGTCAAACCTACAAAGGACAAAACTTTGAATCACAAATCCCATGAGATATTGTTAAAATATCTTCAAGTGCATAAAATGTTTACATGTGGTGAGGGTAAATACTTGGACACCGTCGCTAACTGGAATCTGAAGAAATCCTTCTAGACTGAGACAATTTGTTTTTGTACAAATCCAGAGTGCCATATTTTGAGGAGTTGGATTCTACCCACATTTAATTTAAAAAAAAAAAAATTTACTTTGCCATCGTAGGGACCTTTTCTATTCTTAGTTGGTTATAGTGGCACGGGTCTGAATCTCATTTTTCTTTTTTGTGGATTTTCCGATGGTCCCAAGATAATTATTACCCATCTATATATGAAATTTGTCTACCCAAAACAGGTAACCTTTTAAAAAGAATAGTAAAAGATTCTTTTTAAAAAATAGCAGAATTTAAACCAATTATTTATTTCAATGTAAGCATTGGATACATAAGTGCAGTGGTAGTTTAAGAGATGCTAACCAGTTTGTGTACTAGAAGTGTAAGACAATGAGAACTCTGAGGCGGAGAAAGTATATTTGGATGGCGAGGGTGTCCAGAAGTTGTTAGCTTGTTGATACTATTGAAGCACAGGGAAAAGCAGGTGCTAGTCTGATTGCAAGAGTTAGTGGATTTTCGATCATTACTAACCAAACTAGGCCAGTTTGAAGGGGAAGTGATGAGTATAAATTTGAGGGATAAATAAAGACAGATTGAAGATTAATTTCTAAAAGCCGTCCAACATGTCATCATGTAGCGCAGTTGTCAAGCCGAATGTGATGGTAAATGTATTATATTAACATTGTTTTCTAATATATTTTCACTTTGTGTTTTTGTAGGGTTCAATAATCTGCATAAATAATTGCTCATGCCCATCAGTTGAAAACTTATGTTTAACACTTGAGTATTTGTGATTATAAACAATCCAAAAACAATATGATAAATAATAGAAAAAGTAAATATGAAATTAAGAAATATATTGAAAAATTCTAAAGTCATAATTAAATTGTTTAACAATAATAAAAGAAATTGTATGTTCAGTTTAACATAAGACACCTTCATTCTACTATTAAATAAAGCACATTAAACATGCCATTAGAGTTTGCAAAAAATAAAAGTATTCCAGAAAATAATTAAACACAGCAGAATTGTACCATTAATATATGCATAAAAACGAGTTAAAACAAAATGTTCATTTTACTATGGGAAATAATCTAAAAAAGAGATAATGGAACTTTTTTGTAAATATTCAATTCAAAAAAGAAACCGTTTTCTAAAGTCACAGGCTGTTTTGTTTTTTTTTTCCCCCCTGTCGTTTGGGAGCCGGATGTCTATGACTCCATCCACATACTATTAAATAGCGGGGGCCTGACAGCCAGCAGCAGTCACAAAGGGAATCCGACACTAAACGGTCGTGTCCTGTCGCTATCGACCGTTCACTCAACCAACACACCATACTCAAACCACCAACGACATCGCCATCCTGACTACACCTTGAACAACGACCCTACCACGGCAGAACAATCGCAACGATCCTACCACGGCAGAACAATCGCAACGATCCTACCACGGCAGAACAATCGCAACGACCCTACCACGGCAGAACAATCGCAACGATCCTACCACGGCAGAACAATAACAGCAGAAAAAGAAGCCTACATATGGAAGAACAACATCTTTGTTTTGTATCTAATGTATTTTGAAACGATACAATTAGTTTAATTTTCATTCTGTTTCGTCTCCCTTTTCCTTGCTACCAAACGCTTATTATAACATAAGATCTAAAAGTGTATTCTTATTAAGATGGGGCTGTTCTAACGTGGTCTATAAGAACATAACCCCCTTAAAACTTCAAATATATCCTATGTTTATGAAGTTTATATCATATATATGATTCTCTGGGAAAGACGATGGAAGTGGTCTCGAATATCTACGTGCCTCCATTGGAACAATCCTTTTAACACTTCAAATACGTATATGCGATTTTAATGAAATTTAAACCATATGTATATGACACTAATTCAGAGAGCTTTCCAACGTTTCAGCTTTGGACTATATTAATAGATAAGATGAAGGGGCAGTAAAAACAAAGGAAGTAATATGATGTTATGAGCATAGTGAAAAAGGACACATTAATAGTGAAAAAGGACATTAATAGATAAGATGAAGGGGCAGTAAAAACATAGTGAAAAAGGACATATTAATAGTGATCCTTGTTATTCAATCCAGAGTCAGGTTTTCCTTCTAGTATAGTATAATTTATTGTTCCTTACAAACCAAAAATAAGTGTTGATAACGAAGTGGAAAATCAAACAATATATCTAACATAAAGTTCTTTTGAGATTTTAAAAGTTGGACCTAAATAGCATTTAAACTGACATCAAACTTTGATTTTGACTAGCCAATTTTCATTTGTTATTGACGCTATAACTTTGCAGTTTATTTTTTCAAAATTACATAATCCTGCCAAGATAACTGTTAGTAGGGAAATATTTTTAAATTATGACTGAAAAATCAACAAGGGGAATAACACATATTTGAATTGAATCTAAAGAATTGTCTTCTTTACAACTAAAATTTTATTTCTTTTTCTGTATAGATTTAAAAAATGTACAAACAAATAAATTATAAACTAAAATGACTAATTGGGCAATCCCAGGTAGGTAAAGTTAATTTTAAATAAAACCAAGTAGATTTTATGTTAAAAAAAAACTGATATCATGTTGCACTAACATTTTTGATGTAAAAACAATTTCATCTTTCATCTAACAATATTCTCATACGTAAGAAAATTTAAATGTTTATTTTCACATGTGAGCATTGATTCTTCAGGACTTTAAATAAAAAGTTATTTTTGAAAACGAAAAACTGCAATAAAATTTGAATAATTTTTACCTCACATTGTACGTCATGCCCAAAATAGCTTTCATTTTTAAATTGGACAAAATTATTGACGATGTTCAGCGGAGATGATAATAAGGGTGGAATTACGTTTTTGGATGAAGAAATAGAATGTAATAGTTTGTTCTCTGCTTGAGAAATGGAAGCATCTTCGGAGACGCAAACTGTAGAGTGGTCTACTTTTATTTCTAAGGTTGCTTTGTAATTGAATACCGCCAATACTGGAAAGAAGGTTTGGACAGAATATAAGTCCTATGTTGCGAAATATTTGCTCCCCCTCGAGAAGGAAGTGTTCCTGGAAATGCCTTTGGATGGCTCGGTAATTAGGGCCTTACAAGAGGTGGATACAGAGTTGTAGATTCAAGGCCGTGAAGGATCGTAAATATATGGTGGCTAAAGACCACTTTGAAAGATTTTGCTTGCCTCCTAGGTTGGACGAGAACATAGAAGGGGTTATGGGAGCGTCTGGTAGTAGGCCAGGTACTCAGTACTCTTTTTCTAGCAAGACGGTAGACACTACTAATACGTGCCTACGGAAATTGGATTCCACTGCTCGGCTTTTGCTTAGACAAGTGTCATGGTTCTCTAATTTCGTCATATTTGGATGGTTCGGGTTTGGTGTCTGATAAAAGAGAAGCCTTGCAGGCTATGTCTCAATGATTCCAATCTATGGCTGATGTGACGGCCAGAATAATTCTCAGCTCTGTCACGGCGAGACGTAGCCTTTATTTAAAGGACATGGCAGTTAAGAATAAAGCCACAGAAAGTAAGCTGTTGAGTATGTCGGCAGTAGGCTCTAAATTGTTTTCGGGGAAATTCTTCAAAGTTTTACAAAATAGTGCAGAAAACTTGAGGAATGCAAGGGAGACTCAACATGTTAGAAATAACCCTCTAAGAGGAGTCAAGAGAAAGCAGGAAGGAGCCCTGATTCAGGACCACAGGAAGCAGAAGCTGGACTTTCGTTCCCGGCAGCAGTAGCAATCAGACGGTAAGACCATACCAGTCAGGGGACGACAGGAGGGGTTCTTGGAAGGGTGGAAAGAGGATTACTTCCGACCGTTGGATCTTAGAGGTAGTCCGAGAAGGACTGAAACTTCAGTTTGCATAAGCTCTAAATCAGGAAGGGGTGAAAAACACAGTGTTAGGTTCGTTTTAACAAAACAACATTATGTCAGAAGAAATAAAAAGCTTGTTAGAAAAACAAACAATAGAGTTGGTTCCGAAAGCTCAGGAATGGCACGGATATTACTGCACCTTCTATTTAATGCCAAAAAAGGACGGAGTTTTCCGTCTCATTCTAAATCTGTGAGAGGTAAACTTACTTGGTGGTTCCTCATTTCAAGATTGAGACGTTCAAGTCTATGTCAAGCGTTATTGGGCAGTGAAACTAGACCTAAAAGATGCCTACTTTCATGTTCCCATTTACCCAGACCACAAGCAGTTTCTGAGATTTCATTTTCTTGGGACTCATTACCAATTCAAGGCAATGCGTTTTCGATTAGGAGTGGCTCCCAGGGTGTTTACAAAAATCATGGTGGCTCTGGGCAGTTTCCTAAGATGTCTACAAGTACATATTTTCATGAATCTGAATGATTGGCTAGTCAGAAACCAAGACAGACACGTTCTCAACCAACAAGTAGTAATAATACTGGATCTCCTGCGAACGTTAGGATTGTTAATAAATATTAAAAAATCTTGTCTGCACAAGAGATAGTTTACCTGGGTGCTGTCTTCAATTTAAAAATAGAAAAGAGTTATCCGTCAGAAGAAAGATTCCATACTCTTTTACAGCAAGTAAATTTAATCTTGGACTCGAGTTTCAGCGAAGCGCACAGGTTTCTCAGACTGTTGGGATTCATGGCGGCATGCATCGACCAAATTCCTCAAGTTCGTTTGCGTATGAGACTGATCCAGTTTTATCTTCAGACGTGGTGGTTTCCACGAAGAGACTATACAAGAAAGAGGATTCCCTTCTGCAGTTCTTTAAAGGAATACCTAGTATGGTGGACAAAGAGGGGAAAACTTTTTCAAAGGAGTTTTGTTTCGCCATGCAAAACCAGTGGTTTTATGGACAGACGCTTCCGAAAAGGGCTGGGGTGCCCACTTAGACACCAATCAAGTGGCGGGAGTTTGGGACAAGGACCAGAGGAAGAAGCAAATAAATTTGCTAGAGTTGAAAGCTGTCCATTTAGCGCTCGTCGAGCTGCTATCTCAAGTCAGTGGGATGAGAGTCCTTCTCAAGTGCGACAATTCCACGGTAGTGGCTTACACAAGGTCCCTTCCACTTTGGAAAACTTCCCACGTCAGTTGGCAATGGGCAGAGAAGTACAATATCTCCCTCTGTGCTGCGTACATTCCAGGGAAGAAGAATGTTATGGAAGATCGTCTTTCAAGGGGACTAACAAACGGAGTGGAGTTTGGACAGGAAAATAGTGAGCTTGTTCTTTCAAAGTTTCGATCAACCAAACATAGACCTCTTTGCTACACCAGAGAACAGAAAGTTGAAGGTGTTTTGCTCGCCCTTTCCAGTGAAGCAGGAATATGCTTCAGATGCTCTAAGCATTGATTGGTCAGGGATGTATGCGTATGCGTTCCCTCCCCCAATATTGATTCACCGGGTCCTTCAGAAAGTATCTCAGGAAAGATGCTTCTCTTCAGTCTTGGTATCCCATTCTCCTAGAGCTTATAACAGACTTCCGAGATTGTTACCGGTAACATCACAAACGCTATTACAGAAGTTCGATAGGATAATACACTGAGATCCAGCAAGCTTGAAACTAGTAGCATGGAAAATATCCAGCATAGTCTCACTAGGAAACTGCTTTCATAAAAGGCTTGAGAGTATATCAAAGAAAGTAAAAGGCCATCCACTAGAAGAATGTATGAAACAAGACAGCAAATATATAGAGGCCGGAATATCAATCTATCTTCAGCTTCTATGAAGTAGGTTGCAGACTTCCTAGTTTATTTGCATGAAATCAGGGGATGCAAAGCAGCTACTATTGCTGGTTACAGAACAGCTTTAGCATTAATACACAATGGATGAGAGAAGAGTTCTATAAATACAGAGAAGCTTTTGTTGGACATGGTTAGAGGAATGTTTAATTCTAGTCCTTCAGTTAAGCCTGTTCTCCCTAAGTGGGACTTGCCTTTTGTTCTGGAAGCTCTTGTAGGGGTGGGACGTAATGGGTGAAAATTTCAGATTCATGCGAGTAGTATTTTTTTGTGTTCATTTATACATAAATAACACTAAACAATCAAACATTTTGAAAATTTTGCAAAATTCAGAAGGTGCAGGCCACTAGTTTTTGGCTATTTTACATTCATGAAAACCCTTTCACAGCCTGAAAATGGTCTTAAATTAAAGTACTATATCAGATTTAACCATCTATATCCATTCATAGCTTTTGAGGATAGCTGCAATGTCGCATGAAACCACTTTTTCACCGAAAAATGATGGATTTTGAGTCCCGTGGTTGTCCTAACGGCTATTTTTGGCCTGCACCTTCTGAATTTGGCAAAATTTGCAAAATGTTTGATTATTTAGTGTTATTTATGAATGAACACAAAAAAAATACTACTTGCATGAATCTGAAATTTTCACCCATTACGTCCCACCCCTATTACCAGTCATCCTTTCGAGGCTTTCGATTCGGTAGATTTAAAGTATTTATGATGTAAGACAGTTTTTCTGGTTGCCTTAGCGTCGGCTGCTAGAGTTAGACAATGAATCAAACTTTAGACAAGAGAATGCCAGATTTCTGGCTAAAAACTAACGTCTGAATAAAGTTTGGTCGCCTTGGTTTATTCCAGACTTTAATACGTTTACAGATAACTCTAAAAATTTTCTACTATGTCGTTGTCGTTGTTGTCGTTGCTTAAATACTTAAATTAAAAGAACAATTCTGTTCTGGCAAGATGCGGACGCTCTCTTCATTACTTATCTGGAAAACCATTATAAAGCGGCGTCGATAAGTACTATATCTAGATGGATAGTTTCTACCATTAGACAAGCGAATCAATTAAGTTTGAAGGAGATTAGTGCCCATGATACTTGGCACTTAGCCGCATCTTGGGCTTTGTTTAATGGAGCCTCACCGAAAGACATTCTTCAGGCTGCTCATTGGTCTTCGGAAAACACATTTGCTTACTTATACTTGAGATATGTGACGTGGGGTGAAGGAAATTTTGCCAGAGCATCCATTTTAAAAACAGCTGGAAGTGCGGAAAATGGAGTGAGTATGTCCTTTATTTTTACTCTTTCCACCGTCCTTTTTATTCTGCTACAAATTCTATTTTTTTTGCTAACGTTGTTACAGGTAAGTAGAAAAATCGATATAAACTGACGGTTTTTAAAAGTAAAACCCCTGTTTATGAGATTCTGATACTTACCTGTATATTCCCTCTCTCCTCCCCTTCTTTAAGTTGAAATTGTTTAAGGTGCTAAGAGTGCCTCGTATAAAAGTGACTTTAAAGGAGAGGTAGACGTTTATATAGGAAGCAAGGGAGATAATTTGATTTTGGCGTGGTAATATGCAAATTTGGGAATTTTGATAACGTTGTTACAGGTAAGTAGAGAAATCTCATAAACAGGGGTTTTACTTTTAAAAACCCTCAATTTATATTGTAACATAAGGAAAACTTTATAAAAGTAAAATTTCTTTGATTAATTTTTATTACATCCAGAAATAAATATCTGCTTTTTTATCAAAATCTGAAATCTCCCAAAATACCGGCTTTTCTGTATTTAAAAAGATTATATTTTTCTGCCCAACCCTTAAACAAGCACCTCGAAATACCAATCACTCCTACCCCCCTCCCCTTGAGACCAGCAAAGACAAAAACACTGACATTCTAAATGGAATGTGTGACATTCTTTACCCAACCTTAAGTGGCCAAAGGGTGGGACATGTCAAATATAACTTGACACTAAGTCTACACTTCAAAGAAAAATATGTCATGCATGGATGAACCTCTTTCCTAAAAGGAGCCAATCTCAACTTCATTCACTTAAACCCAATTCCTCTCCAGCAAACCTATATATGGTATGCCGAATGTCACATGACCACTCACGTGATAATACACCAGCAGTGTCTCAGATGATTTTGCCAATATATTCAGACCGCAGAAAAAGGATTTCAGTTTTTCACCAAAGAGAAAATTCTGCTAAAAAAATACCCTCCTGACTTTTCGCAACTTAATCTTTCATTAATTTTCCCAACATCATCATTTTAGACACACTGAATATCTTCGACTGGAGCCAAGATTCGAAAAATACACTAGCAGGAACCTGTGGAAATTCTGCGGTGCTTTCTAAATTAATCTGTATAATTTACTGTTAATAATTATATCCATTTTGAAAGATATTTAAAAAGTCTGTTCCATATTCAGAAATTATTTTGAAAGTCTCAATTAAGTCATCCCTCAGTCTTCTCTCTTGTAAGCATTCTAACCTATCTATTATTAATGGAGATTTGGTATATGTCTGTCTGAAGCCGTAACTATACTATCACTTCTATTAATATACTATTGTACTATCATTTAATGCTTAATTCAGGGGTGAGAGTTCTGCTGTCAGGAGACCATCCTCCCAGGCATTACTTTTTCCATTTTTTTTTTTAGGGGTGGGGGTAGTGTAGTATATGTTCGTTCGGTCATGAGACAATCCTCCCAGGAATTACCTCCTTTTATTATAGGGAGGGGGGGGGGTAATGTAGTATATGTCCGTTCGTTATGAGAATCCTCCCAGGCATTGCCCCCTCCTTTAGGTGGGAGGGTAGCAGATGTCAACAAGAAATTGTCAGAATTGGCTGTTCATTAGAAAACTCGACACTTGCATGAAAGATATGCGACCAAATGGAGCAGATTTTTTATGCTAGTTTTTAGAATTGAGATCTTTTCATTCTCTTATTAGTTTAGTCACTTTTCTGGATACATGTTCCAATTTCCATGTCTAGCTACAAGACAGGATTCAGTAAAATATCTTATACATACATAAAGTAAAGATGAGTGCCCCCCCCCCCCACATGCACACACACTTTTGTGGTTAATAGCAAAACAAATCTATTTCATCAGTGATTTACAGCAAATGTCCGTGTTGTAAAAACAAACATTTTATTTTCAATCAATTTTAATATCTAATCTTGATCAATATTTTATTTATTATTAGTGATATATAAAGGAAGGCAGAAAAGTTATTCCTCTCACAATACACTAATATTTCCACCCAAAATCACCAGGTATTAATTTAATAACAGACAATTTTCTTTTATATTCATCAGGAAAAGAAAGTCTTGCTTTGTCCTTTTTGATTTCTTTCTCTTCTTTCTTTTGTTGACTAACATTCAAGCATCTATTTATAAATAGATGTTTGTAATAAGAATGAAATGAAAACGTAAGAACATTAAAACAATTAGATAACAATTTTATCAGCTTGTGATGTCCATTCACGTGTCGGATTTAGATTTGAAACAAGAATTGAAAACATTGTCCATGTCCGTTGTAGCAGCCTGAAATATTTTTGATTGTGCGTCTGTATTGACAGCGGGGTCTGCGCTATTATTACAAGCGCTTTTTTCTGGAACTTCAATGTTTCTTCGTCCTTTGCAATAGACAGGTTCTTTCAGATAGTTCACGGGGACGATTCCAGCCTTTTTACCATCCACAGAAGCCAAAAGCCAGCCTTTGATACGTGGCTGTAAATCTGAAAATGAAACAAATGATTTCAATTTTTAGATGCATCCAAAGATTTCACACTTGAGTTTGAAACAGCATTTTTATATTTTAGATGTGAGGGAGTTTAAAACATGAAATGAAAATTTCAAACAAAATGGAATAGATGATACACATGGCAACAGAGTCATAAAAATAAGGATACAAACGCATAACTAAAGCAGAACTTCATACCAAATGAGTATGGTCGTATGAATCGACCGAAATATCTTGGTTTTGCTTTCGTGATGTGTTTGTTATGTTTCAGAATTTTTGGGATGAGGATTGATAATTTGAATTATTCGGACTACTGGGATCAAGAGAAGAATAGGGACCCCAGATCATTAACACAAGACGCGGGACATATTTTGGAAGTCACCGGTTGACCTCGCAATACACGTGGTCTCTATTTACAAAACACTTGTAAATAGATCTTTTATTTATGGTAATAAATGCAGTATATTTCGGAATTTTTTTTCGTGTTGTGTATTTTAAGAAAAAGTGGATACTTTTTTTTCTTTTCGTAGGGAGGCGAGTAACTAGCGAAGTTTTATTTATTTGTTTATAATTGTTGCTTAAAGAAAAAAAGGAAAAAACTTCACGAGGGCAGAAATGGGGGGGGGGGTATGAAATATTTATCACCGTACTTAAGTAATCTTTCGTTTTGTAGGGAAAAATCAAGCTTCCCAAAAAGGGGCACTCTGGATCTTACCTCAGTTTAGAAGGATTTTTCCATACTACACATTGCTCCTAGCCTGAGGAGGCAAAACGGATGATTACGCAAGTTATTTTAATAAATAAACGAAATATATACGCTTTTTTAAAAATCGGCTGACTTGTAATCTTTCGTTTTGCCTCCCCACGAGGGCGGAGTTAGACTTCAAAAATCAGTTTCTAAACGGAAGCAATTTAAAGTTTATGAAGTTTTTTCCTTTTTTTTCTGTAAGCAACAATTATAAACAAATAAATAAAACTTCGCTAGTTACTCGCCTCCCTACAAAAAGAAAAAAAGTATTTTCATATAGCCCTCCACTTTTTCTTAAAATACACAACACGAAATATAGAATTGCGTTTAAAATTTGTTTTTTATTTAGTAAATAAAAGTAAAACAAAAAAAAATGATAAATTGTTTTGTTTATTGCAAAACGAAAGATTACAAGTCAGCCGATTTTTAAAAAAGCGTATGCATGTTAAAAGAAAAAAAACCCGAGCTGTTTTGTAAATAACGACCACGTGTATTGCGAGGTCAACCGGAAGACCCCGGTGACTTCCGGATCTAGTTACGCGTGTTGTGTTACTGAACTGGGGTCCTTATTGTAGTCTTGGTCCAAAAACATTAATAACACAAGAGAAAGAATTGTAAATTTAAAAGGGAAAAGGTTAAATGTTTTTTACATGCAAATTTTATCAAAATAACCCCCAAAAGTAAATAAGTTATCTCAAGTTGAAATTGAAGGAAATTTCACTATATTTACCTACTTTTGTACCCTAAACTCTCGTCTGCCTTCTACTAGAATTGTTTTGTACAACATTTAATCTGACCATTACTTCTACTTGTATCACCTTTCAAAATGTGCAATATAAAACTAGAGATAAGAGGGTATCCCTCTTTATCACGAAGTACAAATCTTAATATATATTCACAAAAAAGGTCAAACGTGTCAACAAAAATGCTAATAGTTTATTACAAAATATAAAAAAGTTACAACAGAAAAGAAATGTAGAAGAATATTTGGTTTAAAGAATATCATTTGTTAGGATTTTTTTATATAGGATTTCATAAAAAAAAAAAAAGAAGCTTACTCTATTATTATACTAAATCTGAGTTAATCAACGTTTGTTTCCCTAAGGCAGTTTTCCTACATATATTTTTTCACACACTAAACGGGTTGGTTTATGAAACCAATTCAGAGTGGTTCGTCAAACAAGTAATAATTACCTTTTGGGGCGATGATAATTTTCTGTCCAGCAGAAAATGAAAGTTCATCTGTATTTTCTGCCTGAAAATTATAAAGACTTACAGAAACATAATGCTCATCTTCACCCAATAACCATTTGGGCACATCTGAAAAGAAGATAAAACAACAAACATTGAATTCCATGTTGAAAAATAATCTTTTGAAACTTCTAAATAGAAACGTTACCAGCAAATTTCATGGTCTTAAAGGAGTTGGGGTTGAGCCTGGTTACTACTAAGTAAACACTCTATCCAGGTATGTGAATGGGTTGCTTTATAATCGGTGACAGACTAGCGCCCTGTCATAGAGGAGGGAGCATCGGGGTAAAGCCCTCAATTCCATTTTTTTAAAACTTTAATTCACCTCAAACAAGGCACATTGCCACTGGACGTAAGAATTAGGGGCCAGATTTTTAGGGAGCACCCTAATTGAGGAGTTGTACAGCAAAATTTTTGTTTCACATTACATTTAAATTTCTACATGTTGGCACAGTCAGGGAAATAGAGAGCAGGGAGGGAATTCCAAAGGGTTGCAGTTTGAGGAAAGAAGCTCTTAGAGTAGAAAGCTCTACAGCATCTGGGGACCTCCACAGTTAGGATTTAGCTGATTTTGGGGTATATTTACGTCGAGGGGGCATCAGAGAAGAAAGTTCATCGGAGCACATTCCATTGAAGTACTTGTAAAAGCACAGGGATGCAACATTGCGGCAATGGGACAGGGGCTGGAGGTTGGTGGACAGTGCAGGACCTATTAAAGGACTCTTTTTCAGGCTGTCTAAGAGGGAGAGAATAGTGGTTGGTGCACCAGCCCAGATGTGACAACATTTCATATTATAAAACCAGGGTTAAAAAATAGTGTTTTTTTGTCATCACTTTTCAAGACTAAAATCACTTGAGAATAGGGGTTAATGAGATGGATAGATTGCCGGTTGAATGATGAATATTATTATGAGAGGATTGAAAATGATTAATTGAATGAACAAAATTTAATTACTTATTAGGACGGTTTATGACAAGTATTTGTTAACATTGGATTTGAAGACGACCATGTAGTCTGCAGGGAAGCAGTTCTGTGACAGATTGGAAAGAAACTCTGTTCATGGAAATTCTGTTTGATGATAGGCACACGGAGGAAGAAAGGAAAGTTCTTTGCAGTTGTCGTACAATTGCGCATTTTTGCTGTGAATGTCTTACATAAACCATCAAATTTTATTCATTCCATTTATTATTTCATAATATTCATTATCTTTCAACTGATAATCTATCATTAACTCAAGTGGCTTTTCGCCTTGATAAATGGTGACAAATAAATAAAATTAAAAAAAAGAACGCCAATCAAATTTGATCATCATCATCATCATATTCGGTTTAACATCTGTTTTACATGCTGGCATGGGTTGAACAGAAATTGACTTTAAAAAAAAAAAAAAAAATCAAGACAAAGAAAAATTAAAAGTCTGTATAATAATTTCTTAAGTTGACAATAGAATATATTTCAAATAATATTTTTAATGTACAATATATTTATATATATTCACATGTTGCCACCGACGCATAAGGATCTACTGTGGTAGAGGACAGATTTATAGGGGAGCAATCTGGGTGGACAAATAGATACTTGTTCACATTACATTTAAATTTCTGCATGTTGGTACAGTCGGAGGGGCAGAGCAGGAAGGGAATTCCAAGAGTAAGCCGACTAAAGAACAATATCAGAGTAGAAAATCTTTCGGCACTTAGGGACCTCTACAGTGAAGGTGTGGGGTTTAACAGTAGGTCGAGGGGTATTTTCTTTATAGGGTACAGGTGCAGCATATTCCGTGGAAGTAATTGTAAAACAAGCCCAGGGATGCAACTCTGTGGCGATACAACTCTGTGCTTGGCAGATAGTGTGAGACCTATTAGTTTGTTTTTTTTACTATCAAGTCATTATTTATGAAGGTCAAAAGCCACTTAAGAATAAGATGGATGAATTGTCATTTGAATGATAAAGATTATTATGAGAGGGTTGAAAATGATGAATGGAATGAACAAACTTTGATTACTTATGAGAACAATTTATGAGTGGCACGGCACCTCTATAGCTGTGTAGCAGTATTCCATTCTAGGACATATCTAACTCATATATGTTCCCACACATAAATAAATCGGTCGGAAAAATCTGCATGTCGATACGGTCTTAAGAAATTGACTCAATTTTAATATAAATTTAGGCATTTATGCTAAATTTCTAATTTAATTATTTATAAATAGATTCAGAGACTTAAATTTACTGCATTAAGATAAGACAATTGACTATGAGAATATGAAGAAGAAAAGGTAACTCTAATTCAAGGGAAGTAACTTCATCTACTTGACCCCCTTGGAAGATTGTCATAAATTTATTGCAATAAATGTTTTCGGAATTTTATCTCAACTTAAATTCTATCGATTGATGCAATTAAGTCCACTACAGAAAATCAGGAAAGACAAAAAAATTTGACATGGGGAAATAACTCTGTTTCAAGGGACGTAACTTCACCAACTGGGATAAAAAAAAACATAGAATAGTTCATATTTACAGAAATTATTATTTTTAATCTACAACGCGATTTTTAGTGGATACTTGTGTTTGTTAGAGTTGGGCGGTTTTTAAATTTTGGTTTCGGTATCGGTTTCGGTTTTTTCCCCTTAAAACCTCGGTTTACGGTTCGGTTTTTTTCCCTTAAAACCTCGGTTTACGGTTCGGTTTTTCGTTTTTTTTTTAAACATTTTTTTTACTATGGAAGCTATTCATTCTCTTGTGTGATGATTAGTTATTATTCAACGTTTAGTTGAATTATGCCAGTTTCGATAATTTTGTGACTGAATCATTCTCCATGATATGAATCATATAAGTTTTAAGGTGCTGACTGTTGTAATCAAAGTTCTGATACCTTTTCAACAGTTAACTCGTTAAAACAGTGACCAAAGATTCATGAAAGATTTCTGAAGAATAAAACTGAGTTTGAATATAAATTCTATCTAATTCTTTAACCCATCAGAAGCTAAAATATAACTCAGAAATGCAAGAAATTAAAAAACGAAAATTTATTTAAACAAACAAAATAATTTTACAAATAAAATTAAGCAAAAATAATGATGAAAATGAAATATTGTCAAAATTATTTGACAGATAAAAATTTTAATTTTTTAATAGGTGAAAATGTTTGCAAGACGTGTCTTGTCGCGTAAAATAAACACACCATATACTTCTCGAATTGCCGGTGTTGACTGTTGGGATGTCTGTCATTTTGTGTGCTCAAAGTTCTGTCAACTGGTGCGTGTTGGGGTTAATATTTGTTTTTAAGACAGGGTAATAAAACTTTATAGACATGCGTAAAAGACTAGTAGTACACCCGAAAACCGCGCCATGGGAAAAGGAAGGATGGTTAAAAAAAAGTAGAGATTATTAATTCACCTAAAGTCATTTTTTAAGCTTTAAGGTAATTTTAGCCATAGAATTCATGACTTGGATTAAAGTTTAATAATTAAACTTTCGAATAAATTGTCAACCCTAAATAAATACCATATTAACAATTTAGTAAAATATAAATCGTTGCATAGTCTACTTTTTGAATAACCCATTTTTGGGAGAGAAAACGGTATAGTTGAGAGATAGTTCTCTAGAAATGACAATTTATGTATGAAGTGGCTTTTCAAAAGTAAACAATGAAATGCCTAATGTTTAAAATAATTTAAAAAATCCGAATAAAGTGATACTAGCATTGGCAACTACTTTTTTTTCTTTTTAAATGTTTATACTCGCTCACTACTTTTCGTTTATTTACTTATACAAGTATTTTTTTAATTTCATTTTAATAACTTATTTTTTTAGATAACTCTGAAACAAACAAATAATTATTTTACAATTTTAAGTTGAATCAAATAGATTTTCGACATCATACGGAACGCGTTTGATTTTTTCTTTTTCATTTGAAAATAGTTTATGCTAAAAATACGATGTCATGTTGTCTGTCGTATTTCTTTTTTTCATTTGAAAATTCAAAATGTTAATGATAAACAAACTGTAAACAAAGATTTCTTCCTACACTGAAAATCTCCAGAAATTAATGGTTTCCAAGTAATCTGCACTAAGTGCACATAAATATGCTGCAATACCTTAAAAATACCATGAATCTATTAAAAGAAAGAAGTTAGAAAACTCAAAGTTGAATTGTAATACATTTTATGTACAAGAAACTAAAATCTAATACTAGGACTGTTTAAAAATGAATATATTGCAAGATTTCTTTGGCATTATTGTAGATTTACACCTTCTGCTAACTCACCCCCTTACCTCCCCAAAATATGAGATTCTACTTTTTTTATTTAGGCAATTACATGTTAACACCCTGAAAAACTTGGCAGAAAGAAAGAAACAAAAACAATTATTTTAGAATTTAAAGTGGGGATCAGTTTCACATAAAATAATCCCCCATTTCAAGGCCATTCTAGCGTTTTAGGACAGTAAATTATTTTTTCTATAGGAGATAAATCTTGTGCGTTTTTCTTGTTTTTTTTTTTTTAGACGATTATGAGGGTCTTTGTGGGAGGAGGGGGGCTTACCACTTGAACTTCAGGTTAGTGGTAGGGCTAGGGGCAATTAAGTGTGAACACCCTGAAAACTTAGCAGAAAGAAAAAAAAACAATTCATTTAGAATTTCGAGTGGGGGATTAGTTTCACATATATTTAATGTAGAATAATTCACCATTTCCGGGCCATTCTAGCGTTTTAGGGCATTAGTCAATTTTTTTCTATGGCAAATAAATCCTGTGCGTTTTTTTTATGGGCGTCTGCTTTTTTTTTTTTTTTTTTTTTTTTTTTTAGATGATTATGTGTGGTTTTAATGGGCTTTTTTGTAGGATTAGGGCTTCCTACTCGGACTTAGCGTTAGTGATAAGGTTAAGGAAGGGGTTTTGTTTTGAATGGAGGTTGCCATTCGGACTTAGTGTTAAGGGAGTTTTTTAGGGGGGGCTTGCCACTCATATTTAAGGTTAATGGTACGATACGTTCAAGGTATTTTTAGGTGGGTTTGTTAGTCGTACCTAGAGTTAGTGGTAGAGTAATTATTTATTTTATAAATTTCACTAAAAGGCAAGAATGGCCGGGAAATCGGAGATCATTTTACATTAAATTTATATGCGAAACTGATGACCCACTCTAAATTCTAAACTATTTTTTGTTTTGTTTTTTCTTTTTTTCGCCAAGACTTTAGACGTAATTGCCTAAAAAAGTAGAATCTTAATTTTTTTTTTAAATTGGCGACTAGAAAGTCATTACTACTAGAAGTTCGAAAGTTGAGTGAAAACCAGTATTTTTTAAAGTATTTTTTATAAAAGAACCAAATAGGATTAACTTTTTTAAGCACAAAAAGTATTTTTATCTTACTTTTAAAGATTTAAAGAAGTTTACAAACGAATTTTACAAAGCTTTACAAGACGCTGCTGCTGATTGTTATATCAGCAATACTAGCAGCCATTGTTGACTTTCGCTCAAAAAAAGGACAATATTTTTTCGAATAGGCTATATTGCCGTGACCGGCAATATAACGATTCCTGCGTTATTTTGCCGTGACCGGCAATATAACGATTCCTGCGTTATTTTGCCGTGACCGGCAATATAACGATTCCTGCGTTATTTTGCCGGTTCATGTATATTTAACTAAATTGTTAAACATACAGTGACGCCCGGCACAATAATGAGTCTTACGTTATATTGCCGGCTCGTGTTTATTTAACTATAAATTACTTCTTTTTTTTTTTTATTATTTAAATTATTTTTTTTGTATTATTTAAAACTTTATCAAACGAAATTTTATTTATAATTTAAAACTTTGCCTGATTGATTTTTTTTGTTTGTTTTTAATTAATCTTTGCCTGGTTGATTTTTTGTATAATTTAAAACTTTATTAAGCGACAATATATTTTAAAATAACGATAAAATTAATTTTTACTTCCGGTTGATTCGATTAGGAGTGAACTCTTCAAAATTACGACTTATTTTATTTAATTGAAAGAACATTTTAAAATAGAAACTGTTTAAATCCAGTGATTTTCTGTATATTTTAACATTATCGAAGTTTTTCTTCATAAAGAAAATCAAAATTTTACATTAAAAGCTTTCCTTTGTAAAGCACATTTTTAACAAGTAAATGTTACCAAAGGCAACATAAATTATTCTTCTACCTGTATAAGTTTATTTGATTATTTTATAAAAAAATCATTTATCAAAATAAATAATAAAATAAACAAATAAACTTATACAGGTAGGTAGAATAATAATTTATGTTGCCTTTGGTAACATTTATTTGTTGCTTATTTTTTTCTTTATATATAACTTATATATAACTTAAGGAAAATTTCAATTACTTAAATCGAGAGCAGACTTAGTAATGTTGGGAAAATTCATCAACATTAATTCTATTATGAAAAGTAAGCAGATATTTCTTTAACCGACACAATAGGGCAGGTCGATTTCTTTTTATTTCTTTAACCGACACAACTGATGATGAAAACAAATTGTTTTTTAAATATTTGCCCTTATTTATTTAATTACCTTTTCTTTCGCAAGGCCATAACAATTAAGTTTTTTAAAATAATGAACCGGCATAATAACGATCCCTTTACATTAGTAAATAATTATTGTGCCGGGCGTCACTGTATGTTTAACAATTTAGTTAAATATACATGAACCGGCAAAATAACGCAGGAATCGTTATTTTGCCGGGACCGGCAATATAGCCTCTTCCATATTTTTTAGGATAAGATAATTTAAAATTACTATTATCGAAAGACAAAACAACGTACAATTATAATTTTAATGCATAAAAAAAGACGAAAGATTAATTTATTTACTAGTTGGGTACGAAAAATATAAGGATATTCATTTCCTAACAAAATGATGGTATTTTGAGCTCTTAAAGTGCTTTAGTTTTTAAGATATGACTATTTTAATAGAACTACCCTCAAATATGTGATTATCCAAACAGTTTTCTGGTCGATGTGTATTGCT
This sequence comes from Sepiola atlantica, assembly GCA_963556195.1. Taxonomy (NCBI): domain Eukaryota; kingdom Metazoa; phylum Mollusca; class Cephalopoda; order Sepiida; family Sepiolidae; genus Sepiola; species Sepiola atlantica. Next base: position 24,370,900 of record OY744553.1, on the reverse strand, counting down.
AAGTACATTAAATGTTTTTATCATATATTTGTTCAATCTGTCCTCTTACTAATATAACATTTTTTGGTAATATTCAATTTTATTCAAATCGGAAAATCTTTTCAACCGTGTTTCCTTGTATATGGTGGCTTACTGTAGTAAAAACACAATACCGAACGGTTACGGTTTTAAAAAAAAAAACCGATTCGGTATTCGGTATGGAGACGAAACCGAAAAACCGCGGTTTTTCGGTAAAACCGCCCATCTCTAGTGTTTGTATAATAAAATCATTAAATGAAACTGTTTTATAATTATGTATGGAGTCTGGAACATATATAAGAGTTAGATATGTCTTAGGATGGAGTACTGCTACACAGCTATTGAGGTATCGCTGATAAACTGTTCTCATAAGTAATCAAATTTTGTTCATTCCATGAATCATTTTTTTAACCTTCTCATTATAATCTTTACCATTCAACTGATAATCCATTCATCTCATTAACACTTATTCTTAAGTGGCTTTTGGCCTTCATAAATAATTACTAAAAAAAACCTAATAAGTCCCACACTATCTGCCAAGCTCTAGCCTGTTGTATCGTCAGGGTTGCATCCCTGTGCTTGTTTTATAAGTACTTTCATAGAATGTGCTGCACTTGTACACCCTAAAGGAAAATACCCGTGACCCACTGTTAAACCCCACACCTTCACTGTAGAGGTACCGAGATGCCGAATGATTTTCTACTCTGATATCTTTTCTCGGACCGCTTACTTTTAGAATTCCCTTTCTCCAACCATATCAACATGTAGAAATTTAAATGTAATATAAACAAGTATCTTTCTGCCCACTCAGATTGTCCCCCCCCCCCCCGTATAAATCAGGCCTCTATCACAGCAGATCGTTATGCTTCAGTATGAAATATATAGTCATCCACAGACTGTTTTACTGTATTACAGCTCGTCAGTTCGGCTAGACTAGCACTGATCCCAAGCCAGGGATTGAACCTACAACTATCTAGTTGATAGTTGGCAGTTCTAACCACCTGACTACGGAACGGGCGTCGTTGGTACTAGACAGTGCTCCATTTGTTTATTTACAAAGAGCTTTGTATTACACTAAATAGTAGCATGCAATACCATTAATGACAGTGCTCATCCACAGATAGACTGTGTCGTTGTATCACAGCTTTCCAGTGCAGCTAGACTAGCATACATCTTAAGCCAGGGATCAAACCTACAACTATCTAGTTGATGGTCGGCAGTTCTAACCACGAGACAGACGTAAATGATATCTCAATGTTTTTTATATAAACATTGACCATCACTAGAGAGTGCTCCATTTGTTTATTTACAACACTAAATGGTAGCAGGTGATATCATTAACGACAGGTTATAGTAGTGAAGATTAAAAACATTATTGGAAATATATTCCACTGTCAACTTTAGAAATTATTATACAGTCTTAATTTTTCTTTGTCTTGATTTTGTGGATTTCTTAAGACGTCATTTGGTTCTTCATTTTACTTACTTGGTGAGATAAGTTTCCAAATCAACCAGGGTGCTCCGATAATTATACCAAAAAACATGATGATTGGCCAGGAACTAAAATGTCTATTATTCTTGGAGAGAACTTCCTGTGAAACGATATTACCAACAGCCTCCTTCCAAGCCATATCCGCCTCCCCAGGTGGACTCAACCTTAAAATCTCCAGAACTTTGCGCACCAAATATCTTAGTGTTCGGATGATAGCTAGGGCAGACACCATGTGACAGATTTGAGATTTAAGCCGAGAAAGATTGTCCGCCACTCCAACAACTGCCCGAAATGAGCTGTACAAGGCTTGGAATGTGGAGTCCAACATCATGCTCACAGAAGTAAAGGCTTGCACGATACTTTCTATAGATTGGAAGGCGCTTCGTGAACTGTCTTCGACTTGATGATAAAGACTGTTGTAATTCATGCCATTCGAAGATGAAGAGCCATAGCTGCAAGAGAAATTGATTGGTTTTAAACGAAATCATATGAAACTATTGTTCAGGCATCAATTCTGAAACTGAACTGAATCAACACATCAGACCTGTCTACATATAAAGGGCTCAGTGTCTTTTCAGATAGAGCTTAATAACAATAAATAATTAAATTGACTTATCTGAACACTTTAGTGCAGTTTTAGGACTATACATTTAAATTTGCAAAAGAAAACTGATTTCTAAAAACATTTTTTAATTATAAATATTTAATTTCTTTAAAATATTTAAATAATTACTGTGATTACTAATATAAACTATTAAGGAAAATAAAATATATATATAACATATAAAGTTATCTAGTGGATTTTTCAAAGTCAGACCCAAACAGCATATCGATACTTGAGTCAAACTATCCTGTTTTTTCGTTTCTCCATTCAACTATGTTATTGGTACGACTATAATTTATTTTGTGTCAGTTTCTTTCTTAAAATACTTATTCCGGTAAGAAAACATTTATCGTAGATACTTAAAATGGAATGGAGGTAACAAAGTTTTTTGTTTTTTTTTCCAAAAAGTAGCTTCCCTTGGAAGCATTTAAAATTCTTAGCAAATCTTCATGTATTAAAATTTTAAAGTTTCGGATGTTATTTACATCCAATAATTTTATAGAGATTACAGCAACATTACCATGATAAAATTAGTTATAATATAAAATTACATCAATAGAGTTTCTTCCCAAGAACTTCACACCTATGGAACACGTTACCACAGGACTGCTTCCCTGTTGTAATATGGCCATCTTCAAATCAATTGTCAACAAATATTTGTCATAAATCATCCCCATAATTAAACTTTGTTCATTCCATTAGTCATTTTCAATCCTCTCATATTCTTCTCCATCATTCCACTGACAATCCATCCAGCTCATTAACCATTATTTGAGTAGCTTTTGGCCTTGATAAGTGATGACTCATTAGTAAAAAAAATGGACGTGTGCCTTAACAGTTAATGGATACCCCCTGTAAGGGTGCTTGCACGGGGAGTCTATAGGGTTGTACAATCACAAACCACACCTCTCCTGAACTGCCATTGTTTAAGTCCAGTGGCAAGATGTCCAGGACTGAAAACAATGCCGAGATAAGCAGAGAAAGACTGGTGTTATTTTGCTGTTTATTAATTGTTTTGCGGTTCTGTTTTTTATTTTATAAAGGGCAGTTGCCGGTGTGTGTATGTATTGTATTGTATGTATGTATGTATGTATGTATGTATGTATGTATGTATGTATGTATGTCCAGCTAACAGTCAAAAACTATAAAACAATGATCCACAAAGTTGGTATATTCTTGATCAGCATTGCTCAGAATGAATAATATCTCAAATTTATTCATTCTTTTGGAATCAACTGACCCTGATTTCGTTGGTCAGTGATTTTATTCAGCCATTTTATTTACTAAAGAGAAAGTAACTGATTTGTTTATCCAGGAGTTAATTCCCTTATGCCGACTAATTCCTCAAGGAATCTATATAATGGAGAGTTGTATGTATGTTCAGCTAGAGTGGAATGGGATGGACAAAGGAGAATGAGGTGGAGGGGGAAAGAGAAAAAGAGGTAGAAGTTGTAATAGAATTAGGTTATACTTTTGCCCCGGGCAATGCCGGGTAGCCCTGCTAGTATATATATATATATATATATTAGTAGTATGTTTTTGAAAGGCTGTGGGCAATGCAAATTCCAGGTAAGATGCAAGTTGTAAGGAACAAAAACAATAAATCGAATACGAAATATGACTTACTATTTATTTTTCCTAAAATCTTACATAACAGAAAGAGTGTTTTTAGCTGTTTGTGTGATGTCCGGGTGATTAAAAAATCATTATTTAATATTTCGGGAAAAGAGACTTCCCTTTGTCAAAAATAATTAAACCAGAAGTAAAATTTCTCCGACTGTGCAGAGAATCTTACAAAACAAAATGGCTGCCAGATGTAGACCCGCAACGAAAGCAGTCTCGCAGGGAATGTAAATTAAATTTTTTTATAAGGTTGTTACATATATGATTTGGTGTTCAAAAATATTTGTATAATGCTGGTTAAGTGTATGGTGCTTGATAAACTGTAAGTTTTAATAATATATATATATATATATATATATATATATATATATATATTTTTATAATTTTTAAAAATAATTTTAAAAAAAATTTTTTATTAAGTTTATATTTGATTATTTACTTTTATTTTCAGTGTGTTTTATCTTCATATTTTTATCTTTCTTTCGTATTTTAAGAATTTTAATATAAAGTAAAGTAATTAATCTCTCATTTCAAATATTCTAGATTTATTAAATTTATTGATTATCATCTATTTAAGAAGTGTTATTAATAGTGAGTTTCGTCAAATTAGTTTATCGAATTAACTTGATATAATTACTATAAGATAAAGGGAAATAACTCTGTTATGCGAATTAATTTATTTTATGGATTCTTTAGGTGGAAATCTGTATAACAATATTAGTATATATATAAACATATATACATGTATGCATACATATACACACATATATACACACACACATGCATATATACATATACATACATATACACATATATGTGTGCATATATGTTTGTTTAATTGTTTATTTATATATTCTTCATTTTCATTTTCATCTTGTTTACATTTTTTTATATTAATATTTAATTTATTTATTTATTCAATATTTATTTATTCATTTATTATTTTTTTTATTTTTTTTTTTTTATTATTTATTTATTTGATATTTGCATGTTATTTGTATACATTTTATATGTGTTTGGATTAATTAATTAACAATGCTAGGTTATGGGGGTGACTTATTTTGGTGGGTTAGAGGAGTATGTTGAATATGGTTTTTGGTTTGTGGTTGAATGTGTGTTAGGATGGAAGTTCATATGGGGAGGGGCCTATTTGATTGTTTGGGTGTGTGATGATTTAATATAAGAGGTAATTAATGAGTGAAGTGGTGGAAACGGAGTATGATGAGTTGGTCGGTAGATATTATAGAATGAACGGTAAGTGGAGCTCGTGACGCTGATTGAGTGACGGGTTTAATCTGGAGATGAGGATTGATTCTGTGATTCTAAGGCCACCAATGTTTCTGACAGACGCTAAGATGGAGACATGAATATCACGCTGAGTGTTTGAGCAAATCTCTGTGTGTTTGTGGAAAGAGGATATACGGGTATTCAAGTGCTCCTTTATGCGCAAGTGTAGCGGTCTTGTAGTGTTACCGATGTAAAATTTGTTGCATTTATTGCACAGTTAGTGCGATGGTACAGACCGTTGTTGGCCAGGGAGCAGGGTTCGGGTGTGTGGTTAGTACGTTTATTAGATAGATGTTGGCATAAGGAGGTGCCAGTATGTGTTAGTTGTATGTCAAGGTTTTCCTTATGTATTGCCTTGCGGATGGAGGTGGTGATCTTATCGCTGAAGAAAGGGAGTTTTAAGAAGCATGTGTTAGAGAGGGTGCGGTGTTTACGTGTTTTGGGCTTATTTAGGTGGGCTAGGGGGGGGGGGGGGCGGGGTAGCCATTAGTTTGGAGGGTTTGGTAGAAGTTTTTAGTGTGTAATATTTTGTCAGCAGCAGAAGAGCATTTATTTTGTATTCGGGTGATTTCATTATGGGCATAAATTAATTTAGCTTTTGTGGGCAGGGCAGACTTAAAGTGTATGAAAAGGTTTTTGCAGACAGGTTTCCTATAGAAGTTAGTATGTATAGAGCCGTCTTCGGTGATATTAAGGTTGAAGTCTAGGAGAGAGAGTGAGCCGGACTCGTTGGGGTGTTCTATGGTGAATTGTATGTGGGGGTCAGTGTTGTTGAAGGTGTTGAATATTTGTGTGGCTTCGTCTCGAGAGGATGTGAGGATTAGAATGTCATCTATATATCTGGGGAAGAATATATAGGAGAGGCAGGAGTTAAGTGCTCGTTGCTCTAACCGGTTCATGTAGGTGATGGCTAAGAGACCGGAAAGGCTAGAACCCATGGGGAGGCCGGAGATATATATATATATATATATAGATAAATAATGAATTGTATGGGGAACATACTATATAAAATGAAATAGAAAAAAACCGTTATGTATGATGTCGGAATTCACAAATAAAAAAATTCACGAATAAAAACTAAAGTTCACACATTCGCAATTTTAAAAAAAACAGCTTAAAGTTCCCAAGGCGCCTTTCGTCCGACTCTCGTCAGGGGAACGTTTTTTTTATATTTTTTTTTTTCTTTTTCTTTTCTATTTCATTTTATATAGTACAATTCATTATTTATTTTGTGGTATGGCACCATTTTGTCTCTATATATATATATTAAAATAAACATAGTTTGAGTTTATTTTAATATAAATAGCTCTAATATATATATTGAGCACTTTTGAAAAATATTGGTTTTGTTCATTTTTTGAATATTTGAACTAAATTAATTAATTTATATATATATAAAGTAATAAAGTAGTAAAACTACATATTTAAAACAAGAATAGGTTTCAGGCTCCTAAAGTTCATACTAGATTTTTCTACAGTAATCTACGCCTATGAATTACATAAAGGGTTCGAAATTCCGTACAGGGTTCGACAAGACACACCTAAAGAAGGTCAGAGGTTACATTGGTCAAAAACGTTGTGAGAATAACATCCAAGATGAGAACAGTAATCCAAATTCTTTTTCTGATGATGAATTTTTAAATGGACAAAGAAATAAAAATGAGTTATTCAAGTTATAAAAGTTACACAAATATTAATTTTTTGTAAGAAGTAAATATAATTGTTTGGGACTTTTAAATGGAAAAAATGTTATTCAGAGATCAAGTCAATTTAAAAATATGTTTTGTTTATATTTGGAAATGGTGTTAGATGGTGTCAAATAAAGTGTCATGCTAAATATCCGTTCCTTTCACCTCTCAGTATAATTAGAGTGGTGAAAATATACTAAAAAAATTTTTTTTGAATACTTATCAAAGCCAAGAGCCACTCGAGGATAAGGGTTAATGAGACAAAATGATTGTCAGCTGAAAGATGAGGAACACTATTGTGTTCATTCATTGCACAGGCCGTGATCGTCTGTTGTCTTCATCTGAACTTGGTGCTTGATCTCAATCCTGGCTGTAGTGTCAATCATGTGGTCTCAGTCATTGCTGTGGGAGGTGACGGTGGTTAAGTGGATAACGACATGGACTGAAGACCTGGGTTTCCAAGTTCGAATCCAGTCGGTTCCACAGTACTACTTTCACTTATGGATGTTGGCAACCTTCTCGTGGTCCTTCCCGTAAGTACTCGATGTCTTTCTAGAAAGTATTCTAACTAGAAAAATATTGGGGCACCAGAATCATCTGATTCACACGAAAGAAGAAGTCATTGCTGTAACAGAAGGATTTTTCCTTCCAAACAAAACCACAACTCAAGTTTAAAACAAGTAACAATGTTTTATTTTGAAAGACGTTACAATGATACTTGGTTTTTCTACCCAACGACAGACTTGCAAATCGGGACAAACATATCTTCCAACCGAACACAAACAATCCATCATTTTAAGGCCGAATTGCCCAGCTATCTCTGAGACCAACAGAAACACAACTGGCCATCTCTGCCTGTTATGCTGGAAAATATATATAGAGATATTGGTGTCATTTGGAGGACACTACACCACCAGCCTACTTGAAAATGATAAGCTGTTTTATCACTGGACATAAAAACTTACTGACCAGGGAGTCTTGTATCTGGAGTGGACATTATTTTTTTAGGATTTTAGGTGGTTTGACTTCTCAGCATGAACTCCCGTTTAAGGAGGCAATAACTTTTCCAAGTGGATAAATCAAATCCAGAGGCAGTCTGTGTATGTATGTTCAGCTAGAGTGGAATGGGATGGGCAAAGGAGAATGAGGTGGAGGGGGAAAGAGAAAAAGAGGTAGAAGTTGTAATAGAATTAGGTTCGACTGCGTGCGTCGCATCTGTGCACCCCACTAAACATGCAGCATTGCACATGTTTACATGGGAGTACTAACATTGATCAATGGTATTAACTGCGTTTGATTACTTATTATGGGGCGGTCCATGACAAGAATTTGTTGACATTAGATTTGAAGACGAACAAGTTGTAATCAACAGGGAAGCATTCCTGCGGTAATGTGTTTCACAGGCGAGAAGCCCTTGCAAAGAAACTATCTATAGAAATTCTGCCTCAAAGTAGGAACATAGAAGGAGAATGTCTTGGAATCAAGTGATTTTGCTAAGATTGGCCAATTAAGATTATCTGTAATCAGATTGTATATAGAAAGTAGAAGAATACCTATGTCAGGTTGGGACGACTGCATCACTCTTGTTAATAATACCTTTAAGGAAGGTATTAATTCATATAGGTTGAATAGTAGGGTAGACTAGACTTTCAAGTCTTGGTTGTGCAACTAGTCAACAAAACTCTGAAATAACACCAGTCTTTCTCTGCTTATCCCACTGAACTTGATAAGCTCAGAAGAATACATATCTCTCTGATAAAGAAAAGGCTTCTTTCCACCTTCCTATTCTAATTCGTAGATTAAAATAAATAACAATGACACTTTTATGAAAATCTAATCTTGTTGGTTTCGTGTCTCATTGAATTACAGGCTGTTCATGGCCATAAAAAAATATCAGAAAACAATGCAAAACTACATTGACTTTTTACCAATTCGTTCCACCATTACATAGGATTCATCTACTTATTTAAATTAGGTTCGATTTATATATAAATAGAAGAATACCCGTCCCAGGATCGGCAAAATTAATTCTCTGAACAGAACAGTTTGGGACCACTTTTATGTCCCCTTATGAAGATTAAAATCAAGATATAATGATACTAAACCTTATGTTTAGAATCTTTATTATAATTTTGATCAAAATCCATTACATGATTTTGATTCTAGAAAATGTTTCAAATTTAAGGCTTCAGGGATCTTTAGAAGAAAGTCAAATTCAGGGATTCTTGCTTAATTGGTGTCTAATGACTATTATGGATTAAATTCAATGCAAATCTGATATATTTGAATTTTCAAATGGAAGGTTGTTTACATATTATACCCCCAAAAACCCTTTAAAATATTCCAAAAAACTGAAATTTAGGGAATTATTTATTATGTCTAATAACTATTGTTAAAATTTCACAAAAATCAGATCTGAATTTTCACAAACTCCCTTTTTACCCCATTTTTATAAAACTAAATATACCCACATTACCAAATCTAGCAGTTGTGTTCCAAAATTCATAATGATCAGTTAATTAGTTTTGTAGTAAATTCTGTACATATAAACATACCTAACTTGATAAAAGATAGAAATAAGTAAATTCATTGTGAAAAAAGAAAAGAACTCAAAACAAACCTGTTATAAGCATAATTCATGCCCATGCCAGAATTATAGGGCATATAAGGATTATTTCCATAATAACCAGTTCCGTACATCCCATAGGGACTGTAAGTAGAACTGGTGCCATAGATCGGCATCCGGTTTGTCTGTGAAGCGTTTGGTCGTGGAGGTGGAGGAGGTGGACCAGAACCACCCATCATTCGACCTCCGCCACTTACTTGGGAAGTAAATCCACCCGGAATATTGGATGAACTGAAACAAAAACAAAAAAAAAACATTTTAATGAAACTTTGGATTTTCCTACTTTATTAGCAACAGCTGCAAAATAAAGTTTACGGTAAATTCATCTTAAACAATTGGGATATTTCTATAAGTTGGGACCGATACTAGCCCGAATGTTTCCGATTGCAATTTACGGAACAGACCAGAAATGGCTGAGCCATCCCCGAACAGTCAATTAGAACCAACCAACCAACATTTTTTTTTTTCTGACATAAGGTTTCGGTCAATCAGTCGGAGGTATAGTCCTGTTCAGTCTCGGGAGGTCCATCCTCCCAACCTTTACCTTCTATTTAAGAAGGAGTTAACAGGCAATTTTTGTAGGCCAGAGTGCTCTAATCCTGGTGCACAGACTTTTCTACTTAACACCTGACCTTGTGTCTAACCTCCTGGAGATGGAAATAAAATAAGGTTTGGGTCAATTACCCCTCCCCCACCCTGTGTTAAAAATGGGTTGAATAATTTTCTTCAAATCATTAAGTGAATCAACTTTATTTCTTTTTTTTTATTTAAGGGGCTAAAAACTTATTTTAATCCTGACTCAACTAAAAGGGTGCATTTCCGTTTGCATTTGTTGTTTTTTGTTATGACACTGAACAGCTGCAGTTAAATTCATTTGTTGTTTTTTGTTATGACACTGAACAGCAGTAGTTAAATTCATTTGTTGTTTTTTGTTATGACACTGAACAGCTGAAGTTAAATTCATTTGTTGTTTTTTGTTATGACACTGAACAGCTGAAGTTAAATTCATTTGTTGTTTTTTGTTATGACACTGAACAGCTGAAGTTAAATTCATTTGTTGTTTTTTGTTATGACACTGAACAGCTGAAGTTAAATTCATTTGTTGTTTTTTGTTATGACACTGAACAGCTGAAGTTAAATTCATTTGTTGTTTTTTGTTATGACACTGAACAGCTGAAGTTAAATTCATTTGTTGTTTTTTGTTATGACACTGAACAGCTGCAGTTAAATTCATTTGTTGTTTTTTTGTTGACACTGAACAGCAGTAGTTAAATTCATTTGTTGTTTTTTGTTATGACACTGAACAGCTGAAGTTAAATTCATTTGTTGTTTTTTGTTATGACACTGAACAGCTGAAGTTAAATTCATTTGTTGTTTTTTGTTATGACACTGAACAGCTGAAGTTAAATTCATTTGTTGTTTTTTGTTATGACACTGAACAGCTGAAGTTAAATTCATTTGTTGTTTTTTGTTATGACACTGAACAGCTGAAGTTAAATTCATTTGTTGTTTTTTGTTATGACACTGAACAGCTGCAGTTAAATTCATTTGTTGTTTTTTTGTTGACACTGAACAGCAGTAGTTAAATTCATTTGTTGTTTTTTGTTATGACACTGAACAGCTGAAGTTAAATTCATTTGTTGTTTTTTGTTATGACACTGAACAGCTGAAGTTAAATTCATTTGTTGTTTTTTGTTATGACACTGAACAGCTGAAGTTAAATTCATTTGTTGTTTTTTGTTATGACACTGAACAGCTGAAGTTAAATTCATTTGTTGTTTTTTGTTATGACACTGAACAGCTGAAGTTAAATTCATTTGTTGTTTTTTGTTATGACACTGAACAGCTGAAGTTAAATTCATTTGTTGTTTTTTGTTATGACACTGAACAGCTGAAGTTAAATTCATTTGTTGTTTTTTGTTATGACACTGAACAGCTGAAGTTAAATTCATTTGTTGTTTTTTGTTATGACACTGAACAGCTGAAGTTAAATTCATTTGTTGTTTTTTGTTATGACACTGAACAGCTGAAGTTAAATTCATTTGTTGTTTTTTGTTATGACACTGAACAGCTGAAGTTAAATTCATTTGTTGTTTTTTGTTATGACACTGAACAGCTGAAGTTAAATTCATTTGTTGTTTTTTGTTATGACACTGAACAGCTGAAGTTAAATTCATTTGTTGTTTTTTGTTATGACACTGAACAGCTGAAGTTAAATTCATTTGTTGTTTTTTGTTATGACACTGAACAGCTGAAGTTAAATTCATTTGTTGTTTTTTGTTATGACACTGAACAGCTGAAGTTAAATTCATTTGTTGTTTTTTGTTATGACACTGAACAGCTGAAGTTAAATTCATTTGTTGTTTTTTGTTATGACACTGAACAGCTGAAGTTAAATTCATTTGTTGTTTTTTGTTATGACACTGAACAGCTGAAGTTAAATTCATTTTGTTTTGCAGTAGTGTCATCTGCCTTTTTACAAGTTTTTGTAGCTTTCAAATTGTAAACTGCTTCAGCCATTTCCTTTTTTTTTAAATAGCAATCAGAAACAGTCGATCTGAAAAGTTTTGTAGACAAAGTGTGGTGCTTCTGTTACGATACACGTTACATTCAATTTACTCTATACGTTTCGTAACCACAGTCCCAAATCTTCACGTATCAATTTACGGCCCTTCAGGCCTTTTTAAAACCACGAATCTTTTCACGGCATCTCAAGCCTTTTTCAATTACGGCCTCTGTTCATTTATACGTATCTTAAAGTCTCTAAAAAGTTCTCAAATAAATCTCAAGGTTTACCTTATCTTCTGTTCTCTTCTTTGGCCTGTGATTCGTCTAGTCTTCGCTGGCTGTGTCGTCTTGATCGAAGGAAGAGGTCTGTCTCAGACAGAATGAATACACGAGACACAAATTTTTGAAGGGATATTTCACACAAATTTCTTTATTCTCACACAAGCTTCTTATTTCTTTCTGGTTCGTTTGCTGTCAGGGGGATTCCGGCTTCGACTCTCTCATGCCCCGGCTATTTTCCGGTTCCTTTTGGGATATCTTCTGCCCTCCCAGAACGGGGCCTTACCAGTTTACCGGCTACATGCTCGCACCCGGTCTGAACGGTATCACCTCTAAGCTCAGACTGATTCTAAAAAGCTAAGTTCTTGTTCTCTGTGGTGACGTAATCATCATTCCCACGCTCGAGATGGGGACAAAACGACTCACTCTGATCTCTGACTCAAGGGTCACGTCGGGTGTCTAAATCTATTATGACTATTCTTGGATCAAACACTTCTCTGAACTCACTTCTGGGTCCAGAAACAAAACTTATTTTTCAATAACAAAATTAGCTATTTGATACTAGTTAACCTACTGTGCCTTGCATAATGGGGCCCTACAGTATTGTAACACTCCTTCCTTCCCTATAAACAAAAAAAACAAAAAATCTCAAGATTTTCTCTTTTTTTTAAAAACCAACCCCTCCCTGGGACTGGTAAAAATCCGAGCCTGAGCACTCCTGGGGTTACCATCATTTCACCACTGCCGGAATTTCCTTCGGCACCACATGACAATGTTTCCGGGATGTGGGAGAGTTTGCTCCCTACGGTCGTTACCGGCTAAAAAAAGCCATCCCCTGTCATAAATCAACATCAGGCGTTTCTCGCCTATATCTCCTGCAAAATCTACCACATAAATTCGCTCTTGCTCACACACGTTCTCCGTGCTCGACCACTTCCCAAAAATTCCCGGTATGTTGCACTTTCGGGCCACCATCACTTTCTTAGATAACTTCAACAAACGGTCGGCACACAACCGATTAAAACTAACTGCGCGTTTTATTCTCGCGAAATAGGGGAACAAAAAACAGAACAAAAAAAACCTTCATTAACCTATTCTTTAATGGTCAGCCTCGAAGCTTACTGAAGGTACCGTCGCTATGCTGCTTGCTATATATGGACCATACATTTCTGACACGCCCGTGCTCCCGTCGCGAATGACAGCGAACAAACACCCAGTTTCTAACTCCCAACCCCATTGGCGTGGCGTGGCACCCATCCCATGGCTCTAACTAAACAGCGTGACGGGGGTGAAATGTCGACACCACCGTTCCTGGAACACATCGGGTCACCAATCCAGGTCCATCATTTTCTTCCCTAAACCAAAATTAATTTGACTGAGGTACCCTCTCTTAAATATAAAGCTTAAATCTATTCCACTTCCATACACGGTCTACCGACGTGATTGGGGAGCAACCCTGGGTCACGAAAATTAATCACAACTTCAATATCGACCACCGTTATCGTGGCGCACCAATACGACTGTCCTGTCGTCTAACCACCGGTTCGCAGTTTTAACGCGTGTAGAGTTCGAGCACCTTTGCCCATTCTTCTCCGAGCCAAAACCCATGGCCGCCTCGTTTGCGAAAACCACGCGAGCGAACTTTATTCATCCCGCAGACCCAACTGGGCTGCACATACTCTGTGCACAGGGATATTCTTCGAAATAACCTAATTGACCCCCGTCCGGGGTCTCCATCAACCGACCCAAACCTGCTATCAGTGCCCCCCAAACAACACAAATACAAGATCACTTTAACCCTAACACTTTGCTGACCCACGTCACATTCAATTTAAGAACTGTTTTTTTTTTTTAATTACATTTTTAAATTTCTCCATCCTCTAAATATGAAAATATCATTCACTCAAGCATTAGGAACCCGGAATCCTCCATGTAACAAATACATCAAAATACATCAAAAAAAAAAAAAAAAAAAAAAAAATTCATTCCACCCAACAACAACAAAAAAATCAAACCGAAACCGACAGAACCAATGGAGAACATATCTCCACAATACAATACAACATAATTCAAAAGATAAAGGGAAAAGAGAACAGCGCCCGACACCATAACGTATTGACATGTCGTCAAACTCCAACCCGGACACCATCAGATCACCCGCCGCTGTCGTCGTTATTTTCCTGCAACACTTTTTAGCAGTTTTCAAAACCCACGGGCGCTTTCTTTCTTTCTCTCTCTTTTTAACACACATATACATTCTAAAAACAAAAGATTTCGGCCACAGAGTGGCATATCAATCCCTTTCTTTCTATACTCTTTCTGTCTCTGTCTTTCTAATACATTCTTTCTTTCTTTTTTCTAAATACGCATATTCTGTCCTCGCGTGCACACGTCATTTCAGCACATCCACCCTTTTTAACATTTCCATTCTTCCTCTCTTTTAATCACATACTTCTCTCGTTTTTTTTTTTTTTCTTTTCGCCCGTTATTGCTTTCACCTTTGTCCCCCACCAACACAAACCAGAAAAAAAAAATTACAGCAACAAATTCTTAAAACACAACACAAAAAAAAAACATAATTACGGCAAATCGTCCTTTTTTTTCTAACTAGAATGTTCTTTTCCTACAAAGTCTTAACAATTGTTTTTGCGCGTGTGTGTGTGTGCGTGCGTTCTTTTTTTCTCTTTTTTAACAAAATGTGTCTTTTTTTCTTTTTTTCTTTTTTTTGTGAATCTCAACAATTAACAAAATGTGTCTTTTTCTCTTTCTGCGTAATTTAATAATTGTGTGTGCGTTCTTCTTTCTTTTCTTTTTTTAACAAAATGTGTCTTTTTTCTTTTCTTTTTTCCTGTGTCTTTTAATAATTAACTAAGTGTGTCTCTCTTTTGTGTATCTCAACAATTTTCCCCTCCGTGTCTCGTCCTTTTTTTTTCTCTTCCTTTTTCTATCCATTTGGACCACACGATGTGTTCGTACTTCATGACAGCACCAGATCGATATCGAACCGTTTCATGTTGGAAACGGCAGGTCACGGCTACCAAAACAACCCATTGTTACGATACACGTTACATTCAATTTACTCTATACGTTTCGTAACCACAGTCTTAAATCTTCACGTATCAATTTACGGCCCTTCAGGCCTTTTTAAAACCACAAATCTTTTCACGGCATCTCAAGCCTTTTCCAATTACGGCCTCTGTTCATTTATACGTATCTTAAAGTCTCTAAAAAGTTCTCAAATAAATCTCAAGGTTTACCTTATCTTCTGTTCTCTTCTTTGGCCTGTGATTCGTCTAGTCTTCGCTGGCTGTGTCGTCTTGATCGAAGGAAGAGGTCTGTCTCAGACAGAATGAATACACGAGACACGAATTTTTGAAGGGATATTTCACACAAATTTCTTTATTCTCACACAAGCTTCTTATTTCTTTCTGGTTCGTTTGCTGTCAGGGGGATTCCGGCTTCGACTCTCTCATGCCCCGGCTATTTTCCGGTTCCTTTTGGGATATCTTCTGCCCTCCCAGAACGGGGCCTTACCAGTTTACCGGCTACATGCTCGCACCCGGTCTGAACGGTATCGCCTCTAAGCTCAGACTGATTCTAAAAAGCTAAGTTCTTGTTCTCTGTGGTGACGTAATCATCATTCCCACGCTCGAGATGGGGACAAAACGACTCACTCTGATCTCTGACTCAAGGGTCACGTCGGGTGTCTAAATCTATTATGACTATTCTTGGATCAAACACTTCTCTGAACTCACTTCTGGGTCCAGAAACAAAACTTATTTTTCAATAACAAAATTAGCTATTTGATACTAGTTAACCTACTGTGCCTTGCATAATGGGGCCCTACAGTATTGTAACACTTCTATAGAAGCACCACACTTTGTCTACAGAATCTTTTTTTTTTTTTTTTTTTTTACTTCTAAATGTTTTCACTTAACATAAGATGTCAGTCGGATTTTCAAAGTCAGACCCGAATAGCAATCTGTCTGACATATCAATACTGGATTTGGATTAGCCTATTCTTTGTTTTTTTTCCTTTACCTATGTTATTGGTGGGAATATATTTTATTTTGTTTCAGTTTTTTTTTTTTCTGAAAATACTTACCTGGAAATGGGTGATTATTTTACGTTAAATTTATATGCAAAACTGATCTCCAATTCTAAAATAATTGGGTTTTCTTCCCCCGGGGTTTTCAGGATGTTCACACGTAATCACTTAAAATAGTAGAATCTCATCTAAATGTAGATATAATTTTGCTTTTAATTTTAAAAACTTCTTAATGTTTTCCCTTTATGTATTGTAGATTTTGATAAACTCATTGTGAGATCTACATTTTTTACTTGTGCCATTTTTTCCTATTTGTCCTCTTGTGACATTTTTTCCGATGACATTTTTTACCTTAATTCGTTATTATGGTCTATACATTTTTGTTTTATTGGTAATTTAAAATCAATAAATATTTATCATTTTATAATTGAAAATAAAGTTTAACCAACAAAAAACAATTTAAAAAATAAAAGAATCGTTTTGGAATCAGAAATTAAGCTAAAATTTTTCAGATTCCGATGCTGATACCCATAAAAGTTTCCAATGTTCCGATTCCAATTAATAGTTCCAACACTACTTGGTAGCTTTTGTGGTTTGCTTGGAACAAGTGTGGTACAATGATAAGCACCTTGGGGGGGGGGGCTGAAGTTCCCCACATTTAAAAGCCTTGTGCCTGATTTTGTCTTAGTGGGGGAGACGAATAAAATCGACAATTGTGCTGTCGCATCAAAATGTCACTACAGCAGCCAGCAGAAATAGTGTGTCGTCAATCAGATCTGATCCTAGCTTAGTTTGACAGGTGTTTATGGAATCGGGGGTTCAAATTTACTTTCGAAAGGTAAAAAAGCTGAACCTGTCATCTGGGACTTGTGAATTGAAAACACCAGTGGCTGTAGATCTTTCTCTGTCCCTTTCTTTTTCATGCATATTGTGACTCTTTCCTTCTCTTTCAGACGTTTCACTCTTTCTTTCTCTCGTTTTTGTCACCGAGAGAGAGAGGCAAAATTAGTTAGGATTTTATTTTTGTACAGCCGACATTTGAGTTTTATAAGTTTCTTCGGAATATAGAACTAAATAAATTATATATTTTCTCTACAGTTGTCCGCTACTCTTATACAAGCGTTCAAATTTCAGCACGACGGTCCTCTCAGCCCAGATAATTATATCTCTGGAGAGAATTAATGACACCTAAAACCCGACCAAAAACCCGTCAAACATACGAACAGGATTAACCCCTTCATTAGAGATGTGCCTAGTTTACCTTCGAGGAGCTGGTAGTGCCAAAAGACGTTCCCAACACAACAAGATATACTCCCTAACGCAACAATCGTATCACACAGTAAGGCGTTATCTATTAGTTGGGGAGAAATTCTATAACTCTGAATGAGATTTTGACAATGATCATGTAACAGACTGAAAACATTGTCCTTTTTCACCACATAAACAAAATGACAGACGGAAAATAGAACAATAATATATATGAATCTATCGGATTGGTTATGATTAGATAACGCTGTGCCCGATTATGTTGCGAGTGCAGACTTCACGATAGTACATACTATTCAAAAAGTATTGAAAAAACTTAATATCCCTAGATCATACCAAGCGAGATGCTTCATACATTAACGGAAATTGACGACATTTGATAAAGACAACCGAAAGATTCCAGCGTCCACATGAAAATAAATATTATTACACTAAATACCCAATGATGTTGAACCAAACAATACAAGCACAATTCAACCCCAACAAACAAATTCAGACACTCAAAGACAAGCAGAACCCGACGTGTTATGAGAGAAATGACGACCAACTAGGGGGGGTAAAAAAAAACTTACAAATATAATATCCTGTAGTAAATGAAAATTTATCATAACCGAAGCAATAATTATTAGATCGAGCAAGCATAAACATTGGTCAAAATCCAATTACCTCTCGTTATAAAACTAATTTGGTTCAGATAATGTTGTTTCAGTGGCAGCAATCTTAAAGCTGAAAAGTTCAAGATAACAATTTTTTATATCATTCAATTTATTTAACTTCAAAATAAACAATAAAAAGAGGATATTTCAAAATGTTGGTGAAATTAACTTTTTAATGGTCACGTTACGCCTACTGCGCACCGTTTCTATTTATTTTTGTTTTGGTATTGCGACCCGGATTTGTTTTTGTGTGTTTTTATTCAACAATTTATGTCTGACACTACGATTCACATGTGGCTAGCTTCTAACGACATTTTAAACCTTCCTACAAACCCTGCTTATGTACATAAGCAGGTGAACCATAGGTAAAACTTCGTCAATACTCAGACAATGTTGTTACACATTTCTCCACAGTGACATTTTTGGGAATACAGTTTGACGAGGAACGTTAAAACTTTACAATAATTTTGTCGGGAACGTTAAAAGTCAATTTCGCCCAAAATGTTTCTACAAAGTTAAACTTCAAACTGACTATCTTACCTGTAAGAATTATTTTGTATCGACGAATTATGTTGATTAACATGATTCCAAGGCGTTGGTCGTCCAGAAGCCATTATTGCATCTGGGAGTTGAAAATGATGAACATATAGCCGTATTTTCGAATTTTATTTAACTTTCCAATTTGCATTCATTAAATTTATTTTAACAAATCAAAACATCTATTTTGGTTTAATTTCCATTTTTTCTCCGAAGAAAAAAATGAAATTAATAGAAAAATCCGAAACTAATATTACGTAACTCTAAATTTCAATGTAAAACACTTTTTAATGAAAGAATTAAAAAATACTTTGTTGTTATCAAGCTGATCTCGATGATTATTTCTGAGTAATTAAATTCGATGTTTAGTGGGTTCCAAATATTTGCAGTCCAATGCTAAAACTAATTCAGTAAATAACAATTATTGGGGTGGCATGTTGTAGGTTGCTGACAAGTTAAGTTTAGCAGACGACGTTGCTACTCGTGAATTCGATCCTAACGAAGTAATACACTCGTATTGTGTCAACGTATAATTAATGAAATAGTTTTTGTTTTAATTATTAGTTACCAGAATTGAAAAATTAGAACATCCCCCCCTTTCTCTCTCTCTCTCTCTCTCTCTCTCTCTCTCTCTCTCTCTCTCTCTCTCTCTCTCTCTCTCTGCCTGTTCTGTCTATTTAAATAAAATGTTCTATTTAGAATATTTTAATAACATTTAAAAATAAATATTTTTTCTTGCATTCAAAATTTCTACCCATTCCCCCCCCCCCCCCTTGCACGAATCTCGTCCCTGATGACCCTTAAATATGATGAATATTAAAGTATTTTTTTAACATAAGCTGTTCGGGTCCACAACGAATCCAATGATGTAATGTTTATAAGTGTATCTTGTGTCGTTTCTGACTTTCTAGTGGGCACACACACAAACAAAATATTGCAACTTTCCTTTAACCTGACATTACTCGTGGTCGTGTTTTTCATACCAAGTCAAGGATTTCTCCTTCACTAAACGAGGACATGAAGTGCAGATTCAGGACAGATACTACATTTTGCTCCTAGCCAAAAAAGGCCAAGGAGTCAACATGTTGGTAGTGATGATGATGATGATGATGATGATGATGATGATGATGATGATGATGATGATGATGATGATGATGATGATGATGATGATGATGATGATGATGATGATGATGATGATTTTAACATTTGTCATTGAAAAGAAAAAACCTCCTCTAATCTTTGTAAATTATTAAAAAAATAGATTCTTTTTCTTTAATATTAATTAAGACATTTTTCTGTCGTTTCTAATAAAGGCGAAAAGTACAAAGTACCTATTTCTCAGTACTCAGTAATATAAAATTGGTTTATTTGACCAATCAACCTTCCACCCTTATGTTTGATTCATTTAATTATATAACCAGTTTTTAATGCGGAATTCATTTTCATTTTTATGCTGAAACAAAATAAAATTTCTCAACTTTGGATATCTTAATGACCATATCAATTCACCTTTTTGTTGTTTTTTTCTTAAAATATAAAATTTGACTATGTTCCTGCACAGTAAATTTTCTCCACATGGGAATATATACAATAACACTACGACAATCATCATTGTTTTTTTCCTCCAAATTACTAAAATGTCAATTGAAATTTTTTTCTTTGGTTTCTGTAAAGAAGACTGCAGCCTCAGTAATTGCTGCCCAAAGTTTTTGCTAGTCATTTATTAAAATCATAAGGACGAATCAGTTACTTTGGTATGGTTATGTGGAGCATTCATTTTCCTGGATAAACTGTTGCAGAAGCATGAGTGTTTTAGATTGTAGGAAAGTTGGTCAGACCAGGAAAATCTGGAAGAAAGTGATTAAACAAGTTATTAGATAGAGTATTGATTTACTCCTCTCCAGGAGTTAGGCACAAGGCCAGTTTTTATCTTACTCCCACAAGTAAGATGTGACCCAAGGTCGGGTCGGGAAAGTGGGGTTTAAAAATTGCCTGGGCAGCCCCGTCGGCATTCCCCGGTAGGGGCGCCTCAGGCAGTAAGCAATAAACTTACTCCTCCCCAAAGAGGGGAGGCGAAGCCTGGGAGGGTGGACCTCCTAGAACTGCACAGGACAGACCCATAGACCGGCGTAAATCAAGCCCCGAAGGCCAAGACAATACCAGTCTATGGGGTGCAGTATCCATCGGAACAGATACTACACTTTGATCTTAGTTATTAGATAGAGTAGAATTTGAAGACATTTGATCCGTTGAACCGTGAGGACTGCAGAGTGAGTTTTCTTGCGTGTATGTGATCTGTTATCTTGCTAGACTGAGGACAAACTCGTGGTTGCAATCAAAGCAATCTCATACTTCTCTCATTATTTATTCAATTAATTAATGCATCTATGTTCTCTGTTTTTGACGTCAACCTTTTGTTACTTCAGCATTTATGACGTCTGTTGTGCTGACCCTGTTTATGACTCGACACTCCTAACACTTTTAACATGTGACAGAAACCAACACAGTTTCATCCTTTCTGTGCACAGTGTCATAGAAGCCGACTAATCAGATCTCATTAAAGCATTGTATCAGCAACAACTCGCAAACACAGTATAAAAAAGAGTGCGTTTTATCACTCAGACGCTCATTCAGGATCTTTACCCCTGGTATCAACACACAACAAGACGCCGTCTCTTCCATCTCTTCCGTCTCCACTCACCACACCTGCTCCATGAATCCTTGCTAAACATTACGGCGCCATTTCACTTCCACAACGATGATAACAAGCAGCAGAAACAGCCTTTTCCCCTAAAATCTACTAGCAGACTCTGCGTCTAGAAGAGAAGAACTTGTTGCGGGACCGACCGTTGGGGTTGATCGGCCTCACAACTAAGAAAGTAGACACAGGCAAGTTACGGCAATAAAAAAGAAGAGAGGCCAATCAACCCCAACGGTCGGTCCCGCAACAAGTTCTTCTCTTCTAGACGCAGAGTAAAAAGCATCAGCGAAGGCAAAATACAGACAGCAGCCGGTATCTTTCCGAGCATGCCAGGGGTTAAAAAGACAACTGCTGCTGCTGTTGTCATCCTTTTTTAAGATGGCGTCTTTTTCAAAAGTAAACACATGGTGCGATGTGTTGAACCCCGACACCCTAAAATCCACTAGCAGACGACAAAAATTACTAGCAGCAGTTTTGCTTCCTCCTTCATCAACAATGACTACCATTGTAATCACTATTCAAACAACAACTACAGCAGATTTCAACCGATACATGCATCATCATCAGCATTAGCAGCAGCTTGTTCTCCAGCCAAAGTTCTATAGCAACTATGGCAAAAGCAACATTTTGGACAGGATAAGCATCACCTACGGTAACAATCTATCGTCTTCCCTGTCGACTCGTTGAATTATGAACTGTTCTTAATGTTATATAAATCGCATGGTAGCAAGGTAAACAGACAAAGAAATTTAGATTTAAACAATGTGTATTGATTATGAACGGATACAAGATATAAGGATGTGATGTGGGTTCGTCAGGATAGATGATCCCTCAGCGTGGACATGATGTTGTCGTTATTCTGCAATTTACAGTGTAATGTAGTTTGTGGCCGTTCGATGATTAAGATCTATCTTCCTTTGTACTAACATGTAATATCTCATGTAGTGATTGGTATGTGATTTGGTTGGCTAAAACTCGGGTAGAAATACATCGGGCGATTTAAACACTGTGCATGCGTGCTTTTTCAGTTATTTCCAAGCAAGTTTATTTGGCACCCTTTACGAACGGGTTCCTCGAGAATTGTCGCTATGATCAGATGCTGTATTGCTCTCCTCGTCTCTCGCACGCCATTGAAGGACAAGATGAAACTCCGGTGTTAAGTTATATTCCTTTGTTGTTGTTGTTGTTGGTGGTGGTGGTTATTGGCTGGAAAAGCAAAGATGGCGGTTTGGACAAACAGATGTGTATCCATGACTGGATTTATGGAATGTGTAAACTAACTTCTTTCGTGTGATGAGAAATTATCTTGTTCAGCAAATGCTGAAACACATTTAAAAGAAAGATGGCTTCTTTGACAAAACACCCACCTATTATGCGAATGTAAGCAAGATATAGGCATATGATCTATATTTACAGATTTATCTAAAGAGAAACAGGGCCTGGCTGTATTTTTGTCACTACCACAAAATATAAGAGAATGTGTTCGACATTTAGCAATAATGGATATCGGTGGAGCAAATGGACTGAATATAATTATAGACAAATTGGACGAAATTTACTCACAGGATGAAAACACGATAGCATATATGCCATTTAAGGAGTTGTATTCTAAAAAGAGTAGCCAGAGTTAATATAAATGAATTTTTGGTACGATATGAATTTCTGTATAAAAAATTACGGAAATTTGGAATTACTCTGCCAGAAAGAACCCAAGCTTTTTTTTGTTCTGAATGCAGCAAATGTATCGGAGGAAAACGAAAAATTAGCAAGAACTACATATTCAAGCTTGACATATGCAACAATAGAAGATACATTGAAGAAAGTGTTTTCCGATATTTCATCAACGGAATGTAAAACCATCTCTGCTATCAAAGAAGAAGTTGAAACAGTAAATTACAATAGATACAGAAGTATCGCGGAACAAAAACCTTACAGGGGATACAAAATAAATCCTATGACAAGGTAAGATAATGCATTGTTTGAAATGTAATTCGACTAAGCATTTTGCCTGAGATTGTACGATTTTCAATTCTAGAAACAATATCAATACTGCCGTGGATTAAAACCAGGTGAACTTTACTTTGATAATGTTTATCCATGTTATCGAACATTGATAAATGACTCTTATTCTAATGTAAAAATGTCCAATCTTGTGAAAGAGACATCGAGTATTGCAGTGTCGAACCCTGCTTGTTCACGAACTGTTGCTTGAGAACTTTGGTTTACCGTATTCTTTGATACATTAAATGACCGAGATAAGCAGTGAGTGGAAACTGTTAGGTCTAACAGAACATTTTGTTTTGGAGATGGAGTCGAGGTAAAAGCTATTAAAACAGTTAAATTTCCTGTAACAATAGGGGGTATAAAAGGTATCAGAGGTTATATTGAGACAGACATCATCAAAAATTATTTACCCCTGTTATTAAGTCATAAATCAATGAAAACTGCAGGAATACTACTAAATTTTAAAAACCACAGCTGTCACATTTTTGGCAGATATATTACATTGCAAATCACGACTTCTGGACATTATAGTTTTCCACTAAGTAATATGCTTTTGGAGGTTAAAATTATGCTCTAGAATAGAAAAAAGGAGAAAGGCTGAGAAATTACAGAGGCAGTTTGCTTATGCATCTAAAGAGAAATTAATAGCTTTGTTTAGAGGCAGTAAGGCAT
Organism: Sepiola atlantica; assembly: GCA_963556195.1. Classification (NCBI taxonomy): domain Eukaryota; kingdom Metazoa; phylum Mollusca; class Cephalopoda; order Sepiida; family Sepiolidae; genus Sepiola; species Sepiola atlantica. Next base: position 24,346,891 of record OY744553.1, on the reverse strand, counting down.
TTCATGATAAAGAATTTCTGAATCAGATCAAAGATGTTTGTGATTCTTGTTCAGTTTGACAGAGGTTTAGAAGACCCTCTCTTTGATCAGTTGTAGGAATGGCTCTTGGTAACAGGTTTAATGACACTGTATGTTTGGATTTAAAAAAAACATCGACATAACCAATGCTGGGTTCTGCACCTAATTGATACATCCATTAGGTATTCTGCTGCCAGATTGATTAAAACCAAAAAGAACAAAGAAATTATTTGCAACATATTTTTAATGTGACTGTCTTATTTTGGAGCTCCCAAGCGGCTTTTAAGTGACATTGAGGAGAGTTTAATGAGGGATACCGGCAGATGAACGAAAAGCTGAATATTGAAACATGCACAAAAGCTGCAGAAAGTCCATTCAGCAATAGTACTGTAGAACGTCACAATCTAATAATTGCTGAAGCAATGAAAAAAAATCATTAAATGATCTAAAATGTGAGCCAGAAATAGCTTTTGTCAAAAATACACTTCAGAATGATTCTGGATATAATTCAAATGAGTGTGTATTTTGGGACAAATATTAACACCTCCTCAGTTTTGAATGAGCGGTTATCTGCATTGGAAACTGCAACAACCAGTGATATGGTTAAAATAAATTTAAATGCCCTACATGCAGTGAGAAAAAGCTTCATCGAAACCAAATCACACGAAAGAATTCGGAGAGCTTTGAGATCTAATGTAAGGACTTATGTGGATGAAGGATTTGTGATAGGTGACCGTGTCTACTATAGAAGAAAAAACTACAAATGATGGTGTGGTCTTGTTTAAGTTTTGAGTAAAGAAGGTCAATGTGCATTGATCAGACATGGAGGAGCATTTTTCAGGATGCATCCATGTCGCTTGATGAAGGTAGACAAGGAATGAAGAAAATACAAATTCTTCAAATGAGATGAATTAAATCTTAGAAGAGGAAAATGAAGGACAATATAATAACAATTCAAATAGAAATAGAAAGGAATTTAAAGATAACAGTATAAAGCCAAGTAGAAACGAAGTTGTAGAATATAAATTGAAAGGGAGTGATGAAAGGAATGGATATGAGCACACAACCGAAGTCAACAGGAAAATATAGCAATTGGCTATAAAACCAAAAGCAGAGAATGAAAATCCTCTTTGTATCAATTGGGATCATGTTGATTAATAGAGAGAACTACCTCAAGTAATAGAGGGAGTAAGTCATCAGGATCATGCAGTTTTGCTTACTTCTAAACAAGAACAAGGAAAAGATGTGATAAATGCAAAGAAAAGAGAATAGGAAAATATGAAAATTCATGAAGTATATGAATTTGTGCCTGATATAGGGCAAAAATGTATATCAACAAGATGGGTGATAACAGAAAAATTTGGGAATGACAAAAAGATAATGAAGGCTTGTCTTGTTACACGTGGTTATGAAGAAGATTCCCATAACTTAAAAACATATTTTCTAATGTGCAGCTGTGAGGCTATGCATTTTGTATTGTTAACGGCCTCGGTTATGATGTGGCAGGTGGAGACTCTTGATTTTACTTCAGCATTTCTGCAAGATAATATGCTGGAGAGAGAAGTACAGGGTGGGCCAAAATAAGGGTCCTATCTTTAAATTTGAATAACTTGAATTTGAATAACTTCCACAAAATAAAAGTTAAACTCACCAAACTTTATGTGTGTGTAGACTGACCCTTCCGAGATTATTTGAAATAAACAAAACAAATTTTAGCCGAAAAACACTTCTTAAAACTTACAAAAACTAAAGTATTGTTTTTTACACTGTTTTGAGTTTTTTAAGCAAAAATAATGTTTTCTAAATTAGGGTACGTTCCTTAGGGCTAATACGGCTCATGCTTGCTTCGGAAGGGGTCCTTTACTTATTCTAAGAAAAAAAAAAAAAATCAATAAATAAAAAAGTTATGAATTTTTAAAAATAGGACCCTTATTTTTGCCCACCCTGTATTTCTTAGACCACCATCTGATGTGTGTCCAGAATCACAGGTGTCGAAGCTGAAAAGATGTATTTATGAATAAAATGATGCACTTCGTTCATGGTACAAACGAGTTAATCATTAGTTAACTGGCTTAAAAGGAAAGGTGAGTGCATACTACAAGCACTGTTTCTTTGGCATTATGCCACTGGCGACTTGATAGGCATTCTGACAATACATATAGATGATTTCATATTCTGTAGAAATGATCTATTTTTAAAAAATGTGATTGCAAAATTGAAAATGATATTAAAAATTGGGAAGCATGAAAGTGGAACATTGAAATTTTTAGGATTCAATGTTAAGCAAACAAAAAATGGGATTATTATAGATCAAAATCTATAAGCTGTTCAGCTTTATCACCAATAGACATAATAGCTGAGCAGATTAAGGAAAAATCGTTCATTTTGGTAAGCAAGCATGAAACTTGGCACGATTGCTCACAATGGTCTACTCTTCCGAAAAACTTTTGGGCCACTCAAAAATTCTAAGATGGCCGCCATTTTCAAGGTGGCCGCCATTCTGAAATCCAATATTGCTAGTTTACAAAGTATCTAACCGATTTTCACAATTTTTGAGTCAAATAGGGGATGCGAAATCGGTCAAAAATGAAGCATTTAGTTCACAAAATGATAAATTTTACCATCCGTGGCGGCCATCTTGAAAAATGGCGGCCATCTTGGATTTTTTGAGTGGCCCAAAAGTTTTTTCGGAAGAGTAGACCATTATGAGCAATCGTGCCAAGTTTCATGCTTACTTACCAAAATGCACGATTCTTCATCATTTTTTACTTAAGCTGCTCAGCTATAAATAAAGGAAAATTATTAAGGAAAAATGATAAATTGAGTCAAGAGGAGAAAACAAAGCTAAAGAGATTGACAGGTCAAATGATGTGGGTATCCACCCAAACTCGACCAGATGTATCATTTGATGTGTGTAGAATAAGTAATATCGGAAAATCTCTAAAAGTGAAGTTACTCTTCAAGTAAAACAAGTTACTAATAAAGTTAAAATCAAGGACAGGTTCCGTATCGCTTCCCCAGCTTGAGAAACCTTCAGATTTGAATATTGTTTAATGCCAACTCTGCTAGTTTGGAGGGTGGTTTCATCATCTTTGTTTGTGGCAAAATGAACAGAATGGCTCCTATATGCTGGTCATCAAAAAAAACTTGACCGTGTAACAAAAAGTCAGAGATTCAGAGCTGATGCTGGCATGTTGATAGCCACTATGTTTCAACAGATATTCAGACTACCTAGATTGCCTGAAGTTCTTTGTAAAATGGACAATGTGTCTCTGGTAGATACTTTAAAGTCATCAAATCATGTGAGCGACCGGCGTCTGAAAGTTGATGTGGCCAGAGTGAAGGAAATGATGGTGAAGGAGGAAATCCAAACTGAATGGATCAGGGGCCGAAAACAGGTCGCAGATTGTCTGACGAAGATGGAGCCTCTCCTGAAATTCTGAAATACTTGTTGCAATGATGACTTGTTTTTACTTTTGTTGTTTTACTTTTGTTTTTTGTTTTTTATGGAACTCTAGTCTTCACAAGAAGACACCAGCATTGTTCAGTTATCTCGCTTGTATTAAGGTATAAGAGTTCTATTCCTTTGTGATAAGTTTTTAGAGTGATCTCCTTTGCTTGTGTTTGTTGGTTATTGGCTGGGAAAACAAAGATGGCGTTTGAACAAACAGACGTGTGTCCATGACTTAATTTATGTAAAGAGTAAACTAAGACTCAATTATTTTTCTATCGTCTATGCCTGCAAACCGAACCAACCTGTCTACTGTCTTCTGTTCTTGTGCTACTAACTCATTCTAATTCCTATTCTGTGTTGACAAAACTGTTAAATAAAGTTGATATAATTGTAGAGAAGATGATTGTCGTTTTAAATTGAACCTAGGGACCCTCTCTTTTCTTCTTCATCTCAACCAATCCCAGTCAGATGAACACAGATGCACCGATCCTACTACAGGAATGGCGATCTCTGACAAGCATCTCATCAACCCATAACCTCTACATATGTTTACAATCTATTTTCTTTTGTGCAAGTTTGTTCTTACACGCAGAGTGATTGGTAAATTATCCCATCAGAACACTTTGTATAGGAGGCTGAACTGTTGTATACTGGTTTTCCGCTTTTTATTTTAGAAAACAAATCCTAGTGAACCTAGTTCCACTTTTATGCAGTTTGGAACCACAAAAATAAGGCACACTTGGTTGATGGTCCCCATAATAAGAACAGGGAGAGAGCATGTCGGCGTCACTGAACAAAATGAGATCTAAAATCGTAATATTAACAGTCACATATTTATTTCTTTGAAATAAATACCACCTTTATATTTTGCTTCACACACGAGTTTGTTTTTCCTTCTTTGCCATTATCGTATTTATGTCTGTGTCTCCTTTCTTAGTTGTAAGACCAGTCAAACAGCGACCGGACACTGCAACATGTTATAATGGATCTCTTCCTAATGTCTTCAAACTTTTTCAGTGGCTGACATAACCCGTTGTGACCTAATTTAGTTGGGGGGATGATTGGTTTTGAAGAACGTCACGATGAAGAAAGGCACTTTACAAAGTTGGACATGTCTGGATTATAAAAAAAGGGAGTTAGCCCCTTTCTCCCCCAAAATAATTCTCTTCTTATCCATCACGACATCCCCGCTTATTCTGAAAAAGGTCCTATTTGATTGGCCAAGACGATTCTCCTTGACACTTAATTTTGGCGGGCTGAATCAAAAAAGCCGTTATTCTTTCTTTTTTGAATCCGTTCATAGTCCAGTCAACAAGTAAGGAAGATTTTTACTTAATTTGAATACGACGACTTGGCAATCTGATCAATTGAGAGGGCCGTCAATCAGTTTTGCAAGACTTTTCAGTATTATTATTATTCAATTTAACAGTATTAACACAAATTGTCTTTTATCTCTGTCTTCTGTGTCTTCATTCTTTCTTTCAGCATTTTTCTGACTTCAGCAAGCGATAACTGTTAAATCTCTTTAGGATGCATCTGACTGAAATTGAATATTGAATAAGAAAAGGGTCACCATCTTCCATGAAAAACACCAAATATCTCCACTAAAATATGAATCAACTTTATTCAAAGGGAACATTGGAACATAAAGAGAGTTGCAAGGTCGGTTGGCTTTTGTCGCAAACAGAATGTGGTATTCTAGAGTTCCATCTCGCCTGTGCGCTTCTGGCGCAAGGCGAGAACAGGATAGGACGTCTTGTTGGTACAAAATCTACTTGGGAACTGATTTGCATCTTCCCACTGACGAGGTGTGCAGAAATCAGTAGGCTTCGAGTGCGTATGTCAGTGGTGCACTAATCGCCTGTGTATTAATACGCTGATGGAACTACAACTTGACATAACGCAAGATATTTCGCGTACATACCTGGCACACGCTAGGAAGTAAGTGTAGTATCTGTTCCGATGGATACTGCACCCTATAGACGGATGTCGTCTTGTCCTTCGGGGCTTGATTCCACCTGTCTGTGGGTTTGTCCTGTGCAGTTCTAGGAGGTCCACCCTCCCAGGCTTCGCCTCCCCTCTTTGGGGAGGAGTAAGTTTATTGCTTACTGCTTGAGGCGCCCCTACCGGGGAATGCCGACGGGGCTGCCCAGGCAATTTTTAATGGCCAGAGTGCTCACTTTCTCGGGCGCTGGCTTTTCAAACCCCACTTACTCGACCCAAGCTGTGGTCACATCTTACTTGTGGGAGTAAGATAAAACTGGCCTTGTGCCTAACTCCTGCAGAGGAGTAAATAAATATAAACAAAATAGATACTCATGTAACTGCTACAGTTATAAAAGAATTGTTCGGTGTCTTGTCATATTTTTCTGACGTCAGCACTTTGTGACGTCATCCATTGGAGATAAATAAGATAACAAACAAGATCCACAGAGTTTTCGTTTAGCTTTTCATTCTCCACCTTCCGACCGTGTGTGACATCTTGTCGTGGTGGAAGGGAGATAAATATTAGTTTTCGTAGCATATTATAGATAGATATAGTAATATACGAGATAGATAGATAGATAGATAGATAGATAGATAGATAGATAGATAGATAGATAGATAGATAGATAGATAGATACTGCTTCTAAAAGGTAGAGGGTTGTCTATTGCAAGAAAAGTGAAAATTGTAGCCATACTTTTCTTTAAAATACAAAGAAAAATAAAACGTTGCTTCATTAAACTTATCGTCTGCTTTCGGGTGCAGCGGACATTACCGAGAATTAACGATGCTGGTTTTCATAACTTCGGACCTTACCGTGGATCTATTCTGCGTAGGTATCTATTGTTGTTTTCCATTATATACTGTTGATTATTCCATATCTAATCCGTAGATTTAAAATAATGAATAATTAATTAAAAAATATGTTTTGACGTTTCGTTCGTTCGTTCGACATTTTTCGCTGACGCGACAAACTGACTTTAAATATGGCTGTCCATGTTGACAACTTTCGGAATAATAATACTTACGTTTTATCAAATTCCAAATCGCGAGTTTTTCAGGGTTGCTGCGGAGACACACTTTTAATCGACTTTTCGAAGGTAAATTGAATTTTCAGTAGTTTAATGAAGAATAGCTATTTTGCTGAATACAAAATACATGTAAACAATGTGAAAAAATATTAGCGAACAAGTAAATCAAAACGTGTGAATGTTATTTTAAAAACAAACTTTAATTTCGTTTATTGTCGAAATTAATTCAGTTTATTCACATTTTCGACATTGTTTTGATAATGTCATAAAATGAGTTACACATAGAGAATAAAAAAGGACATTAAGTAAAACGCCAGCTAGATCGCTTTTAAATTCGCTTTCCAACAATAATTGATGACAGTAAAAAAAGTAAATAATTATTTGCCATATCTAAACAAAAAGGATAATCATTACTATTACCGACATAAATTATTTTAAAAGAAATACCGTTGGGAAATTAGTAAAAAAAAATCTATTTTACTTTACCTACTCCTTTGTGACCTATTTGCGTTATTTTTATTTATTTTAATATTTCATATTTAAAAGATGTTTTGGTACTTCTGTAGTTTACTTATCGTGCTATTTTTTAGATGGGATTTTCAAGTTAAATTCAATTTTTACGGTTCGTAAACTGCAAAAGTGCCAAAGTTTTAAGCAATTAATTTGCCGTAAATAGAGAGACTGTAAGTAAAATAATCCGGTTATGGATTTACACGCAGATTAGGATCCAAGCTAACCCTAACCATAACACGAACCGACACCAAGTCGATTTTAGTTTGGGTCCTAATCTGCATAAGTACCTAACATTGCTTTAAACTTCTCTTAAATATTAAATTTATTGGTACTCACGCCAATGACAATAATGCCAAAATCTTTAAAAAAATAAATAAATAAAATGCCCTATCACTAACCCTAAGTCCGGGAGGCAATCTAAAAAATCTCTCACTGTCTGTCTTATGTTTTTCTGTGGGTCGGCTATTTTATTCAGAATCGTTAAACTTTTTTCCTTTTTTTTTTTTAGTAAAAGCTCATTTGACTAAAAAATATGAACTTGAATTATTACACTTTCTTAGCTCACATCTTTCTCGACTTGTTTATAAAGATAGCGACTATATTTTTCCGACCAAGATTTAATTTCTGTATTTCATGTGACAGTGCCAAGAGGGGTTGTCTGGTGGGCTTTGCATAAACTAGGGGAAAACGAGTGGTTGGTGAAGGTTGTTCAAGCAATATAAAGTTGTGTTAGAACGTGTTAACAGCACGTGTAGTGACAGCTTTAATGTTAAAGTAGGAGTACATCAGAGTTCTGTACTGAGTCCGTTGCTTTTCATTTGTGTCTTAGACACATTGTCCAAAGAGTTTCGTACGGGTTGTCCGGAATGGATGCTGTATGCTAATGATTTCGTCTGTGAAACAATGGAAGAGATACTTGTTAAGACTTGGAGGAATGCTATGGAAAGTAAAGGTCTGAGAGTGAATGTTACCAAGACCAAAGTTATGATCAGTGTCTGTAATGTTGGAAAGCTCCCCAAAAGAAAAGTTCCCTTGCTCTGTTTGCGAAAAAGAAAACCTGGTGCAATTCATCTTTTGTGGTACTTGTAAGCATTGGGTAGACAAGATGTGCAGTGGAAGTACTGGTAGATTGAGAGACAATAACCAGTTTTTGTGCAAGAAGTATAAGACAATGGAGATGGATGAGAATTCAGATGTTGACAAAGTATATTTGGATGGCAAAGGTATTGAGGTTGTTCAAGTTTTGTTACCTTGGTGATAACACTGAAGCACAGGGTAGAATAGGTGCTAGTGTGATTGCAAAAATTAAGAGTGGATGGACTCAGTACAGAACTCTGAACTTATGAGTCCGTAAACATTGTCCAAAGAGTTTCGTATGGGTTGTCCGGAATAGATGCTGTATGCTAATAATCTTGTGTAAGAACGTGTTAACAGCACATGTAGTGACAGCTTTTCTGTAGGGCGGCTATCGAAGAGTCTATCAGGCATATATACGCAGTGTGATGATGTATGAAAGAGAAACCTGGCCAGTGAGAGTTGAGGACATACGTTGCATGGAGAGAAATGATATGAGAATGATACGGCAGATGTGCAATGCAAGTCTTAAAGACAGACTTAGTTCTGATGACCTCAGAGGAAGATTAAATCTGGACAGTATAGAGATGTGTGCAAAGCAGGACACTTTAATGGTTTGGCCATGTTGAAAGAATGAATGAGAGTTCTTGGGTTAGTAGATGTAGAACAGTTGAAGTAACAGGTTCAGTTAACCGGGGAAGATCAAGGAAAACTGCGATAAAGATAGATTTGAGAGAAAGAGGGATAAATAAAGACCTGGACAGAAATAGGTTAGTTTGGAAGTCAATTTTTTAAAGCTGTCCAACGCATGCCAGCATGTAAAGTAGATGTTAAACCGAAATATGATGATGATGATGATGATTAGAGAGTGAAATTGACTTTTAACGGTCTCTAAACAAATTGACTGTTCCGAACGTTTTAAGTTTATTTATTTGTTTTTACATTAAATATCTTGTCTTTTTAAATTGCTGGTAACATTGTTTATCCCAAAAGCCGTTAAATTCTTCATTTTAGAATAATTTGTGTAGAAGTAGAAAACACACTTTAAATCAAATGGAGGAAAAAACATAAATACATGTGTGGACGGTATGAATTTGTTACTGAAACAAAGAAAGGAAATTAGATTTGGCGTTAAAACGGCTGCTCCTGATAATATTCTAACAGTAGATGAAAAGCTTAGAGCATACAAACATGGGTGCTTGTTCACTGTTTCGGCCAGACGGAAAAATTATTTATATATGAAAATAATATCATGTACTTACTCAGTGGTATTTTATTGTTCAATGTTGGAAAAAGTAGAAAAAATTATCCACTAGAATTTTAATTACAAGTATTTTCCCATTTCACGTATTATAGCAATCGCTTCGATGAGTATGCCTCCATCTTGTTTCGTTGAACACAATTCAAGGGCAGATAATTTGCAAGGGCAGATAATCCGCATTTTTTAAAAAACAGAAAACAAGAAAAGGGGTTAGGGTTTAGGGTTAAGGTTAGTATTTCTATTAAAAATTACGTGATTATCTGCACTTCGCGTTATTATCTGCCCTTGCAAATTATCTGCCCTTGAATTGTGTCCAACAAAACAAGATGGAGGCATAGTCATCGAAGTGACTTGTACGATTAGGAAAATGGAAAAATATTTGTAATTAAAGTTCTAGTGGATAATTTTTCCTACTTTTTTCAATATTGAACAATAAAATACCACTGAGTAAGTACATAATATTGTTTTCACACATAAATAATTTTTTCGTCTGGCCGAAACAGTGAAAATGCACACAAACATGTGAAATAAGCACATACATCACTATATGTTGATGTCTTACAACTTCTTACATAGCTGCTGCTGCTGCTTCCTTCAATGTGTGTGTACACATGAAATTAACATATACATTAATTTTTCATAATGTCACTCATATGCAGTTTTTATTGATACTTTGAAATTACAGCTGCTTTTGTGTGTTTGTTAAGCAAGTTGAACTTCTGCAGAGATCTCATGAAAATTTTGCCTCAGGATTGTCTGATCCGCATGGAGTCCTCTTTGTTGGTCGCAGTTATTCGTTAACCTGCAGGATTACAGGTTTGTACCCCCAAATCCGAAAGCAGCAAGGCTCAGCGGTTGCATGTAAAGTCGGGGAAGATTTGACCCAAAACACACAAAGTTATGGTGCAGAAGCAACATTGCCATTTTCACTCCATTGATTTGTGGTTCCGTGCCTGACACATTTTTACTTATCACATGCAGAGGCAGAAGGTGACAAATCCTCATGCCGACCCCTGAATTTACACAAGAGCTCGATTAGCTGGATTGTGGCCCTAATACCTCTTGGTAGCAAACCTGTTGACCACGTGTCGTCTTGCTAGTAACTGGAGTTCCAGATGACATAACTCTGACACTACATGTTGTGTTGGTGCTTTGTAGTTGGGGTAACAAGACTTTCGGCCAACCCTGTACAATACTTTGAAATGCCACCATATGTTGTACATTTTTGCAAAGTTTAAAACTTTATTAAACTTGTTTTGTAAAACTATTTCTTTTCTACTTTTTCTTTGCATATCTCATCGAAATAATGTTAATTCTATAATTAACTTTTCAGATGGAGTTCTATCCCCAATTTCTGCCTGAACCATGCATTACTTGGAGTGACTCAAATCTGTGGCAGTTGCTGTTTTCAATCTTAATACTACTTCCTGCTTGGACTTTAGTAAGTTTATTGGTCAACCAATTATGTTTTCATCAGGAAAATATTTACAGTTAAAACAAACATTGCTCAGACCTATATATGATTAACAAAAGATTTGGTGCAAATAGGATCCAACTCCATTACAAGACTACAGGGTGTTCTCAATAAATTTTATATTTTGTTATATTCTTTCTTTTCAGAGCTATTTGAAGTATTTAATAGCAGTAAAGTGCAACGGATAGCTGTTTATATGTACTATTAGTGGAATTAGAATATTTGATATTCCATTTTATATTTTTTTGTGACAATGCACATGGTGAACATGGGCGCTGCCATCTATGATAAGTATATTCTTGGGTAGACATGATGGTCGGAAATAAACGGGGAAGAAGACAATGATAAAGAGACCAGTAATGATAAGAATACAACTGCAAGGATATACCTGAACTGTCGGATAAGAACGTGAGAGCTTGAGAATGTACATGATATACAACTTACTTATATGGAGAAGGTGCCATGTTGAAATGACTAGCCGTTTTGTGAGTCGCATCTCAACGCCTTAAAGCCAATTCTCATCTAGACGATGGAGAGCCAAGCGATATGTGTAACCATGTACAAAAACAGAGAACTGAGTCAGACACGTCTGTCCAGCTCCAACTCAAGGAATAGTGGATAAATATTTACAGTTAAAACAAACATTGCTCAGACCTATATATGATTAACAAAAGATTTGGTGCAAATAGGATCCAACTCCATTACAAGACTACAGGGTGTTCTCAATAAATTTTATATTTTTTTATATTCTTTCTTTTCAGAACTATTTGAAGTATTTAATAGCAGTAAAGTGCAACGGATAGCTGTTTATATGTACTATTAGTGGAATTAGAATATTTGAGTGATAACTAAGGAATTGATTCAAGGGACACAACGCTGAATACGGCATAATTGTGTTGACACCCTGGTTCTCGTTAGATCATCGAAGTTAAGCAACGTGGAGCCTGGCCAGTACCAGATGGGTGACTATTTGGAAATGCTAGGTGCTGTAGGTCATCTTCCCATGACCAGGATATACATGCAGCTGGGGACTGCTTGTGAATTTCATATTCCCTGTAAACTTCCTTCTTTGGAGGAAGTCGGCATAGCCCGCCCAGGGCTAATATCACATCAGGTGTTACTGGTTCATTTTTTTTTTAACGCTGAATATACAACATAATCACGTTGACACACCAGTTTCCGTTAGATCACTGAAGTTAAGCGATGTTGAACCTGGCTAGTACTAAATGGGTGACCATTTGGGAATACCAGGTGCTGTATGTGGTCTGGGGAGGACATGGGCTCCACCAGGTTCTATCATGGCCACTGAAAAGTTATGACAGATAAAATATCTGCATGACTCCTCGACGACATCTCTTGATGTTATGGGATATTGATGGATGGAATATATTGAACTAACCATGTTATTGAAAGTTGGAGAGGATGGATGGTTGAAAAGCACTGGAATATTGAAAGAAAGTGACCTGCATCATGATGATTGATGCTGAATGAAAAAATTTGCAAATCATAGCCACATCTCAGTGCTCCTGTCCGTGAGATGTGAGCTGGATAATTGCAACAGAAATGTGGAAGCAGTGGCTAGCAGGAAGGATCATAGCAGGCGTTCTGACTGTGTCCGTTCAACAAAATTTGTCAAAGCTGCAAAAAAAAGTGATGCAAGATTCAGGCAAGCAATGTGGACTTTGGCGAAAGAGATAGACATTGGAGTGGTTACTATGAAGAAAGTATCACAAAAGCCAACTACTCACCGACAAGGCTCAAGAGAAACAACTTACAACAGCCAAACTCCTTAACAAGGTAAAACGCCTAGTCGAGCCAGAGATACTCTGGTTGTTTGCAGATGAGAAGAGAACAAGAGGTGGCTAACGTACAGTTGTCATGAAGTCCGCCATGGAAAAAAGACAATACGTGTGGCAGCAAGACTCGGCTTCATATCACACTACCAGGAAAACCCAGAAGTGGCTGTCTGAGAATTTCAATGGCTTCACCAATCCCAACATCTTCCCGCCCCCAAACCCATGACTGATTGCAACCCCGTATACTATTACATGTGGGTGCAGTTGAGAAAGACACCAACCTTACCGCCTGCATGATCAAGGTTGAGCTGATTGCCAGGTGTTCAGGTGTCTCTTAAAGGAACCCTGACGGCTGCATATTTCAGGTTCAGATCTTGCCTCAAGACCGTAGTGGGAGCTCAGGGCGGCTTCTTCGAGTGAGCTGTGTTCGGCAATAGATCTTCTAAAAGATGCACTTTGAATTTTGTGTACTTATCCAGATTAGGACCCAAGCTAAAATCGACTTGGTTCCAGTTAGTTAGCTTGGGTCCTAATCTTGATAAGTACCAAATTTTGAGAATACATCCATTATTGGTCAAATCTATCATTTTTTCTTTCTTTTCCAAAAAGTGTAAAATTTATCCCGAACATCCTGTATTTCTGTGCAAAGTTGTATGTAAACAAAAAGGTTTCATGTAAATTACTAAAAACAAAAAATAAGGTAGATGATGCCAAAAGAGACATGCTATTTCAAATTAGATTTAAATATAATAAACCATGAATTACCATGAGCTTTGCTATAGATTTCCTCAAAATTGAACAGGTCATCAAATGGAGAAAGGCGTTTTGGTAGAAGGAGAATAATTGCAACGTTTGTGACACAAAAACTAAACGTTCTTGCTTGGACGTGTGAAATTAAGATGCTGCACTGGATCTCCGTATCATAAAGAACAGCAGTCTTCTTTTTTTAATCAAATATCTTAAACTTAGGAATTCCTGTTTCCTGTGACGCATGAGGCAGTCAAAGTGATCCATCACATTCAATCTGCAGCCAGATCCACAGTTTCTGCCCGTTGCTTGCAAATCTCTCTTGATTGTTTGCTTCCATTTCATTTTGGTCTTCCTCTTCTTTTCCCATAAGGAGTCCACTCAAACACTTGGTTAGCAATTCTCTCTGGAGCCAATCTTAGGGCATATCCGAGACAGCTTAGACATCACTTGCAGATTATTGATGATACAAGCTGTTGATTAGTGCAGTCTTTGACTTCCTGGTTAGTAATTTGAGAACTCCATTTGATCCCTAGAATCTTTCTAAGGCATTTGGAATCAAACGTATCTAACTTACTCTCTTGGTTTATTTTGAGATGCCAAGTTGCTGTTGTAAAATCTTAATTTAGATTTGAGGGAAATTTTTTTTGTTTTCCAAATCTTGCAGAGCTGATTAAATACCGCTGAGGCTTTTCCTATTCTGCACTGCAATTCGTCGTCCATATTGCCTCCCTTGTTTTAAGAGCTTCTTAATTAGGTTAAGTTGTCAACTATAGTTATTTCATTTTTGTCAATAAAGACGTTTGTAGATGGCTGGTGTGTCCCAGAGAAGATGTTTTTAGTTTTCTTAGCACTGATATTGAGACCAATGTTTCCTACTTCAGCTTTGACCTTGTTGACAATGCCTTGTAGGTCAGTTGTATTCATTGCGAGTGCAGCAATATCGTCTGCAAAATCTAGATCAGAAAGTTTACAATCTTTGACCCACATTATACTCTGATCCTTGGGGCTCCTTTTGTAATACTCAATCAATGACTATGGCAAAGAATAATAGAGAAAGCAAACATCTTGACAGACTCAAGTGATCACCACAACCAGTCACTGAAACCATCTTCTGTTTGTATGTAACATTTGGAGTTTGCATGAATTTGTTTTATTGCAATGATGACTTTTTTTCGGCAGTCCATACTTGTGCAAGATGTTCCAGAGTGATAACACAACTGATTAAAATATCTGTGGTCCTATGAATTGGCTACTTACTAGACCACAACTCTAGCATTTCATCTTAGATCATGGTCATGAATTGGAAAAAAACTATTTGAATGACATCTGCACTTAATATCTCATCACTAACCCTGTAAAATAGGTGCAATAGAATCAAATGAAAGTATGTTCAACTTCAGAAAGTACAATGTCAACAGAGTCATTGAACCGCACCGGGTCTTTGGGAGTTACAATCCCACAGACAGGGTGGTTTTCCTATTGGCAGGAAAGAGGAAACTCCATCCCTTGATTAAAAATGAATATATTTTGCTAGCAACTGCAGTTATATCAGACTACCGGAAACCATAGGATAAGTTAGAATAAAAGGGGTACCAAAACCTGCCTGTCAAACATAGCCTAAATTGATTGGGCTGGCTTGTCTAGGGAGACCTTATTTAACATGTCTGGAGTCTATGATTTTTACATGCCGCAATAGAATGTCTCCTTTTTCCTACGTGTGACGTCACAATCGCACCTGTTCATACCAAGTCTTATTACAATATAATAATACTGATTTATTTATTTGTAGATATATTTTGTCCAGAAAATGTATGAAAAAGGTAATAAATTTGTTTCTTTTTTTCCTTAGATATGTTCGCTTTCTCTGCAAAAAAGGAAATTGCAGAATACACAACTTGGTGATAGAATAACTGCATTAACAACAGCCGTGTTTTTAATACTATTTTTTATCAGGTAGGTAGCATAGTTTCTTATTCTTTTCCAACCCTTTTTTTAAAAAAATTTTTAATTTTTAAAAATTTAAAAAAAATAAAAAAAAAATTTTTTTTATCAGGTTCGTAGCATAGTTTCCTTACTCTTTTCTAACTCTTTTAAAAAAAAAATTTTTAATTTTAATTTTTTCAATTTTTAAAATTTTTAATTTAAAAAATTTTTTTAAATATTTTTTTTATCAGGTTCGTAGCATAGTTTCCTTACTCTTTTCCAACTCTTTTTTTAAAATTTTTTCAATTTTTAAAATTTTTAATTTAAAAAATTTTTTTAAATATTTTTTTTTATCAGGTTCATAGCATAGTTTCCTTACTCTTTTCCAACCCTTTTTTTTCTGCTGAAAAACTGATATTCATTTCTTCCACTTTGAGATTATCAATGTTTTGTCTTTCTATCATTGTTTGATAATGTAAAAAACATATGAATAGATTGTACCTCACCAACTGTCAGCAAAAAGTTGCCGCTGGCTGACATGACTGCTGCAACATGAAAATAACAATTATGAAAATGGTGCGTCGATTGGGACAATAGCCATGCCTACACTTTGAGTTGGATTAATTCCAGAGTTTTTAAGTTATTTAAAAAATGTGTTTTTTTTTGTTTGTCACGCAAAAGTTTCAAATAACATTTTCACATGTCACTTGAATGTACACATCATCATCGGTTCGAAGTCTGTTTTACATGCCGGCAGCTTTTAGAAATTGACTTCTAAACTAACCTATCTCTAGCCAAGTTTTTATTTATCCCTCTTTATCTCAAATCCATCTTTATCATTTCCTCCCATATTTTCCTTGGCCTTCCCCTGCCACCTCAACTGATTTACATCTATTAACCCAAACACTCATTCATTCTTGTAATGTGACCAAACCAACAAAGTCTCCTGTTCTGCACAGATCTCCATATATTGCATACTCTTTGTAGTGGAAAAATTAAAAAAAAAACAAAAAAAAAAAAACATAAGACCTACCCGTAATCTCGTCGGGTGGACGTGAATCTCGCGAGATTTCTATTAAACTCCAAAAATGGCGGGTATAAGTAATGCTGTATTGTCTTTGTTGGTTCAGTTCCTGATTGAGACCAGTGAAGGTGGAGGTCGGATTGGGTGCCCCAGGAAGAGAGACAAGAAGGTGTTTTTTTTTCGGACGACAAGCTATTCCGGCGGCCTACCTACATAACAGGATGGGTGATAGAATCAAATTAAGCAGTGACGTATTGAAGGCGTACGCTGGTGATGGAGACGTAGTGCGATGGCTGTCAAAATTGAAGATGGTCGCAAGATTGCAGAAAATTGAGGATGTGGCAACCTTGATTCCATTATATTTGGAAGGAAATGTACTTTCGGTCTACCTGGAAATGAATGACGCTGAACAAGACGACGCAGATTTGATAGAGGCAAGACTAAAGACCGCTTTCGCAGAAAGCGTTTTCAACGCCTATAGCAAAATGCGCAGGATCACACGGACAGGGGAGCCAGTAGATGTCTTTGCGGCGGAGATCCGGAGACTAGCGGGACTGGCGGGTTATGCAGGGATGAGCCTTGAAAAAACGGTGAAAATGACGTTTGTGACTGGTCTTCCTGATAGTGTGTCCACAGAGCTGCAGAGACTGACAATGATCGAGAGCATGAACATGGATGAAGTGCTGACCCATGCCAGGGTGCTGACAAAGAAGAGTCACCAGTTGGAGGCAACCGCGAGTGTAAGCCTGATGGGAGGGAAGTCCGCAGTTAAGGAGAATCTCTCGTGGGGGCGGTCACCTGGAAAAGCCCCAGTGAAATGTTTTCGATGCCAGAGGCCTCATTTTGTACGGGACTGCCGAGAACCTAAGCCTGGCATAACCTGCTTCCATTGGGCATATCAGCCGAACCTGCACGGTGCAGGGAAATGATTAGAGGGGTGCCATAGCGCCAGTGGCTACCCCCCCTATCAAGTGACGGTGCATAGGACTGCATTACCACAGGTGGAGGTCACCGCAAACGGGAAGAGAGCCAAAGCCCTGGTTGATACCGGCTGCACGACCATGTTTGTGACAACGGATGTTGCTAAATCTTGGCATGGTACGACCAGTGTGAGGGCGGTTGATGGCCGTGAGGTGATGTGCCGAGGAATGTGCACTGTGAGAATAATAGTGAGAGAGACCGAACTTGAGGTGAGGGCAATTGTGATGGAGCGGCTTGTTGCAGGTGTTGATGTTGTGTTGGGCCTGGATGTCATCGATCGACTAGGGGGTGCTATGTTTAGCATGGGCATGATCACATTTGGATGCGAGCGCCCAGTCGGATTGGCAGGAATGGAGAGTGTTAAAGCCAAGAAGGCGGAACCGTGCCAAATCAAAGACAAAGACTTTCAGGCCAGTTTTGATGGAGATAAGTGGACGGTGGAATGGCGTTGGGTTTCAGAGCCGCCAATACTAAAAAATCAAGTTGGGTGCTACGTAAGTACTCTGAATGGTGACACAAGGGCTGAATTTGAGAAAGAGATAGCGAGGTGGATTGAGGAAGGTATCCTTGTACCATGGTTCGGGGAAGCAGACGGAGTCCTACCACTCATGGTGGTAGTCCAGCCCACCAAAGGGAAGGTTAGGCCAGTATTGGACTACAGAGAGCTAAACCAGCATATTGCTTGCCACACAGGGGACGGTATCGACGTTTGCGAGGAAGTAATGCGAGAGTGGAGGAAGATAGAGCGGGCAAGCAAGATTGTGGACCTAAAATCAGCCTACCTCCAGATACACATGGACGAGAAGCTATGGCAATACCAGCTGGTTAAGTTCAAGGGTCAGACCTTTTGCTTGACAAGGTTGGGTTTTGGGCTCAGTTCTGCACCCAAAATTATGATTGCAATTTTGAAAACAGTGCTGGGGAAAAATAACGAGGTGGAGAGGGCCACAAGCTCATATATTGATGACATCCTGGTCGAGGAAGGAAAACTGTCCGCGGAAAGTGTTAGCAATCACGTTGGAAGATATGGGTTGATTGCGAAGCCACCTGAGCCACTAGAAAATGGCATGGCCCTAGGACTAAAGCTGCAAAGGAATAAGGAGGGGACGTTGATGTTCGGACGGGGTAATGAGGTGCCCGATATCTCAGACGGACTGACTAAGAGAGAGCTGTTCTCCATATGTGGGAAGCTGGTTGGCCATTACCCCATTTGCGGGTGGCTCAGAGTAGCATGCAGCTATATAAAAAGGCGGACCGAAGACGGCCGCTGGGATGACACAGTGACTGAGGATGTTGTGCAGTTGATACGCGAGGTGGTGGAGGAGGTTAAGGTGGAAGACCCCGTCAAAGGAAAATGGCGTGTCGAACGGGGCAAAGAAGGTGTGATCTGGTGTGATGCTAGCTCTCTGGCTCTCGGTGTGCTGCTTGAAATTGGAGGAGCAACAGTGGAGGATGCCGCTTGGCTACGCAAAAGGAATGACCATGCCCACATAAATGTTGCAGAGCTCGAGGCTGCAGCAAAGGGAGTGAACCTGGCTCTAAAGTGGGGCTTGAAAAATGTAGAGTTGAAAACGGACTCGGCCACAGTGGTCTCCTGGATCCAGTCAGAAGTCTCAGGAGACAGGAGAGTAAGGACCAAGGGAGCAGCTGAGATGCTGATCAAGCGTAGGCTCGGGATTTTGGGAGACTTGATTCGTGAGTTTGGACTGAGAGTGTCGGTTACGCTTGTCCCAACTCAAAAGAACAGAGCAGATGCCCTGACCCGAGTAAAGAAGGCCTAGCTCAAAGAGAAGGATGCAGCGACTGTGTGCGCCGTTAGTGAGGAAGCGAGAGAGCTGCATGAAATGCACCACTTTGGGAAAGAGAGGACACTTTTTCTTGCAAGAAAGGTGAACCCGAGTGTGACAAAGGAGGCGGTTAAAGAGGTGGTGGAACAATGCAGAGAGTGTCAATCAATTGACCCTGCCCCATCCAGGCACGAGAGAGGGGAATTACAGGTGACTGAAACTTGGAAACGGCTGGCCATTGACGTCACGCATTATAGGAACGATATATTCCTGTCAATGGTCGACTGTGGACCTGGGAGAGTGGCAATCTGGCGTAAGTTGAGAGCGGAAACCGCGAGTGAAATCTGCTGAGCCGTGGAGGCGGTGTTTTTGGAGAGGGGGCCAGTGGAGAAAATATTACTGGATAATGGTGCCACCTTCCGCTCTGAAGACTTTGCAGAGCTGTGTGCCAGGTGGGGAACCCGGCAATTTTTTCGGGCTGCATATCGACCGGGAGGAAATGGGATTGTCGAAAGGCATCACCGAACCATAAAGGCTGTTGCAGAGAGAGGCGGTATTTTGGTACAACATGTCTCCAAAGAGTGGTCAAGATGAAGAGTCAGTGCCGCATCAGTCAGTCTTTCGGTATGAGTGCCGTCATCCTCTTGCTAGAACGAACATGAATGAAGAGGGACAAGGATCCATCACAGTTGGTGAAGAAGTGTGGGTCAAGCCACCGGGAGCTCTATGCACTACACGTTGGGGACGAGGAAGGGTAACGCATGTACAGTCTGTAAACAATGTGAGTGTTGATGGGATGCCGCGACACGTGCTTGACATACGTTGTGTCTCTCTGCCATCAAATGGAGATGCTGAGGAAGAAGCCGGTGAACCCCCATTGGAAGAACCCCCGCGACGCTCTAATCGTGAGAGGAGACAACCTGTCTGGATGGCTGACTATGCAGGGTAGATGTGATTTTAAGATCACGGGGGCATGTAGTGGAAAAATAAAAACATAAGACCTACCCGTAATCTCGTCGGGCGGACGTGAATCTCGCGAGATTTCTATTAAACTCCAAAAATGGCGGGTATAAGTAATGCTGTATTGTCTTTGTTGGTTCAGTTCCTGATTGAGACCAGTGAAGGTGGAGGTCGGATTGGGTGCCCCAGGAAGAGAGACAAGAAGGTGTTTTTTCGGACGACACTCTTTTTATTTGTTTTCTAATTAACCTTTTCTGCATTGACCAATATCAATATAGCATAACTTGATGTAAAAATGTTTACATAACATTAATGAGATTTAGCTGATATTCTCTTTTGCCTGACTGCAGTGTAATGACAGATCAACGATTAGATGAATCTGCAATGTGAAATTTGACCAAACCCAATAAATTAGGTCGAATGATTTGTTGAAAGCACTACATTTACACAGCATAGATGTTGTGCTAAGGATTCATTAGTTGTCCTGTTATGGTCATGTAAAGTGTTCGACCTTCTGGATAAACTATCGCAGAAGCATGGAGGTTTTGAATTGCAGAAAGTTTGCCCGGCCAAGAAAGACATGGAAGCAAATGATTGGACAAGACCATAAAGAGTGGAGTTTGGAGACAGTTGACAAGCTTGCGAAATATAAAAAAACGTCTGATCCTTGGACAAGGGAAAAATGATGCGAGAAAGATCATCATATTTGGTTAACATCCATTTTACAAGCTGACATGTAAAATGGACGATTTGTAGAAATTGGCTTTCAAACTAATGTATCCCAGCTCGTTTATTACCCCTTTTTCTTTCAAGTCCATATTTATCACTTCCTTCCATGTTTTCTTTGGCCTTTCCCTGGTCTTTCTCTCATCCATTCTTTCAACGTGGTCATACCATCGAAGTTGCCTGTTCTGCAGACATCTGATACTGTTCAGATTTAATCTTCCTCTGAGGTCATCAGATCTAAGTCTGTCTTTAAAATTCACATTAAACATCCATCATATCATTCGCATATCATTTTTTTCTGCAGCACATCTCAACCCTTACTCACTGGCCATATTTAATTTCCATATATCATCACACTGCATACACATACTTGATAGATTTTTGTCTTGGTCGATAGTAGTAACGTTCCGCTGGTTAGTAATGGTAGAAGTCTTGCCTGATGGTGGACAGTTTTTATCTGCAATGAAAAGTCTGCACAGCAATCACAAAAGATAGGTCAATTAATCAGTTCATTAACACATTATTATGGAAGATGTTTTTTTTTCAGCCGAGTTCCTGTTTGCTGTATATCACTATAGCAATAAGAGGGAGGCAAAGAGGGTGATAGAAGGAGACCTGTATTAGAAGTACATCGCGTGGCTCAAACCGATTTCAGTACATCTCAAATATGTCTTGCCACTGCGCTTGTTCTTGACTGACGTATTTCGTCTTCTCACATCCGTCGTCAGACATCAGTTCTGCTAAGTTCCTGTTTCCTGAGCCCTGCTGACCCCCCAGTCGGCCCTTTTTTTACTTTAAAGTGACAAAGTAAGGGAGATAACTTATCTCAACAAAGATTTCAAAGATTTCTTTCAAGTTATGAAACAACAAAAAATAAAATGACGGTATGGGAGAAAATTGGGTAAATGTTTACTTTAGGGTCCTTAATCGGTACAATTGGTGCCCTTCATGAACCCAACCATTTCAAGTGGGGGATCAGTTTCACATATAAATGTAATGTAAAATGATCCTCATTTCCAGATCATTATAGCTTTTTACTACAGTTAAGCAATTTTTTTTTTTACTATGAACTCTAAGTCCGAGTGGCAAATGTTTTGAAATTGCATTTTTAGTATTGTTTTTCTTTGTTTCAATGGCAAGTTGTTTTCCTAATAATTTTCTTCATTTCTATTTCAAAAAAATTTTTAAAAATCAATTGTTGAAAAAAATTTTTGTTAGACTAAATTTTTGAAAAAAAGACAAATCTAAAAATAAGTTGAGATAAGTTCTCTCTTATTTTGCCATACTAAACTAAATATTGTCCCCCAGTCTACAATGCATCCTGTTTGTAGAAAGATTTAAATGTAAACAGGATACTGTTTACAATTAAATCTTTCTACAAACATAATTCATCCTAATGATTACTAGCTGATATACCCACGAATATTTAACACTTTCTACATTATTAAATTTCTACATGCAATTTGTTCCATTCTTTCTTTTGAATTTACCACAACAGCAATTGTTTTCTGTTTCAGAATTTTTTTAGATGAGGATTGTTAATTTGTATTATTTGGACTACTGTTCTCATCTTGGATGTTATTCTCAGAACATTTCGAACAATGTAACGGCCTTCTTTCAGGTGCGTCTTGTCAAACTCTGGACTCTGTACTGAATTTCGAATGGAATCCTTTATTTAATCCACTGTGATAGCTGGCTATACTTCTGTCAGCTATGACCAGGTAGAAGTCTTGTGGCGCAACGGATATAAGTGCTAAGTGATAATCAGTTCTAAGTGACAGTCTTATGGATGTTGAAGGTGCAATTTTCAGTACGGGCGATACTAATACAATTACTAATTACTTTAGACTTCTACCCGGTCATGGCTGACGGATTGAGAGCAATTTACTCCCGTGAATTAAATAAAGGGTTCGGTTCGAAATTCCATACAGATTCCCGAGTTCGAAATGATTGCACCTGAAGAAGGTCATAAGTTACATCAGCTGAAATATTGTGAGAATATCCAAAATGAGA
Source organism: Sepiola atlantica (assembly GCA_963556195.1). Lineage (NCBI taxonomy): Eukaryota > Metazoa > Mollusca > Cephalopoda > Sepiida > Sepiolidae > Sepiola > Sepiola atlantica. The sequence continues at coordinate 24,324,122 of OY744553.1, read as the reverse complement.
ACAGTAGTCGGAATAATACAGTAAAACGGCAATTGCTTGTGTTGTCTGGTCATAAAAGAATTTGATGTATTTAAACATTTTTAATCTTTTTTTTTTTTTTTTTTTTTTAGATTTATTGCTTTATTAGAAGATCAACCTCATTGGGAGTTTCTCCGTTCCAACTTTTTTCTTGGATGTGGTTATTTTATAGTCCTCATTGGATTCTGCCATCTTCAACAAGGAATGAAATCATTAGGATTTCTTCAAATATTTAAAGGTATGTATCAGATTCATGTATTGCATTCACATGAATTGAAAAGAAAGGAATGTGGCCATGAAATATTTGGACAATGTCTGACTTTATAAAAAAGTTAATCTGTTCAAATTTAGATATAAATAGTGTAGTGTATGCACTCTTTACAAACATGTGGGAAACAAATCATACTCCGTCAGTGTTCGCACTAATATTCATGCAAAATAACATCTCAATTGGTTAAATTAAAAAGAAAAATAATAAACAATGAAAACGTCTCAAATTTGAAAGTTTAAAAAAGAAAACAAAAATTTTATATGGATATTAGTGTGAACACTGGCAAAGCATGATTTTTTTCTGTTATTTTTAACAGAAGATGTACACTAGTATAATATATTACGTATATATATTTCACGATTTACTTCAATAGTGCTCAATACGTGAGTAGAGCTTAATAGAGCAATGGCCCGCTCAGAAATGCTGATATCACCCTAAAATCTTATCCCAAAGCTAATGAGCCATTGCTCAAAATGACGAGATACTACAAGCAGGCTGATTGGGAATCCATCATAGACGCTTCATGCAGTGAAACTTTTATCTCCCTGCTGATCAGTGCACAAATAAATGGGTCAAAGCAGGCATTGAAGCACATGTCCCCATGTGAAAATTCTACAGCAAGCCCCACTCTCCACAATGGTTCACCTTAAACTGTGCAGCAGTTCTTGCTCAGAAGCAGCAAGCATTCCGACACTTCAACCGACATAAGTCAACTACAAATAGAGATAAACTTATAGTGTATAGTGAAATCATTGTAAGACTGTAATAGATGAAGCAAAGAGAAGGTTTACAGAGATGACCAGAAAACGCATTCAGTCACAGAAACTAGGTACTCGCAATTTCTGGAAAATCTTCAATAGTGTGGTGAATAATGGGCAATCAACAATTCCCCCAATGATGTCGTTTGAACGGCAACTGATAAGGCTGAACTACTTGCTCAACATTTCACTTAAACTCTACTATTGACTCCGGAAACCATTCCCTCCCAAATTTCCCATTGCAGACTGAAGCCACACTTGATGACCTGATAATCACCCCATCTCATGTCCGAGACATCAGAAAAAACCTTGACACCTCCAAAGTATGTGGACCTGATCTTATACCAGTAATAGTAATAAAGAAATGCTCTGCTGAACTAGCTCCTGTCCTCTTCAAACTATACAACAAATACCTTGCTGAATCTTGTTTCCCTGATAGCTGGAAAATTGCCTCTGTGGTACCAGTCTTCAAGAATTCTGGAGATAGAACTGAATTATTGCCCATAAGTCTACTCCCGCTTTTCACTAAAATCTTTGAATCCTTAATCAATCTAGCGATAGTCCGTCACCTCGTTAATGCTAAACTTCTTTCTGACCATCAGTATGGATTTTGGCAAGCATGGTCTACTGCGAATATCCTAACAGTCATCTCTGAACGCATATACCATACACTGGATAAGGTAGGTGAAGCTAAAGCGGTAGCATTTGATATATCCAAAGTCTTTGACAAGGTCTGTCATAAAGGTCTTTTCATAAAAATTAATTCATATGGTATTACTGGATGAATATTTAATATAATTAGATCCTTCCTATCCAAAAGAAAGAGCCAGGTTGTCCTCGATGACTGTTCATCCAAACAACATGATATAAATGCAGGTGTACCCCAGCGATCGATCCTTGGACCTTTATTGTTCCCGATTTTCATAAATGACCTCCTTGATGACATTGTGTCTGAGATGGGTATATTTGCTGATGGCATCACGCTCTACTCTCGTCATGTGTGTAAAACGGATGCACATATATCCGAGGCAATGGCTGAATTTTTAGAAAGTGACCTCCAGTCTGTAGTGAAATGGGGTCATAAATGGATGGTAACATTTAATGCTGCTAAGACAAAGCTCCTTCCTTCAACAACTACAAAAAACCTCTTCAACAACCGATTGCCATGACAAATAACACCCTACCTGAGAGGCCAACGTTCAAACTCCTCGGCGTAACATTCACAGGTAACATGAATTGTAACAAATACATAGAAGACATTGCCAAGGATGCTGCAAAGAAAGTGAGCTCCCTCTACCGTGCTAGAAAACCTCTCACACCTGACATTATCCTATATCTCTACAAAGCCACCATTCGCTAATGCATGGGGTATTATTGTCACATCTGGGCTGGTGCACCATCCACTAGTCTCTCCCTCTTAGAGAAGGTTAAAAAAAGAGTCGCTAATCTAATAGGTCCCTCACTATCCACCAAACTCTAGGCCCTGTCCCATCGTCACAATGTTGCATCCTTGTGCTTATTTTACAAGTACTTCAATGGAATGTGCTCCGATGAACTTGCTGCTCTGGTGCCTCCTCAACGTAAATACACTCGACAAACTCGACAATCAACTAAATCGCATCCATTCACTGTGGAGGTCCCCAGATACTGAAGAGCCTTCTACTTCAATAGCTTCTTTCCTCGAGCTGGCGGCCTTTGGAACTCCCTCCCTGCTCCCTGTTTCCCTGATTGTACTGACATTTAAAACTAATGTGAACAAACATCTCGCTGCACAGCTCCCAATTTAGGATGACCCCCCAAAAACTTTCATCCTAATTCTCAGTAGCCCCTTACGTCTACAGTAGCAACTTGTCTTGTTTGGGGTGAACTAAGTTAAAAAAAAAGATAAATTAAAAAAAATTACCCTGATTATTTCCCTTGGGAATTAAATGTAAGCGTTTCTGTGTACTTTACTTGCCATAAGTACATTTTTGGGATCAAGAGAAGAATAGGGACCCCAGATCATTAACACAAGACGCGGGACATATTTTGGAAGTCACCGGTTGACCTCGCAATACACGTGGTCTCTATTTACAAAACACTTGTAAATAGATCTTTTATTTATGTTATATATTTATGCAGTATATTTCGGAATTTTTTTTTATTTACTAAATAAAAAACAAATTTTAAACGCAATTCTATATTTCGTGTTGTGTATTTTAAGAAAAAGTGGATACTTTTTTTTCTTTTCGTAGGGAGGCGAGTAACTAGCGAAGTTTTATTTATTTGTTTATAATTGTTGCTTACAGAAAAAAAAAGAAAAAACTTCATAAATTTTAAATTGCTTCCGTTTAGAAACTGATTTTTGAAGTCTAACTCCGCCCTCGTGGGGAGGCAAAACGAAAGATTACAAGTCAGCCGATTTTTTAAAAAGCATATATATTTCGTTTATTTATTAAAATAACTTGCGTAATCATCCGTTTTGCCTCCTCAGGCTAGGAGCAATGTGTAGTATGGAAAAATCCTTCTAAACTGAGGTAAGATCCAGAGTGCCCCTTTTTGGGAAGCTTGATTTTTCCCTACAAAACGAAAGATTACTTAAGTACGGTGATAAATATTTCATCCCCCCCCCCCATTTCTGCCCTCGTGAAGTTTTTTCCTTTTTTTCTTTAAGCAACAATTATAAACAAATAAATAAAACTTCGCTAGTTACTCGCCTCCCTACGAAAAGAAAAAAAAGTATCCACTTTTTCTTAAAATACACAACACGAAATATAGAATTGCGTTTAAAATTTGTTTTTTATTTAGTAAATAAAAAAAAATTCCGAAATATACTGCATAAATATATAACATAAATAAAAGATCTATTTACAAGTGTTTTGTAAATAGAGACCACGTGTATTGCGAGGTCAACCGGTGACTTCCAAAATATGTCCCGCGTCTTGTGTTAATGATCTGGGGTCCCTATTCTTCTCTTGATCCCATTTTTGTACTATATATATATAATTTTAGTAGAAAGGCGGGGAAGTTAGAAAATGTATAAAGAGAAGGAAAAAGATACCCGCCCTCCGGGCAGCAATTAATCAAAGATGTTTTTAAAAACTAAATTCAAGTTTTATCAGTAAACGCTTTCTAGCCGCCATTAATATGATGTCTGAATTAGCTCTCTTAACCTTAATAATGCTGAAAATGGTGTCCAGAAAGCGTTTATCGATAAAAGTTAAATTTGTTTTTTATAAACAAAAATACTAGATGAATTTCCGTAGACTTTGGTGTACTGTCTTTTTTTACCCTAACAGGTAAGTACATAATAAAATTGTTGTGCTATTTTCTTTTGAAGAGCAATATTCCATATCGAGATTAACCTGGAGAATCACCAGATAAACATTAACATTTATTCATATAAATAAATGTTAACATTTTGGTAATTTTTATACAAATTTATTTATATTATTGGAATTATTCGAACTACTGTTCTCATATTGAGTGTTATTCTCACAATGTTTCGGCTGAAACGTTGTGAGAATGACACTCAAGATGAGAACAGTAGTTCGAATAATCTCATCTAAAAAAATCAGAAACAAATTTATTTATCTTTAATAAGATAGCATAAAGAAATTAAAAGGAGGATGAAATCAATTCGCCTGTAAGATCGTGTGTGGGCTCTTTTTTTTGTAACTTACAATTTTTTCATTGAATTTAAAAAGAAATGATGGCAGTTAACAGGTTGGGACATGGCCGTCGTAATGTAAACTACCTACTTTACGACGAGCACGGTTGGAAGCAGTGCCACCCCCTGCCTTTCTCCATGTGACGTCGGTAACAGGTGGGAGGGAGAGGGAGATAGTGATGATAGAGAGAGTGGGGGGAGAGGTAAGTCAGTCAGTCAGTCAATCACATTCTCTTTCTGAACTCTTTCTGAACTCTTTTTTTGTAGTTTAATTTAAATTACCTCCCCTTAAAGTTAATCAGCAAATATTTTTAGAAAGATTTAATAGTTTTTGTGTTCTCTGTCAGTGAAGGAGAAATCCTTCTAGACCGAGGCAATTGAAATTTTGTTCCGATTCAGAGTGCCTATTTTGGGGGAGCTGAATTTTCCCCACGTTAAATATTGACATGTTGCCTAACTCGGCTCTCGTAGGAAGAAGTAAATAGGAACAAAAGCAACAACAAATTTATTAAAAAAAATAATAAACGCATGTATTTAATTATATACAGATTAGAAAATATTAATTCATTAAAAACTTAAAAATAAATAAATATGCAAATGAAGGGGATGATAGCATGATGAACGAACTACATAAACTGGGGGATGATATCATGACAACAGAATAGATAGTACACACACCCCCCCTCCTTACACACACAAAACTGGTAATCCTGGGTAAATATTATTGTGAGGAACGAATGTATACTGTACGGCCTTCCCCCCGAAGAGGAGGTAATGCCTGGGAGGAATGTATCATGACGAATGAAAATATACTACAGAGAATTAAATAGGCATAAACCGTTTTAATGTAAATATAGTTAGAATAGATGGAAAAAAAACCTTTGCATTTATTTATTTAGATAACATGGCAAGTTTCATTGTCCATGTGAAACGCCTAAATGAAAATTGGCTGGAAAAATATAGTCGCCATCTTTATAAACAAAGATGAATATGCTAAGGAAGAACGATAACTTTCATAATATTCTAGTTAAAAAAGACATGTTTATTATAAACTTGAGTTATCGTTCTTCCTTATTACAGTATTTCAAGATATTCTTATATCATTAGAATTAAATAAGCCTAATATGTTTTGATGTTAATATAGTTAGGATAGGTGAAAAAAACTTTTGCATTTATTCATTTAGATATATTTATCTATATACGCATACGTTTCATCCTTCTGGAATCGTCAGTGTAGAGATAATTATTCAAACCAGTCGCAGGATTCGAAACCCCGGAACAAGTCATGTTTATAACTCAAATTCTGACGCCTTAACCCTCTCATCCACAATGAATAACTACATAAACGATGAGTTTTAAACCTATTCTAGGCAGCCGACGTCAAGAGTGTTCAACTGATGAATGAACAGGCATTAAAGCTATGATTTTGACAGCTGTATTAGTATTAATACTCACTACAGTGCCCAGCCTAGATTAGGGGCGACAAATAATTATTATATGTATATGTGTGTGTATATATATATATATATATATATATACATATATAATGAGAGCGAGGATTTTGAATTCGTGTCTAGACTTGACACCTGTTGTTGAAAAGCATAAAAAATCTTTGTGGAAGATAATAAAGAAGATATTTACAAAAATGAAAAGAAAAAAACACATAAATTGTGAAAGAAGAAAGGATAAAAACAACGAAACAAAGAAAATGTCTCATAGAAATAGTGAAGATGGGGGGGAGGCGATTTTGTACTTGCTAACTTTTATGACGGGACAGAGATATATATATATATATATATATATATATATATATATATACATACAAATAAATACACATTCCTCTTTATTATAGAGTAGAAAATTCTTAGTGAAATGGTCCACATGATCATGTTCGGTTTGATGTCTGTTTTACATGCTGGCATGTGTTGGATGGCTTTGAGAAATTGATTTCCAAACTAATCTATCTCGGCCCAGGTCTTTATTTATTCCTCTTTCTCTCAAATCCATCCTTATCATTTCCTCTCATGTTTTCCTTATCTTTCCGCTTCCACCTGAGCCTGCTACCTCAACTGCTCTACATCTACTAGCCCAAGCATCCTCATCTATTCTTTCAATTTGACCAAACCAACAAAGTCTCCTGTTCTGCAAACATATTCCCTTATATATTTAAAAATATATATCACATGCAAATGAAATATATATCACATGCAAAAAAAGGAATGTTGCCATAGACAATGTTTGTGACTTGATAGAAAAGATAATCTTTTTTTCTTTTTAACTAATAAGTCACCACTTATCAAGGATAAAACACACTTAAGGGTGACTAAGATGGATCTAGTAACACAGTTTAATGATAATGAATGTTATGAAAGGATTGAAAATGTTCACATAGAACTTACACAAAAAACAACAGCCAAGCAGAAAATGGCAATTCTTCCCTCTATGTCAGAAACATCGCCCATGGAATGTTAGGAACTAAAAGACAAAATAAGGCTGAGATGAGAGTTATGAGTCTTCCGAAAATAAACCCAAGGTTCACTTTCTACTCTCCATGTTATTCTGTAATGTATTTGGCATAGAGGTATATAGTCATAGTAACACAATATCCTGTTTACCAACAAAGTAGATTAAACTTGTGAAGCAGATAATCATGATCAAATATATATTTTAATAAATGTTTTATATACTAACGTTTTTTAGTATTTGGATTTCTGGATCAAATTTAGATATTTGATCCATATTTATTATAACGTATGTGTAATTATTAAGGATAGCAAAAATATGGGAGGATGGTATGACAATAGAACAGGTACTACACTACCCTTCCCTCCTAAAAAAGAAGAAGGTAATCCTTTGGAGGATGGTATCATGACCACAGAACAGATGCAACACTACCCCTTCTGGATTGAAAGTTAGTACATCAGTCAGAAATAGTATAGTAAACTGAATTTAGGATTAAAAGGTAGTAATAGTATAGTTTGGGCTTCAGATATAGAAGTAATAATATAAGTTCGGCTTCAGAGAGTAAGATACCAAATCTCCATTAGTAATAGATATTAGTGATGGGACGATTCCAAAATGTTTCCTAATTCCAATACAATTATCGATTCTGTTCTAATTTCCTGATTCTTTTTAAATTTCTAAATATTTGATTAGAGATTTGTTGCTTTTTAAAAAATGTTCGAATTACTTAAAAAAAAGTAGACCCATAAAAAAATAAACGCACAGAATTTATCTCCCAAAGCAAAATCTTTTTGTTTAATGTTCTAAAATGTTAGAATGTCTCGGAAATGGGAGCTCAAAATGAATGTGTGAAACTGATCCCTCATGCTAAATTCTTAAATAATTGTTGTTTTTTTCAGGGTGTTCACTAAAAAAAGTAGAATCTAATGATTGGGTGGAGGGGGGGTAGTTAGCGGACAAATGCCCACCAAAATAATTCAAATGTGGACAAAAGTGCACCAACGAAAAAATAAATTAATTTTTTTAAAAATTTAAAAATCGTTTATATTTAATTTTTTGGTAAATAACAAATAATTTTTTTTTCTTGACAAAATGGTTTTATTTCATTTTTAAACATTTTTCCGGTACTTTGTAAATACTGCATTCTTTTGAAATTATTGGTGCTTATTTTCTTTTGTTTATTTTTGCCAATTCGCAATTATAACCTTTTGTTGTGAAAATTCACCCCCAAAAGAAAAGTGCGATTCTCTATTTTTAGGCGATTACATGTAAACAGCCTGAAAAACTTAGTGGTAAAAATAAAACAACAAAAAATACTTTTCACATATAAATTTAACGTAAAATAATCACCCCTGTCTGGTCGTTTTAAGGACATGTAACCAATTTTGTTTGTTTTAAATCTTGGCAATGTTAACATTCCTGATCAAACTTTAGTATAAAATATGTCATTCTTAAAAGTAAAAAAACACACCTCCTTTCTACTATTAACCCTAAGTCCGGGTGGTAATACAAAAAATAAAGCGATTACATGTGATTTTATGACTTTGCCAGTCGGTTAGTGGTAAAAAATTTAGTTAATGCCCTAAAAAGTTGGAATGGCCCGGTAATAGGGGATCATTTAAGTTAAATTTATATGTACAACTAACCTCCACCTTTAAATTCTAAAATAATTGTTTGTTTTGGTTTTTTTTTTCGGTGTGTTCACATATAATCGCCTAACAAAAAAGTAAAGTCTCATTTTTAGGGGGGGGGGGGGGAATACTTTTAAATGTAAATATAATTTTCTTTTTAATTTGATAAACTTCTAAATGTTTTCCTTTATCCAAAATTTTGATAAACTCATTGTGAGATTTTCATCTATATTTTCACTTCTTCCATTTTTTCCTATTTATCCACTTGTGCCCCTATAACCATTTTTACCAAAATTCAATGAAAATAGCTATTTTAGAGATAGTTTAGCAGTCATACGTTTTCAAATTCTCCATAAATTGAAAATTGCTTTAATTAATTTCATTAGGTTTTTTATATTTAATTTTTGATAAATATCAAATGTTTATCAGTAATTTTTTTCTTGACAAAAATGTTTTTATTTCATATAAAAACATTTTTTCAGTACTTTGTAAATACTGCATTCTTATGAAATTATCGGTGCTTATTTTTAAAACTTAAAAAATACAATACCAATCGTTGACTAAAATAAAATACAATAAAACAATTATTTCAGAGGATATACGCGGTAACGACTGGAAATTGGCCAGGGTCAGGGCGGCGCCAGCAAAATAAAAGAACTTGAGCGTTTTAATACTCAACTGTGAACTCTCTGAGAGGCGTCATATAGACATTTAGCAAATAAGTGAGAAAAGAAATTTGAACATTTCAAAAGGTTTGATAAGGGAATAGGCTTACTCTGGAATATTTACTTTGTTTACAATAATTTACCAATAAAAAATAAATAAATTAGGCTTGGAGAGGCAATGCTAAATCTGGGAATAGGATACCTAACCTGCAACCCTGTGACCCTTAGTCTTATATTGTAAATAAACAATCCTCTAATAAATAAATAAATATGCTGTGGTTTTTTCATTTTTGTTTTTTTCTGTAACTTCAGGATTGAGTTACGTTTTTTAAAAATGTCCATTTTAATTCGTCTAATTAGTCATTTGCAATTAATTGATCACGTGACCCATCTCTTCTCACATTTGTATCTATCACTTTCACCTGCTCTCACTGTATGTTTGATCCCCCCCCTCCCGCGCGCACTGTCATTTTATATGGTATCTATCACTCTCTCTTCTATCACTCTCTCTTCTATCACTCTGTGTCTCGCTCTTTTATTAACGGTAAAATAATCAATTTCTCTTCATTGCCGCCTTCATTTAAACCTCCTCCCATCTCTATTCACAAAGACAGACTGATAAAAACTTAATACTTCTACTTAACCCAGGAAGAGAGAGAGCAAGTAAGCAGAAAGGTTTTGCAAACTCACTTTTTTCCATACCAGCCGAGATAATTCTTGGCTTCATTCTTGCAACCTAGGGACTGTCTTGTCTCCTGACAGCCTCTTCTTTGTCAGAATGAGGTATGGTTCAATTTGATCCTAGGGCATTCTCCCAGGCATTACTTCCTGCTTCAGAAAGCATAGAAGTATTGCCTGTGGTCTGAAGTACCCCTACTGGGGAATGCTGATTGGTCTACTCACTGCTATTTTTGTACTCTTCCAAAGTGCGCCCTTGTGAGAACTGTTTTTAGCCCTCACATTAAACTGACCTTGTGTCACATCTTCCTGCCAAAGGGGCTTTTTTTTTGTTGTTTTCATACCAGCTGGATAATTCTTGGCACATTCTGATTCTAGAGTCTGGTTTGCAAGGGGTCCGACCCTTTTGTCTGAATTAGGTATGGAAGCTATCCTCCCAGGCATTACCTCCTCCTTTGAGGGAGAGATTGTTTTATTGGCAGTCGCCTTTTTTTTACTCAAACAATCTAACCCAAGCTCAATAAGTGACTCAATGGGTCATAGTTTTTTCTACTATATATATATATATATATATATATATATATATATATATATATACAAAAATAGTCTGTCTATTTCGTCCGACACATGCGGGCATTAAACGGAATATGATGACATCCATTTCTCGTGTTTTCTCCATCCAATGTCGGCCTAAAACTCATACTAATTATAAATCAGTTTATCTTGAGTATTATTTATAGCAAACAGAAATTGAGCATATTCCTGACTTTAGGACCAATCAAGAGTAAGCGAGATGCTTTGCTCCTTTAATAAATACAATTTCCTTTTTTTTAACAAATACTTGATGTAAAATTTGTAAATATACTTGTTTCAATAAAATAAACTTAACAAATATCGACAGCTTTTGTTGCCAATGCACAAATTATTTATTGTGTGAATTTTCAAATTCGGACCTAAGAACTGATTGGCTTTCATAGCTAAAGTTCAGCAAAATGTGTCTCGACATGTGTTTCAGCTTGTCCATTCAAATTCAGCATTTTTGCTTACTTGCATGTTCCATCATGTTCCACAAAAGAGTTATGTCCCTTTTATATCTGAAGCATAAAAACTGTTCTTTGTTGATGACTACAATAAACATTAAATCCTTTTTTGTTTTAAGATTATTTCCTGATTCATTTCTCTCCAGCTTATTCTGTTCCAAAATCGGTTCCAAAAACTCCTCCGGGTTTTCCTACATGCACGAGTTCCATTGGTTTAGAATCAACCTTATATTTTGGAAACAGCCTTTTACATCTTGGAGCTTCTTTAATGTGAGTAATTTTCTATGTCTTGAAATATATGTATCAAAATAACTAACAAGTGTGGCGTTATGTGGCACTCATAAACCATTTTTAAGGTTCAATGGGAATCCTGTCGACCCCAACCAATTGCCCTCATTGTCGTCGGTTGACACATTGTAAGTAGTCAGCTCATTGGATAGTAGTGTCTTTTTTTTTTCTTCTTTTTACACTAATGAGTCATCACTTATGAAGGCCACTCGGGGATTTGGGTGAATGAGTTTGTCAGTCGAACAAGAAACAACACCACGAGAGGACTGGAAAACGATGGGTGAAATGGGCAAGATTTGATTATTTAAAAGGATGGCTCGACAGGAATTTGTTAACATTGGACTTGAAAATGACCATGTTGTAGTCGTCCTGGAAGCAGTCCAGTAGTATTATGTTTCATATAATGGAAGTTCTTAGAAAGAAACCTTGTTCATGGTAGTTCCGTTTAGTTTTCGGTACACAAAATGAGAAAGGGAAATTCTTTATAGTGGTTGTAGCTAGACAAGCAAGGCAACTGGCACTGACAACATTCCAGATTCAGAAACTGCAACTCAAACCCGACTGTTGTCATGGAGATGTAGCAGCAGAAGTTTCTCTTACTTTGTCATCTCTTTTTCCAGTACCTTTAAAAATTGAACCAACAAAATAAACCAACAACTCCATTATTGACTCTGGGTGGTATATTATTTTCATGTTAATTTATTTTGTTTTTATTTACAAGTTCATCTAAAGCGAGGGTTCCCAATCTTATTTTGATTGTGGACTCCCTGGAAGCTATTTAATCATCTGTGGACACCATATATGTATATATAATTAAAATAAATCAAATATTTGTTTCTAGGTTAGTAAAAATTAACAATGAATCAATTTCGTTATATTCATAAAATACAAGTATTGAAAATTCCAATAAACACACGTACATCATCTCGTAAACAAAATAGATGGAAACTTTTTTCATGGGTTCCCTTAAAGCCTCTGTAGACCTTGCTTGGGAATCCCTGATCTAGATGATTGCCAACCATGTCGGAGTGGTGGTAAAGCCCTCAAAAAGATGTTCCTTCGCTTTGACATTGAACACCCAAGAGGCAGGATCTATCTCATCTCTTTGCCAAGTCGCTTTCGGGGCATAATGCAACCTGCTGTACACGTAACTCTAATTCTACTCTTTAATTTCTAATGGAATTTTCTGATTTCTTCTTACTCTAGCCTTATGTGGGAAATTCCGTTTTTAACATTATTTTCACCCACATCTAATCTTGCTAAAGTGAGTTCTATAAATTGTTTTTATTATTGTTGTTGGGTTACCACTTATCAAGACTAAGAGCTACTCAAGAATAAGGGTTTGAGATGAAAAAGTTGTCAGCCAAAAGATTAATGGTATGAAGTAAGTTTATGCCAAGTATTTGTTGACATTGGATTTGAACTATTGTAATCTGCAAGGAAGCAGTCCTACAGATGGGAAGTCCATGGAAATTGCACCTGATGCGAGGCACATGGAGAAAGAAAGGAAAGTCTTTTTTCTGTTTCAGTAGAAAGACGAATTTTTGCTGTGAATGTCTTACCAGGAGGAACCAGAGATCAGAGCTTAGTCGAGTACCTTCCATAGAAATAAACAATAGAGTAAAAAAAATCAAAAAAGACTAGCAGCAGAAGAGGTCACACCATTTTGACATGATTGAATACCTCTCACTCTATCGTAAAGACTCTAATAAACATATGCAAAAGCTAGGAGTTTATGTTCGAAATAATTCCCCCTTGACTAGAGAAGATAGACTAGAATCAAATGATCAAGCCTAAATGTGCTTTAGATTAACCTTACATCACAGCGTTAGTTACTTATATTTCATATACCATTCTCCTTCGACCCAGGACTGTAGCCTGCTTAACTTTGTCTCTGAAAGCATAGATACAGCCATCTCACTTGACTTGAGTGCCCAAATACATGTTTTTGTGGATTTTAATGTACATCACAGTGAATAGTTTGGATTCTCCAGCTATACAGATGCAGCTGGTAACTCCACATAGTCTCTCCATAGCGCATTCCCTCTCACAGACTTTCACTTTTTCCTACCTGTCTCCCTGATCATGTCGACCAGCAAGCCTCACTTCTCAACCTGTTCTTGACCTCACTACCCGAGGCTTGTGTGACAAATGTCCATAGTCTACTCGGGAACGCTGATCACATTGTGGTAATGATTGATATCACCTTAAAATCTCATCCCAAAGCTGATGAGCCATTGCTCAAAACGACGAGATAAGCGGACTGATTGGGAATCGATTAGAGATCACATCAGAGACGCCCCATGGAGTGAAACATTTTTTTCTCCCTGCTGATCAGTGTGCAAATGAGGTAACTGAATGGGTCAAAGCAGGCATTGAAGCACATGTCCCTATGCGAAAATTCTACAGCAAGCCTCACTCTCCACAATGGTTCACCTCGAAATGTGCAGCTGCTATTGCTCAGAGGCAGCAAGCATTTCGACAATTCAACCGTCACAAGTCAACTACAAATAGATTTATAGCATCAATAAATCATTGTAAGACTGTAATAGATGACCAGAAAACGCATTGAGTCACAGAAACTAGGTATTTCTGGAAAATCTTCAATAGTGTGGTGAATAATGGGCAATCAACAATTCCCTCGTTATCCAACCGCAATGATGTCGTTTGTACGACAACTGATAAGGCTAAACTACTTGCCCAACGTTTAGCCTTAAACTCCACTTTGGACTCCGCAAACCACTCTCTTCCAAATTTCTCATTGTCGACTGAAACCACACTTGATGACCTGAAGAGTATCTAATCTAATAGGTCCTTCACTATCCACCAAGCTCCAGCCCCTGTCCCATCCCTGCAATGTTGCATCATTTTGCTTGTTTTACAAGTACTTCAATGGAATGTGCTCCGATGGACTTGCTGCTCTTGTGCCCCCTTGACATAAATACACTCGACCAACCTGACAATTAGCTAAATCCCATCCATTCACTGTAAAGGGTCCCCAGATGCCGGAAAGCCTTCTACTTCAATAGCTTTCCTCGAGCTGCCGGCCTTTGGAACTCCCTCCCTGCTCCCTGTTTCTCTAACTGTACCGACATGCAGACATTTAAAACTAATGTAAACAAACTTGCCTTGTTTGGGGTGAACTAAGTTTTTTTTTAAAGTCGGTTTTATTATTCTCTCAAGAGAATGCTCTGAGGAATTGATCGTACTTTAAGCAAATGGGCCTAATCTTAAATTTATTAATTTGTTTTAAAAACTACTTACTGATGCATAAGATTTTTTCTTGTTCATTTTGTAAGATTTGTAAAAGAAAATTATTTTTAATTATTCCAACTTTATTTTCTCGAGAGTTTAACATTTAAACCTCTCGGCCTGACATTCTCAGGCAACATGAAGTGGAATAAGTACATAGAATATGCTGCCAAGTCTGCTGCAAAGAAGGTAGACTCTCTCTACTGGGCTAGAAAACTTCTTACACCTGCCAGTATTTTATATCTCTATAAAGCCACCATTCATCCGTGCATGAAGTATTCTTGCTACATCTAGGCTGATGCACCAACCACTAGCCTCGCCCTTTTGGATCCTGCACTGCTTGCCAAGCTCTCAGTCCTGTCGCATTGCTGCAATGTTGCATCCCTGCGCTTGTTATGTACTTTCATAGAATGTGCTCCAATGAACTTACTGCACTTGTACCCCCTCAACGTAAATATCCCCAACCGACCTGGCTAGCAGAAAAATCCCATCCATTCACTGTAGAGGTCCCGAGATGCTGCAAAATTATCTACTCTGATAGCTTCTTTTCCTCAGACCACTTGCCTTTGGAATTGCCTTCCTGCTCCCTGTTTCTCCGACCATACCAACATTCCGAAATTTAAATGTAATGTGAAGAAATATCTTGCTGCCCAACTCCTCACCAAAGTTGCCCTCTATAAATCTGATTCTTATCCCAATGACCCTTTATGATTCAATATACCTTGGATGGAGTGAATAAAAGTTAACAAAAAAAAAGGGGGTTCTGTTTACAATGTGAAAATAATCATTGATCAAGAAATTATGAAAATAAAAAGTCTGAGATCATTTCACCATTGTATTTACATTGTAAACAGGACCCCCTTCGTTTTAAAAAATATCCAGTTTTCAAATTTGATGTTTAGAGGAAATGTTTTTATCTACCATGCCATTATTCCATTTATCTACCTAAGTAGATTTATTTAGTGATAGCGAGTTTAATCCCTAAAACTTAAAAAGTGTGAGATGTTCGTCGGCATTAGATTTATGTATTTTGAAATTTTATTTTGAATAAAACAAATAAGAATACGGATGTTGAAATATGCAAATGAAGAAGCCGCTAATATTTTGAATCAAACGCACTTCATACCTTTGATCAATGTTAGTACTCATAGCGTTCCTCATCTCTCAGGTGACAATCATTCTGTCCTATTAACACTTATCCTTGAGTGGCTCTTGGCCTTCATAAATAGTGACCCAATAGTAAAAAAACAAACAAAAAACAAAAAGAACAAATAAATATTTAGTTTTTATGACATTATAATGGACATGGAATTGCTTTGGATGATAGCTCAGAGAGAGATGCGCTGGAACATCCAAGCAGTCTCTCGGGGCGCGTTCCTACAAGTGGCTATCTTCTGTCCAATGTCTTATGAGATCAGATTTAAATAAAAGATTCGATTTTAAATTTCCTTATGGTTAGATTAAGACCAGACCGGCAACATGGAGACAAAAACAATGAAGCAATAAATTGATAGGTACATTTTTTTCCTTTTAGTTACCCCAAAAAGTACATTTTTTTTCTTTTTGTTACCCCAAAAAGTACATTTTTTCCTTTTTGTTACCCCAAAAAGTACATTTTAGATAAAATATCTTATTCTCATTTCCTCATTACTGAACAAACCTATTTGATGACATCAGCTTTTTACAAACCTAAGAAACCTTTCCAACCACCAATTGTCATGGTTGATAACACCTTTCTTTAGAGTTCTCCTTGACCTGATATGCTCAGTCAATATGAAGTGGAATAAATAGAAGATGCTGCCAAGTATGCCACAAAGAAGGTAGATAGACTGCCTCTAATAGGTTACATCTGCCAGTATCCTATATCTCTATAAAGACACCATGGAGTATTGTTGCCACATCTAGGCTGGTGCACCAACCACTAGCTCTTGGATCGGTTGCAAAACAAATTGGGATGCTGGAAGATTTTCGATTATAATAGCTTCTTTCCTCAAACTGCTTGCCTTTGGAATTCCCTCCCTGCTCCCCTGACCATACCAACATGCAGAAATTTAAATGTGATCTTGCTACCAAACTCTCCACCCAAGTTGCCCCCCCCCCTATAAATCTGTCCTCTATCACAGTAGTCCCTTATGCTTCAGTGGCAACATGGTGTGTTTGAGAGTGAACACAAATAATGAAAGTAAAAATTTTAAATGTTATTTCCTTTTAAAAAAAAAAATGTAAACTTCTGACTAATCTTCTCTTTTTCAGTTATGCAAGTCAAGCAGGGATTCTAATCACATTTGCTCTTGGCTTCAGTTATATTGAAATAATGTACATCAGAAAGTGAGTATTTGAAGATAATCCCATTATTTGAAGATGGCCTTTTGGCCAAGATCAAAGTGTAGTATCTGTTCCGATGGATACTGCACCCCATAGACTGGTATTGTCTTGGCCTTCAGGGCTTGATTTACGCCAGTCTATGGGTCTGTCCTGTGCAGTTCTAGGAGGTCTACCCTCCCAGGCTTTGCCTCCCCTCTTTGGGGGTGGAGTAAGTTTATCGCTTACTGCCTGAGGCGTCCCTACCGGGGAATGCCGACGGGGCTGCCCAGGCATTTTTTGTAGGCCTGAGTGCTCACCTTCTCGGGCGCTGGCTTTTTAAATCCCACTTTCCCAGCCTTGTGTCAATATTACCGCCGTGGGAGGAAGATAAATAGAATCCCATTATAAAAATAGTTACGTTCAAATTGACAAATTTTAATAAAAATGCGAAAATTACCCAATTTTTACAAAATTAGCCAAAACCAGGGAATTATCTGATTTCGATTCCTAGTTTTTATTCATTACTTTTAAAATTAATTAAATCATTCGTGACCCGTTGGGTCAGTATTTTAGATATATATTATTAAATATTTGGAAATTCTAAGTTACGGCTACTGGTGTTGCTTTCAAGCAAACATACGTCCACAGACTGTTAGAATGATATTAGACGACCTGTCACCCATTACATCAGTATTTGTTATATTACCCATCTTTCTTCTCCCTCTCTCCTTTCTACCCCACGCTCTCCTCTCTCTCCTTTTTACCCCACACTCTCCTCTCTCTTTGAATTATTTATGCCATTCACCTCCTCCCACTACTTCTCTCGCCCTATCACCTGGGGCTGTTGAATATGCTGACTGCACCTCTCTACAAAGGGGTAACCCCCCCCCCTCCCAACAAGGCCACCTGTTGGCTGTGTGTGGTGACCAGTGATGCCTGGGGATGGGGTCCTGGTGTCTGAGTAGCTGCTACTATCACTTACTCCTATTCCAAAAAATATGATGAAAAGTAGTGATTGAGGGTTCATCAAATCAACATAGCTGTTAAGCTGAGACAATCGAATATACTTGGATTGCAGAAACGATGGAGTGTGGAAAACGAATATTCTTTCCACAAATCAAAAATCACCAAAACAATCGAGAAATATCTGAAAACATGGACACATCCACAATACAGTTGAATCCAAATTAACGCAACAAAATACTAAAATTGAAATAAAAACAAAAGAAAAATAATGAAAATTAAGGAAATGACAAAAAATACAATGAATGAAATTGCCGAAGTGTGAAAGCAAACCATGAGGAAATGAAATGTCTTCTGACAAACCATCAGCATCTAAACAGTCTGTCTCCAAGAAACTTTCTAGTGAAATAGAATTCATCAAAACTAATGACAAAGTCTATCTATACATAGTATATTAACTTATTTATGAAAAGAGTTCAGAAATGTTCAATGGTTGAGACGAAGAAAATGTTTTGTGAAGTAGAGTTCAGGGGTTCGAGGAAAGTGTTGTTATGTCCGTACATACATTGACTTGTGAGTGAATTTGTGAGATTCACAAGCTTTCGTTATATTTAGAAGTAAGTCCATGACTGTGACTTTTTACGAGATGCCAGTAGCCAGAGGTTACAGCAGAATTCATTTGTGCACCAAGAATGTGCAGCAGTTAGTAACACTGCGTTGTGGATGAAATAGATTCCTGTGGCAAGTTGGAGATCTCACTGGCTCTGACTGTTGTCTAGCCTAACAGTGACTGGGAGAGGAAACCCAAATCATCCTCACACATGAAATATTGGAAAGGTGCCACTATCTGATGGGCGCTAGCGGAGTGATAGTCCTGGCCCACTTCCCAGCCATGTGGGCCTTAGAAGAAATCAAACAGACTAAGATCATACAATACACAATTAAGTTATCTACAATTGAAAATTCAATTTATTTAAAACTATGGATAGTGGCTGACTGCAACCTTATATTTAGATAAAACGTCATAGAGGATCTCTCTCTTGTTTGATGGATTATGTCACTAGTTTCTGATATCATAAAAGATCTTCCTGATGTCTTACACCTCAGTTTTAGTGGATGATGTCATTCAGTGTGCACGGCAACAAACATATAAGATCCACAGAGTTTTAGTAGTATACTAGATACTCCGGGTCTAAGCAGTTCATCTATTGTATGTATATATATATATATATATATATACACAGTAAACAAATTCATGACATATTCATTTACATACATTCAAGAATTCAACATAAACAACAGTTTTGTGTATGATCGTTTTGAGACGATATGGATTTTTATTGATATCAAGTTTCTTCATCAGCACAGAGCATAGACACCAACTGCAAAGTTAAAACATAGCATCAAGACGAGAGTATAGTTCGCTCTCAGTTATACAGCAATTCGAGAGGATGAAGGAAGGTTGGAATATTATAATTACAATCCACTTCTAGTAGTATACAAAGCAATATATATATATGATTAATCAAGTTCAGATGTATTTATAAAATGAACTTAAAAAATATTTTTTCAAAAGTGCTCAATACTAGGTAGAGCTTTATAAATATTTATTAGGTAAATGTGTGGCTTGCAAACGTGTTTCAGTGATACCACCTCTTCGGAGCCCAAGATAATTATGAAAATACATTCAGACAATAGGTAGATAAGAAAAACAAACCAAAAATCAAAACAGCATGGCAGGTTTAAAGTCATGCCTCTGAATTTTTTTGCTGACAGTGAAATTTCAGACTGTTTTTGATGACTACGGGTTAAATAACCTTGTTCAGTTGAAAATTCAAAGGCATGACTTTTAACCCGCTGTTTTGTTGTTTTTGTTTATGGATTGTTTTTCTTATCTACCTATTGTCTGAATTTATTTTTATAATTATTTTGGGCTCTGAAGAGGTGGTATCACTGAAACAAATTTGCAAGTATTTAAGTCACACAAATGTATACATAATAAATATATATATATATATATATATATATGTATATATATATATATATATATGTATATATGCAGTCACTGATGATGAACCTTTGGGTCACAGGTCATGTATGTTTTCTGTTTTAATCGATAATGTAATCCTTTTGATACTTCATCAGTTATGACATCATATGATCCTTTAGGATCACTGCTTTGTCTTTAATGGATATTACAAAACAATGACGTCATCCATTTATAATGTCATAAAGTATTTTCCTGATGTTTTCCACCTGTTTTAGGAGAGGACATCTTTTTGTGACATCATCCAGTGTTCACCGAGAAAAACATACAAGATAACAAGATCCACAGTTTTATTAGTATATAGGTAGATCAGCAGCAGCCAGTAGATACGGCTGCTGCTGCTTTCAAACAAATAGACACAAATATTTATGAAACTCACTTGTGATGACATAATACATCATGTTGTCATCCATGTCATTCATATACTGGTGCTACCAGATCAGGCTGTCTGAAGATATCGGCTTCCTGATCCAAAATGCACCAAACATTGATGTTTTATTGTTCTCTTTGCAAAACTCAATCATGCTCTGCAAAGCCAAAAACAAAAAAACAATTTCCCTCCCTCATTCCCCTTCCCACCCCTCTCCCTCCCTTCCTCAAAACATTTACCAAAATGAATGGATTCAGCATTAAATAACCCGAAAAGGGTTGATATATTGTAAAACAAAACAACCAAACCAAACCCCATGAATAAATACTTGAACATGTAAAGAACTTGAAGCATAAAACTTTTGACCATACTATAACTAATGTTTTGGTATTAAATGATCCATAACAGGTTGATATGCCGTAAAGCAAACCAAACCAAACCATGTCATTCATCAAGTAAATATATATATATATATATATATATTTCTTTCTATATTTACTTGAAAATGGATGATGCCTTTTGGCAACTTTACAAAAAATAAAACTCATATTGTGACGTCATTCCATTTCTCTCACCACTTCAAATGAACAAGCAAGATCAGACTAGTATATAGATATGTCGTTGTCATTAAATGGACATGGCTACCCTAACTCCAAGTTAGATGATATCCTAATATTGCGACTTTAAAGTTAATAAAAATGAATAAAATTGACAATATTTCAAGGGAGAAAAATTAAAGAATAGCCCATGCAAACAGAAAGATTAAATCATCATCATCATCATCATCATCATCATCAGTTGAACATCCGTTTTACATGCTTGAATGGCTTTTAAAAATTGACTCTCAAACTAACTTATCTCTGTCTAGGTCTTTATTTATCCTCAAATCCATCCTTATCACTTTCTCCCATGTTTTTCTTGGTCTTCCCCTGTGAACTGACCCTGCTACCTCAATTGTTCTATATCGACTAATCCAAAAACTTTCATCCATTCTTCCAACGGGGCCATACCATCACATGCTTGATATACTTTTCCCTTAATCGACAGTGTTAACGCTCTGCTGGTTAGTAATGGCAGAAATTCCCTGAACTTTCTCCATCCACTCCTAATTCTTGCAATCACACTAGCACCTGCTCCACCCTGTGCTCCACTGGTATCACCAAGGTAACAAACCCCCTAAACGATCTCAATAGCTTCGCCATCCAAATATACTTTGTTCACATCTGGGTTCTCACCCGTCTCTATTGCCCAACACTTGCACATAAACTGGTTATCGTCTCTCAACCTACCAGTGATTCCACTGTACTTTTTGTGTACCCAATGCTCGCAAGTACCACAACAATTGAGTTGCACCCAACTCCTTTTCCAGAAACTTACAGTGATTGTAGCGAGACAAGATTTTGCTGTGAATGTGTTACAGGCGGAACCAGAGGTTAGAGCTCAATCCAACCATGAAAATCACGACAGAGTAGAGAAAGACTAACAACATCTCTTCTGTGAGAAAGAAGCTGTAAGGACGAGAAGATTTCAAAGTTGAGGCAGGAAAGATTGTTCTGAGCGGCACCTCCCCAGGTGTGGCAACAGTACTCCATCTTAGGTCTTAGGACATATCTGGCTTTCATACAGGTAGAGGATTGCGTCCAGATACTTTCTGGAGCGGTCGAATGATCCTACTATTTTTCCAGTGATCTTAGCAACATATCTGATGTAAATCTTCCACTTCAGGTCTGGAGTGAAAATCAGTCAAGGGGAGCGCCATCCATTTCAACTGGGGCAAAGTGAGGATCCGAGCATTGGTGGTGAAAGGAGAGAAGCTTAGTTTGTGAACAAGAAATAGTTTTTTTTTGTTTGTTTCCCCTTCAACAAAGATTTTGTTGTAAATCAGAAAAAAACTGCTACTGCTGCTGCCAGTATTTGTTGCAGGCAGCTTTCTGTGCATTTCTGGATCATGATCATGAACATTTTGTAGTGGAAAAACAACATCAAAGGAATGACAGTCTATCCATGCATAAATATATCAATTTTATTCATGACTTGTTAAAGCAACCAAAAATAAAGATTTAATCAGAGTTCAAAGCGTCCTTGAACGTTCTAGACAAAACAAGAGTTGTAAGAAGTTGAGCAGACATGTTTATTTCAGCTGTTGCCATGTGATGATTGTGTATGGCAGTGTGTAAGTTCGGTAGTCTAGGAGGTGTTGTGCGTATGCATACATGTTTGCCTTTTTGTTTACTTTGACTTGTGTGTGAGTTCGTGCATGTCTCTAGTATCATCTGCCAGGATGCCTGTAGCCTAGCTGCCAAGGCTAGAATTGGTTTGATCCTCAAGGAGTTTAGTAGAAGTTGATAACACCGCATTGTAACTGGCAAAGGTTCATGTGGTTAACTGAGTCTGACTACTAACTGTGCTTGGGTTCTCGCTTATGTAGTCAACACTTGGCTTCCAGAGCAACTCTTTCTGATTGGTTGAAGTCCGATTTCAGTAACCAATCAGAATTTAGTATTTTACAGAAAGTGATTTGCTTCTGTTGTTGCTGCTATAATTTTTTCCTACATGTGTTGACTTTGATTTTTTCCTACATGTGTTGACTTTGATTTTTTCCTACATGTGTTGACTTTGATTATGAGATTGTTGCTTTCTTGGTTTGAGTGTGAGAAAGCTGCTTGATTAACCAGCGTGGATTTTAGAAGCATTTTGTCAATCTGTTCTGAATTTTGAAATGCTCTTTTTTATCATTAAAATCATAGAATATTCTTGAGACATGAATTTTGGTTGAATTATGCATAGGTGTCCTGCTTCACTCAGTGTTATTATTTGAAAAAAGTTAGTGGTAACTTCTGAATTATTTATATGAAAGGGTAACTGCACACCGACACATTTCTATCTCGTCACGTTTATCTGCTGTCACCCCTCACCCCCGTGAGTTTGTAATTGACTGTTTAGCACAGCTTGTAACAAAGGTGACAGACAGACATTGTACTTTCGACAGCATTGAGGGGAGGGGTCGATTTTTAAGATCTGATTTCTGCGTACCACCATGTATTTTTTAGTCTGGAACTGATTCTACAGCCCTTATTTCACATAACGCAAAGTGTATCTTTGGGAAATATTTTGAGTTGGATTTCTTTTGTGCATCTTCAGGTGAATGACATAACCAGTCTTCGAGAGAAGTTCATGTTGAAATTTCTAATTATGTTAAAGACTAAAAATTCTAATTTTTAGTCTTTTTATCAAATTTTGATTTAGGATTGTATGAAAAAAAGCAATTTTTGTCAACATTTAAAAATTTTTTTGTTTATTTCCTCTATATTCTTCTTCACAGGAATTTAGGTCTGAAGATGTTCAACTAAAATCCGCTGAAAGATGATGATGAGAACAGAAAAGTTCCCGCCTCCTCCTTCCAGTTTTGCTATTTATAAAACAATTGTTCCTCTTCCAACAAGATGAGAGAAGAGAGAAAACCGGCACACTTCACTTTTATTTACAAAATGTGATAAAAGTTACTTTCAATACCGTACAATTATTTTCAAGAAATTAAATTATTTCCTTTTTTAAGCATACACATTACAAATGATAAATTTATTAAAAAAAGTTGTTTATTTACAAAATGCGATAAAAGTTACTTTCAATATCGTACAATTATTTTCAAGAAATTAAATTATTTCCTTTTTTAAACATACACATTGCAAATGATAAATTTATTAAAAAAAGTTGTTTGACTTAATTCCTAACTTAAATAAATTTTCTTAAATAATTTCTGACATTGAATATAACTATTATCCAAAATGTTGCCACAAACATCTGTGATATTTTAATGGCATTTACACTTATTTTAATGGCATTTACACTTATTTATTTCAGTTGATACATTCCATGTTTTTTGTTTCTTCTGTTAAGTCTCTTCTTCTTCTTTCGTATGAATCAGATGATTCTGGTGTTGGCATTAGTTTCCTCGATATTTTTCTAGTTAGAAATATTTCTGGAAAGACATCGGGTACTTACGGGAAGTGAAAGTGGTAATGTGGAACCGACTGGATTCGAACTTGAAACACCCAGGTCTTCAGTCCGTGTTGATATCCACTTAACCACCGTCACCTCCCTGTTAAGTCTCATTTAGACTTGATAAGTTTATAAGTTGAGCTTGAATTAAAAAAACAAAAAAAACTGCAGAATATTGAAACTATAGAAAAACCTTGATATGCAAACTTAATTCCATGTTTCATGGAATTAAGTTTGCATATCAAGGTTTTTCTGTACAAGCATTTATATATGAAAATCAAGCTTTTTTTTTTTTAAAGTTACGAAGGCGCTAATAACCTATCATCCTATGTTTTGAAATTTTTAGATGAGGATTGATAATTTGTATTATTCAGACATTATAAAAACTCCCGAGTTCAAAAAGAAGCATCTGATGTGTCGGAAACGTAAGAATAACATCGAAACTGAAAATAGTTGTCCGAATAATCCAAATAATACACCTATCATCTTGTACGTTTCTCCAGCTCTCCTGAACACTAGCTCAGTCTAATAATACTACACCAGCAGTTTAATTTTTTTTCTTCTGCTGTTTAACTCTTTTATTTTATGTGTAAATTTAACTCAGAAACATTCAAAATTTCTTTCTAGTTTCAGTCATTTGTCTTACAACTGTTCTTTTTTTCTAACTTTTCATTTAGTATCACTTATTTAAACCTATAGTTAATATTCTACGACTGTACCCAGACTGTCACTGCTGGTTTAGTATTATTAGACTGGCGTAGTGTTCACAAGATTAGAGAATTATAGGTTACTAGCGGTATTCATCCAGCGTTGCCCGGGTGGAGATATATTGCTGGTCAGAAATAATTTCAAATATTGTCATGTTTACAATTTTTGCCTTGAAAGAAAAGTTTTAAATAACATTTGCAATATATGTAATAAAAACTGTTAGCTTACTGGTGTTTTCTTAAAAAAACAAAATATACTTGTTGACAGTAATTGCCCCTAGTGACCCCCGATGGAATCAAAGGAAAATGTCAATGGTGTCTTTAGATTCCTTGAAAAAGTTAAAACTTATTAAAACTTATTTTGATGTTCTCAATGTGAACATATCAATTTCTATAACACACAAACAAACATTGGCTTATATATATATATATATATATATATATATATATATATATATATATATATATATATATTGTCCATCTGTATTTATAAGTCTGATTTTCACAAATAAAGAGGGAACCGTTTCCTGTCAAAATCTAAGTTGTGTCTGATGTTCTGAACCATAACCCACTTTTACCAAAAGTGCACTTTATAAAAAAGTTTAAGAGAAAATTTGATGCATTTAAATTTGCATAAGATCCTAACCCTAACCCACTCTTGAAAAATCCAAACATTAGTTTTCAAACTCTGTCTACTGGTGAATTGTTTTTAATTGTTTTTCTTTTGTCTTCACTCCAAACTAACCGATTGCTTCTTTATTCTTATTGAATGGCCAGACCGAAAAGAGGTATTTAATTTTTTACACTTTGCAAAGTTTTTTTGACAGAATTAGATTTCCTATTTACTTGCTTCCGTATGAAGTCGATTTTTAATGTGGGGAAACTCCAGCTCTTCAAAAGAGTTACTCTGGATTGGGACAAAAATTAAATTTGCCTCAGTTTAGAAGGATTTTTTTGATCACTGACTGAGGACAGAAAATATGAAGTGTAGTATCAGAACAGATACTTTTGCTCTTAGCCAAAAAGTATAAATCTTTTCTGAAGTTACATATGACTGAAAATGGAGTTTATTTAAAACTATAATAGTGGCTCAATGCAATTTTATAGAAAAAGCCATTATCCCATATGGAGTGAGCAGGTTTTAAAGAGAAAATATGTTGTCTTAATAAGACAACATATTTTCTCTTTACAAGCATAAAAAAGAAAAAATCACTCTGAAAAACTGTACATAAATTTAGTGAACACAAATCACCTGCCAAAATTGTTTGTCTTTGAGTAACAATAATATCCACTTTTTTTTTTATTCATTCCTTTATTCTTATGAGTGGTGGCTTTTGCTATCCATTATTGAATGGTCAGGAAACCTGCATTTTATTTGCTTACTTTAATGAAAGTTCCTTTTGACTCAATCACAGCTTTTCGTTTTTAATTATAAAAACAAACAAAAAAATCTTTCACTTTTTAGCAGATAAAGGCTTTAAAAATGATTCCCATGAAGAGTTGATGTTTCCCAAAGACTTTTTCTTATCTCTCTAAATTTTTTATTTATTTATCCCCCCCCCACTCTAAAAAAATTGCCTGAAGTAGGACAAGTTTATTTAGACCATTACAAATGAAAATTTATTTTCTTCACTTGCAATTTTTTTGATTGAGTTTTTTTTTTCAACTCAGAACTTGCTCAAATTTATTCTGAAATGTTTTTTGTTAATGTTAAAATGGAATAAAATTTTTGTTAAATTGTATTTGTGGATTTGTTTACCTCTTGTATTTTTTTTCCAGAACTTTTGAAAGAGTTACCGTTTTTTTTTCTATTAAATTCGGTGACTTTTCCTAAAATTTATCAAGTGCTGGAGATTTGATATCTGGCTGAAGCCAAAACTATACTATTACTTCTATTAATTATACTATTGCACTATCTTTCAATGCTCAATTTAGGGTGGGGGGTAGTATCTGTTCTGCTGTCATGATACCATTCCCCAAGAATTATTTTTTAAAGGAGGGTAGCATACATCAACAGGAAATTGTCACGATCAGTTGCTCGTTAGCAAACTCCACACTTACATTCTATGTACTAGCAAAAATATGCGTATAGATGGGGAAAAATATTTTTGCTCGTGGAATTGATTTTGAAAACAAAACAAAAAAATAATTTATTTTGTTGTAGAAAGAACAAATTTGGGTAAAATTGCTGTAAATATTCTGCCATCAAGCATTTGTCGGTGCAGTACCTCTAGTCCCGCAAAGTTTCATGCCTTTGTGGTTTTAGAAAAATTATTAAACGACTACATTTTAACACACCTGGATACAACTGATTATGTCGAATTGTGTACGAATGCTCTGTGCTAAGTTTCATTATCATAGCATTAGTTCATGCTTAGAGAAACCCTAAAACAGCCAGACAGGGGAGAGGGGGGGGGGTGATACATTATAAATTATCTCCCTGTATAAGAAAGAGCAAAACAAACTCTAGTAATGAAAGGTTTTTAATTGCTGACGTAAGACTTGGTTTTGTCATAATTTAAACCAAGCATTTATTTTATATAGCCCACTTTTTTTTCATTCCCGCTAATTCGTTCATTATGATAAATATTTTGTGGTTTTTAAATCCGTATTTATTGCTGCTGTTATTGTTAGCCTGGACTTGGTGGGTGATCACCTAGAGATGTCTTAATAAAAGCCCTAGTTCCATGGCCATCCCTACTACAGGCCAGGCAATCATGCAACTGGGGTCTTTTACTGGGGGCCATGTGAATTTTTGAACAAACTGTTTCTCTGCTTGATATCATCAACTGGTGCGGATCCCTTTTTTTCTTTTTAACCACAATATACAAGTAATGATCTTTTGACATAAGTACAAAATCTCTAAAAAAAAATCCAACATTGAAATAAAAATTCTTCATTGAAATATGCATTTGCCTTTGTTTATTCAAAATTACCTGTCTCTTCATTTATAGGAATTTGTCAATAATTGTAAAATTTATCAATTAGCTCATTGTGGTTCTTATTATTTGGTATGTAAAACACATAAAAACATCAAACTAATCTCACAGAGGAATTTTACCTTTGTTTGCAACTTCTATATCGAATATTTAAGAAAATTCACATGGCCCCCAGTTAAAGACCCCAGTTGCACGATTGCCTGGCTTGTAGTAGGGATGGCCATGCCTAGTTCACATTACCTCACTGGGTTGGCGTCAGGAAGGGCATCAGATCCCAAAGATTTGTGTCTCAACTAAATAAATTCGGTTGTGATGATCAAAGACTTGACAAATTGGATCATAAAAGAAGAGGTTCTCCTGTAAGTACAATTGTGAATTGTTACAACGGTAAAGGGGAAGTACTAGATAGAGGTACTTAAAGGGGCTTAAAATTGATGGATCAGGTGATCCTGAAAGTGATTGAGAGACTAAGTGAGCAGCAAATAAGAAATCAGATGAGCATAGATGAAATGCAGTTTGGTTGTATGCCTAGGCAAGCTACCACTGGTGCTATATTTATCCTGAGATCAATTCAAGAGAAGTTAGTAAGAAGAATCTGTATTCGCTTTTATGGATCTGGAGAAAGCTTTTGACAGATTACGAAGAGATGTTATCTGGTGGGCTTTGTATAAACAAGTTGTTAGTAAAAGTTGTTGAAGTATAGAAATGCTCAAAGTCATGTGAGAATGAACAGCACATGTAGTGATAATTTAATGTTGAAGTAGAAGTACTGCTTCTCATTTGTATCTCAAAATCATTGTCCACGGAGTTTTATATGGGTTGCCCGGAAGAGATGCTGTATGTTGGTGATTTAGTACTTGCCTGTGTCACAATAGAAGGTCTACTTGTTTAGTTAAAAATTTGGAGAAATGTTGTGGTACAGGGATAGCCACCCCTTTCTGCAGATCTGGATTCCCGCACATTAAAAGCCGACTTTGTGCCTAACTTTGCTCTTGGGGGAGGTAAGTAACTGGAGACATTTATTTTATTTGCATTAAAGCATCGCATCAATCAACTTTCTACTTGCTGTTGGATGTTTCGCAGGGTTAGAGGTCAGAGGTCAGGGACATTTGTGGTTGACATCAGCTTCGAAAGGTCAGAGGTCGAAACTTGTTAGCTGATGCCGGTAACTTGATACAATACGATGAGTAACTCTTGTTCTTTCTCTTTCTTTTTATTATGTATTCCTGTTTCTCTCTTTTTGCTGAACGTTTTTCCTCTCTCTCTCCTAATTGTTGCCATGAGGGAGAGACAGCAGTGAATGAGATTTCTTCACGCAAACAAGTCGTGTGCTATCCCAGCTTGCCGACTCAAGAGTTTTGTTTTTTGTAAACCATAATGAACAAATACATTCTATATCTTCTATATAATAAAATAATGTCGATTTTTTCCTGTGTAACTAAAGTCATTATAGGAAAATAATCGCCCACTTCCTATGATAAAATGTTTGCCTAAACACTTACAGCAATTATTGGTGCGTGTTTTTAGAAAATATGTGTAAAAATACAGAATAGTTAACACTTGAGAACGTGTAAAGCAAAATAAATGGCAGAAATGCAGCCTTCGTTGTTAAGAAAAATATGTAATAAAAAATTCTTACAAATCGTTTTCACAGCTTAAAACTAGGCGAGTTCAGAAGAGAATTTCATTCAAATACGTTTTATATAAATTATTTTTCGAGTGTTAACATTTCTGTACTTTTACCAAAAATTGTCAGAAAGATCGAAAATAAATAAAAATAAAACAAAAAGTATGTTCTCCTGTGGAAGTTTAGCAGATGTGTGTTAAAGACTGGATGAAAGTGTAGTATATGTTCCATCATAGGAGAAGTACTTCTCTGTGACAATATTGTCGATCGGCCTTCAGTTGGATTTGAACTTGAGACCTTGGTTTTGCTTTTGGGAATTCCAGATTATTTTTTTTATTTTTAACTAGAGGGAAAGGCCGATCTCTGATAAGAGAGAAAAGAATTGTTTTCTTCTTGGGAGTTGGTGGGTGAAAAATAACTTATGGTAGAGATACAAAGAGGATAATATCTATCACTGTCTTGTTGATGTTTTGGGGAGATTAAAAGTTCCCAATATTGCAATGACAACAGGTAATGGCAACTTGTGAAGATATAACTAGCTGAACAAGAAATAGCATAAGAACAAAATGTTTTTCTTAAATCGTTAATGCCAAAAGAATTAAAGGGGTGTTCCTTGGAATGTTATCATTGTCACTGCCAAAGAGAATTGGGATTGGGCCATGTGGTCACTGTGACAGGGAAGTGAACATCGAGTTGTTGACATTTGAATCAACGTAGGTTAAGATAACAGGCGTCCGGGAATTAACACATATTTTGCAAAGAGATAAGAATTGAATTGTTCTACGGGGACACCCCCCCCCCCACATTGGCAGCCAGTGTGACCGTGTTGGATGATGGGGGAGGTGAGGTGTTTGAGGAATGACGTATTTGCAGGTTTATAAAAATATATTTTCTTCTCTGTAGATGAGTTTCTAAGGAGGAAGGGGATCTCCTCCCTCCCACTCAGATAAAGGTGCAAGATGGAGACAGATGAAGTGTATTTTCTGTGAAGGAGTTTCAAAGGAGGGGGGATCTCCTCCCTCCCACTCGGGTAATAGTGGGAGATGGAGACGGATGTAGACGGGGGGGGGGGGGATTAAACATACACTTGGCCATTTCTGAGTTATAATGAATTATAAACACCCTAATATGGAAAGTAATGCTTATGAGAATATATATTTTTTCATTGTTGAATTGAATTCTGTTGGAGGAGAGTGAGTGGGTGGAGGTCCCACCCAGTCTCAACACACCTAATTCTCAATAAAAGGAAAGTGTAACAGACATTCAAAGACTCCACTTTGCTCGCCCACCGAATCCACGTCAATCAGACACACCCTGGACTTAGGGTTAAAATCGGCCAAAGCCAACATCACCCAAACTTAGTAATATTGCCAGTCTAAAACACAGACTTTAGAAGTTAAAAGTTTTTGAGCAAACATAGTCTTGTATATTTTACCGTAATAATTATTTTTTATACAAAAACACACATCCGAATGTCCTTTATTTCTTTTTGCTTGAAATTGCCTTCACCCTTCAGAAGTACAAACTTTGGAGACCAGCGCCAGCCGGTTACCCTCTTGATCTAATCACGTGGGGAGAGTGGTAATCAAAGGACTTTTCAACACCGACGGTCTTCATCAGTACAGCAACCAGGTACCGAGTGACCAAACGAAAAACAGGAACTTCGGGGACGTTAAGAGGTGGGGTACATTTTAATGTTGCTGTGATCAGGAGTGCTGCATTTTGATGGTGCCCCACATAAGATAGAGTTTAGTGGTATCGTGCAGGGGGTGGGGGTACATCTTGATTGGGGTAAATTTTTGTTCAGTTTGACCCCCCCCCCCTATTAAACTGACATTGTAGGGAGGCGGTCGTAGTGTGAGTTGGTTGGTTGGTGTAATGCTTGTTGAAGCCATTTTGTTGTAGCGGCTGCAGCTGTGATTATCTGACTCCAAATAAAATCCTAACATCTTCTCTACAATAAAATCAAACTTTATTTAACAGTGTCGACAGGAACATAAGAATACAGGAATGCAAGGCAAGTTGGCTTGACAGGTTTGTATTGGAGTAGAAATTTAACTGAGTTCATGTCTTAGATACATTCCCGTCTAAGTGACAAGAGACGAGCCAGGAATTCAACGTCTTATGATGTCTACATTGTGACAGAAATTTAATTATCATTGCCTGCGAAATAGCTGGGCGGAAATTAGGAAAAGTCGCACATGAGCAGAAGCGTTTGAATTGATTGATGTATTTCTATGCAAATTTGGATATGTCTTTTGATGTTTATATCTATAGGAGTGTTGTACTTCAAAAGTGAGAAAAAAAAAATCTTTTGCTAGTGTTCGCACTAATTAATATAAAATGTCTCAATCAGTGAAGAAAAAAGAAATTAGAAAGAAAGAAAACGTCTCAAACTGGAAAGTTTGAAAAGAAAAGGAAAGTATAAAATCGGTATAGAAAGCAGAAAGAAAATGCCTTATTATGGAAATAAATTGAAGGCAGGGGTTGTCTGACTTGCTATTTGCTTTCTCAATTCCCCTAAATACTTGAAATGTCAGTTTTTTTTTACTTGCTAACTTTTGTGACTGGACGGATAAATATATACACAAATAAACGCACATCATTGTGGAGGATTATTATCATCACCTTTCAAGAGCTGATCATGAATGCCGAACAACTGTCCCTTATATGCCATCTCCACATAGCTTTACTTAAAACTAGCACTTCCCAGTTGTTTACACTAAGCCTCAAGTTGAGATCGTTCCTAATGCTGTCCTTGTACCTGTTTCAGATGCTTTCCGAGAAGTGATTCATTACATAAAAGTTGTCAGCAGATTATTAGACTTAATAATCTGTGCAAGTTCTGCTCTGTCATGTGATGTTGAGCATCTTAGATGTTGAAATGATTGAGCAGTTTGATGTTAGGTGCTTGACTGAAGTCCAATCTCTAGTTCTCCCCGTAAAACATTCACAGGAAGAACTCTAGCTCGAGCCAATGCAAAGACCTTTTCTTTCTCTCTTTGTACCTAAAACCAAACAACTTTTCATCTGCTTCTCATCTGACGACATGAGCGTTTTCTAAATTCAATGCTAACAAATACGTGTTGAGTTGTTCTTTAATCAAATCCTATCCATCGTTTCTAATCCTCTCATGGTCTTGTTCATCGTCCAATCGACAATCTGATTAACTCTCATCCTTGAGTGGCCTCTGGTAAGTGGCCACCCATTAGTATAAAAAAAATAAAATAAATAAACGTCCAGATTTTGGAGTATATAAAAGTTGGTATAAATATGTTGTCATGATCTGTCCAAATCCTTTTCCAGTCTTCTAAAAGTCACTGATCTCATGGATGTACAGATTATTTTTAATATTTCGATTGATAATGTTCATAAATATGATATATTAAGTCATGCATATGCGGTAAAAAAAAAAAAAAAAAAAAAGAAAAAGAAAAAAAGAAGTTTGCTGGTTCATAATTTGTTTTTCTGGTTAATTTGTATTCAAATAAAGATCTTAAGAATTTTATCAATACACTTCTAGTGATTGGAGGGCGTAAATGCACATAAACCATCAAAATATTGTGCTTTCTAAATATGGTGTATTACCCCTTTAAACTTAGTTTTACAAACGAAAAGATGGTGTATATAGGTTTTGATTCGATATAGTTGCATACGAAATTCTTGTACTGTATATCTTTAATAAAATTTAAATATTTGATGCAAGACATGATTATTTTAATATTTTTATTTTTTAATTTAGATAAGGATTTATAACGTATACTATTCTCATCTTGGTGCATTTACTTATAGAATAAAGTTCTTTTTTTTTGGGGGGGGGGGAATATTCTACGAAACATGTATTAAAAAAAAAAAAAAAACTAATGCTGTTAGAAATGTAAACGAAACAATTTAACATAATCACAAAATAAAACAAATAAACTTTGATTTTTTTAATTTTATCTTTTACTTCTGTATGCAGGCACGTGCAATACTTATATTGAAAATATCCTGTTATCATTCTGAGGAAATTTCAAACCCATATAAACTTATATTTATAATTTTTTTAAAAATATATTCTTAACTTTACTTATTCAAATATAAAAGGAATAAGAAAAAAAAAACCTGCTTTTTTTTTTTTTTGAATGGGTAATAAAAAAATTTTTTTTTAAATTGAAAGATATTAAGTACTTTTTATACTGTTTATTCATTACTGTTTTTATGGGTTAGTGTAAATTGTTCTCTTACTACAAGAGTAGCAACCTGAAAC
This sequence comes from Sepiola atlantica, assembly GCA_963556195.1. Taxonomy (NCBI): domain Eukaryota; kingdom Metazoa; phylum Mollusca; class Cephalopoda; order Sepiida; family Sepiolidae; genus Sepiola; species Sepiola atlantica. Next base: position 24,290,204 of record OY744553.1, on the reverse strand, counting down.
TACATCATTCACCTGTTTTCAAGCCAACATAGAAAGAGCTTAGACTCATTTAAGATCATCAATTATTGATGCAAATAAGGTAACGGCTACAAAACGATATTGAAATAATTTATTATGCCTGCATCAATTGCTCAGAAAAAAATACAAAAAGCTTCATACTATTAAAAAGCGAGAAGGAAACGTGATTTCACAAAGAGCAGAAAAATGTGTAAAATTCATGATAATTCAAGAACCATAACTAGGATAATTGAAAAATCTAAGCAAATCTCGTAGAAACATTTCATTCAAAATTTACACGTGAGGAAACTGAAATATTTAAATTATATAAAAGTTACCCTGTGGGTATGACTAATTTGAGCCAATAAAAGTTAGGTATGCATATATGTCGATATATTTTTAAGTACAGGATTTATTCCTAAACTGGTCTTTTGAGTTTTGGAACACAGCTGCTAAGCGTAAGAGATCGTAATGCAAAGGGGGTAAAAAGTGTGGAAGTCCTTGATGAAAATCCAGATGCCTCTAATTCGTGAAATTTTAATTATTAGACATCAATTAATAAATATTCCAAATCTCAGCTTCTTTGCAGTATTTTTAAAAGGGAACAAGTCAATTTGAAAATTCAAATATCAGATTTGCATTGAATTTGATCCATAGTCATTAGACACCAATTAAATAAGATTCCCTGAATTTCAATTTCTTCGTAAGACTCCTTAAGCCTTAAATTCGAGATTTTCTAGAATCAAAATGGATTTTGATCAAAATTGGAATAAGGATTGTAGACAAGATTTAGTATTATATCGTGATTTTAATCTTCCTAAGAATATAATAGTGCAAAACTGTTCCATTGGGGGGGGGGGGAATTCATTTTACCCATCCTGAGACGGGTATTTTTCTAGTATATAATATACCAGTTTAAATTTTCACCCCTCCCAATAAATGAACTATAAATGTTCATACGTTCCATTTTTTTTTTTTTTTGAATTTTTAAATTGTGGAAAATTGTTGGGTTTAACGGATGGCAAGTTGGACTAACAAATGACAACTTTATTGCACTAAGAGAAACAAACATTTAAGATTGCAAAATAAAATGTAGCAAAATTCATATTTAATATCTAAAAGATTTAGATTTCAATTCAATAAAAATTTGCACAAAAAGAGAGAAAAAAAAAATGTATCCTATTCCCATTGCATAGTATAACATATCCCTCATCGTTTGAATTTAAAAATATAGGTGTGGTACATTCTTAAATTTAACCAAATTTATAGTAAACGGCCTACTAGCACATTGACTTGCGTAGCGAGACAACAACCAGTATTAACACTGGTTATTGTCTCGCTATGCAAGTCAATGCATACAAAGTATCTATTTTGATTATTTGTTTTGTTTTTTCACGTTTCGGCTGTGTACCCTCCAAACTTCAGGTGCATCTTTCCGAACTTGGGAACTTATACAGAATTTCTAACTAAACCTTATATTTAATCAATAGGGGTAGATTGTTCTTGCTCCGTCAGTCATGACTGGATAGAAATGTCAAATAATTTTTATTAATTCTGAAGTGATGATTGAACCTTAAATCTCCAGAAAACTAACTTATAATTGATTAATAGTCAACATTTTTATGCATTGTGTCATAGAATGAACAATTTACTCCCATGGATTAGTTTAGTTCGAAATTATGTATAGTTTCCAAATTAGATATAAAGATTCTCAGGTGCAAAAAGATGCATCTTACGAAAGTCAGAGGTTACATCGGTTGAAAATTAAAACCCAGATGAGAATAGTAGTCCGAATAATCTAAATTATTAATGAATTGATTCAAATCCTCATCTCAAAAGTTCAAAAACATGAATTGACAGTTTAAATTATGAGTTGTTATAAAAAAATTATGACAGTTTTAAACTTTCGAGTGACTTAAAAGTCAAATTTTAGTAGAAAATTTTTTAAATTCTTATTTTGAGATCAGAATTTTTTTTTTTTTTAAAAGATAATGGAAAGGATACTCTTAATTCCAGAGTTCTGAATCAAACCTCATGGTGTCACATTTTAGGACAAGTGAAAACATTGTTTCAGGATCTAAGATATCTATTCTTTTATGATCATGTTCAAAATTCAGAGGCATTAATATAATTTGAACCCACAATAAATCTAAACAGAACAAAAGTGATTTTCACGCCCGTGGCAAACTAACAGATGATACAAAAATGAAAAAGAGCTTGCTCGAGAGGATAGCATCAGGTGGCCAGCCTATGTAAACCAAGTCAAACTATAAAGTGTTAAATTATGACCTCAAATTAAACAATGCTTTAAAAAAAAAAAAAAAAAAAGTCTAGTTTTTGAACACTGCCATGACAATAACCTTCCAGATCTAGGAGAAATACTAAAAAAAATACCATCATAGTTAAAAATGCCATTAATTATCTTGAAAGTCTCAATCATATCACCTCTCATTATTCTCTCCAGAAAAGTAGTCAATCCTAATTTGTCCAACTGTAACTGAACTCCTTTACTTTACTTATTAGTTTTGTCAACCTTCTTTGTATGCCTTCCAGTTTCAATATTACATTCCAATTTCCATATCTAGTCGCTGGAGACCATGCCTGGGTACAGTATTCTATATGAGGTCTTATTAGAGCTTTAAATATCCTTAACACATTTGTCTCCCTCGATACTAATGGTACAGCAGCTGAAGGAGTGGTATCCAAACCCCTTAGGTTTTTCTACCTATTACCCCAGAAACTGTCGTTACGGATGGCTAAACAGCACATAATTGTCTGATATATAAATATGTATTCTTCTGAACTGATCAAGTCCAGTGGGATAAGCTGGGAAAGACTTATTTCAGAGTTTTCCTTCTCTAGCCATACTATTCAACCGATACTATAAATGGATTACCTTTCCTAATCGTTTTAGTGGGAGTGATGAAGTAGTCCCAACTATCCGAACCCATTAAAACGATATAGCTTTAAATTCCTCATACAATCTTACTCTAGAAAAGTGGTTTTATCTGGTTTTCAAATGCATCCACAGAGACTATAAATAGATATTTTTCTCGCTCACTTTAGCAATAAAAAAGAAATGTTAAGAATAGCCATAACTTATGGGGCCACTGTTATAGGTCTTCTGTATTAAAACTGACCACATAGCCAAATGTTGACCATAGTAGTATAATTTCGGCAAACTTTCTCATTAAAATATACATTCGATTAGAGATTTGCTTCGAAATTTTCAAAATGCCCAGTGTTGCCAGAAAGAGAAGAATATCAAAGACTTGTATAATAATAAGATAAAAGTTAAAAGTATAAAAAAAAATTTGCATTATTCGGACGACTGTTCTCATCTTGGATGTTATTCTCAACGTTTCAGCCGATCTAACCTCAGGTACGTCTTGTTGAACTCAGAGATCTGTACAGAATTTCCAACAGAAACCTATTAACCCACGAGGGTAGATTGCTCTCGTATTATAGGGTAGAGGTCTTAAGCTCCTTTCCTTCAACAACTACAAGAAGCCTCTCCATCCACCGATTGTCATGGCAAATAATACCCTACCTGAGAGTTCATCATTCAGACTCCTTGGCCTAACATTCACAGGTAACATGAATTGGAACACATACATTGAAGACATTGCCAAGGCTGCCGCAAAGAAGGTTGGCTCCCTCTACCGTGCTAGTGGACTCCTTACATCTGACATTATCCTGTATCTCTACAAAGCCACCATTCGCCCATGCATGGAGTATTGTTGCCACATCTGGGCTGGTGCATCATCTAGTCTCTCCCTCCTTGACAAAGTCCAAAAAAGAGTAGTCAACCTAATAGGTCCCTCACTGTCAGCTAAGCTCCAACCCCTGTCCCATCGCCGCAATGTGGCATCCTTGTGTTTGTTTTACAAATACTTCAATGGATTATGCTCCGATGAGTTGGATACTCTTGTGCCCTCTCGACGTAAATTCACTAGACTAACTCGACATTCTACTAAATCTCAATCTATTCACTGTGGAGGTCCCCAGATGCCGGAGAGCATTCTACTCAAATAGCTTCTTTCCTCGTGCTGCTGGCCTCTGGAACTCCCTCCCTGCCCCCTGTTTCCCCGACAGTACTGACATGCAGAAATTTAAAACTAATGTAAACGGACATCTCGCTGCTCAGATCCCAATTTAAGCTGAACCACTAATCCTTCTCCCCTTTTCCTCAGTAGCCCCTTATGTTTACAGTGGCGTCCTGCCTTGTTTGCGGTGAATCATGTAAAAAAAAAAAAAAAAAAAAAAAAAAAAAAAAAAAAAAGTAATTATTAGTTACGCCCGTACCAACGATGAAACTGAAGGTTCAATCCTCAGTGTTGGTGATACTAAAAATACAATTAAAAATTACTTGGAGACTATCCGATCATGGCTGACGGAACAAGGGCAAGCTACCACCGAATAAAGGGTTCACTTCGAAATTCCGTACAGATCCAGAGTTTGACAGGATGCACCTGAATACGGTTGAAGTTTAACACTCAAGACAATAGTAGTCTAAATAATTCAAATGATCAATCTTCATCTATATATAAAAAAAAATATTCTAAAACATTCTTATAATTGCATAAAAGTTTAAAGTATAAAAAAGAATTTGCCACATATCTTCAATTTTTATTTTTATTGCCAATATTTAATAAATTGACAGCAAATCGAACGTTTTTATTATGAAGCAGCTACGGTGGGACGACAAGTGTTAACTGAGACAAGAGAGAGAGAGATGCCCGGAAGAAAGAATTGACTCGGTCGTACTTGAAATATAGTGCAGCACACAAACAAACAAAAAAAACTGTCACATCCAAATTTGTAATTTGTTTGATATATTTTTTGTTCATTTAAATTCTTTGTTATAACTGAATTTATTTTCTTTTTACACTTAATCTTTTCCATAAAATATCATTTTTTAAACTTTTATAAGTCTTTAATAGCGTTGCGAACATAGATGAATTGACGTTGCATTTTTAGAAAATTTCATAGAAATATTTTTGTTTAAATGTTTCTGAAAATGCCAGCTCGTATGATAAACATTTAAAATGTTGCTACATTAGGATCCACGCTAACTTTGACCATGACCGTAACCCCCCCCTTTGACCCTGACGACAGGATCAAAGTTAACTCGGGTCTTAAGCACCAAAATGTTTATAACACGAGCTGACATTTTCAGTGAAAATGTTACATTTTTTCTAATGTTCTCACTGTAGATCTCCTACAAATGAGTTTTCCTGTTTTTAGGGGAGTGGGAACATTTTTCTTAAAATACCCATCTATTAAGATGTCTATTCATTCAACTGTTAAAAACCTCAAAAATAAAAAAATTCAGTCTTTTTTTGGATTATTTCATTCCAAAACAAAGCCTATCGTTGAACAACCTAATGTTTTACTTATAGCTAGTTAGAAAGTGAAATGGAAATTTAATGTCCTCAAACATTTTTTGGGAAATCGGATGTAATATTAAATTAAGCCTCATATTTCATGAAATATGAATATTTATCTTCATCGATAAAAATTAATTTTAATCATTAAAACATGTTTGCCTTTATTTTGAGACCAAAAAGATGTTTAAGAAATATGTTGAAGATAAATAAAATATCTTAATCATGTAATTATTTATTTATATTGTGGAAAAACAAAAACTGAATAAATTTCTTTCTAGTTACTATTCAAAGAAAAATATAACATTCATGAAAAAAATCTACTTCCAAAAACCCAAACTACCTTTTTCTAAATTTAGTTCAATGCATTTATAACTGCATGCAACTAAATTTAGAAAAAATACTAAAAGAAAATTTTAAGAAAAAGAAAAAACTGCTTAATATGTTCATGGTTAAGTGTATGTGCGTGGGTGAACCAGCGGTCGTAAGAGAGATGCGATGTGTCCGCATGCCAAAAATAAAAAACAAAAAAGGCTGCAGAGAAAGAACACATTATAAGATCTAAAATGCAAGACTCCTTACATTTTAAATCTTAAACTGTTTTTGTTTTTAATTAAATGAGAATCTAAAATTTTTTTTAACATTTTCATCGATTGTTTTTGTTTCGGCCAATGTGTCCTCCCACCTTTGGGTGTACTCTTCATTTACAGTGATGCTTATAGATGAGGTTCCCAGTCAAAAGTGTTCCTTAAAAAAAACAAAAAAAAACACTGCCTATGTGGGTAGACAAGTATATATATAAAAAAAAAATTTGATTACGTTAAAATAAATATCTAACGTCTAAATGGTGTTTATCGTCACCTCTTTTTGCCCACATTAAAGTTTTCTGGCTACTGTCCAAAAGAAAAGCACCCAAGGGCACCATTAAAAACAGCTTGAGGCAGCATTCCTGTGTAATAAAATTAAAGGATTTAAACTGATACTAACATGTCAGTTATAACCAGATTCTAAATAGAAAAGGATTGCAAAGGCAATTCCAAAAATTCAAAAACTGCAATATATAAAAAAAAAAAAATAAATTCAGAAGTTACATGTTCCAAGATTTTTCTCCCTTGCTATTTTCACTTCTAGGAATTTCAAACTGAAACTTTTATTCAATTCACTGAAGTAAATTGTGCTCATTCAACATTAAATGCCCCTTATATATTTTTTCTTGTATAAGTTCATTTAACAAAAAAAAAAAAAAAAAAAATTTTTTTTTCTTTTCATGAAGTCTTGTAAACAGTTAGGACCAACAACTGAGGATAACCTTTTCAAATATGATAAAAAAAATTAAAATCACACATTTGAGAATAAAATCAGGACAAATAATTTTAGAATTACAGAATTTAACTCAAAATAGAGATTGTAGAATTACAGAATTTGCTACTCAACAGAAAAGAATTAGGTTAGAGAGAAAACAAAATACAAAAAAACCCGTTACATTGCTAGTTAGAAACACATTTAAGGAAATTAACTAGTCGGTGTCAGAATGCGTACTGAAAAATAATTTGTCGAAAACAAAAATGTTTATATAAGGAATGAAATACATAGAGTTAGTGATTGCTGCAGGTTGAGACAAGCCAAATATGTAATACCAACACGCTATGCATACATTAGTGGGCTGCACATTTGCTAAATGAATAATCATAACAGCGTACCGAAAGGTCAAATTTTTTTTTTTTTTTTTTTTTTTTAAATTTATTACATCACTGCTTTCTTGTTAACTTCCCTCGCTAGGACAACAACGGAATAATCACCAAAACAGGATCTATGATCAAATGAAGTTGCACAAAACGCCTTTTAATCCAGGCACGTTAATTCTACATCCTTTACTAGTCACTAGGGACTGAACTTAAAAAGGTCAGCAGTCGGTTTCCTTTCCAGACACTTGTCACTCTTCCTCTAGTCAATAGGTTTCCATTATACTTTAACCTCAGTAAAAGTCGCAGAGGCTCAATGACAAATTCGTAGTCAGATACATAATACGAATTTTCATATCCTTCTGTTTTAGGTATATATATATATATATGGCAAAGCAGACTGCGCATGCCCCCATCCCGATTTTAAATGGCAGTCTAAGCATGTAAAGCAGCAAAGTCTTTTTGCTTCAGATAAATAACTAAAATATTCATCAGACAGCCTCCAGTTAGAATTCATTCCACAATATATTAACAAATACATGTGTCTACTAGGGAATAAAAAGTACCCGAAGACAAAAGAGTACAACCTAGAAAAACAACACCCTGCCAATAAACATTTCAAAATTTCTAAGATGAGCCATTATTACCGACAGATTTTTGGCTTTTCCTCATATTTTGCTTACCTTGTAGAAAAATGAATTTTATAACTAAGATTTTATTGGTTAATTTATGTACATTTAAAAAAATTTTTTTATGGAAATTCAAATTTCTATTCTATTTTTTTTTTTTTTTTTTTTTTTTTTTTTTAAAAAAAGGTTGATGTGAGGATTTTTGTATAAAATAGAAAATCAAAATGTAAGACTTTTATATTAATTTATTTTTGCTTTCTTTTTTTTTGTTTTCATTTTTTTTTTTTTTTTTTAAATAAATTATTAGAGGGATTTTTTCTTCTTTTAAGATCACAGCTAATAGAAGCCGATAAAATTATATGAGGAAAGCAAAAAAAAAGTGAGGAGGGGGAGAAAAAAAATAAAAAAGTCATTACATGAATGTCTATTTCAGTTCCAGTAGAATAAAGAAAATAAGTATTTAACATGATGTTACATAAAACGACTTTTTTTTTTTTTTTTTTTTTTTAATTCATTATTGGGAGAAAACCCAGCTTGAGGGAAGGAAAAAAAATGTAATTCTTACAAAAATAAAAAATTAAACTACTAAATGGCAGTAGAAGTGGATCAAAATAAAGAGGTTATAATTTGGCCTGCAGCCGTACAACAGAAGATGTACGTAGAGGAATATATTAAAGTTTTATCTGTTATAAAATGAGATTGGCTAAGGACCTCGTGTTTTATTACCGTTCAAGTTTTGTATTTTTTTTTTAATGTAAGTTTTTAAAGTGTAAATTAAACCTCTTCAAATAAGGACAAAAAAAATAAAAGTAAGGGATAAAACTCCCCTGGAATAAAAAGTAGAAGTGGGGAAAAAGAGGGCAGAGAGAGGGGGATGGGGAGGGGGAGAGAGATCTAACAGTCCAGGAAATTAGCAGCCATCAGTAGTTCCAGAGCGATTTCTGGTGCAATTGGAAACTCTGGGATCTCAGTGGAGCTGTTTGTGTATCGGACTTTGTATGTGAAATACATGCAAACTTTTTGGAGAACATGGGATCTGAAAATAAAAAAATGGTTTTATTAAATTAAAAGAGAATGTGAAATCTTTATAGAAATTACAACTTATGTTAATGCCTAGGATATCCAGACATGTTTTGAAATTGATGCAAGAGGTGGCCCGTTGTACATGACCAAACCACTTGAGGTTCTGTGTGAATAAGACATCTATAATCCTACCGATACCAAGTTTTGGATGAAGCATGGTTGAAAGGACCCTTTCCTTCAGTGTGCAGCTGCACATCCTGATTATTACGCAAAGAAGTGTTTGGCACCCATGTCTGTCATGCACAAACTTTGCTCTGAATCTCTAAGGAAATGTGTCTAGATGTAAGGATTGGTAGGAGCTTCCTGAACCTTCCAAGCAACGCAACAACAAGCAGTGATAGCGTGTTTACAATCACCACAAGGTGGTTACCAATTCCAACGCTTTAGAGGCATACCACAAAATCGTTCACAGAGAAATTCTTTGAATGCTTAGCATACATTGCTTTTCATAAATCATCATTTTAAAAACAATAACCGATTTTTTTATTTTTTTTATACACACTTTAATTTAAGCGTTTTCATTTTAGAGGGGGGGGGGCAAATATAAATACAAAACATACCACATACCAATAAAAATATGAATCATGATTTCGCTAACGTTGTGAACATGCGTGCGTTCACTGCACTGGTCGCAATCGCCCAACTTGTTACGGTGGTCCAAAGTTGTGCTTTGATTTAGTTGGTGCTGCAACAAAGAATTCTCGTTCCAAGCAAAACCACACGTCCAGTTTATAAACAAGTAACAGACATTTATTTGTTGCAGGTTACAAATGAAACAAGTGTTCTCAGGTTGAACCGCAGACTTGCAAAATGAGATCTTTTATCTCGGCCAAATAGAAAACATAAGTCCAACCCAACACAACTTCTATTTCCGAGGACCACCGAAAACCCAATGCCACCTCAAACGTCCAACTGACGGCCAGCCCTCAGAAAACTAATCTGCCTGTGTTATGCAGAGAGCCAGCTCTAACTGACCTCTCCTTATAGGGTGGAACATATGTACTTTTGACTGGAAATCCGGGATGTCAGGTCTCCTTCTCCATTCGACCACTCAAGATAATGGCTACTGGAGATATACACCAGAGACAACTGCCATAAAGTCCACCGAACGGGGTTTATCATGAAGCCCATCTATGAACATTAGTTCTTTGGTCTCAGCATGATTCCCTGTTTTTATGAAGTACCTATTTCAGAGAAAAATAAGATTGAGTGGCCCAAAATAAAATAACAGATATTTTCAAATTCCCGTACCCCCCCTTCCTTTGGCCTAGCATGTATCACCTGCAACGTTTGCCATTCGCATGCACCACTAAAACATGCAACCTAGTGCATAATTGCATCGTCAATAACATATCCAGACATAATGCATGTAAAATAGGAAACTATTCAACAATTTTACAGCTCTTCAAAAATTACAGTTTACGATTGTAAAGGCGCGGAAAATACTTTATAATATATAAGAAACGAAAATCATCACTCGACCAAAAAATATTTGAGGAACTTTAAATTAATCGTTCTAGAACCAAATAAAATACTCACGGAATTTCACGGAAATTGATCTCATTAGTTTCATTTTCCGAGAATTGTCCTGAAAATAAAAGTAAAAAAATTGTGAACAATGCAAAGAGAAGGAAAATGTACAAATGGAATTGAAAATGATGCAAAGAGAAAGTTTAAGTTTTCAATTAGATAAGGAACATTTGAGAACGATTGGTGGGATTTAAAGCATGAAAAAAGTTTTTTTTAATTTTTATTAGTCAATACTTCAAACGCACTTGCATTTTTCTTCAGGAAAAACACAAAAAAAAAAAAAAAAAAAAAAAAAAAAAAAAATGAGAATCCTCAAACGGTATGAGTGAGCTAAAAATTGGACGGTCAAATGTTTTTGTTTTTTTTTTGGGAGAAGGGGAAAACAAAAGTGTGCGTGCGTGTGGGTGGGGTGGGGGATTTCTTTTATATATATAAAAAAAAAAAGTGGTTGTTTAATAATTTAAGTATAATTAGCATATGTCGCTTTTCTGTGGAATTATAACTGTACTTCGCCACTTCTGTAATGGTTATGATTACCTGGTCATGTAAATAAACAGTTAATGTCAATGCAGTTAGGGTTTAGTATCTTGCGATTTGTGTTATAATTAGTACATTTAAAAGGTCCGCGAAACATAGTTGAACCATATCACGAGGCTGTTGTTATTATAAAGATGTTAATATGATTGGTGGCACATGAGGATACATAGTATGTCATGCCTTGTGTTGCGCCAATTGTGAATTAAAGAGGTATTATCGAAGATCCCGATCTATGATCTGCTGGAGTAAACCAGTGAGAAATATATCTTTTATATATACAAAGAGTGAAGCTATATTTGGGATGAGTGATTAGTTTATTTGTTTAGATAGCTATGCAACATGTAACCTATGCCTACGTTAATCTGATGGTTGAAATGACGCATGCGTGTTAGCTTACATTTACCTTCTTCGATAGCGGTGTGTGATATTTTTAAAAACTTGTCGCCCCCACGAGGGCACAGTAAGACAAGATCCGTATTTACTGTAGGGAAAATACAAACTTCAGAATAGGAGAAAACTGGATGAACAAAAATAAAAATACAATAAAAAGAGCTAAGATAAAATAAAAAATGTCTCCATCTAGAAGGATTTTTTATAATTGCATCCGAAATTGACCAACACAAAGCAATTTTACTGTGCGTTATAGAATTAATTATTATCGGTACTGTCTGTGGCTGAAATTGCAAGCTGTCACATGCAGTGGCTGAAATTGCAAGCTGTCACATGCAGTGGCTGAAATTGCAAGCTGTCACATGCAGTGGCTGAAATTGCACGCTGTCACATGCAGTGGCTGAAATTGCAAGCTGTCACATGCAGTGGCTGAAATTGCAAGCTGTCACATGCAGTGGCTGAAGTGCGTTAGTGGATTAATTTAATGTAGGCGCGTAATTAAAATTTATTATATTTTTTGTCTGCATAGAAAACCACTTAGTATTATTAATTTGCTATAGTTGGACAAACGCACGTGTGATAGCTTTCGTTTATCCTCAAGGGCAGAGTAGGACACAAGGTTAGTTTATAATGTGGGGAAAATACAGCCTCCGAAAAAGGGAAAACTGTATGGAGCGAACAAAAATAAAATGATGAATGGAAATAAAAAAAAGTAGTCACAAACATGGAGGATTTCGCTAACAGAGTTCAAAATCTACTAGTAGATAAAACTATTTTATTGAGAGTTATAGAATTAGAATGTTTATAATCCAGACGCGTTGGTTGGGGCACGTTGAGTGCAGCAATGTCTGGACTGCTAAAGTCAGACAGTTGAATGTGCCAGCAGAGAAGACCATCTCTGGTAGACCCAAGTCGCCTTGAGAGGACGTGGTCAAACATGATAGGAGAGCCTTGGGTATGGATTCTGTCGGGCCTCACCAAAGAGAGGAAGACTTAGATCGAGACTAGACAATCAAGACCCACCCTCATCAGAGGATTAATTGTGGCCTTTTTCAACAAATAAAGCGGTTGATGAGTCGGCCTGTTGAACTACCCAGCGAGTTCACATCCAAGCAGCCATTAATCGCTGGACATAAAATTGTTCTCATAACAGGTCGTCAGCGTGTTTGTAACGTGTGTGCATCATAATGCAAGCTGACTTTAATTATTTTATTTATTTAAATATAATTCTTGTTTTCACCTCAAAGGCATATTGCCACTGCAGCGTAAGGAGCTACTGTGATAGAGTGTGTGGTGGGGAACAAGATGTTTATTTACATTACATTTAAATTTCTGGGAAACGGGGAGGAATTCCCCCAAATATTATACTTCATCAAAAGATGAAGTATAGTATCAGAACAGATATTACACTTGGTTCCTAGCCAAAAGGCCAAGAGCTCACTTCCTGTTTTAAGTGAGCTCTCCTGCAGCAAAACACAAGATCCCACATGGCCTGAACTGCTCAAACTTAAGGTAATCAAACTGATGTCACATCTCGCATCTAGTCAGAATCTGAACCTCTTACTCGTGATCCAGGTCTCAATTTCTCTGCTCGCAATGCTAAAACTTCTTCAGAAGAAGAGATATTAACCTTGGTGACGGAGTACTTCACTTTGAAAGAAAAGTGGTTTGGTGTAAGCATGAACACTGCTGCATAAATGCAGGCATACAACGGGAAAATATTTTAGTTAAGAGAAAAGAACACTCAAGAAATTGGCTGGCATCGTTGAAGTATGCGAAGGTGTATGCTAAAAAATCAGACGACTTACAGAATTAATGTCTACTCCAGATAAGTCACCTTAGTAAGTTTTTTATGGTCGACAGAGAAAGTGTCAAAATCGAGCACCAAATTTGGACGAAGACAATGAGCAGACGATCACAACTTGTGCTGTAAACAGACAAATACAAGTTCACTGGCAGAAAGGTTTTTTTTTTTTTTAGAACATGCAATTTACGCAAGGGTCTATTTTAAATGCGATGATATTTTGGGTGTAAGTTCATCAAGCAAATAAGATACTGACATCTTAAAATCTTTGACAAACCCTCGCTACGAATTTGCAAAAAAAAAAAAAAAAAAAAAAAAAAAAAAAAACACCCTATCAAAAGCAAGATACTTACCAGGCCCACTCAGCATAGCTTTGATGGTTCCTGATGTGAGAGCATGGTCCCTCTTTACGATGAACTCGTGTCCATCAGAGGAAACCAGTTTCACATACATGGCATTGGGGCCTTCGCAGCTGCCATAGGTCTTCTCTTCTTCCTTTTCATCCTTAGGATCAGACATTTTCATTAGTGTGTTGGGGGTGGGGAAAAAAAAGAATCCGGCCTGAAACTAGAACAAACAAACATTAGCATGGAAAGGGCTTTAAACAACATGTATAACAATAAACAAATCTTTACCTAAATAGTAAAAAGAGGAAGAGATGGAATTTATGATAAAAAAAAAAATTAAAAATAAAATGGTTTAATGTCAGTTCTATATAATGGCATGTTGTCGGCCAACCTTTACAAATGGAATCAGAGATTGGAGCTCAGTCGAGCATCTTCCATGGAAATAATAGAGTAGACAGACTAGCAACATCTCTTCTGTGAGAAATGGGCTGTAAGGAACAGTAGAGATTATCCCCATTAGATTTCAGAGTCAATTTTGAACTGTCTAGGCAACAAGAAGCAGAACCTCCCAAGACATGGCAGTAGTTCTCAAGGAGAGAGACATTCATTCTGACTGGGGAAAAGCAAAGATCCAAGCATTAGTGATGGAAGGAGCAGGATTTTAATCAAACGATCTCAGAATATGATTTGGAAGAACATTAATGAAGAGAGTTGGGCCCAGGATAAATCCTAGAGGAATGCCAACGCTGATGCTGTGTGTTTCAGACTTCTGCCCATACATACATGCAGACAGAGGATTCAATGGTTGCGAAAACATTGCACGATATTTAATAGCAAGTTTGAAGCAACCGTTTGTGTCAGACTACATTGAAGATCTTTAACATGTCGAACCATTGAAGAAAAGCTGTAACAGTTCTCACTAATGATATTGAAGCCCACTAGAAAAATTACTGTATCGCCCAGATTTCATTCACCAAATGGCAATACAGCAGCACCTACTGATAGAACAGCCTCCTTGGGGGTTATTTCAAGGTTCAGATCCTTAGACTATCAGGCGGCTACCATCAGCCAAGATGACACATTTACCGTAAGCACCCTTATTCGGGACATGGCATCAAAGAAAAAAAGAAAAATGAAGAAAGTAGTGCATGCAGTGATTAGATTTTTTTCTTATTTTTAAAGTCTGGAAAAAAAAAAATTTGGATAAACTACTATTTTAGTTACCTAAATTATCGACAGTAACATGAGCTGAGGCAGGTTTGAGCACTATTCCTAAACAACTTATTGTTACTTAAAAAAATATTTTAGTATGAAAAAAAAAAAAAAAAAAATTAAGAACAGTAATTTAAGATAAGTTGAATTGTATCAGAGAGGTTAATATTTACTTTTAGCAAATATAGTGCTGACCTCTAAAGTTCAAGTAACCAGAAATATAGATCAGTTATCTTACTTTTTGATCCCCAATGTTTTAAATTTCTGAAACTACGTTTTCTACTTCAAAATTTGTTTTGTTACTTTCACGGAGACGATTTTGTAGAAAAAAAAAAAAAAAAAAGAAAAAAAAAAGGCTGTTAATATCTAAGGGGGTGGAGGGTCGTATTTACGATAAATTACCTCGCTTACCAGACATCATTAAATCCCTGACTAATTCATAAAAGAATGGACCAATTTACATTCTTCGAAATTACTTATAATACCCAGTACTCGTCTTCAAAGAAAAGAAAAAAATACATAAAAAAATGTAGTTATAAAGTTATTACATTTACTTTCAACACTTAAATTGATAACATCGATAAATTACTTTTTATGGCATTCTATCTAGGTTTGTTAGGTTCTTCTGTTATAAATAAAATGATTACTCTTGAGGGGGGGGGGGAAATTTACCTTTAACGGTCCCGTAGACTATAACTTGGCTTTTAACAGTTTATTTTTTCATATCCCCCCCCCCCCCGACTTGGGTCATAACAAACATGCTCTTAAAATTAAATGTTATTCTTGTTTGTCAAACAATGTTTGAAATCTATTTTCAAATCAGATTTTAGCCAAGAACTCCAGCTCTGTATGTCCTTTTACAAAATTAATCTTTTGGCAATAATACCTACTTTTTAAGTGATAAAAATGTAATTTATCATTTTTTCAACATGAAATTTTTTTTTTTAAATATCCAATTTTTTTTCTATGTCCCTTAAAAAAAAAAAAAAAAAAAAATCTCATTTTGGGAGGGGGGGGGGGCTAAATTAGCATATGGTCTAAGGCTACAATTTTACCCATTTAAAAAAAAAAAATTTTTTTAAGTAAGATTTTGAAAATTAAATTTGGTAAGATAACTATTGGCGACAAATTATTTTAACAAATACAGCTGGGAAATTTATCAAAAACAATTTACCTACTCATTTGTGACGTAATTGCATTAAATAAATAAAAAAAAAGGTTAATATAAGCATTTCCATTTAAAGTTCGATAATTATTGGTTGTGAGTAAAGTAATAAGGGGTGAGACATGTCGCTTTTACAGAAAGTAAGGTACTCGACCACGAACTACGTAGGTTACTTTACTTACACCCAATAATTACGGAAAATTCTTAATTTCTAATTATCTTTTTTAACGCAAATACGTCACAAATGAATTGGTAAACAAAAATAGCTTTTGACTAATTTCACCAACTGTATTTCCTCTTCAGGACTCGGGCTAACTTTTACCCCCCCCCCCCCGACCCTAACGACGGGGTCAAAGTTAACGTGGGTCCTAATCTGTGAAAACACCCTTTTACATAATGTTTAAATCTATAAAAAGATTAAAAAACTTTCAATACATGATTTGTTAAGCATTTTAAAGCCATAAATTACTTCCTATTCGACAGTTTTAAATGCTTCCAAAATTCGACAAGTCACGAAATAATTCCTTCAGTTATTAAAAGATAAAAATGGCTTATTTGTGCAAGAAAACGTAACAGATTTTGCAACTAAATCAAATTTTCAAAATCTTATTTAAGAGAATTTTCTGTAAAATAGGATTTTAAAAATAGTTTGATTTTGCACTATCGAATATTTAATTTCAATAAAGGTAAATGGATACAGATGCCATTGTTCCGAAAGTTTTAAACCAATTGTTTTTGTTTTTTTTCTAATTAAAATGCACAAATTTATATAAATCTAATTTAAACTTGGTTTAAGACTTACGGAAGTCGGATTTGGCCCATTTACAGAAGATTATATTTCAATAAATTTAAAGAATTAAATCTGATTATCAAATGAAAAATACCCACGAAAAGTGGTCACAACACAATCTTATATTACTATAGCGATGTCGCAAAGCGAGATAACTCTGATTTCCATTTCCGGTTGCTTCGAATTTATGGCTTTTGTTGATTAGAATTATCTTTAAGGCGAAACGCATAGAGGCGGGTATATGAGGTTTAGTATAATAATCGATGTCTTAAATTATTTTTTTTCGTACGATAAAAAGAGCAAGTGGGTTTACTGACTATGCGATAGAAAAAAAAATCGTTATTTTTTCTAATCCCTTAAGAATTTTGCACGTGGCCGAAGATTCTTTCTTTCGCTTTTAGTACAAGTAGTAACATGAAAGTTTAGATATTTTTTGGGGTATCTTTCAGAATGATCAGTACGCTGAAAACGCTCAAAAAAACAAATATACAACAAATAAAAGTAACTGTCGTCGATAAAAGTTAATTTAAAACTGACCTGTGATATTTGTTTGTATTTTTAAACCGTTCCAACTGCTATTTAGTAGAAATCAATAGTTTTATCACGCGAACTTGCAAAAAAAAAAAAAAAAAAAAAAAAAAAATGGCGCTTGCTCGTAAGACGCCATCCTGTCTAAAAAAAACGAGTAAAAAATGAACAAGAAATTTTTTTTTACATCTAATAAAACCCCATTTATAGTACGTAAAAATACAAACAAATATCATAGGTAAGTAGACAAATATCTCTTCTCGACGTAGGTTAAACTCACTTGTTGCATATTTATTTTTATAACCCCGTTCTCGTTAGTTTTTTGGACCCCGTCCGCGACTGTACTGATCATTCTGAAAGATACCCGGACCCGAGCTAACTTTAGGGTCAAAGTCAGCTCGGGTGAAATACCTAAAAAAAAAAAAAATATGCACAATGGCAGGACGATTTTTTTTTTTTTTTTTTTTTTAGGCGTTCATATGGTAGTTTAAGGACGACCATTTGAACTTCAGATTAAATTTAAATTATCTTTCAGAATTTGCGATAGTGAAAATAACTATATTTAGACATTAAAAACGGAAATCAAATTTAGTAAAAAAAACCAAAAAAAAAAACCCTACTTTTAAATTAATTCTATGATTTTATTTTCCGTAGTAAAAGGGTCAGTGATTTTACAATGATTAAGTAAAATTGAAATTAAAGTGGTTTATTAAAAAGAAACTTCCAGTTAAAGAACTAATGCTATTTAGAGTAGATATTTAGAATAATTCTAGTCGCAGTGAAGGAAGGAATACGAAGATTAAACAAAAAAGAAAAAGAAAGCAGCAATATAAAGAAGTAAGGTAATGGCGGATTAGTTTACAAAAAAAAAAAATACAACCGGGTAACCTGACACTAGATATATCTTAAACATTAAGTCCGTATATTTATTATCGTTGTCGATATTTGACGTATAATACACAAATAGTACAAACATTGTGGCAATTTAAAAACCAGGTGCACGAATAAATAAAAATACGACACATACTGATGACGGAGTTCAGTAACTATGATAGAATAGCACACCATAATGTTGGTTTTAATAGAGGTTGCTCTTTCGTTTCTCCACTTCTACCGTTTCTTTAATGTGTTATTTTTGTTCTGCTACTTACCTGATAATTCCTAAAGAGTGGGGAAGTGAAATACACTTACACCACAATCTCAATTTTCGGTGCTGGCAACGGCTGCTATCACCGGAAAATTTTTATATAGGCAGAAATGTGCCGTGAAATACGGAGTAGCGGAAGTGGTATTAATACCGGAAGTGCAATACCGGAAGTGCTATCTTTTCAATTCCAAATACGTAATCCTATTATATACATCATTTTTTTTATCATAAAATTTAATTTTCAAGATGATTTATTTCCAATAAAATACTACTTTTAAGTATTATAAATATGAATACAATCGTATGGATTAGTCTTATTTATTTTTTAATAACTTCCATAGAATTTCTATTACCACCATCATGAAATGTATCTAGTAAATCCTTTTGGTAATATAAATAAAGAAGAATCATTAATTGTATGACGAAAGGGTTGTTGCATCGATATCCATCCTCTGGCCTTGGTGAGTAGGAAGAAAAACTCGTTACAATAGTTTGTTTATAAGACCAAACTTTTTCATCTACAATTTAAATCTATTTTATTTATACAGATTCAGATCTTCCAAAGATGGCTGGTCCAAAGCCAATGACCTAAGTTAATGTCCTCCGGTGAAGAAATAGTGCTGATGGGCAGACGAGATAGTGTGTCTGCAGCAGTGTTCTATGAACCGGATATATGTCGCTGGAGAACTGGGAAATTAAGCTTCCCAAAGAGAATTGTTCGGATCGAGAGTCGTGTTCCCCCGATTATAAACGTGTTCAGTAAATCAAGCAATGTTGCATGCAAAGACAGAGTAATAATTAATAAACAAAATGAAGTAGTTCAAATAACGTTTATTGAACGTGTGTGTACGTGGAATGATGAAGTGTGTGATGTATGCATGTGTGTCGATGGAAAAACAGTTCTTCAAAAGGTATAAGAAGAAATGAATCCGGCGTGAGGAAAGTCTTTGAAAGCCGTACACAAAGAAAATGAGTTGAGAACTCTTACCGTTGTTTGACCACGTGCTGACGGAAGAAACGTGTGTTGGTAGTTGTTTTGCCGAGACCAGTTCAAGAGAAAAGCGTGAGACGAAGCGCTAGTGTATTAGCGTCGTTCTGTCGAGGCCAATCGACCAGAAGAGAAAAGTGAAACGGAACGCTAGTGTCAACGTCGTTCTGTCGAATCTGGTCGGTGAAGAAGAGATGGATTTTCCGTTTGCAACGGTTTTTATAGTCCGAAGGGCAGATAACTCTGGTGTCGCTTTACAGTGCCACCTGTCGGTGTAGTTATGTTTTGAAAGGAGGAGGTAACTGCTACAGAATATTTGTCCGGCTTAGCATGTAGTGCAAACATAATTGAACAGTGATCCATATAAATGGCAACTTCTCAACCTTCCAATGCGTGGCGAAAATGTTTAATGTTATTTATCTACCTCCCACAAGGTAAGATGTGACACAAGGTCGGGAAAGTGGGATTAGATAAGCCAGCGCTCGAGAGGTGAGCACTCTGGCCATTTAAAAATTGCCTGGGCAGCCCCGTCGGCATTCCCCGGTAGGGGCGCCACAGACATTAAGCAATAAACTTACTCCTCCCCAAAGAGGGGAGGCAAAGCCTGGGAGGGTGTACCTCCTAGAACTGCACAGGACCAGACAACCCCCAATAGACCGGTGTAAATCCAGACCCAAAGGCCCGGACAATACCAGTTTATTAGGCGGGGTAAAACCCCTGGTTAAATAGCGAAATAGTTTACGTTCGAAAGTATTGTAACGACTTTCCGTGGATGTCAATCGACGAGAAAAGTATGATAAAAGTTGAATCTGTTGCTGATGATGTTGCTGTAAAACTGCTCCAACAGCTGAACCCGATGCACCCGTGACAATAGAAAATTCAGCATCAGGTATGGGATGTAATAGTAAAGTTGTATCTGCAAGTTTTTTCTTCACCTCACGAAGGCTTTAAGCTGGCAGTCATCAAGTGAAATAAGTTTATCTTTCTTCTTTCTGTTTTTTAATAGATCGGTTAAAGAAGTGAGTATATTCACACAATGCGAGGTGAATTGTCTGTAGGAAGAAAATGTTTTAATTGATGAAGAGAAATTGGTGGACATAGATCAAGCAGAGCTTTAACTTTTTCAGGAATGGGTGCAATACCTTCTGAGCTTATTATATGGCCTAGGAAAACAAGACTTGTGGCACCAAAAGTACATTTAACAGGATATATATATATATATATATATATATATATTTTTTTTTTTCTATCAGTCTCAAAAATGTAATTGTCTGAGTGATGCTTGAAAAAAACGCACGGTTGAAATAAATTATTGCATCGACAATTATGTGATTTCATGTTATTATATTTTATGTTATTCTTGCTCTGTTTACTACATTGAGCTCTCATACCCAGATTTCCTCCTGGAATTATCCCATTATAACACAAATATATATATATATATATATATATATATATATATATATATATATATATATATATATATATGGGGTAAGGTACATGATAATTCATGAAAATGAAATGCCGTGGTGGACAAAATGTGTGAAAAATGACAAACGGAAAACAGGTTAAAGTGCAGGAGAAAAACAAAAACAAGAGATTTGACCGGTTTCGTTCGTGTTGGCGAACGTCTTCAGAAAAAGTGAAGATTTGGAAATAATTTTATTTTGAAGGCACACACATGGGATGAGGGAAGGATGATCTGATTGGACCATATGAGAAGACATTAAGTGACGTTGAAATATGACAAGTGGGTGACACATTCTTCTTTGTTTCTTATTCTTCTTTTTATATTTTTATTTATTTTCTTTTTCACTTTCACACCTAAGGAGCTAGTGTGGGGAAGGCGGTGGGGGAGGGGGAAAGGTGAATAAGAAGGAAAAAGACAGAAGAGCTGGCCAGGATAAACAACAATTTCATGCTCACTCCCATATGGAGATGTTTTAAATGTTCATCCGGTGAGGAGCTAGCTATCAAGATGTCATCTATATAGTTATACACAAAGTCTAAGTCACTAACTACCTTGTCCATAAAACGTTGAAAAAGCTGCATTGCATAAGCCTAGTTAAAAATTCAAATACTCCAAAAGGAATAGAAATATCTGCTTGATTAACCAGTATTTAGTGGTAAGCCTTCACAGATCTAACTTTGAAAATATTTTGCAACCGTGCAAAGATGAAGCGAAATCTTGAATATGGGGGATAGGGTAACGATTGGTAACAGTAGACGAGTTCAGCTGACTGAAATCTCTGATAAGACGCCAGTCTCAAGAACGCTTTGGAACCATATGTAAAGGGGATGCCCAAGGGCTAGATGAGGGATGTATACTACCTAGATGGAGCATGTGGCTGCCTTTAACTTCTTTGGAGAGAGGGGGCGAGGACGTGAGAAGACAAGCGAAATACCTTCTGAGTTTATTATATGACCTAGGAATACAAGACTTGTGGCATCAAAAGTACTTTAGATTTTTTGATGGAGAGGTTGTGTAGTTAGTTGGTTAGGAAGAAAGTCAGGATGAAGAACGTAATTTGGTAGAGTTAGTTAGTTGTATCTGGCCGCATATGACTGAAATAGAATATTGAACAAGAAAAAAAGTCACCATCTTCCATAAATAAGAACACATCTCCACAACTAAATAGGTATTAACTTCTATTCAAAGGAAAAATGGAACACAACGAGAATTGTTCTAGGCTGACTTTTGTTAATAAACAAATGCTGAATCCTGGGAGTTCTCATTTTAGCCGGCCACTCATAGTGAAACGGCAAACACAGGATAACATCCTATCAAAAGGCAATGACAACGGGAACTGATTTAAATTGTCTACGTGTATTAATCTTCTGTGCAGATGTATCATAACACCTATGTAGTTAACAGTCCAGGCATAAGTGCGCGAACACAAAGCTAAACCACAACTCAATTTAACACATGATATTGTGCATATATTTAAACAAAATAGGTCCTTCATGTAACTGCTACAAGTTTCATCAGCACAACAGACATGGCCGGGAAAGAGTTACGTAGATAAGAATACAAAAATATGTTGATTTGGTAGATGTACATGTACTAGCAATGTGTGGATGAGTCTTGGTCTTTCATCTCTCCTAGGCACTTAGGGTCAAGACAGGAATATGTCGTCTTGACACCTTGATGCTTAAACACTGATGCTTAAACACAACTGACTTTTTAGAAAGCAGGAAAAATTGCAATGAAAATGTTTGGCAGAAGTTTCCCACACAAAATTTTCTACCCGGACGACGTATAAATCACTTTGCGAGTGAGAATAAGTTAGCACCAATGAAAATAAATCGTAATTATATAACTGCTACATTACCTCCTGCTTGTTTTTGACAGTAGCATCACAAGAGAATAAATTTAAACAAACATGCAAATTACAACAAGAGGGGAAATAAATGTTCAGTTCGATCTAAAATGTCTGTTCTTTGCTGAAAAGAACAAAAATGTCTGTTTTTTTCTGAAAAAAGAAAAATGTCTGTTCTTTTGCTGAAAAGAAAACAAATGCAAAAAGAAAAAAAGGTGAGTGACAGTTAACCAAATATAATATTCCAAAGATGCCATTGTAAATGGAAAATGTGATAATTCAAGTATAAACAATTTTGCATAATTTTTTGGGCCAATTGACATGTCTACAAGAACGTGTAGTGGTAATGTGTGTCGAAAGACATGATTTTTATGTCTCTGGAGGTTCCATCTCAGTTGTCAAAGGAAAATTGAGTGTGGGTGAAACATGAGGTTCCATCTCAGTTGTCACAGGAAAATTGAGTGTGGGTGAAACATGAGGTTCCATCTCAGTTGTCACAGGAAAATTGAGTGTGGTGAAACATGAGGTTCCATCTCAGTTGTCACAGGAAAATTGAGTGTGGGTGAAACATGAGGTTCCATCTCAGTTGTCACAGGAAAATTGAGTGTGGTGAAACATGAGGTTCTATCTCAGTTGTCACAGGAAAATTGAGTGTGAGTGAAACATGAGGTTCCATCTCAGTTGTCACAGGAAAATTGAGTGTGAGTGAAACATGAGGTTCTATCTCAGTTGTCAGAGGAAAATTGAGTGTGGGTGAAACATGAGGTTCCATCTCAGTTGTCACAGGAAAATTGAGTGTGGGTGAAACATGAGGTTCCATCTCAGTTGTCACAGGAAAATTGAGTGTGGGTGAAACATGAGGTTCCATCTCAGTTGTCACAGGAAAATTGAGCGTGGGTGAAACATGAGGTTCCATCTCAGTTGTCACAGGAAAATTGAGTGTGGGTGAAACATGAGGTTCCATCTCAGTTGTCACAGGAAAATTGAGTGTGGGTGAAACATGAGGTTCCATCTCAGTTGTCACAGGAAAATTGAGTGTGGGTGAAACATGAGGTTCCATCTCAGTTGTCACAGGAAAATTGAGTGTGGGTGAAACATGAGGTTCCATCTCAGTTGTCACAGGAAAATTGAGTGTGGGTGAAACATGAGGTTCATCTCAGTTGTCACAGGAAAATTGAGTGTGGGTGAAACATGAGGTTCCATCTCAGTTGTTACAGGAAAATTGAGTGTGGGTGAAACATGAGGTTCCATCTCAGTTGTCACAGGAAAATTGAGTGTGGGTGAAACATGAGGTTCTATCTCAGTTGTCACAGGAAAATTGAGTGTGGGTGAAACATGAGGTTCTATCTCA
Organism: Sepiola atlantica; assembly: GCA_963556195.1. NCBI lineage: Eukaryota > Metazoa > Mollusca > Cephalopoda > Sepiida > Sepiolidae > Sepiola > Sepiola atlantica. Next base: position 24,266,317 of record OY744553.1, on the reverse strand, counting down.
GTTGTCACAGGAAAATTGAGTGTGGGTGAAACATGAGGTTCCATCTCAGTTGTCACAGGAAAATTGAGTGTGGGTGAAACATGAGGTTCCATCTCAGTTGTCACAGGAAAATTGAGTGTGGGTGAAACATGATGTTCATCTCAGTTGTCACAGGAAAATTGAGTGTGGGTGAAACATGAGGTTCTATCTCAGTTGTCACAGGAAAATTGAGTGTGGGTGAAACATGAGGTTCCATCTCAGTTGTCACAGGAAAATTGAGTGTGGGTGAAACATGAGGTTCTATCTCAGTTGTCACAGGAAAATTGAGTGTGGGTGAAACATGATGTTCATCTCAGTTGTCACAGGAAAATTGAGTGTGGGTGAAACATGAGGTTCCATCTCAGTTGTCACAGGAAAATTGAGTGTGGGTGAAACATGAGGTTCCATCTCAGTTGTCACAGGAAAATTGAGTGTGGGTGAAACATGAGGTTCCATCTCAGTTGTCACAGGAAAATTGAGTGTGGGTGAAACATGAGGTTCCTGGGTATCAATGTCCAAAAAGGCTTGTTTCAGTCTATCGACCGTTACAGTCTCTTGTACCCCAATATTCAGAGTAAAAAGATTTTACGTTCGTGCAAACACAGGATAAGGACCAGAGATAAAGTGGTGTGAGTGTGGCTTTCACTAAGTCTTTCCCTAGAAACGCATGAGTCCATGAGGCAATATCTTTAGGAACTGCCAATTTAATACTTTGATGTTGATGGTAAGCGCCATAGTTTCAGCAGAAATATCACTCAATGGAATGAATAGCTTCAAGCCAACGAGAAAAACGATCTGCACACGTTAACAATTTGAATATGGCTAAATCATGCATCAGGAGTTCTGAAAGTTCTGAGAGGGTCTCATATATGCCTGTGCACTTAAGTTTTCTGGAAGGATAAATAGGAACGGGTCCAGACAGTGATTTCAAGTCTCATATTAGCCGAGAAGAATCTAGCTTAAATAAGCTTCACTGTGGCAGAAATTCTGAGGTGAGCCAGACCGTGGCCTTCGTAAAGAGAAGGCCATACCTTTGAGTCTCGTTTTTCTGCTGACCAAATTGTGGTTGGTGCTAAGAAAATAAACAAGACAATTCGGAGGGAACGGTTACACACTATATATAGACATATGACGGTGGTAATTTCTCAAATTATTTCATCTTTGATTTAGTAATTGTTTGGTATTTACGAAAGGATACTGATGGTTTTGTTCAAGGTGGAAGTCTGATAGTGATTTGAAGATAAAACTATACAAACTATACAAAAACTCGCTTGACTAAAATTTTAGATGGATGACAAACCTGTCTTGATAGAAAAATATTGAATAAAAAACAAATACTTGCTTGTTTCTCTAAAGTTTGAAATATTTGTTTATACAATAACAAGTCTGTATGACATAAAACGTTTTGTTAATTTTGAATGCATATAAATTTGAACTTTTATGTCCACCTGTCGACACCATTTTTTTTTAACAATTTGTTAGCAATTAAATATTATCGACTAGAAATTCTGTTAAAACTTGTTTCTTTTTGAATATAAAAAAATGTTCAAAGTTAATTTTTGTGCCAAAATGTTCTGTGTTTAATAAAAATTTTAAAACGGTTCAAATAAGTGGAGTGCTAGAAAAAAGACAACGATTAAAACATTGAATTAAAGTTAATTTTTGAACATTTTAAAAATAATTTTATTTACAATTGAAACAAACCGAAATATATTTATTTCCAAATAATTTTTCACTTTTATTACACTTACAAAATTTATTATTTATTGATTTTATGGAGGTGCCTTCGAACGTCGGGGTAAACCAGTTATGTTGATGTTGGGAGACGAATGCCAATATGGCGGTATGCAATCCCAATACTTGGAGGAACCATATTTATTTGGGGGTCCCATGTGGTCTGGTTCTTTTACAATTGAAGGGCCTTGATTAACTAAAGGTTTTTAATTCTTATATTATTAAGATAAATATTACTATTTGAGTCACAAATTATTGTAAGGAAAATACTATTAAGAACTAGACCACCCGTGACCCGTTGGGTCAGTTTGTTATATTAGCTATGGAATTCATGTATGAGCGTGACACTTGTGGCATAAAGAAAATAGTTTTTTTTTACATAACAGAAGCATTTCTATGAAAGTATATTAAAATGAAAAAAGAATATAGATAGATTTCTATGAGTCGTTCTGTTTATTATAATTGTTTTTTTTTTAAATTACAGTTACTGAATTATAAGTGGTTGGTTAGGGCGATTTGAGAAAGGAAGGGGGTACAGCAGGCTTTCTCGCGTACGTAACGAAAACAGAGGGAGTAGGAGTGGTGAAATCTATGAGAGGGAAAGTGGGAGGTGGTTTCGTTCACCGACCGCTAGTATGGCTGATATTAATAATGAGTGTTGTTTTTTTGTTTGTTTGTTTTTGTTTTTTAAAAGGGAGGAGTTTTTTTGAAACTGCGACAGACTTTACGAAGTCCTCCCGTTGAATGTTTTTAGCCGTGAAGAAAACAAATAAACTATTTGATGAAATTAAATGAAATTGTTTAAAAATTTCCAGAATGAAAAATTTCATGCGTTCGGTAATCATAATAGAGAATAACGGAATTGGAATAACAGATTGAAGACGATGCTATTTACACATGCGCAACCGGATGTTGAAAACCGGAAAGCTGAAAGCTGATTGCAAACATACAAGAACAATAGACTTTTAGTATTATATAGATTTATATTTTGGATTTACTTAGTAATTTGGGACCTATTTGCTTTACACACAGAATATAAAATATGGGATTATTAATCGACCACGTGGCAACCAAAATGGCTAAGGGTTAAAATTAAAGAGGAAACAAACAAAAGAAAGAAATGAAAACATTATTATTATTACATTGAAAAAGAAGCGACTGAAAGGCAAAACTTCAAAACAAGAATAGCATTTAGCAAAATTAACAATTCGATTAAAACATTTATATGAAACAAAACAAGTTATTTTTGATAAGACATTTTGTAAAGTTATCAGTTACAGAGAACTTTTGAGTTCATTTTTAAGGAGTGAAATGTTCGCTGTAAAAGTTTAGCGCGTACGAGCCTTAGTGTGTATGCGTGCATGTGCACGTGATTGATGTAAAGTTGTGTATGTATATTTGTGGCAATTGTAATGTGTGTGATTGAAGAATAGTTCGTTGTTCGTGGTAGGAATTAAAATTGATTACCTACTTTTTGACTTTCACCTCCTCCTACCTCGATCGAGCTGGGGTGGGGGTGGGGGATGGATGACGATCTCCTGTGTGTGTTGTTGGTAGGAAAGCAGAAGGGAAAAAAAAGAGAGGGAAGCGAACCTTCACCACTCCTTTTATAAGGGTCGACAAAGAAAGGGTATCGGTCAATGTAGAGAAAGAAAGGGAGTTGAAATCAACATCATTTGCTTTCTCGCATTGCCTTTGAGTTCACTACAATTTATCGTTTTCATTTTTTAAATTATTTATCGTTTGTTCTTAATTTGTTTGTTTATTTAATTACTGTATGTTTGTTCACTAAATTCATAATTACAGTTCCTTGGTCTTATAAATGTAAATAGTATTTTTATATTTTTTTCACAAATAAATAATTTAAAGTTTAGTATCTGTTCTGATACTACACTTTATCTTTTCTGTTTTCGGTCAGTGAAGGAGAAATCCTTCTAGATTGAGACAATTTAAATTTTGGTCCCAATTCAGTGGCACTCCCTTTTTGGGAGCTGGATTTCCCCACATTAAAAATCGATCTTGTGTCTAACTGTGCCTTCGTGAAGAGGCAAGTAAATAGGAACACGCATAATTACATACATCGTAACCAACAATATTTTCTATAATACGTTGATATTATAACTTTAAAAAATATATAATCGGCTTTGCTTGCCATCTGCATCTTTTTATTTTAATAGCGTCTGTAAAGAAAATTAATTTTAGATTATTCACAATCAAAATAATAAAACGAATTTTAGCCTCTAAAATCCATGAAACAACATAAGGTGTATTTACTTTAATGCAGCAACAACACACAACTTAACTTTTCTTTTTTAATTAATTTTCTTTTAAATTAATATTGAATAAGTTCAGTTTCAGTATAAATCAGATTGTGTCTCTTTTCTTTTTTAAATCAATTTTTAACGTTTTCTAATACTTTGTACAAAAGCTACCATTCATTATCGATAGCCTGACTTTTCGACATGTTTCACTCATACCAAAGTGTATGACGTCATTTTTGATCGAACAGGCCTTCTCAATGAAGGTCGTGGCTAGACTGTGCAAAGAAGAAAAGACAGTTTTGTGATGAGCTTCAGGAACAAAGGGGTGAGGTGCAATCAAAGAAGTCTCACACAAGCTTTGTTTATCTGCTGTAGGGATGAGAATGTAGTGAAATTTGCAAGTATCAAATTCTGTTAGAATTAGTCTGTTAGGATTAGTCCTGTTGGGAAAAGGCATTTATCAAAAGTAATGATAAAGTATATATCAACTTTATTTACGTCTTGTTTAACAAACAAAAGTAATGAGTTAAGGAAAACGTTAAGAAATTTTCAAAATGTCTAGATGAGGAAAGTGTTGTTATTTTTGTACGTGTATGGACTTGGGAGTTCATGAGATTGACAATTTATCTTGTATTTAGAAGTAAGTCTATGACTGCGACTTGTGTTGTTTGCAGAGGTGCCAGTAGCCAAGCGGCTATGGCAAGAGTTCATTTGTGTGCCAAGAATAGGTGCAGCAGTTAGTAACACTGTGTTGTAAATAACATAGATTTCTGTGGTAAATTGAGTGTCCTACTGTAGCTAACTGCAGACATCGCATGCACTTTGCTTGCTTATATAGATAATACAAACAGGTGTAGTGGAGGTACAAGTGACAGCAACAGCAGTAGCAGCAGACAACAGGGCTACAGTAGCCACCATTACGATTTTAAATTTGTGCAAACATTTAACTTCCTTTCTGGCTTGCCCAATCAGGGGCCATCTCTCATGTGAGCTGAGCACCTGACAAAGGATCATAAAAGGGATCGCACAGTGTTTACTTCCTCTTTCTTTTCTATGAGTTAGACTGACAATGATTCCACATTGCTCGGACTAATCACAAACTTCTCTCTGGCCCTAGGTTCGACAAGAAAACCCAAGAATTCAGCATGGCTACAGCCGCCACACACGTGGACTTATAACACACACACATAACTACATACATACGGCCTGACTTCCACACTTATATTACAAACATGACCTTGCCTGACTTCCACACCTGTGTACAGACATATTTTTCTTATATCGACTTTTCTCTCTTTCCTACTAACGAGACATTTAGTTAACACTATGCTAACTTTCAACCTTTTGTCTTCGTCCATATTCATGAACGTATTCCATTACTAACACTCTTCTCTTTCATTCTCTTTGTATTCACATGTTAATGAAGATGAGCAATAAAGTTGTTTTAAATATTGGAAATGGACATTGTCTAATTTCTATATTTCAGGTACACGGCTACAGGAGGCGTCTGCTTTCAACTGAAGTCCGATATAGGCAGCCAATCGAGAGTGAGTATTCTGATCCAACAAACGACGCTGGTGTTCTACAGTTCTATTGCAATTGAACAGAGATTTTGGACAGAATTGGATAGTGCTGGTTTATAACAAATGGTTGTGGGTCGTTCTTTGTGATCTGTATTCACTAGACGCTGATGACAAATCGAATAACGATGAAGAATCAGAAATTGTTTTTCCCTCAAACTGAATAACAAATTTTTAAGGGGTGGGTGTCCACACTCGATCAGTGGTCAGAAAGTCCCTATTTACTTGTCTCTCCATGAGGGCAAAGTTAGACACAAAGTCGGTTTTTAATGTGGATTTCTCCTCCTTTGACTGAGTAACTGTTACGTCTGGATTTATACATTTCGCTTCAATTACAACTCAGAAAAATGAAGGAAGTATGAAGTAGAACCTTTAACAGATTTATTTAACAAATACACTGATGAATTTAAAATGTAGAAAAACCGCTGAACGCGATATGCGTGTTTGATTGTGAAACTGTTCTGTTTACTTTTCACTGTCCACAGACGACTTCTTTAATCCAAGGGCGATAACTCTTACTTTTTGATTCAAGCGAAATAACTCGATTTTGTTTTGTTAACTTGCCCTAACATCTCCCCGTTTAATTCTTTAACTGTACCGAGTGCATTAAGGGTTAACTTGGAGGTGCTTTACTCAAGTACGACTGCGCCTTGGCCAACTCCTGTGAGGTATTTCATAATTCCCATTTGTATTTGTCTGCATGGGAGGTGATGGAGATGGCAGTTCGAATGTGTTCATTAACAGATCGAATGGAATGGTTGTTCTGTTGTCAACTAAGTGTATCTAGGACATATCTGGTTTTTGTGTCGTGCCCAGAATTGACTCCCGACTTGAACATCATACAGGAATTGTCCATTTATTTTGCGGATGATGCCCGGTACCCAGTTTGGCTTGCCAGTTCTGTAATTCCTAGCAAACACTGGTGTGCTAGCTGAAAATGTTTTTGTTGCTGGGTCCGTAAAGCGTCCAGTGTGGTACAGAATTTTCATCCCATGAGTGCCTCTGCTGGAGACAGACCATTCTTCACAGCACCATTTGGTGTTATTCGATATGAAAGGAGGAAAGCATGTAGTATCTTCTCTGTTGTTCCCTCCCCCCTTGCTTTGAGTAGTGCCCGTTTGAATGTGTCTACAAACCTTTTGGCTTGTCCATTGGATTGGCGGACGTGTGTTATGCAACATGATTTGCAGAATTGTTGGAATGACTCGGACATGAATTGTAATCCGTTGTCTGAGACTAAAGTCTCGGGCAAGCTGTGTTGAATAAATAGCCGCCTGAGTACTGTTACTGTAGACTGAGTGTCCGTCTGTTGCATTGAAAAAACTTCTGGCCATTTGGAATAGGCATCCACAACCACTAGAAAACTAAGGCCATTGATAGGGTCAGCAAAGTCTATGTGTATTCTGGACCATGGTCACTCTGGGTATGTCCAGCAAGAATCAACAATCCGAGGTGGATTCTTCTGCGCTTCCATACACTGGATACAACGTTTGACAGTACGCTCAATGTCTGTGTCAATGTTAGGCCAATAGACCACACTGTGGGCTAGTGATTTCATTTGATTAATGCCTGGATGCCCCGAATGTTTAACGACTGCCTGTCTAAGCTTAGCGGGAACAACAACATGATCGGCAAACATCAAACAACCATAAATGACAGAAAGAGAGCCACTGTAGCGTTTGAAATGTTGGAGGTATCCCGTGAGGTTAGGAGGCCATGAATGTTGGTGAAATCTGCACACTTTTTGTATCATTGGATCATGTGTTTTTCACTTTATATCAATCCTTGTCACTGGAATTGTTTGGATACAATCTGTGAGCATGCGTTGAAAATCGTCCTCGATGCTGATGGCAACGATGACAGTGTAGTCGTCTGGAACTGATTGTGCACTGATGAGTCATGACAAGGCCGAATTCTGTTGTTTGGCACTACTGTATATCGAAATCGTGCCCTAGTAGAATGATTGCTCACTGTTGTAATCGACTGACTGAATATACTGGAATAGACTGCTAACGTCCGATGGCATGTGTTGAATGGCTGCCACATTAGCAGGATATGGACAACGACCTTGACTATCAAAAATAAATCCCAAGTATTTTATGGAAGGTAAATAAAAATGGCACTTTTCAGGCCGGAGCTGGAAACTAAAGTCTTGGATGCGGGTTAGGACCTTGCTGATCCGTTTTGTCAACTGCTGGTTGGATTGCCCAACAACAATGATGTCATCCAAATACGCAGCTGCACCTTCCACACCAGTAAGCATTGTGTCCATGATCTGCTGAAATATTGTAGGGGCTGTTTTTACCCCAAAAGGTAAATGAGTGAATTGGAATAATAGTAAGCAGCTCCCTGGAGGTTTCTGCCACTTCGACTTGCAGATAAACCTCTGTGAGGTCCAATTTTGCAAAACAGGTGCCATCATTAAGTATGGTGAAGAGATCATCTGGGATTGGCAATAGATATTGGTGATCCTCTAGTGCTGCGTTGAGGCCAGTTGAAAAATCAGCACACAACCGAATTGAACAATCGGCTTTCTTTACTACTACAATGGGTGCTGCCCACCGTGAATATGTCACCGGTATGATGATCTTCATTTCCTCAAGTCGTTTTAGTGGCAATGCAGCATATGGCACTGGCGGTTTGAGTCGGAAAACAAGCTTAGAAAATGGTTTAAAGGACAGTGTGGCCTCTGCCTGAGTGCAGCGTCCCAAGTTGTTTGTGAAGACTAGAGAAAATTATTTCATGATGTCTTTGGTCTGGTTGATAATGCTGTTCTGAGGTGACGATCTGGATACCACTTCACATATCCGGTTGAGTGGAATGTCGAGAAGATCTAGTAATTCAATAAAGTCAAGTCCCAGCAAATTACGGTACCTGACACTGTTTTATCCTTCATTTTAATGGTAGCGGGTAATTGACCCATAGTGTGAACAGTCACCGAAAGCACTTTGTGCTACCTGATTTGTTGGTGTCAATGAAGGCTGGCCTATGGTTTCCCATAGTTTTTGTGATATAAGTGTGATATCGGAAGCAGTATCCACCTGCAGCTGAACAGGATGGCCATTGAATTATACTGCAACATATTTTCGGTTTGATTTTTGGTTTGGAAGAAAAGTTGCTACCAGACTGTTTGTGTTTTTTTTGTGATGTTGTCGGTGCCTGTTATGTGAGGTTTGTCTATTATGGGTTGGTTTTTGTCCTTGAGCGGTGCAAAATCCCTCTATATGTCCCAGTCGATTGCAGCTGCGACAGCGGTGTGTTTTGAATGTACAGTTTCGTACAAAATGCCAGCTGCTACAGTTCCAGCAAGTGGTTGGGAGCTTGACAAATGTTGAAGTCGGTGAGGTGGGCCAACTTGTTTTTGGACTGTGTTAACCGTGGATACTGTCGTTTGTTGCACCATAGTTGAATCATGCTTTAGATTCACAAGACGCTGGCATTCCATGTAATTTTTGGAGTTTGCTCTAATTTTGACAAAATCCATGTGCGAATGTCTGCCTCCCCCACCAATCTCAAACCACACACAAAAAATAAACATTTGAATTGAGCATACGTGATGGAAGATATTTTAAAACGTTCACATTCTCTGTTTACAATGCCTGCATAAGTTGAGAAATCAGTCGTATCAAACTTCGTTATGCTGAGACAATTGAAACGCATATTAAATAACGAAATCTGCTTCCAGTCGTCAGCTTGTTTCTTGAATTCCACACAGAAAAGGTCCTCAAAGCCTGAAAACCACGTACAGAACGTCGATCTAGATATTGGGTCGTAATGGAATTCCATAATTGCAGTTGCAACCAATTCTGCCGATGTCGTAAGCTTTGTTTCCGAAAGTGATGGTGCAGGTGTAGAGAATCTCTCTGAAAATAATTCCATCAAGCGTAATTGTTATTGCATTAATTGCTGTATGGTGCAATCCATCTTTGAAAGTCTAAATTTGAGTTACCGTAGCTCTTACAAAAAACTATTCCTGTCGCCAAATGTTACGTCTGGATGTTTATACGTTTCGGTTCAATTACAACTCAGAAAAATGAAGGAAGTATAAAGAAGAACCTTTAACAGATTTATTTAACAAACACACTGATTAAATTGAAATGTAGAAAACCGCTGAACGCGATATGCGTTTTTGATTGGGAGACTGTTCTGTTTACTTTTCACTGTTCGGCAGACGACTTCTTTAATCCAAGGGCGATAACTCTTACTTTTTGATTCAAGGGAAATAACTCGATTTTGTTTTGTTAGGTTGCCCTAATAGTAACCCGAACAGACGACATTTTGAATTATTTATTTTCATAAATCAAACAAGTACAATTTACAAATGCGGCCCTTTTAGATGAGAAAGCCAATTTTAGCTGGGAGTTTAAATTGAGATGATAATCAGATTTACGACTTACTTGGGAGAGTAATTTGCCTGGCCAAATCTGACTGAAATATAATAAGTAAACAGGATCACAATTCCTCACGAAATAAACGATGGCTTCACAACTAAAGAGATATGCAGTTTTATTTACAGAAAACACAGGGGCAGAACAAGGATAATACATTGGGTTGAGTGAATGTAGACAAGACGAAATAATCTTTATCCTTGAGTTCATCGATTCTCTGCCGGGCCGACGCCAGAAAAATGCAGGATCACATCTTGGCTGTTTGGGAATCAATCTCGAACTTAAGATCTGGTCTTAGCGCCAAGATGATTCATTGCGTATGAATCTCGTTACACGCAGACGTGCTATACGCGCATGTGGTGAAGAGGCAATGATTACATAACCAGCAAGCCGAATCATAACTCTCGTAGATCGACAGAAAATAATTCCTTCATGTAATCGCTACACCCTCAAAAGTGCGTGTGTGTGGGGGGGAGGTGTGGGTCATCCTATATCTATCTTATACTTAACAATCTGACCCATTTGTTCAAGCACAGATATTACACTATGATCACGGTACGACTGTCCCTATTTATTTGCCTTCCCACGAGGGCAGAGTTAAACACAAGGTCGGTTTTTCTATGTGGGGGATATTCAGCTCCACAAAATGTGGCATTCTGAACTGAGACAAAAATAAAAATTGCCTCATTCTAGAAGGATTTCTTCTTCGCTGACCGAGAACAGAAAAGTTTAAGTGTAGTATCAGAACAGATGTTACACTTTGCTCCTAGCCAAAAGACTAAGGAGTCTTTAGAATATTGCTTTGAATGTCATGTAATATTAAAAAGACATACATTTTTTATTACGAAAATAATGGAAACAAAGCTAGTTTTAAATCAATTTTAATTGTTAACGATATTTAAAATAATTTTTAGAAAACAAATAATATTTATTTTTAATTAATAAAAATAATATTTTTACAATAATAAAAAAAAATACGAAACTGCGTTTTAATGTCAGCTTTATTTGTATTTGAACCATTCGTAAAAGTCGGCGTGTACTTCATAGTTCATGAAAACAACAAACATGGTGTCTACATTTTATCGTCTGTCGTCCATTTTTTTGACAATGTTTTTGCTTTTATTATTTATGATCCCCTTATTAGAAGCCAAAAATGATCAGAAAGACAAGAAGAAAGATGACGCTGCGGATAAATGGAAGAAAAAAAATATTCGAGATTACACTGATGCCGACATGGAACGACTTTTTGAACAGTGGGAGGTAAAAAATGTTTGTTTGTTTTTTGCTGTTTTAGTCTACCTCAGCTGAAAACTATTTCTTTTTTTTTTATTTTGTCTTAAAATCTTAATCTGCATAATTTTTAGATTCTAATAATATTCTATAAATCGACTTGTTCAATTTTTAGTTCGAAGAGACTACGGTCAATTTAATGCAAAGTGCCCCTCCCCCTTCTGGAAGTTAATAGTTCCCGAAGATTCCGCTTAAATATTTATTTAATTAAAATAAGAAAATCTTCAGTTGACTGTGTGTGTATATATATATATATATATATATATATATATATATACTGACCCCCCCCCCCTCCAGATGCAATTGAAATAAATCCGTAAGTGTTTTGGTAATTTTATAGAATCACTCCCGTCTCTAATCGGGTGTTTTTTAGGGTAGTTTTTTTTTTTTACGGTGCTAATTAATCCCAATACGTGTGGGTGGGGGTGGGGGGGACTGAACTGAATCTATTTTTAATTTCAGGAACCCGGATTTAATTTTGTGTAGTGCATTATCAAATTTTATCGAACCAATATGGGCAGCCATGGGGTCTGATCAGTACAAGCACAAATCTTCATATTATTATTATTTTTTATTTACAGTCCGTTCAGTCTTCGGTAAATGTTTATTCTAGGGTTCTAAACTCCATAGGTATTGCCAAAAAACAAAACTTAAACATGGCAATGTTAACATTAACTTGCCACTCGGACTTACGGTTAATGAAGGGCACCAATTATACCACACCCAGAAAAAATTGAATTACTTAAATAGTTAAAAAAAAAAAATACTGGATTATTTTCCGTAAATTTTGCTGAGCGCTAATTTTTTACCATCACAAGTATTTCCTAAAATTTTCTTATTTCATTTTTAACTATCATATTTATGGAAGCACCCCCCCCCCCTCCCCCCAAAAAAAAAATTGAAAAAAATCGGTCGAAAAATAAAGCAGGTGGGGGGTTACATTAAACTTATATAAACAACTGAATCCCCTGCTAAACATTAATTTTTGAAAATGTGATGTTTAATCGGTAGTATTCCAAAGAATCTTTTACCTTTTTCCCCTTACGTTTTCAATGGAAAAGTAAAAATGAGATTTTATTTTGGGGGTGTGATTACACATCAACAAGATGGGGCTGAGCAAGCTAGGTTTCCAAATGTACTACAAAGAAGTGACCAAAAGAATGAAGTACTCAAGATAGCTAAACAGATGGTAAAGACAAATACGGATATTGTTGAAGAGAAGTGCATTTAAAATGATAATGGGACACTAGCAAGAAATGAACAGGGCAAGTGGAATGCTTGGAAATGCTATTATGTGAGATTGTTGAATACTGAGTTTTCATGGGACTGAGGCAATTTAGAAATTGCAGAAACGGTATCTGGTTCAGCTATAATTGAGAAAGAAATGGTATGGGAGGCTGTGACTAAGATGAAGAATAGAAGACCCCCAGACGTTGTTGCAGAAGGACTGGGTGAAACAAGCATTGAGATGATCACAGACTTTACAAATCAGATCCTAAAAGAAGAGATTGTTCTGAAAGACAGGGATCTTAGTAGAATTGTGAATTGTTACAAGAATAAAGGAAGAACTCTAGATAGAAGTAATCACAGAGGCTTAAAGTTGATGGATCACGTTCTGAACACGATTGAGGGAATAACTGAGCGGCAAATAAGAAGTTAGATAAGTATAGATGAAATGCAGTTTGGTTTTATGTCTGGTGCTATATTTGTCTTGAGACAAATGCAAGAGAAGTGTCTTGGCAAGTAGAAAAAAAACTGTACTTTGCTTTTGTGGATTTGGAGAAAGCTTTTACTAAGAGATGTTGTCTGCTCGGCTTTGTGTAAATTGTGAGCAAATGAGAAGTTGATGAAGGGTGTTCAAGAATGTATAGAAATGTTGTGTTAGAATTAACAGTATATTTAGTGACAGCTTTAATATTAAAGTGGTTGGAGTATATCACATTTCTGTACGGAGTCCATTGCTTTTCATTTGTGTCTTAAAAGTATTGTCCCGAGAGTTCCGTACGAGTTGTCTGGAAGAGATGCAGTATGCTGATGATTTAGTACTTGCCTGTGAAACAATGGAATATCTACTTGTTTAGTTAAAAACTTTGAGGAATGCTATGGAAGGTAAAGGTTTGAGAATTAATGTTACACAAAAGTGATGATCAGAAGTTGTAGTGTTGGAAAGCGGAAAATTCCTCTGCTCAGTTTGTGGAAAGGGAATTGGGTGCAACTCAATGTTTTTGTGGTACTTGCAAGCACAGGTACACAAGAAGTGCAGTGGAATCACACTTGTCTTGTGTGCAAGACAACAGAGATGGATGAGAACTCAGATGTGAAGAAAGTATATTTGGATGGCAGGGCTATTGAGATTGTTCAGAAGTTTTGTTACATGGGTGATACCATTGGAGCACAGGCAAGAGTTGGAAGTGGATGTAGTAAGTTCAGCAAACTTCTGCCATTACTAACCAGAAGAGTGTTAGCACTGTCGCCAAGGGAATATCAGGCATGTGTACGAAATGTGATGATGTATGGAAGTGGAACCTAGCGTTGCATGGAGAGAAATGATATAATGGATGTGTAATGTGAGTCTTAAAGACAGGCTTATTACATCTAGATAATATAGAGAGATGTATGCAGAACAGGAGACTTCATTGGTATGGCCACGTTGAAAGAGTTCTTGGGTTAGTAGATGTAGAACAGTTAATGCAGCAGGTTAGTTGGCAGGTGAAGGCCAAGGAAAACGTGTGAGGAAGTGGTAAGGAGGGAAAGAAGGATTAAGTAAACACCTGGGTAGAGATATGTTATTTTGGAAGGCAATTTCTTAAAGCTGTCCAATGCATACCAGCTTGTAGAACGGACGTTAAACTTAATATGATGATGAAAATCTTCTACAAATTTGGAATTCATAAAACGAACAAATATATTAAATTATGGCTACCTTTATA
>OY744553.1:23237836-23651916 GCA_963556195.1 Sepiola atlantica | reverse complement strand
TATTAAGTTGTGTTAGTGTTACCAGAATAGTGTAACGAGATTATTTCTCAGAAGTTAGAGAACCATTTGATTTTGAACATTTTTTACAAGTAAATTAGAATTTTATTTCAGGACAAAGAAAAACAATATAGACCAATAATCAGTTGGTGCTTAGATACAAAAGGGGTCCCCAGATTTTCGTCTGCAAACAGGAAGTCGCGTCATATTAAAGGTACCACTTTTTTGTTCCTTCCCATTAAAGTTCCGGGCAACCGGGAATGTCGCAGAATTGGTATTTTAGATTTTCCTGTACTTTCGTTGTTTTTTTTTTACTTGTTTCTTGAAAAAAAAAAGATTTATTATTATTCTCAAAAGGAAAAATAATCACATTCTGTTGCTCAAAAACATTATTTCGTTGCTCAAAAACATTGTTTATTTTTTTTTAATATATTACTTGTTTCTAAATTACTTGTTTCTTGAAAAAAAAAGGATTATTTATTATTCTCAACAGAAAAAAAAATGGTGCTACGGTACGAAACGGGTACCCACATTTTTTCTGCAAACAGGAAGTCGCGTCATATTAAAGGCACCGCTTTTTTTTCCCCTTCCCCAAAATACCGGACGGAAAACTTTTTTAAAATACCGGCAACGAAAGAATCTTTTTTTTCATGAAACAAGTAATTTATTAAAAAATAAACAAAATAGAATAAATCTTTTCTTTTTTTTTTTTAAGAAACAAATGATATATTTTGTTCAATGTGGAATGTTATTTTTTCTCTCCTTTTGAGAATAATAATAAACAAGTAATATATTAAAAGAATAAACAATATTTTTGAGCAACGAAATGTTATTTCTTACTTTTTAAGAATTTTTTTTTTTTTTTCAAAACTTAATTTACAGACTTTCCTGTCCGGCACACTCCTCAAAAATCCAATTTTGGATACAGTGTCGATACCTCCAAAAATCCATCTTTGTGGTATCATGCGCCCTCGGTGGTATTTCCTTTTTGCAATGACAGTTTCATCGATCTCAACAATGACTCCACTGCCTCCTAATTTCATTGAGTTTTTTATTAATTGCTTAGAGCAAATGTCTCGAAAATATGCGTACCATAATATGGCTGTCTTCTCATTTAGATTAGTTATCAGAGCGCATTTAATTACTGGGGTCTTTTACGACCAAAAATACAAAAGTTGGATGAAAGTCTGAAGTGGCAGCTTCACCCTTTCCAAAAAGCTCCCACTTTTTATGGATATGTGCTTGCCTTTATGTGAAGGGCATCTCCAAACAAATGTTTCATTTTTTTCGGACCTTCTCACCTCTGTCATCTGTCTGCTGCATACAGAACACAGTGGACTTTCGGTTTTAAATATATTTTTGTCCCTTAAAAAAGCTTTTGCTTCATTGTGGGTTCCCCAAATCTTAGTCATGGTTGATATGGCCATGGTGCAAAATAAGTTACTAAATCAATGTGTTCCCTTTCCCCCCAACAGGTAGAGTTAGTCGGGAGGAATTTTCTTTACGGGAGGATTTTTTATTTTATTTTTTTATTCATTATTTTTTGTTTATTTGTTATTTACTTAAAGAAACCAATAAAATACAACAAAAAAAAACGAAAGTACAGGAAAATCCGCTTCTGCGACATTCTCGGTATATGGGCTTTTCAAGATACCAATTATATGAGCTTTTCAAGATATAATACCAATTCTGCGACATTCTCGGTTGATCGGAACTTTTTGGGGAAGGGGACAAAAAAGCGGTGCCTTTAATATGACGCGACTTCCTGCAGACGAAAAATCTGGGTACCCGTTTCGTACCGTAGCACCAAAAAAAATCACATTTCGTTGTTTATTCTATTTTATTTTTTTTATATAAATTGTTTCATCAAGAAAAGATTTTTTCTGATTTTGTAAATATATTTATTCTATTTTGGAATTAAAAAATCACATTTTCGTTACCAAAAATGTTTTCCGCCCGGTATTTTTGGGGAGACAAAAAAGCGGTGCCTTTAATGGGGTTCGGAATTAATTACAACTCGAAAGTAATTACAACTTGGACTTAATTTATCAATTTTATTTGTTATTCAACTAATAAATCTCATTTTATTTCTTTCATTTGCAAAATTATATCGTACGAATTAAAAATAAAAAAAGTTTTATTTCATTTTATCAAGAATTACGAGATTTCTAATTCCTCGGCGACATAAAATTACTTCCGGTTTGTAATTAATTCCGTCACCCCTTTAATATAACGCGACTTCCTGTTTGCAGACGAAAATCTGGTGACACCTTTTTGTATCTAAGCGCCAATCAGTTTTATCCAAAATATGTGCGAGAACCAAGCAAAATAGGAAAGATATTCCAACGGTCCCTATAGTACAATTGAAACCACATATTTTCCTATTTTTTTAGTTTTTTTTTTACTTTTAGTTTTCAATCTTTCTGCCTTCATCTCTTGTTTCTGGCTCTACTCCTATGAAATTTTTGGCTAAGATCAAAGTGTAGTATCTGTTCCGATGGATACTGCACCCCATACTGGTATTGTCTTGTCCTTCGGGGCTTGACTTACGCCGGTCAATGGGTCTGTCCTGTGCAGTTTTAGGAGGTACACCCTCCCAGGCTTTGCCTCCCCTCTTTGGGGAGGAGTAAGTTTATTGCATACTGCCTGCGGCGCTCCTACCGGGGAATGCCGACGAGGCTGCCCAGGCAATTTTTAAATGGCCAGAGTGCTCACCTCTCGGGCGCTGGCTATTCAACCCCCACTTTCCCGACCCGACTTTGGGTCACATCTCACTTGCGGGAGTAAGATAAAACTGGCCTTGTGCCTAACTCCTGGAGAGGAATAAATCAATACTCCTATGAAATTTATTTCTGTACTTCTCTTTTATTCTTTTTGCCCCTCCCCCCACTCCGCTTTGCCTCTCTCTCTTTTATTTTTGTTTCACTCTTACTTTACCTTCTCTTTCTCCCTCCCTCTCTCTCTCTTTCTCCCTCCCTCTCTCTCTCTTTCTCCCTCTCTCTCTCTCTTTCTCCCTCACTCTCTCTTTCTCCCTCACTCTCTCTTTCTCCCTCACTCTCTCTTTCTCCCTCACTCTCTCTTTCTCCCTCACTCTCTCTTTCTCCTCCCCCCCCACTTTCTCCCCCACTTTCTCTCTCTTTCTCCCCCACTCTCTCTCTCTTTCTCCACCACTCTCTCTCTCTCTTTCTCCACCACCCCACGCTCTCTCTCTCTTTCTCCACCACCCCACGCTCTCTCTCTCTTTCTCCCCCACCCCCCGCTCTCTCTTTCTCCCCCCCCCGCTCTCTCTTTCTCCCCCCCCCCCGCTCTCTCTTTCTCCCCCCGCTCTCTCTTTCTCCCCCCCCCGCTCTCTCTTTCTCC
Source organism: Sepiola atlantica (assembly GCA_963556195.1). Lineage (NCBI taxonomy): Eukaryota > Metazoa > Mollusca > Cephalopoda > Sepiida > Sepiolidae > Sepiola > Sepiola atlantica. Next base: position 23,648,559 of record OY744553.1, on the reverse strand, counting down.
CCCCCGCTCTCTCTTTCTCCCCCCCCCGCTCTCTCTTTCTCCCCCCCCGCTCTCTCTTTCTCCCCCCCGCTCTCTCTCTCTTTCTCCCCCCCGCTCTCTCTCTCTTTCTCCCCCCCGCTCTCTCTCTCTTTCTCCCCCCCCGCTCTCTCTTTCTCCCCCCCCGCTCTCTCTTTCTCCCCCCTCGCTCTCTCTTTCTCCCCCCTCGCTCTCTCTTTCTCCCCCCTCGCTCTCTCTTTCTCCCCCCCCGCTCTCTCTTTCTCCCCCCCGCTCTCTCTTTCTCCCCCCGCTCTCTCTTTCTCCCCCCCGCTCTCTCTTTCTCCCCCCCGCTCTCTCTTTCTCCCCCCCGCTCTCTCTTTCTCCCCCCCCCGCTCTCTCTTTCTCCCCCCCCCGCTCTCTCTTTCTCTCCCCCCCGCTCTCTCTTTCTCCCCCCCCCGCTCTCTCTTTCTCCCCCCCGCTCTCTCTTTCTCCCCCCCGCTCTCTCTTTCTCCCCCCTGCTCTCTCTTTCTCCCCCCCGCTCTCTCTTTCTCCCCCCGCTCTCTCTTTCTCCCCCCGCTCTCTCTTTCTCCCCCCGCTCTCTCTTTCTCCCCCCGCTCTCTCTTTCTCCCCCGCTCTCTCTTTCTCCCCCCGCTCTCTCTTTCTCCCCCGCTCTCTCTTTCTCCCCCGCTCTCTCTTTCTCCCCCCCGCTCTCTCTTTCTCCCCCCCCCGCTCTCTCTTTCTCCCCCCCCGCTCTCTCTTTCTCCCCCGCTCTCTCTTTCTCCCCCCGCTCTCTCTTTCTTCCCCCCCCCACTCTCTCTTTCTCCCCCACGCTCTCTCTTTCTCCCCCCCCACGCTCTCTCTTTCTCCCCCCCCCACGCTCTCTCTTTCTCCCCCCCCCCACGCTCTCTCTTTCTCCCCCCCCCACGCTCTCTCTTTCTCCCCCCCCCCACGCTCTCTCTTTCTCCCCCCCCCCACGCTCTCTCTTTCTCCCCCCCCCCACGCTCTCTCTTTCTCCCCCCCCACGCTCTCTCTTTCTCCCCCCCCCCACGCTCTCTCTTTCTCCCCCCCCCACGCTCTCTCTTTCTCCCCCCCCCACGCTCTCTCTTTCTCCCCCCCCACGCTCTCTCTTTCTCCCCCCCCACGCTCTCTCTTTCTCCCCCCCCACGCTCTCTCTTTCTCCCCCCCCACGCTCTCTCTTTCTCCCCCCCCACGCTCTCTCTTTCTCCCCCCCCACGCTCTCTCTTTCTCCCCCCACGCTCTCATTCTTTCCCCCCCCCCCGCTCTCTCTCTCTTTCTCCCCCTCTTTCTCTCTTTCCCCCTCTCTCTCTCTTTCCCCCTCTCTCTCTCTTTCCCCCTCTCTCTCTCTTTCCCCCCGTCTCTCTCTCTCTTTCCCCCCCGTCTCTCTCTCTCTTTCCCCCCCGTCTCTCTCTCTCTTTCCCCCCGTCTCTCTCTCTCTCTTTCCCCCCGTCTCTCTCTCTCTTTCCCCCCCGTCTCTCTCTCTCTTTCCCCCCCGTCTCTCTCTCTCTCTTTCCCCCCCGTCTCTCTCTCTCTTTCCCCCCCGTCTCTCTCTCTCTTTCCCCCCCGTCTCTCTCTCTCTTTCCCCCCCGTCTCTCTCTCTCTTTCCCCCCCGTCTCTCTCTCTCTTTCCCCCCCGTCTCTCTCTCTCTTTCCCCCCCGTCTCTCTCTCTCTTTCCCCCCCGTCTCTCTCTCTCTTTCCCCCCCGTCTCTCTCTCTCTTTCCCCCCCGTCTCTCTCTCTTTCCCCCCCGTCTCTCTCTCTCTTTCCCCCCCGTCTCTCTCTCTCTTTCCCCCCCGTCTCTCTCTCTCTTTCCCCCCGTCTCTCTCTCTCTCTCTTCCCCCCCCGTCTCTCTCTCTCTCTTCCCCCCCCCGTCTCTCTCTCTTCCCCCCCCCCCGTCTCTCTCTCTTTCCCCCCGTCTCTCTCTCTCTTTCCCCCCGTCTCTCTCTCTCTTTCCCCCCGTCTCTCTCTCTCTTTCCCCCCGTCTCTCTCTCTCTTTCCCCCCGTCTCTCTCTCTCTTTCCCCCCGTCTCTCTCTCTCTTTCCCCCCGTCTCTCTCTCTCTTTCCCCCCGTCTCTCTCTCTCTTTCCCCCCGTCTCTCTCTCTCTTTCCCCCCGTCTCTCTCTCTCTTTCCCCCCGTCTCTCTCTCTCTTTCCCCCCGTCTCTCTCTCTCTTTCCCCCCGTCTCTCTCTCTCTTTCCCCCCGTCTCTCTCTCTCTTTCCCCCCGTCTCTCTCTCTCTCTCTTTCCCCCCGTCTCTCTCTCTCTTTCCCCCCGTCTCTCTCTCTCTTTCCCCCCGTCTCTCTCTCTCTCTCTTTCCCCCCGTCTCTCTCTCTCTTTCCCCCGTCTCTCTCTCTCTTTCCCCCGTCTCTCTCTCTCTTTCCCCCCGTCTCTCTCTCTCTTTCCCCCCGTCTCTCTCTCTCTCTCTTTCCCCCCGTCTCTCTCTCTCTTTCCCCCCGTCTCTCTCTCTCTTTCCCCCCGTCTCTCTCTCTCTTTCCCCCCGTCTCTCTCTCTCTCTCTTTCCCCCGTCTCTCTCTCTCTTTCCCCCGTCTCTCTCTCTCTTTCCCCCGTCTCTCTCTCTCTTTCCCCCGTCTCTCTTTTTTTCCCCCTCTCTACCTCCTCCTCTCTCTCTCCCCTCCTTCTCTCTCTCTCTCCTTCCTCTCTCTCTCTCCCTCCTTCTATTTTTCTTCTCTCCCTCTCTAATTCTCTCTCTATATATATATATATCATTCTCTCTCTCTCTCTCTCTCTCTCTCTCTCTCTTTCTCTCTCTCTCTGTTGTCCTACCTTTTTCTCTAACAATTTACACCTCTTTATTCTCTGCCTTTCTCTCTCTCCCTTTTATATCCCCCCCCCCCTCCGCCATTATTTTTGGGTGGAGTTTTCACTAAATATCAACTGCTATTCAAATTTGCTAACTTCTATTTAAAAAAAGTGAAGTTTTAGTTGAATAGACATTACAACTGTCTTCCTTAATATCCAATAATCTTTCAATTAAAAGGTCATGAGATCTTGGGTGGATCTGCTGAAAAGTTTTCACTTTCAATATAAATGCATGACTCTGAATCATTCTTTACTGCTGAAAGGCAATAAAAAGATTTCATTTTCATTCTTTTCTTCTTTAGTTTTTTAGGTCATGGACATAAAACCGTTTGTTTAAAACAAAAAATCATCGCCATCTTTAAAAGCAAAAATAATATTTTATTTATTTGCCTTGTAAAAGATAAAAATGTATTTCTTTTTGTACATTTATTGAATGAAAATGATATAAAATAAAACTAGCATGGCTACCCAGCGTTGCCGGAGGGGGGCAACAAAAAAGAGTTAAAAAGTGTCTGTAACATTTTTTAAAACCTCTCTCCCTCTCTCTTCCCCTCTCTCCCTTCCCCCACTCTCTTCTCTGTATTTTTATAGACCTCCACATAGAAAGTTCTAGATTTTACCGGTTTTTGATGCACACACATTTGATTAGCCAATACTATGCATAGTTAATTAAATCACACTTCATTTGACTTCCAATTCTCAAGTAAAATCATAATAACCAGCAAAATAAATACCCACACTAGTATTTAAATATGGTTTAAATAATTTTCTTTTTAAATTTCAATTTGGTTTGATTTTTAACCATTCACTGTTTATTAAAAAATGAATTTAATGTAGAGTTTAGAAGGTAATCCATATGTAGACGTTCTGTCTGATCCATATGTAGACGTTCTGTCTGATCCATATGTAGACGTTCTGTCTGATCCATATGTAGACGTTCTGTCTGATCCATATCTGGAGTGTTCTGTCTGATCCATATCTGGAGTGTTCTGTCTGATCCATATCTGGAGTGTTCTGCCAGATTCATATCTGGAGTGTTCTGCCAGATTCATATCTGGAGTGTTCTGCCTGATCCATATCTGGAGTGTTCTGTCTGATCCATATCTGGAGTGTTCTGCAAGATTCATATCTGGAGTGTTCTATTAATTCTGGTAATTTAAAAACTGACATTATCATGGAGTTTGCATTCACGTCAGACATCCCTAAAAAAATAAATATGTCACAAACTCATCCGAAGATTTTGGAAATAGCCTTTCATAGCCATATATATTCTTAAACTACATTACCTAAAATACTTGGATAAGTATATCTCTTTTTGATCAAAGGGAGTACAATAATATTGTGGAATCTTCGTTTGCAATGGACAACTTTATTTCTATTTATATTTTTTACATTTACTACTTATATAGGAAAAAAGCAACCAGGACACAGTCGACTAAGAGAAGAGTCTATCAGACACGTGTACATAATGTGATGTATGAAAGTGAAACCTGGCCAGTGAGGGTTGAGGATATGTGTTGCATGGAAAGAAATGATATGAGTGATACGATGGATGTTTTCTGTTACAGGCTTCTGAGGAAGATTCAATCTGGACAGTATAGAGAGATGTGTGAAAAACAAGAGACTTTGATGGTATGGCTAAGTTGAAAGAATGGAAGAGAATTCTTGTGTTAGTAGATGTAGAACACAAATAGGTGGTGCCTATTTTTCTAAAAGTTGTCCAAAATATGCCAGCATATAAAATGGACACGAATATGATGATGAAGAAGAGCTTGTACATTTATCCGCATCCCCATAAAAATCTGCTTAATAGATGTTGCCTCGTGTCATTTATACGCAAATAACACAAAAACATTTTTTTTAACCCGAGGTTAAAAAAAAGAAGTTTTTGTGTTATTTGTAGTTAGACTGGAATCTTGATTTGTTTTGTTATATTTTCAGCATGAGGTATTTCCAAGTAACTTTTTTTAAAAATTACATGAACAGCTGGACAACTGATATTTGTCAGTTTCTGGATAAGATGGCCTTGCTCAACTTTTTAAATCATGAACCTCCACCCTTTTTCACTTTAACTTTAAATTCTAATTTTCCTAATTGCCACACCATCAGCATAATTTCTTTTTTGGGATACATTATTGGAGATGTTTTGCTAAGATATTACATTTAAAGCCAAATAAGAAAAAAAAACAGTTCTTTTGAATAAAGGATATAATCTCTCATACATTTATCAAAAATACAAATTAAAACTTTCTACTATTATAACATATTGCCCTCTATTGTACTTTATGGGGGGGGGGGACACATACGAAAATCTAAAGTTCCTTGAATGATGATGCATGATGTTGCTTCTTATGATTGTGTTATCAATCCAATATCTTCGTAGAAGATAGCATGTTACATAAGACTGAAAGAAAACACTTATTGTCTTTCCTCGGTTGGTGAATTCTCCTAGCATTTACCGAAGCATCTCTTTCTGCAAATGAACATTCAAAGGCACATAAAACATTTTTCAATGCTTACTTTATTGTTAGTATATGTTGACATTACCTTACTCTCACACTTGTTTTTTTATGTATCATAGGTGCCTCGCCAGACCCCACCAGTGGGAGCGAGTGCACAGGACATCCTTGCGACTGGTGACAATCTTTTTCTCTCATTTTTTGATTGCTGACAGTATTTCTCAAAATTGTTTGTTTTCAATGATTCCTTCTCCAAACAACAAATGACAAATATTTATTTTTCAATTCAACTCCTAATTCACAATGTCAAAATACATTCAACCTTGAATTTTAAAACACATTCAGAATCACATTCCAACCTTAACCTACATTCTATCAGCCAACTTTTGTAATTCCAGCTCTCGTCATGGTAATAGGTATTACGAATTATTATTATTATTATTATTATTATTATGATGATGACGACGACGACTATTATTATTATTATTATTATTATTATTATTATTCTCCTCCTCCTCCTCCTCTCCCCAGAAATAATCTCCTTACACTTACTTTAATAATTGCAGTCAATCATTTTATTCAATCGATTTGCAAGTTCGTTAATTTGTTAACTGCAACTAAAAATAAAAATGTAAAATAGAAAGAGACCAAAAAAATGGGCATAGAAATGGCGGTTCTTAGTATCATTTGTATTATTGAGAATTGATTAATGAGAATAGTAGTCCGAATAATACAAATGACACAAATTAACAATCCTCATCTCAAAACTTTTGAAACATGGTGGTCTTAGTTGTTGACAATCATTTTTTTTTAGATAAGGATTGATAATTTATATTTGGATTATTCAGATTATTATTGTTACTTTCACAACGTTCCAGCCGATGTGATCTTTGACATTCTTTAGGTGCATCGTTTCAAACTCTTGGACTTATATGGAGTTTCGAACAATTAAATAAAGAGTTCAGTTTGAGATTCTGTGTAAGTTCCTGAGTTCGAAAAGATGCACCTGAAGAAAGTCATAACAACCAAGATGAGAATAATAGTCTGAATAATCCAAATAATACATGATCGATAATATATAAAACAATCCTCGGGACGACACGGTTATTGAACAAATGTGTGTTTGGTTTAGTTGGATAGTGTTTCAATTCATTTCAGTAGCCAAATTATAAGAGCAACTTCAGTGTTTTTGAGAGCAACTTTTTACCTTAAATTGCAGTAATCTCAAGATGAGTGTCAAAAATTCAATAATAAATTCAAAAGGCGGCTCAAATGAAATTTATCCAAACTTTATTTTACAGACAGTAAATCTTGTTACTTCGCATCAACATGGCGACAACTACAAGAAAGTATTGACCCACTATTTAAATATAACAAAACGATTTTTGCCAACAACAAAAAAAAGCGATAGCATACTCTTTCCGAAGAGCTTCTCAACCTGATTGAGAACAGCATCCCTGCCCAGGGGGCGGTTGTTCCATTGTGTCAACAAATGTGTGCATAAGCAGGTTATACAACTAAAGGCTTCTTTTTTGTTTGTTTTTTTGCAGGGAGGTTTCACTGTCCTCCAGCTTACAGCACCTGGTATTCCCAAATGGTCACCCATCTGGTACTGGCCAGGCTGAACGTTGCTTAACTTTGGTTATCTAATAAAAACCAGTGTATCAACGTGATTATGCTGTTTATGATTCTGGCACACATAACTAAATATTAAAGATTAATCTATACAACGAAAATTTGTCCACCGAAAAACAAAATTAAAAGCGGATAATTATATTTATAAAGATTTTTATAATCATCATTATCATCATATTTGGTTTAACATCCATTTTACATGCTAGCATAGGTGTGATGGCTTTTAGAAAGTGGCTTCCAAACCATTTTCTGGACAGGTTTCTTTGAAAGTAATTTCTTTAAGTGAGGCAAATTTTTTATAGGATGGATGCTCTTCCTGACGCCAACCCAGTATTTTTATCGGTGGTTGCCCACCAAGGTTAAAGAGTACTTCATCTGCCCTTAGTGGAATGAATATTTGAATAGTCTTTGCTTCGACCCAAACAATTCAGTCAGATAAAATCGCCATAATGCAATTAATTAATCAATTCTTATTTAAAATAAACTTGTGAATGAAAACAAGAATATCTGAAATATTAACATGAACAATGGCACCAGATGGAGGTAACATTTGTGAGTGAACATATATACATATCATAATCACTTTAACGTCTGTTTTACATGCTGGCATGTGTCGGAGGGCTTTTAGAAATTTACTTCTCAACTAACCAATCTCTGCTAGGTTTTTATTTATCCCTCATTCTCTGAAGTCAATCCTTATCACTTCCTCCCATGTGGGCTGACCCTGCTACCTCAACTGTTCTACATTTACTAACTCTCATCAATTCTTTCAACGTGGCCATTTTTGATGTACTAGTGAATCACCGTTTATCAAGGCCAAAAAGCCATTTCGGGATTTTTTTTACTGAGTTTATCAGGTGGACAGTGATACGACATCGTGAGAATTGGTAACGATGGTAGAAACTGGGAAGAATTTGATTATTTAAGAGAATTTGTTAACAGTGGATTTGAAAACGACTGTTGTAGTCAGCTGGGAAGCATCCCTGTGGTATTATGTCCCACAGATGGGTAGTTCTTGAAAAGAAACTTTGCTCATCGAAGTTCCGTTTAGTTTTACGTAGAAATGAAAAAATATTTACAGTGGTTGTAGATAGACACGTTTTTTTTTGTGAATGTTTTACAGCGGGAAGCATAGATTGAAGCTTAGTCGAACACCTACCATAAAAATAACGATAGAGTAGAGAAAGACTAACGACGTCACTTTTGTGAGAAAGAGGCATTAGGGAAGAGATGAAGACATCTCCCACTAGATTTCGAAGTCGGTTTTGTACTCTGTCAAGGCAGGAAAAAGTGCTCTGAGTGGCACCTCCCCAGATGTGGCAACAGTACTCCATCTTAGGAGGTATTTGACTCTTATACAGGTAGAGAATTGCGTCAGGAGTGAGATACCTTCTGGAGCGGTAGAATGATCCAACCATTTTTCCAGTGACCTTAGCAACAGATTTGATGTCTTCTATTTAAGGTCTGGAGTGAAAGTCAGTTTTAGAAGCTTATCAAAGCAGCGAACTTCCTCAAGCATAGAGCCATTCATTTCAATTGGATCCAAGTGTTGGTGGTGAAAGGAGGGAAACTTGGTTTTAGACGTATTGAAAGTAACCAGCCAATTTTTTCCCCATTGCACGACGTGCTGCAGGTCGGTAGAGAGAGAATCAGAAAGGACTTGATCATTAATGCTCTTCGAAATGTTGCCATAGATGGTTATGTCAACGAATGATCTTAGAATGTAATTTGGGAGATCATTGATGTAGATCAGAAACCGGGTTGGGCCCAGAATGGATCCTTGCAGCATGCTGTGTGCTTCAGACTTCTATCCATCAATGACTACTTTTATGAACCTATCAGAGAGAAAGAATTTGATGGTTGAGAAGATATTTCCAGATATTCCATATTCTAGCAAGCTTATGAAGTAAACCTTTCTGCCAAACTCTATCAAAGGCTTTTGGTATGACAAGAGCTATCGCTCTAGAAACAAAGCTCCCATTAATAAATTCACTGATCCTGTGTGATATTACAGTCAGCACATCAGCTGTTGATTTTGCAGAACAAAATCCATATTGAGTAAGGTATTTTTGCTGAGGTGATCGACAACTTCTTGATTTATCACATATTTCAGCAACTTACTCATGACACATGAGATGCTGGTCAGACTGAAGCTTTTCAAGATGATGAGAAGCATTTCTCCTTTAAGCAACAATTGAACAACTTTGTAAGAATAAGAGCTAGTTCTGGTCGCAACTTTTTAAGGACTGTGATTGGAATGTTGTCAGGTCCAGTTGCCTTGCTGGCCATGCCATCAAAGTCTATTGTTCTGTGCATATCTCCCTATATTGTCCAGATTGAATCTTCCTCTGAGGTCATCAGATCTAAGCCTGTCTTTAAGACTTGCATTACACATCCATCATATCATTCTCATATCATTTCTCTCCATGCAACACATGTCCTCATCACACTCTGTACACATGCCTAATAGACACTTCCCTTGGCTGATAGTAGTAACGCTCTGTTGATTAATAATGGCAAAAATTTATTTGAATTTACTTCATCCATTTCTAATTCCTGCTATAACACTAGCACCTGCACCTCACTGTGCTCCAATGGTATCAGCAAGGTAACAACATTTCTGAACAACTTCAATAACTTTGCTATTCACATATATTTTCTCAACATCTGAGTTCTTCTCTGTCTCCATTGTCTTACACTTCTTGCACACAAACTGGTTATCACCTCTCAGCCTACCAGCAAGTCCACTGCACTTGTGTACCCAATGCTTGAAAGAACCATAAAAAATTGAGTTGCATCCAACTTTCTTTCCACAAACTGAGCAGGGAAACTTTCCTTTTTCTGGGGATTTCCAACACTACAACCACTGGTCATCACTTTGGTCTTAGTAACATTCACTTACAGACCTTGACTTTCCATAGCATTCCACCAAGTTTAACAAGTAGACATTTCATTATTTCAGAGGCAAGTACGAAATCATCAGCATTCAGTATCTCTTCCAGACAACCAATACGAAAGTCTCTGCTTTTAAGACAAATGAAAAACAACAAACTGTACAAAACCTTGATGTACTCCTACTTTAACAATAAAGCTGTAACTAAATGTGCTGTTACTTCTCATGACTTTGAGCAATTGCTTGAACCACCTTTACTCATCACTCATTTGTCCATAGTTTACGCAAAGCCCACCAGACAACCTATCTTGGCACTGTCAAAAGCTTTCACAGATATAACTTCATATCTGAAATGTTAGCTTTCTTTAACAAATATTCTGTATACATTTTTATCTTTGTTCAGTCTAAGTTGAAATTGCAACTTCTCACTGATAAATACTTTTGTACAAAAGAATTACATTTAACATATTTACATATTGTTACTAGACATATCCGTGAGCCGTTGGGTCGCAACGACTATTTCTTCTACTTAGTTTATGAATTTTTGAATGAAATCTGTGATATTTTACTAACATTTTACATAACTAAAATAATATGTCTCTTTACTTCTATATTATCCTTATTTTGTTATATGTATTATTATTCTTATATAGAAAAAAACTCATTATTTTGCCATCTAATTTACATAGGTGTTTGCAGTGTGTACAGACACATGTATGTAAATTAGATGGCCATGCTGAGAAAAAAGTGGTTGAGAAGAGGGTCGAGAGAAATACATAGATAGCTAAGGAAGAGATGGGTGACTTTTTCAGTTCATTATAAATCACGGCTAATTTGAACAATTAAAACAGATCGCTCACCCAAATAAACTTTGGGATTTCTTTAATGATATTTCTACAGAATTTGAATTGGACCCTAACTAACCCTAACTTAAGTTTGAGGTTTAGTTCGGCAAAAGTCAGTTTGGTTTGGTTCAAATTCTATAGAAGAACCCGTTAAATTTTTTAACAAGTTTTCAAGAACATAAGTAAATTCGTTTTTTTCAATTATAATGTCTGTTTAGATTTGGATTATTCGGGCTACTATTCTCATCTCAGATGTTATTCTCACAACGTTTCGGCCGATGTAACATCTGATCTCCTTCAGAATCAGCTTGTCAAACTCAAGAATCTGCACGACATTTCAAACCGAACCCTTTATTTAATCCATGTGGGTAGATTGTTCTCGTTCCATCCTCCGTAACTGGATAGAAGTCTTGAATAATTATTAATATAACCTGTACTAAGAATTGAACCTTCAACCTCCAGAAGACTATCACTTGGAACTAATTATACTTAGCACTTTTATCCGTTGCACCATTGTAAAGTCGAACAGAATGAAGGAAGAAAGCGACCACGTGTTTGCGCGTGTTGTCTTACCTGCTGGGATGATCGCGGGGAGGGCGGAAATTAAATTAATGGCGGCTGTGGTTTTTTGTACGATTATTGAGCGATGACGTCAGGCCTCACGTGACTGTTTTTCTGACCACCGATTGGCTGATGATGAACACTTGGACAATAAAAGGAGTATGTTCAGAAGATCAAGGGAGTGTCTATCAACTGCATCAGTGTGATTAGACGTCCGACGTGCGTGTGTTAATCAACTGCCGTAGTTGCGTAGTTGCGAAACGAATACAACCATAGATCCATGTGGAAACATGATGTCTCTTTTGTTTACACATGCGTAAATATTTGGAAAAGGTTTCATTTAAGTGCCTTCCCAACAAATAGAGGAAACCTGATTTTTTTTCTGGGAGGTGGCGGTGGTGAAGTGAATAATGACACGGACTGACGATCTGGGTGTGCCAAGTTCGAATCCTGTCGATTCCATAACACAACTTTCACTATGAATGTTGGCAACCATCGCATGCTCCCTCCTGTTTCTAGAAAGAATGGGGGGGGGGGGCAATGCCAACAACAGAATCAAGTCAGTCAAAAAGGCGTTCAACGCTGGTTCATACGAACTTGCTTTATTATCTTTTTCAACACGCAGCATTTCAGTTGATAAGGGAAGTTACCTGTATCCATATCCGCAGTATCATGTGACAGGTTGTTATCGGGTTGATACCAATTGCAAGTGGGAAGGGTTTGTCTATAGCTATACAACACCATAGTAATGTTACTACCAGGGCAGTTAGCAGTCATAGTCTTTTGAAGGAATGTTACTGCAAAAATCGTCGTCATCATCATCATCATCATATTCGGTTTAACGTCCGTTTTACATTCTTGCATGTGTTGGACGTGATATAAACAATCGAGTGGAATGTGAACTATTAATTCCATTAACATTATGTGACCTTGTTATTTGCTATCCTACAATCGAAAGGGTTTTTATAAATATCTTTATGTTTTATAGATAAGATAGAATGCGATTTTTGTTAATTGTGGAAGACCAGCTGGGGAAATCTTTAATGGTAATGTAACAGATGGAATTTATATTTATTTTGTGTATATATGTGTGTGCTTATATATATATATATATATGAGAGAGAGGGGAGAGGTTTTTATGCGGTTGGTAAGAGGAAGATTAACATATAGGGACAATGTTTACAGATTCACTAAAAAAAGTTCCATCAAATGGAGGGGGGGGGGCTAAAAAAAGAAGAAAGTTATCATTTGAAGTAAGCCCACTGTGAATGTGAAGAACCGCAGGATTGGCAGCAGGGGACATAATGGATCAGTGAATCGGCGTGTTTTCTCTTTTTTTTTCTTTTCTTTTTGGTTGAGGTGGAGTTAAGACTGCACAAGAACAAGTCTTGTATTTGATCTGTAAAAAAGCAAAGCAAAAAAATTCTTACAAAATGGAAACCAATGTGGGTGGATTGTAGGATGCGCAGGATCTTTTGGTGGCTGTATAACAGAATTGCCTCAACTTATTTCAGACACGTCGAGGATACGTCCTTGACAATCAGCCGACAGTTACTTTGTTGTTGTCGGGCTGCGGTGTGGTCTTATTCAGTCCCAGGAAGTCCACCCTCCCAGGCTTTACCTTCTCTTTTTGAAGGAGGTTAGTTTATCGATAATCACCTGAGGCGTCTCTACCAGGAGATGCCGACAGGGATGCTCAGGCATTTTTTGTAGGCTTTGGCCTACAAAAAATGCCTGAACATCCCTATCGGCAGTAATGCACTAATCATAGGATTTTCAACTTAACCCCTGACCTTGTGTCTAACCTCCCGGAGAAGTAAATAAAATAAGAGTCCCTATGCCTGAAAATATTTTAATGGGATTTAGGGCATAGAATAAGTTGGGCTGAAAGTAACAAAATTAATACTCCCAATCAAATAAAAAAATAAGCTTGTCATATATATATATATATATATATATATATATATAATTATAAGCAAAGTTGTGTGTATGTTGTCATGGCATCACAGTTAAACCGTTGATCTAAGAGCCAAACTAACTGCAGAGTTGGAATCAGCACCTTCGATCCAATGTCAATATCAGTTCTTGAACCTTTCTTAAAACTCATCATTCAAGATTAAGTGTTTAAAATAACATTGGAGACGAATGTTCCCACATTTTTAGCGTTCTCTTTCCAGTTTAATATTTTTTTCATTATCAGCCGACGTATTGTTTACTTTGAAGAGAAAACATTTATCCTTTTTATTTTTAATTAAAAATGGATAAAAAATATTGAATAAATGTTCACTAATATATTTTTACTTTTAATAAGAATTTTAAAATTTTGTATTTGTGTTTCTTTGTTCCTTTAATTTATCTTAAGCAATCCAACTATTTTAGATCTATGCGAAGAGGTAAAAATCTCTGTTGATCTCGCATTCTCCTTCGGTTCCAATATTTTATGCCATCATGCGTTGGAATCTTTTTTTATTTTTGCTATAGCGTTCCAGTTATTACCTAGCCGATATCGATCATCATAAACCTGAATAGTTTTCCTTCCTTTTTTTTTTTAATAAGAAAAATGGATGAAAAATATTTAATAAATGTTCTTGTAATCTTGGCTATAAAATTCCAGAAAAGTTGAGAAACTCGGCATAGACATGCACTTCAACTAGTATATATAATGTGTGTGTGTGTGTATATATATATATATATATATATATATAGCATCAAAATGTTAAAATCTTGATTCTTAACGGTCCCAACCACGTGACTTTCCAAATTTTGAAATTTTAAATTTCTTTTCTTTTTTCTCCATTTCATTCTTTCCAAATATGATCTAAGGTTAAGATCGGATTCTAACTCTGCCTGATGAGATCTCAGTTTATAATAGCTGTTGATCGATAACATCGACATGCCAGTGTCGCAGATTTTGTACATGTCTGTGTAAATAAAAATAATCATATATAAAAGCTCTATTTGATATTGAGCACTTTTTTATAAACCCGGTTGAAATTCTTTGAATTACTACCCTGTGGATGTTTTACCTGGATTATTATATATATATATATATATATATATATATATATATATATATATATATTATGAAAATATATTTATGGTACACAGCTACATTTCATCCCCGTAGGGAATTATCAGGCTAAAATATGCAAGCTGTTAGAACATTATCAGTCAAACATGACATAAAGTTATCTTGTGAGGTTTTAAAAGTTGGACCTAAATAGCAGTTGAAAAATGTAAAAAAGTAGGATTTGTTTTTTATTATTTAAAGAGGTGGGTTGGAGTGATGCTATTTGCTTCAAGTAAGATATTTTGAAAGATAGCAGAAAACTGCATGTCTATTTCAGTTTGTGTGAGTGGGTGTATACTTTATGCCCTCAACTTACAAGAGAGCATTCCACTTCAGGTCAGATGTTATCTCAAACTGGCTGAATGGTGCGACTTGTTTCTCACGGACACCCCCTTCTCCTCCCCTACACAATGATTACCATGGGCCTTGGCTCCGACCCAGTTTATCTTTGAAGTACATACTGCTGTTTGTTGTATTCTTCATATAGGTATCCGATGTACATATATTTCTATATACGCATGTGTATGTGTTTATTCATTGGATTAAATACAATGTTCATGCTTTGTTTCATTTTTCAATACATTTCTTTGTAGACAAATCATCTGACTTTTTAAGAAACAATTTTATTTAAAATTTAGGCGAAAATCGAGCAAAATTGGCGAGATATTCCAACAGTTCCTATGCTACAATTAAACTAAATTCATTCATTTTTTTTTATTAACATTTATTAGAAATGAAAGTGTATTTCAATAAGTCCCTATTTACTTGTCTCCACACATTTTTTTGGTTTTTTTTTCACCAAGAGTCTATCAGGCAAGTGTATGCAGTGTGATGATGTATGGAAGTGAAACCTGGCCATGGAGAGAAATGATTTGAGAATGATACGATGAATGCATAAAGTGAGTCTTAAAGATAAGTTTAGTTCTGATGACCTCAGAGGAAGATTAAATCTGGACAGTATAAGGAGATGTGTGCAGAGCAGGAGACTTTGATGGTTTGGCCACATTGAAAGAATGGGTAAGAGTTCTTGGGTTAGTAGATGTAGAACAGTTAATGTAGCAGGTTCAGTTCACAGGGGGGGAAGCCAAGGAAAACCTTGAAGGAAGTCACAAGGATGAATTTGAGAGAAAGAGTTGTAAATAAAGACCTTGTCAGAGATAGTTTAGTTTGGAAGTCATTTTTTAAAAGCTGTCCAACACATGTCAACATGTAAAACAGACGTTATACTGAAAATGATGATGATGATAATGATGATGTCTGTTTCTTACATGATTTAATAAAAATTCATATTTTGATGTTTATTTTAAAATTTTCTTGGACCTTTAGAATTCTTATTCTGCTCACTGTTTCCCCGACCGTACCAACATGCAGAAATTTAAATACAATGTGAACAAAAATCTTGCTGCCCAACTCCCCAACCAGCCCCCCCTCATAAATCTAACCTCTATCACAGTATTCCTTTACACATCAGTGGCAATATGTCGTGCTTGGGCTGAATAAAAAAATTAAAATAAAAAAAAAAATTTTAAATTGAGTACCTTTTTAAAAAAGTTTTTCCAATTTGTGTTGTTTTTTTAATAAACGTTTCTCATATTGAACTCACATCTATCCATTTTATTTATCTACCTCCCACAAGGCAAGATGTGACACAAGGTCGGGAAAGTGGGATTAGATAAGCCAGCGCTCGAGAGGTGAGCACTCTGGCCATTTAAAAATTGCCTGGGCAGCCCTGTCGGCATTCCCCAGTAGGGGCGCCTCAGGCAGTAAGCAATAAACTTACTCCTCCCCAAAGAGGGGAGGCAAAGCCTGGGAGGGTGCACCTCCTAGAACTGCACAGGACCAGACAACCCCCAATAGACCGGCGTAAATCCAGACCCAAAGGCCCGGACGATACCGGTTTATTAGGCGGGGTAAAAACCCCTGGTTGATAATGTTCTAACAACCTTGCATATGGGTAGACTCTTCTAGAGACGTATGTCTTTTTTCTTGATCGTTCACTCTACAAATAGATATGCTAGTTTAAAAAAAATGTAAAGCCTTGTGGAAGGAGGGGTAAAACACCAATTAGTAGAAACCCACATTTGTTTATAAGACGAAAGAGTCTGCCCGTATGCGAGGTGAAACAATATGAGTAAACCTAGCAAAGATATGAATCCAATATGGAAAATTTTGATTAAAAATCTAAATCACGAAATGGGAAATTTCTTTTCATTTATCACTGCTATATTACCATCAAAACGGCTTAATTTTAATTAATAATACAGCATAATATTTTGAAATACTATATATATATATATATATATATATATATATATATATATATATATAGTACAGACAAACGATCCAAAGACAGTTGTTTAAATGCCTAATTTGCATAACTATTTTTCAAACAGTTCATAATAAATTTATGTTTGGCATTATTCATTTTTAATTTGATTGTCCTATTTTTGCTATATATATGCAATAGTTTCGTCGCTATTCACAATAATTACTTAAAGTGATTTAAATAACAAAAAAGGATAAATTACTGAGAACCTTTCTTAAATTAAACTAACATCGCTTCCTAGAAAGAAAAATACCGACAAGACATAAGCCAGAAGAGAAAGACTGGAAGGCTGGCTTGCTCACTTTCTTGCTTTCCCTCTCTCTCCCTTCCCTCCCGTTAGCAACATAACATTTTCTTTTTTATGGATTTTAAATTTCAATGATTTAATCCCGTGGACAAAACGAATTGATTTCTTTCTTTTGATTTCATTACGGTCTTATTTAAAAGATAAATAAATTTGTGTTAAAATTACCAAAATGTTAATGTTTATCTCTTTATATGAATAAATGTGAAAGTGTTGTCTCGTGTTTATAAGAAACTTATGAAATTTTTATTAAAAATTTTGGTTTCAAATATTTCAATAGCAAAATTTGCAAAGCCGTCGCGAGTTGGCCAAGCCAGCTAGTTAACAGTAAAGGATTAAAAGAACAAAACGGAGAATGGGGCATAGAATATAGATTTAAATAAATATTGGTAAAACGGACGGCCATGTTAGAAAAATGGTGTTGTGAAAAATCCAGCAGCAGAAGGAACAAAGGAAAAAACAAGACAAAAAAAGAAATGAGTGAAAAAGATTAAGATAGTCATTGCCGGTTTATTAGCATTCAGAATGACTGGCTGTTTTCATACCAGCCGAGAATACTTCATTAACATCATTCGGGCAAATAGGGACAGCCCTACTGGTGAGTAGTCCCTTCTATTATTTAGGTAGCTAAGTTATATACAATATTTTGTAAGTTAATTAGATATAATTACATCAATAAGTGTATTATTAAGTTGCTAAATAGAGTTTTTAATTAAAGTACAAATGTTTAACATAAATAAATGGGATACTACATAGTGAGATACTAACTGTTATAATATTGGATGCCAACAATGAAAATAATTTGTATGTTTAAAAGAATAACCAAAATAATTAAATCAGAAAGCAACATCTTCGGCATATTATATCGCACAAAATATCGGACTACTTTTAAGTGGTCCGCCTTATAATTACCGGTGGCTAAAATAATTTATATTTTTTTCCATCTAACTTAGTCTAATAATATTAAATCAGCACTGATGATGCAGTATAAGTGTAAAATATTAAATCTAAGTATGTCACAACGAGATAGGCTTCCGTTAATACGTTAAATAGAAGAGAAAAACAAAAAAATTGAGTATCGAGAAAAGGTCACCAGCAGAAGAAAGAACAAAGGAAAAAACAGTGCAAAAAGAAACAAATGATTATAATAGTATATACCATTGCCAGTTTACACGCATTCAGAATAACTGGTTCACCAACTGTTTTCATACCAGCCGAGAATACATCCTTGGCATTATTTGGGCAACCTAGGGACGACCTCGCTGGTGAGCAGTCCCTTCTTTTGTCAGAATCATCATCATCATCATAATATTCAGGTTTAACATCTGTTTTACATGTTGCTTTTAGAATTTGACTTCCAAACTACCCTATCTCCGACCAGGTCTTTATTTATCCCTCTTTCTCTCAAGTCAATTTTTATAACTTCCTCCCATGTTTTCCTTGGCCTTTCCCTGTGGGCTAACCTCAATTGTTCTACATCTACTAACCCAGCAACTTTTATCCATTCTTTGAACATGGAAGCCATATCATTGAAGCCTTCTGCGTGTGTCTCCCTATACTGGCCATATTTAATCTTCTTCTGAGGTCATCAGATCTAAGACTGTCTTTAAGACTTGCGTTGCACATCACATCAAGAATGAGGTATGATTTGGCCTCGTCCTAGGAGGTGCACCCTCCCAGGTATTACTTATTTATTACTGATTTGTTTGGGGCTATTTTATACTCGACCATAGTGGGCCCTCTCGGAGGAGCTGGTTCTTCCCACATTCCGGTCTTGTTCCACATCTTGCTGCAGTGGAAAGCAAATCATTGCCATTACATAGTATTAGAATTAGACACTTTTTGTCTCATATATTGTTTAACTATTATCGTAAAAGTGCTCTTGTCAAAGGGAACATAGACGATAAACTTGGATAGTGAGCTCGACTGAGCTCCAATCTTTTGTTCCTCATTGTAAGACATTCACCAGAACTTTCTTGCTACCACAGCAGAAAATGACTTTCCTTTTACCCTCCATGTGTCTAGCATCAGCCGGAATTTCCATGAAGAAAGCTTCTCTGTAGGGGTTTCCTGCCTGTGGAACACATTACCACAGGACTACTTCCTTGCTGATTACAACTTGGTCATCTTCAAATCCAATGTCAACAAATTCTTGTCATAAACCGACCCATAACTAATCAAACGCAATTCATACCATTGATCAATGTTTACACTTGCATAGTGTTCCTCATCTTTTGGCTGACAATTATTCTGTCTCATTAAACCCTTATCCTGGAGTGGCTCTTGGCCTTGATAAGACCCAATAGGAAAATTAAAAAAATCTACATATAGAGGCAGACTAAGATTAATTGATTTTTTATTCAGTTATTTGCCAACATTCTCACAAACTTGCATGCGATTTCCATATTTTTACATAGCGGATGTTTTCAGATGAGTTGGATGACACTCAGCCAAGCAGATGAAATTACTTGCTTCAGTAATGATTCATTGCCATGGTAAAAAGAAAGAAAAAGCAACACTACACAATTCCCACATTGAATTTGTTGTCTCGATTAAGACAAAAGAAACGTATACAAAACTATAACTCACCGCTTAACCTGCCACTCTCAGAAACCTACATTTTTTGTTGTAACATTATTTTCTAATGTAAAAACAAAGTGAAGCATACAAGGATGTTAGTCTTTCGCTTTTTCTTTTAATTCAGAAAAAGCAGATTTCCAGTTAAATCGCTGCAGCATTCCATGGTTCTCAGCTTTTTGGTGAAAATCTACTTTTTTTTTTAAATAAGAAAAAGCTGAAATTCTCATCTTAAGCAAACTTTGTGTCACACCCAGAGTCACCAATATCTTTAATTTTCTCTTGGCCTTCAGGTTGAACTGAAAGTGATTATTTCTGTTTTCATCTATCTGTCATAGGTTATAATGAAACTTCTGCCATTACTAACCAGCAGAGCATTAAAACTGTCGACCAAGGGAAAAGTCTATCAGACATGTGTACGTAGTGTGATGATACGATGGATGTGTAATATGAGGCTTAGTTCTGATGACCTCAGAGAAAGATAAAAATCTAGACAGTATAGGTAGATGTGTATAGAAGAATAAATTCTTGGTATGGCCATTTGAAAGAATGGATGAGTTCTTGGGTTAGTAGATGTAGAACAGTTGAGGTAGCAGGTTCAATTCACAAGAGATGTCCTAGGAAAACATAGAAGGAAGTAATAAAGATGGACCTGAGGTATAAAGACCTGGGCAGAGATTGGTTATTTTGGAAGTCAATTTCATAAAGCCGTCCAACACATGCCAGCATGTAAAATGGATGTTAAACCGAATATGATGATGATAGTCCAAGAAGTCATCCTCCCAGGCACTATATCTTCTTTCAATGGCATCTCCCGCTTAAGGAGGGGGATTGGCTTATTGCTGTTCTCCTGTGGCAGCCACACCAGAGAATGCCTGCAGGTTGAAATTAGACTATTTTATTCCTAATTCAGAGTGTTCCCTTTTTGGGGGAAGCTGGCCTTACCACATAAAGTCGATCTTGTGTCATAACCAAACTTGGTGGAGAATCCAGTGAATGCCCTTCATTTTCTCGAGGAACTCTACCACTTTTCACACATACTTTTATGTTTATATCTGTTTACATTTTTCTCAAAATGGTTCAAATTATTCTCCAGGATTGTTCTGAGATTGTGAACAAAAATTAATTTTACAATTTCTTGTGTGAGGAAAACAAATATTTATTAAAAAAATTACTTTTTTATAATAAAAATTTTTTTTTAAAGTTAAATTATAATTTTCATGACAATTCTGTTGTCATTATTGTGTTATTATAAACAGCAGCAGCGAATGTTGTTTTTCCTTTCAACTTTAGATTGGACAAACTCTCTAATCAACAGTTTCTTTTAGCCAACTACAGAAGCAGAGATATTCACTTCCAAGTCTTGCACGTAGTATAAAAGCCAAAACACAGCATTTTCCTCCCTCTTTCATGTTTTTCTCCCAGACTCCACACACATGTTCTCGTCACAATCCAGCCTAGACCTTTTGGGGCCAAAAGACTTTTTTCAACTAGAACGTTATCGGGACACTTTGAATCTTTACCAACTCTTCATTTTTATTGTCTTAACAAGTTGTCAATAAAAATTATTTTTTATTAATAAACTTTGTAACTGTTTGTTTTGATATTGTCTTTCCCCTCTCCGACATCATAAAACTTATACTAGTAATTTAAAATCTTTTGTTGTCATTTCAGGTAAAAGATATGAATTCCTTACAAAAGCCAATCTTACCTGTGAGAGAAGAAAAAGATAACGACAAAGAGAAAGACAATTCTCTCGATATTGCCCATCTTGTTGCCGAAGTGGAACGCTTTACTAAACTTTTGGAACCCGTTGCGTTTGTGATCTATGCTTTGGAAGATGTCCGCAGGTAAGTCATGCATTTTTCGTATTCTTTTGTAAGAAGAATGATAGTAATTACCGACAATCGTCAACAGCTATATACAACTTATCGGCTTTACACCTGTATATCGGAAAAGAAATAGACTTTATTTTAAAATATAAAAATCATGAAAAAACTCGCATCTTAAATACAAAAACCTGATGATGATGTACTTAAAACTAAACAAAACTTCCATGAACAAAGTTTCTTTCCTAGAACTTCCCATCTGTGGAACACAATACCATGGGGCTGCTTCCCAACTGACGACAACATGATCGTTTTCAAGTTCAATCTTAACTACTTGTTCTTTTAAATAGTAAAATTCTGCCTATTCCACCCATTGTTTCCAATCCTCTCATGGTAGTGTTCATCATCCAACTGCCAATCTCATTAACCCTTCTCCTCGAGTGGCCTCCAAGTATTAGTAAATGGTGATCGATTAATATAAAACAATAGATTTTCTTGAGCTGCAAATAAAAAGTGAGATAAGCATCGATGAAATGCAGTTTGGTTTTATGCCTGGGCAAAGTACCACTAGTGCTATATTTATACTGAAACAAATGCAAGAGAAATACCTTGGTAAGAATAAGAACCTGTATTTTACTATTTGGGATCTAGAGAAAGCTTTTGACAGAGTGCCAAGAGAGGTTGTCTGGTGGGCTTTGCATAAACTAGGGGTAAATGAGTGGTTGGTGAAAGTTGTTCAAGCAATGTACAAAACTGCTCAAAGTTGTGTTAGAATTAATCGCATATTTATTGACAGCTTTAATGTTAAAGTGGGAGTACATCAGAGAAATGTATTGAGTCCGCTGCTTTTCATTTGCATCTTAAAAGCATTGTTCAGGTAGTTTTGTATGGGTTTTCCAGAAGAGATGATGTATGCTGATGATTTAGTACTTGCTTCTGAAACAATGGAAGATCTACTTGTTAAGTTAAAGACTTGGAGAAATGCTATGGAAAGTAAAGGTCTGAGAGTGAATGTTATCAAGACTAAAGTCATGATCAGTGGTGGTCATGTTGGAAAGCACCCCAAAAGAGGAAAGTTCCCCTGCTCCGTCTGTGGAAAGAGAGTTAAGTGAAATTCAATCTTTTGTGGTACTTGTAAACATTGTGTACACAAGAAGTGCAGTGGAATTACTGGCACCGTAAATACCAAAATCGGATGATGAGAGGATAACCAGTTTATATACAAGAAATAAGACAATGGAGATGGATGAGACCTCGGATGTGAACAAGGTATATTTAGATGACGAAGCTATTGAAGTTGTCGAAAAGCGTTGTTACCTTGGTGATACCATTGGAGCACAGGGTGGAGCAGGTGCTAGTGTGATTGCAAGAGTGGATGGAGGAAGTTCAGGGAATTTCTGCTTTTACTAACTAGCAGAGCATTACCACTGTCAACTAAGGGTAGAGTCTATCAAGCATGTGTATGCAGTGACCAGTGAAAGTTGAGGGTATGCGTTGCATGGAAAGAAATGATATAAGAATGATATGATGAATGTGTAATGTGAGTCTTAAAGACTGGCTTAAATCTGATGACTTCAAAGGAAGATTAAATCTGGACAGTATAGGAAGATGTGTGCAGAAGAAGAGATTTTGATGGTATGACCATGTTGAAAGAATGGATGAGAGATGTCTGGTCAGTAGATGTAGAACAGTTGAGGTAGTAGGTCGCTTGACAGGGGAAGGCCAAGGAAGACATGGGAGGAAGTGATAAAAATGGACTTGAGAAAAAGAGGAATAAATAATGACCTGGCCAGAGATAGGTTAGTTTAGAAGTCAAATTCTAAAAGCCATCCAACACATACCAGGATGTAAAACGGATGTTAAACTGAATATGATGATGATGATGATTAGGCTGCAGATTTTGAGAGTTTCTGGCCTTCCTCTCACAACCGGAACCATTGGCTCGATCAATTTTACCATTTTCTATACAAAAAGAAAAAGTTTTTGTCTGATATACGACTTGTTGCGATGCATTATTCCCTATTTGACCATCATTCATTTTCCTATCCGAGTTAGAATGATCAGTCCATCATCAGTGCCTTCTGTATACATGTCCATTTGTGAGTTAACATTTTTACGATATCACTCTCTGATAGTAGTCTGCGAGGGACCGTTCGCGATAGCAGTCTGCGAGGGACCGTTCGCGATAGTTGCCTATATTGGATCAATTACAATAGCTGCATGTGAGAAATTGTTTACGATATTCCCCTGTGAGAAATCTTTTACTATAGCCGTCTCTGACGAATTGTTTTCATGGAATTGCTTACATTAAATATTGATTTAAATCTAACATAAAGTTATCGTGTCAGATTTTCAAAGTCAAACCCAAATAGAAATCTGCCTGATATATCGATATTTGATTCAGACTAGCCTATTTTTTCCTATTTTTTTTTCACTAGCACAAATATAATTTATTTTGATTCTTTTTTTATAATACTTCTGTCGGGTGGGAACAATGTTAAGTGGGGATGTTTTTCCTTACTGATGTAAACACTGCTGCCATCTTGAAATACAAAGATTTCTATTTGTTTGTTTTCATTGAACATATACAAAATGATTCTTACTTACTGAGCGATTCTTTTCTTTTTTTCCTTTCTTTTAGGAATGGGGTTATTATTTAACTATAAATAATATTCATAAAATATAGTCTGCAATATTTCTTCATTTCTTCAGTTCATCTCTCAATGCATGGGGCTAAAGCAAATTTTTACTGATACATTTTTTTCTGTAATCGTATTATTTTTCCATAATAAATATAAAACGTTTTCTTTTCTGCTTAACATGGGAGAGATGGGGATATTTAACAACAATGATATTATTCAGAAAATACTGTCTACATCAACCATTATTTTAGAGGTGGGATATTTAAAAATAATTTTTAGGGGTGGGGTGTAAAAATAATATTCCTAAAATACTGTCTACTATATTTTTTTCTTTCTACAGCTCCGATTTCTAAATTATTTTTTTTGAATGTGTTTCATTTTTTTCTTTATCCAATGCGGTTTTAGCAGTAATATCAAAGGGTCTGCATAAAATGAAAGTATAAATACTCCCGGGCAACGTCAGGTCGGGTGAGCTAATCTATTATGTAAAGGGCAGCTGTCTATGCGTGTATGTTTTCATCTAACAGCTAGAACTACACAAGACACACCCACAATGCTGGTATTTTTTATTTCAGCATTGCCTCAGACAGAATATGGACACATTTTTTTTTTTGTTATATTGATTCTTTTGAGGGTCATCAGAGAAGGGGAAAACCTTGTTTGGGTGGGTGGGGGGAGGAGAGAGAGAGAAATTTTAAAAGAAAGATTTTCACACACATTTTAAACTCTTTTATTTTGTTGTCCCGGGCAACGCTGGGTAGCCATGCTAGTTTTTAATAAAATTCTCCACCAAATGTTTGATCTGTTTTAAAATCTTCAAATAAAACTGATCGTATAATTCTGCCCTTTTGATATTATTTAATTCTGGCTAATTTTAATGAAAAGGTCAAATCAACGATCTTCATCTTTGAAAATCCAATAAGTCATTGCAAAATAATTAGTCCTCAGATATTTTATGAGATAAAAGCAAAACGTTTAGTAGATAAATTTATTTTAAATAATGAAAAGTTCAAAAGTTAAAAGCATTTTTATACCATTATTCGTAACATTCAAATACTCCATTCTTATAGTAGATTTTAACTCAAATTCAAAGAAATCAAGCACTCGGATTGAATAATTATCATCATTGGATTCCTCATAAAATCTTCCCCTAGAAAATTTTTATCTTCTTTTAGAGCTTGCTTATAAATAAAATAAAGTATAACATTATCTTTGTTGTTAACACAGACCCAACAGTGTTGTTGTTGTTATTATTAACACACTCAACAGTACTGTTGTTGTTATTAACAGACTCAACAGTACTGTTGTTGTTATTAACAGACTCAACAGTATTGTTGTTGTTGTTATTAACAGACTCAACAGTATTGTTGTTGTTGTTATTAACAGACTCAACAGTATTGTTGTTGTTGTTGTTATTAACACAGACTCAACAGTATTGTTGTTGTTATCTCTTTAATTTTTATCGGTATAGTTGAGGGCAAGAATATTTAATTACCTCTCTAAAAAAGTCAATTTATATTCTTGGCTTCATTTCTATCCAAATTGCCATTACCATTATAATGAAGTTATCAGACTAGCTAACCTTATTCCCTTTTGTAAGATGAGGAGGCACCGTTCTAGAATTGGAAACCCCAGAACAAAGAATTCTCTGAGGAATGGACAGGAATAATTTCCAACTCAAAGGTTATACGATAAAATTACAAGTAAAAATGATTCTGACAGAAATGCTGAAACACAATGTTTGTAAAGCCAACTTACTAATAAATCATCACTTATCAAGGCTAAAAAGCATTTGAGGATGAAAAGGGTTAATGAGATGGATTTATGCATACTATGAGACGATTGGAAATCTCCATATACCACCCACTCAAAACAACAGCTGACCTCCAAAAAAAAGAAATTCTTCCCTCTTTGTCAGAAACATTTCTCATAGAATGTGAGAACTAAAGGACAAAATGGGGGGGGGCTTAGACATATGACTACACTTGTGTAATAAACAATGTGGATCTTAGTACACTTCCTAGTCACAAACACTTTCCATCGCTCTCTGTCCATGGTATTTCCAGACTAAGGGACTGATTTCTTTTTTTCTGTGGGATCATAAAAAATATTTAAGCAGTATGATATAACTCTTGCTCAAGATATCGGTACTACTCCAGGGTTTGCGCCTAATTTCCGTGACTGCTCGGCAGCAGCGATCCGACAGATCGGGGAAGCGTCCGAGACCTGCCGAGTCGAAAACGACGCTGTATAAACAAAACCGCAAAAATCGTGCAAAAAAAAAAAATGGAAGGTTGGCAGACGACAATATAAGACGATGAATATATGGAAAGAAAAAAAATGCATATAATTTTTATTAAAAAAAAATGAAAGAAATGAACAAACCCATAGCTGTAAAACTATAAATAAACTTCTTTTTTTTATTGTTTTCGTGGGCAAAATGAAACATTTTTATGTTTTTTTTTTTATGACAGTATGCATCTTTTCTCCCCCTCCTTCTTCCACACCTTGTTGAGTTGATGAAATGAGTCGATCAAGTTGCAACAGACCATCATTTCGTTACTGTAGTACACTCTGGTGGCTTGCACCTCCTGCTGTCCACTGTAGCACCATTGTGGCCTAGGTGCTATTCTGAGGATGGCCACTGTGACCCAAGTGTTGCCGTAATGGTGGCACCACCATGACCCAGGTTCCCTCCGATAGGTGCCCACTCGAGGGTGGTATCATCGTCATCCAGGTACTGCCTAGAGTGCTTTATCGTAACCCAAGTACTGCCCCCCAAGTGTGGCACCACCAGATGCTGGTTACATGCTGAAAAGACTTGGCCTCAAATATTGAAGGAGATATGCCTAAATGTAAGGATTGACAGTAGCTTCCTGATCCTTCCCCAAGCAATGACCCATATGTGGGAGTAGCGACAGCATGGATATTTTAGTCTGTCGATAACTACCTTATGCTGGCTTCTATTTATACTGGATGAAAGTGGATTAGAAATGGGTGCTTAGTGGAAATTATCTTAATTGGTTGGATAATATACGTTTTTACTAGTAAATTTCTAAGCTAAATCTGAAGTAATACATATGCAGCCACTTGCATAGAAACACTCTTTTGTTATGTGTTTTGTGGTGACAGTGCAGAAAAACTACAAGATAAGCAGCCACGACAGGGATGTATGCGGAAGCGAACCTGGGACTGTCTGACTTTAAAGACGATGGTCGAAAACGTGTGAAAGTAGTCAGCGTCTTCAGCAATCATAAAAGCTCAATAAAATGAGCAATATTGTATCTGCAATGAGTTTTTGGACGCCGTTAGTGTCGTTTGTGGATAGTTAGTGTTCCATCTGCAATCCAGTGAAATTTGAGACAGTATGCATCTTTTCTCCCCCTCCTTCTTCCACACCTTGTTGAGTTGATGAAATGAGTCGATCAAGTTGCAACAGACCATCATTTCGTTACTGTAGTACACTCTGGTGGCTTGCACCTCCTGCTGTCCACTGTGGCACCATTGTGGCCTAGGTGCTATTCTGAGGATGGCCACTGTGACCCAAGTGTTGCCGTAATGGTGGCACCACCATGACCCAGGTTCCCTCCGATAGGTGCCCACTCGAGGGTGGTATCATCGTCATCCAGGTACTGCCTAGAGTGCTTTATCGTAACCCAGGTACTGCCCCCCAAGTGTGGCACCACCAGATTCTGGTTACATGCTGAAAAGACTTGGCCTCAAATATTGAAGGAGATATGCCTAAATGTAAGGATTGAACCTGGGACTGTCTGACTTTGAAGACGATGGTCGAAAACGTGTGAAAGCAGTCAGCGTCTTCAGCAATCATAAAAGCTCAATAAAAGGAGCAATATTGTATCTGCAATGAGTTTTTGGATGCCGTTAGTGTCGTTTGTGGATAGTTAGTGTTCCATCTGCAATCCAGTGAAATTTGAGATTAGTGGGGGGGGGCTACCCATTTGATGAGCGGTTCCAGTGTTGAGACTGTTTTTTCCATGGCACAAGAAATGTGCTCTTCTACTGGAAATACTCTTACAACTACATGTTTTAGCTGTGAAAATGTCTGATAGAAAAATTTCAGTTGAGTTCAAATCCAAGAAATGTAATGTTGTAAATATATGTGATGTCAGTATAAACGTTGGGTATTCAGGTGAAGTAATATCACTTGAACCAGAATTACCTACCTTGGGTGAATCTTTAAATAGTTTAAATAGTTTTAAAAAATCAACAAAGCATAGTGATCTGTTGTAAAACAGATTAATAATCAAACAGCTAATCAGTTTGAGTTATTTGATTCTTTACCAGATGAACATGGAATTGAAACATTAATGTGACAGTGAATGATATACATAGTGGTAGGAAAATCAATGTCATAATTTCAGCATTATATTCTATGTGCGTGTATAGGTCCGGAAACACTTGTTTTCTGAGTTATATAGGCAATTGAAACAAATACAGATCAACATTCTTTATTGTAAACATTTAAAATGTACAAATTGTGTGTGTGATAGTGAAGCACTGTTATTTCTACATATGGGATAAACATTATTCATGCGACAGGATCACTGGTAAAATAAGCTTGGAACTTGCCTTGCCACATCACCAACAAAGACATGAAGTAAATAGGGAGCCTGACCCCACATTAAACCAACCTTGTGTCGTCACATCCTACAATAATACAATTCAAAAACGAATGAAAATGAGAACAAAGCATAATTAAGAGTGGAGGATATTCCTTTCATCGATAAGGATTTACTTTGACTATAAAATTATTTACGTTTCCAAAGAAGTCATTTTTTCTGGAAGTAATATTTTTTTTGGAGTGGTGTTTTCTACGAGTAATACCTTCTCCTTCTCGGTAAAGTTCCCTTCTAAGCGTAATGTTTTTTTGCTTTCACTGTGAAATTTCCTTCTGAGAGCAATGTGTTTAAGGAATATAAATAGTTACCCTACCTTATGGAATTATATTTGACAACTATATTTCTAAACAATACACAACTAGTGCTATAGGTCTATTGCTTGCTTGTAGTATTGTCGGAGCCTTTAGGAATATAAATAATTATCCTACCTATAGAATTACATTTGACAACTTTATTCGGCATTAAATAACCCACAAATGGTTGATATGGCATAAAATAAACCAAACCACTTTGAGAAGGTTGGTTCTATTTATCTTCATCCCACAAGGTAAGATGTGACACAAGGTCGGGAAAGTGGGGAAAAAACCAGCGCTCAAGAATTTGAGCACCCAGGCCATTAAAAATTGCCTGGGCAGCCGTGCCGGCATTCCCCCGGTAGGGGCGCCTCAGACAGTAAGCAATAAACTTACTCCTTCCCAAAGAGGGGAGGCAAAGCCTGGGAGGGTGGACCTCCTAGAACTGCACAGGACCGGCAACCCCCACTAGACCGGCGTAAATCCAGACCCAAATGCCCGGACGATACCGGTTTATTAGGCGGGGTAAAAACCCCTGGGTGAACCGTTCTATTTATCTTTGAGAAGGTTGGTATATATAAAGAATAGAAAGTATATGCAAAAACATATTTTCACACACACACACATATATATATATCTATATCTATATCTATATATATATATATATATATATATATATATATATGAATGTCCATTTGTAAGAAAGGGGAGGAGGTGAAAAAAGGAAGGAAAGATAAACAAGTGAGGGTTAGGGTTAGAGATCTGGGTGACCACTTTTTGTTTGGAATTTTTTTAACCATCCCGAAATTTCTATAAACAATTTCTATTTTTATTAGTCAAACGAGATATTCTGCTGCCACCAGAAAACTCATCTATTTAAAACAAGTTTTGGGGAAATAAGCATCCTTCATAATAAATACCCACTGTAAGCGTACAATTGTTGCCTAATAATATTTCATATATGCCTAATATTTCATTAAATGCCAATCAAATGTATTTTTCAATTAATATTCTCCTAAAAACCTCGTCATCATTTTCAAACATTCTGTCAATGGAATTATATTTGATGTTTTCCATTTTTTTTTCAATGGCATAACACTGTTTATCCTTCATTTCGGCTAATATGTCCTCTGGCCTTCTTCAGATCTATTTTTCATTTACACTGATGTGTTTCCTGTATTCAAATATGATTCTTATTTATTACTCGCAAGACTATCCGATATTTTATTTTTATTAATAACAATTGAGTTCCTACTGTTGTCACACACAAGGTCAATCTTACTGTAAAAACCGAAACAACAAATCGCGGTTAAATTTACTAAAAAAAATGTTTTTTTTTTAATATGCAAGTTAAATCTTACTAAAAGGATATGCGAGATAAGTTTTACTTAAAAAAATTAAAAAAACAGTTCTCACTCCTGAATCTGTAAATACGAAAATATTACCAACAAGAGAATATTTTTTGTGTCTAATAGTTTCTTTCACTTTTTTAAAAAGTGAAAGAAACTCTTTCTTTTCTTTATTATTATCAATTATTATTACGGTTAAGCCTCCCTTTTTTTACTCATAAAATAAATTTGCATACGTGATTATTGTTCACTTTTATTATATAAATTAAACTAGAATACCCGCCCAAGGACAGGTAAAATTTATTTCCCAAACAGAACAGTTTTGCACCACTCTTATGTCTCCTTATGAAGATTAAAACAAGATATAATGATACTAAGCCTTATGTTTAGAATGTTTATTCCAATTTTGATCAAAATCCATTGCATCATTTTGATTTAAGAAAATCTATTACATTATTTTAATTGTATAAAATTTTAGGCTTAAACTTAAGAAATTAAAATTCCGGGTATCTTGCTTTCGTGTCTAATAATAACTATTGATCAAATTCAATGCAAATCTGATATATTTGAATTTTTAAATTAGAGGTTGTGCCCATATTATGCCCCTTCCCCCTAAAAATACTTGAAACTACTCCAAAGAAACTAAAATTTGGGAATATTTATTAATTGATTGTTAAAATTTCACAAAAATCGGAGAGCTCCCTCTTTGCCCCCTTTGTATAAAACTAAACTAAATATAGCCTACGTTACCACCCTTACACCTAGCTTCTGTGTTCCAAAATTCAGACCATTGTCTGTGAATTAGTTTAGGAGTTAATCCTGTATATACAAATATATAAACATATGCACATACCTAACTTTATATAAAATAAGATTCATGTGAAGGCTAACATTAGCATTCTTAAAAATCGTTGCATTTAGATTTATTTTGTGTTATTTTTTTTTTTTAATCAATTCTATCCTAAGTTGATTGATAAAGTGCAGACAGAAATGACTAACACTTGTTGATTGAATCATTGGGGAATTAGTTGCTAAAAAATGTGTAATAAAACCAGAGTCAACGCTTCTTACTACCCCACCCAGCGACCTGGGTGAGCCCAAGCTTACCCCCTCCTTTACTTGTCAGAAAAAAATTATACTCACTTTTAACAGCAACAATCAATTCCATCCAACTTCCATTCTTATTATTTTTATTCTCTTTTTCTCTTCTTTTTTATTTTAGTTCAGTTATTTCTCAGATATCAAGCCCCCCCCCCCCTCCCCTCTTGGGCTAATACTTGATTTCTTTATAAGTTACATAGATACCGGAGTGTCCATTTAAGGATCTTCCCTATTTCTCAAACCTTGAATAAGTCAAGCACTGAAGAAGAATAATATTTTCTTTTACCAATGGAGCACTTAATTATGTTATAGCTTATTTTTCTTGTGGTGTTTATTTGGTTTTGCCGGATTCCAGGACCAGAATTGGTGGTGTTACTAGCATCACTTAGAGAAAGTGCACCATTACTTTTCTCATGATGAACCCGTGTGTAGCCATGCTGAGCGTATCTTATTTGGGCTTTGAATATTATGTTATTGAATATTTGATCAGGGCTTACTTCTAAGGGAAAGTATCCTCATGTCAGGATGTCCTGACAAACTCCTCTATAAAGAGATTGAAAATAGTCGTGAGTGGTGTCTAACTGAAAATGTCATTAAAGTTGTATAATTGCTTTTTTGTAATAAAAAAAAATAGCACATTAGTTTATTTATAAATTGCTGGCTTCCTGTAACCCACCCCCCTCCTCCATTATAGAGAGGGTGTGTGGCATGAGCTCCTAGCACCGGTACTGAGTATCAGTAGCTGTAGTACTAAATCAGCCTCTAAAAATATGTTAATAGAAAACTGTTTTCCGTTTTCAAGCAAGAGAAGAAAGCCTCAAACTGTTGCAGAATGATTCAGCAAAATACTAGCAATGAGTCAACTAAATTAGTCGATATCAAAATGGCTGACACCACAAACTATAAGAATGCTGTGTCAAATAAGGGCGGCTCTAATCTAACCAACTCGGAATGCATAGAGTTGTAGGAAACAAAAAGGAGACAATGAACATTTTGCCAGATAAAATTGGACAAAGTGTGAATTAAAAAACAGATTTTTTCTGCTTTTTAATGACTTGAAATTTTTTTTGTTCACTCCAAACAAAGTATGTTGCTGTGATAAGAGTCAGATTTATAAGAGGGAAACTTGGGTGAGGAGTTGAGCAGCAAGGTGTTTGTTCGCATTACATTTAAATTTCTGCATGTTGGTATGGTCAAGGAAATAGGGATCAAGGAATGAAACTCCTAAAGCATACATTCCAAGAAAAGAAGCTATATTAGAGTAGCAAAAATTCTAGCATCTAGGGATTTCTACCGCGAAGGGGTGGGATTTTGCTGTTTGATGGGTTGGGGTATTTAAGTCGAGGGAGTGAAGAATAATAATAATTTTTTTCCCCAATGGATCACTTAATTATGTTATAGCTTATTTTTCTTGTGGTGTTTATTTGGTTTTGCCGGATTCAAGGACAAGCATTTGATCAGGACTTCCCTTAGGAAGCAAGTTTATTGGAGAACATTCCATGGAAGTACTTGTAAAACAAGCACAAGGATGCAATACTCATAAAATTTTACTCTAGAGAATTTGCTTGATCTTAGTATAGGGCTTTGATTTCAATTGCCTCTCTCTCTCTCTATCTCTCTATCTCTCTCTATCTCTATCTCTCTCTATCTCTCTCTCTATCTCTCTCTCTATATCTCTCTATCTCTCTCTCTATCTCTCTCTCTCTATCTCTCTCTATCTATCTCTATCTCTCTCTATCTCTCTCTATCTCTATCTCTCTATCTATCTCTCTATCTCTCTCTCTATCTCTCTCTCTCTATCTCTCTCTCTATCTCTCTATCTCTCTCTCTATCTCTCTCTCTATCTCTCTATCTCTCTCTCTATCTCTCTATCTCTCTCTCTATCTCTCTCTCTATCTCTCTCTCTCTCTCTCTCTCTCTCTCTCTATCTCTCTCTCTCTCTCTCTCTCTCTCTGAACCCATACCATTTTCAAGTTGTTGCTAATGTCAGTCACAATATATCTAATATTTAAAATTTTGATGCTCAGATTGTTACATAGCAAACTATTTCACTCTATTAAAAAGTTCTATAATCTGAAAATGATAATATTTTCCCTAAATATTCTACCCTATGAGAATGTTTTTGTTTTTTTACTCAGATATAACCATCAAGGCATTTCAGCCTTCCAGGAATAAGCCTCATTCTGTTTCTTAAAATAACACAAATTTAACTGAAAATGGTAAGTCAGGCCACTATCGAAATTTACCAGAGTAATTTTCTCTCATGTGGGCTGATAAGTAAAAATGAAGAGGAAAAAAAGAAAAACAAACTCATAAACTCTATCGCTATTTTTATCATCCATAAAATTGTCTTTTTTCTATCCCGTTAAATCATAATTTGTTTTAACAAAATGTATCTCAAATTCCATAACAAGGAGTTGCTTTTGGACGATCTTAATAAAAGGAACGAAAAAGCTTAGTGTTGTGTTCTCAACCTTGTGTCATACACGCAGCAACCAAGTTATCGTAACAAAAGTTCACAAATTGTATCTTAGTCGCTGGTCATTCCTCCTGTACATACCTCTGTCATGATCCTCCTGGACTGACGGAACACTGTCTTGTAATTAAAGCTTCTTTCATACCTCAACTCAAGACAAAACTGATGGAAGACAGCAGACATTTATTTAACGTGATCTTAGTTCCAAATCACTGACGTGTGCGAGGGGGGGGGGGTAGATAATGATCATTAATTAGTTATATTTTGTCAGCCCATGTGATTCCATGTCCGACGTCTATGCATGCTTCCAAACACTCTTTTCTCTCACCCACTCTCTCTTTAAGCCATGTGATGTCATATCCGTTTCTAGTACATTCCCAAAGCCTAAGCAATTTTCAACTCTGGACATTAAGTTGACCCCGGCTAACCTCTCAGCGGTTTTCATTTCCTATTATTCTCAACTAACTAAATTATATACTACGGGATCTACTTGCTCAATATCTAACATTAACAATCTCTATTTTCCAATACCATACATGATGTGTGGCTTAGCTAAAATTCTGTCAGTAACTGAATTCAAACAATACAGTTATCTCTCTTCCATTATTTGGTGAAGTAAACTAATCAACCTTTCATATGGGGTTCTAGCTGACCCAAGCCCCTCCTCCATCCCATTGCTCATCCAGGATGAACTTGCACCTGGAAAACAATTCACTTCAAAAATATATTTTACTACCATTAACTGAAAATCTAATTCGTATATTTCATTTCTTTCTACAGATGGCGTTCCCCCAATTTGACAATCATTTTATGGATTTTATTTAATATTGGTTGTTTCATTCTCTCGAAAGGTAAGTCTATTTCTGACTGTAAAAAAAAAATTTGCTTTGTTTTCAAGCTTAAACATTTTTGTTTTCAGGCATGTGTGCACAGTGTGATGATGTATGGAAGTAAAACCGGGACAGTGAGGGTTGAGGACATGTGTTGCATGGAGAGAAATTATATGAGAATTACGACTGATGTGTAATGGGAGTCTTAAAAACAGACTTAGATCTGATGACCTCAGAGGAAGATTAAATGTGGACAATATAGAGAGATGTGTGTAGAACAGAAGACTTTGATGGTATAGCCATGTTGAAAGAATTAATGAGATTTCTTGTTAGATGTATAACTATTGAGGTAGCAGGGTCAGTTCACAGAAGAAGGTCAAGGAAGTGATAAAAATGGACTTGAGGGAAAGTGGGATAAATATAGCCCTGGCTAGAGATAGGTTATTTTGGAAGTTATTTTGCTAGCATGTAAAAATGGTGGTAAACTGATGATGAAGTTTATTGAAAGTCATTAATTCTCAAATTCGGCAAGATGAAGTGACTCTCTAGAAAGAATAAGAGCATATTTCCTCTTCTAGAAGAGATTGCCAATAAGGTTATATGGATGTCTGTTACCAGCGTAGATGTTGGACATCCATTTTCTTAATATAAACATTGACTGGAATACACAATGTGAAAGTTTAACCTCTGAGAACACAAAGCAACTTAGTGTTTTATTAACATGGAGATTTAGAGAAGTGATTTAAAGTTCCTGTTTACTTGAATCCCCATGAGGACTTAGTTAGACACAAGGTCGGTTTTTAATTCAGGAGAAATCTAGCTCCCCCAAAAGGGTTACTCTGTATCGACAAAAATTAAAATTGCTTCAATCTCGAAAATTTTTTCCTTCTCTGACCAAGGACAGAAAAGATGAAGTGTCGTATTCGAACATATACGACACTTTGCTCCTAGCTAACGGATTCTTTAAATGTCATTTTTCTGTTAATTTTAATATTATAAGCCAATAATTATAAATCAATTTGAATCCTATTTTTTTTATTTAACTAGAATTAATGGGCCTGCTATCATGCACAAGCAAAGGATTACTATGCTGGCAACCACTGTTAACGCAGATTATTTCTCATTATATATTAAATTGTTTTTAACGCTAATACAAAGCAAAATAAATTGTTTTGAACTATTAAATAATTCCCAACACTATTGATAATTTTTCCCCATTCATTTATTTTTATTATCGCTTATGTTTGAATTTATGTTTTGAAACATGGCAGAAATTATAAATCTATGACGTCACGCCAAGCTGTAATTATTTTAAGATAATATTTTAAATTCTATTTATAAGAAAGTCCAAATAGGCCAGTTGGTAGAACCTCAGACTGAAGATCTCCAGGTTTTGGTTTCGATTTCGGTCATGGCATCAGCTTTATTTGTTGTGAATTTATTATTTACTGTTGATGCAATATTTTCCATTTCTAAAAGTAATTAAGATCTCTGATATATTGAAATGAGACAAATTCCACAATGTATTTATTACGTTTAAAAAAAATTGTGACTGACAGAATGACAAAATCTGTATTTATAGAAGAAAATAAAACAAAAAAACATAATTTAAATGTTTTCTTAAAGATAGAACCTTTTAAGATCTTTTATCTCAAAGATAATTATAGATTTAACATTAAAAAATTGTAGATATTTTCTATTTGTTTATATGGAATAAAACTTTGAATTATGTTTTTGTTTTCAGTTTTAATAATATTTACATCATTTAAGAAACAACATTTACTCTAAAAATATTCTGTTGGAAATATTAAAATTAATTATTTACTTAATTCATAGAAACCTAAAAAATGTTGTTTACATATCCTTCAAATGCAGACACACCTCCCACAGAGTAGACTGGCTTTTCAAAAGCTCACCTGGCCTTGTGTCTAACCTCCTGCAGAGGAGGTAAATAAACATAGAGCATCATCTCGATGGTCTTCATAAGTTTTGTTCTTAATTCAAATGCGAAAATGCATTCACTTCATTCACTTCATTCCACTGAATGTTCAAATAGTTGTTTACAACAGATTGTTTTTATAAACGTTAAACGTTTGCAGCAGGAAATGAAATACCACTTGTATTTTAAGGAGAACTTCCTTAACATTTCTATTTGATTATTTTTATCTACATACTATATAGATGCACATACACATACCTATCTATCTACACACACACACATATATATATATATATATATATATATATATATATATATATATATAATGTATGTGGAATAAAATACACGTATATCATGAAATGCCGTGGAGATAAGATGTATCAAAAATAAAAATGAAAAACAAATTAAACACAGGAAGAAATCAAAAACGATAGATTTACCGGTTTTGTTCGGATCTTTTTCTGAAAACGTTCATTGATCCGAACGAAACCGGTAAATCTCGTTATGGTTGATTTCTTCTTGTGTTTAATTTGTTTATCATTTTGTCTTTTTCATTATTTTTTATTTTTTGCTACCTACTGCTCGAAACTTAAGAACAATTATACTGTCAATAACATCATACAACATGGACGGCGGCACCGGGGGGGCAGGGAGGGAGCCCAAGCCCCCCCCCCACCCCACCCACCCACCCACCCACCCACTTTTTGACTTGGCCCCCCCCTCTTTACGGTCATCAATAATGAAGTTATATATGCATGTGTTTAACCGGGGTCCCCCCCCACTTTTTAGGAGAGCCCCCCTCCCCACTTTTATAACTGTGCCGCCGGTCCTGTACAATGATAACAAATGAAAATTCGCTAGTCAAAATCAGTTTGATACGTCAACTTTAATGCTATTTAAGTCCAACTTTTAAAATCTTACAAGATAACTTTATATGTTAGAGGAAGATTCTCAATGCAATTTTCGTTTTCGTTTTAAAAAAACAAAACAAATATAATTAATATTAACACAAGTAAACAAAAATAAATAAAAATTAAAACAAAAAATAAGAATAAATAAACACTTCTCATCACTTCCGGTTTTCACTGCACCCACATAAAACCTACTTCCGGTCAACACACAAGGATCCATTTACTGTTAAAAAGAAATTATTAACTTGAAATATCAAAACTTGGACACCGTATGACACACTTGATTGAAAATTGAAAAAAAAAAGTACAAAATTTAAAAAATATTACATAAAATTACATATCTTTTTCAAATTATTACATTTAAATATTATTATTAAATATTATTAATATATTATATTATTAAATATATTACATAAAAAATTATTACATAAAATTGCATATTATCTCTTTGAAATTATTACATTTAAATATTATTATTAAATATAATTAATATATTAATTATATTAATATATTATTAAATATTGTTATTAAATATATTACATAAAAAATTATCACAGAAAATTACATATCTCTTTCTATCTATGATCATCTCATTTCTAAGCCAGACATTCTTTGAATTCACCTACAATATTGGGAAAGGGTCAATCAAACGTTGGCCTCTTCCTGTGTCATTGCCAAACTCTTTTTTCAAAATTTCTATCTTCCTCTCTTTGGGGGGGGGGGAGAGGGGTTCGTTGTCACAGCCTTCTACACCTCAAATCTAAAAATAATTATGAATTTATTCTTATCACAAAATAAACACCATTTATAGATAATTAAAACTTTTGTTAAATAAAACATTTAAGATGCAAAAGCGGTCAAAATATTGCCGATCTTCTTGGCAGATTTGTATTTCAACCGATCGCTGAGGAGACGAGTGGAGTGATAGGCTCTGCCACACATGACTTCCTCGGCAGCCTTAGGCTATTAATGACACACAACACTGGAGACAATCGCGAATTATTTTGGCTTTACGAGCGCCTCTCTATCACCATTATTCGTGAAAACGCATTGAGTCTGCTCTCAGTCTGCCAAGACAGCCAGACATTCCAAGAAACCTATTAACTGTGATACAATTATATATAAGGAATCGGGATGTCTTGCTACTTAAGTAAACAATGTTTAAGTGACGAATAAGAGATTTTTTTTAAATAAAACAAACTGAACGTTTGAAATTTAATTTTTTTTAAATTAGTTTTTAATAATTTGACTGCATACTTAGACATAGTATGTTTAGTCATTTTTTTAACTTCAATTTTTGTTCAAATCGAACTATAAAGTAAATGTACAAATTTTTATCTGAAAATTGTTGAATTTGTCAAATAAAAAAAAAGAACAGATATATATATGAATAGATTAAAAAAATAATTTTTGATTTTGCGACCCAGTGGGATGACATGTAACACAAAGTGATTGAGGCGAGTTAACATTCTAATTAATAAGAATTTAATTCTCATTGAATTTATTTTGGGCCAAGATATAAAATCCTGATCAAAAAACGAACATGAATTGAATTGAAATCCAAAGAGCAACAAAATGAAATGTAAGAGTAATGAAAACACTGTTGATTCAAAATTCTAGAAAACTCATTGAAATGCTAAATTTACTTTAAAGTTGTTCATATTTTTAAGTGAGTGGAAGAATTTACTTTAACAAAGAAATTGACTGGATCAACAAGTTGGGCTGAATGAACCTTGTGACTTTAAGTCACTCCTGCAGGATTCTAAACAAATTTTATTTTTAGTAACAAAGGTGTCTAGTTGACATCAGATTTCTTTAAGTCGAACCTTTGGGGCTGAAAACCATTCAAATGTTCAACACCGAACTAAAAAGCAAAGAAAACAATAACAATATTGGAAAAGGAACAATCGAATGTTGCCCTCTTCCTATGCCATCTCCAAACTTTTTCAAAAATTCTATCTTCCTCTCTTTGAGAGAAGGAGGATGTTCATCACGTGGCCTGAAATCCCAAAATGTAAGATAGAGGGGGAAATGCTGAAGAGAGGTTGAAAATTTCCTTTAGCAAAAAATTTGACTGGGTCAACAAGCTAGGCTAAATGGCACTATGTGACTTGTCTAGTATTCTAAAGAAATTCTATTTTTAGTAACAAAGGTGTCTAAGTTGACACCAGATTTCTCTAAGTCAAACCGGGGAGGGGGCTTAACAATCTCCCTTAGTCTTGTTTGGTTTTAAAGTCAGCGTCCACTGTTTAGAGTGAAAATTGATCAATATCATGACAGTCTTAATGTTTTTGTTGTTTTTACTTTCCTCAGAGTACAGTGATTTATAATTTGTACATTTTTTTATTCACCCCAAAAATGGCATATTGCAACTGAGATGTAATGGGCCAGATTTATAGGGGGCAACCTAAGTAGGCAGTAGGATAGAAGGATGTTTGTTTACATTACATTTAAATTTCGACGTGTTGGTACTGTCGGGAAGCAGGGAGGAAATTCCATAGGTAAGTTGTCTGAGTAAAGAAGCTATTAGAGTAGAAAATTTTCCAACATCTAGGGACCTCGACAGTGAAGAGGGGGTGGGTATTTTGCTGCTAGTTGGGTGAGTCGGAAGTATTTTGCTGCTAGTTGGGCGAGTCGGAAGTATTTTGCTGCTAGTTGGGCGAGTCGGAAGTATTTTGCTGCTAGTTGGGCGAGTCGGAAGTATTTTGCTGCTAGTTGGGTGAGTCGGAAGTATTTTGCTGCTAGTTGGGTGAGTCGGAAGTATTTTGCTGCTAGTTGGGTGAGTCGGAAGTATTTTGCTGTTAGTTGGGTGAGTCGGAAGTATTTTGCTGTTAGTTGGGTGAGTCGGAAGTATTTTGCTGCTAGTTGGGTGAGTCGGAAGTATTTTGCTGCTAGTTGGGTGAGTCGGAAGTATTTTGCTGCTATTTGGATGGGTCGGAAGTATTTTCGTTAATGGGGTAAATATACTAATGGGGAGAAGGCATGAAAAACTGACAAACATTGACAATTTTCACTGTTTATATATAGATTTTTATGATCCACATAATGTCTCCTATCTTATATCGATACTAGCATGGTGTAACAGTTTATTTCTTACTGGCAACAAAAACCACTCATGAATGCACGAGTTAAGTATTATGTAAAAAAAAATATTTATCTGAAAAAAGATCCTGCCGCTGTAAAACGACAAATGAATTTAATGAATCGATACAAATTTGCTTTTGTTTATTTTAAATCTTAAAAGTATCAATAAAAATAATTATTTAAATGTTTAAACCTTTTTAAATATATTCTTCATTCTTTGTTTTTGTTTCATGAAACAAAGAAAATCTTTTTTAAAAAAAGAACTTCGTTTCTTTCCGTTCTAATATATTTCAGTTATTTTAGGGACTTGATCGATAATTGCCCCTAGTGACCCCAGATGAAATCAAAGGAAAATTTCAGTGGTGTCTTTAGATTCTGTTAAAAATGTAACCCTTATTTAAACTTTTTTGAATGTTCGAACTCTTATTATATTGATTTCTATAACACACAAACATTGACTTTATATATATATACGGTGTATCATTGTTTGATATATTAAAATGTTTTATTATTTTCCTCCACTTTTTCAGCGGCTTTCTTTGTATTGGTATCTCTTCTTGTTGTCACCATAGCAACACTCGCTTTAGTTCACATTCACACACGAATCTTTGATACGATCCTCCCCGAAAGTCGAAGAGATTATTACCTGCCTTCAGATACTGTTGATGATGATACATGTATTAATACGATACGAGAATTTCGATACAGGTAAGAATTCCCTTTTAACTAATGAGATTTATTAAGTTTCTGCGTTTGTTTGATATTTGTAAATCTACTTATTCACTCAAGTCATTCTGAAGAGGAAGAAGAAGAAAAAGATTTCAGATTAAGAAATTGTTTTAAAATAAAATCAGGTGACATAAAATATTGGCCAAATTTTCCAAATTTGGTCATGGCTGATGATTTTGTTAAATAACTATTTTATTCTGCTTTTAATCATAAAAAAAGAAGCTTTTTATGACTAAAAGCAAACAACAATATACATAGATGTGACTTCTCTGTTTTTTGGTCGAAATCTGTATTTTTTTAATAAGAAAAAGCTAATTTCTGCCAAATCTTATTTTTTTCTTTGCTATTTGACTGGATTTTCATTTTCTTTTTCACGTTCTTTTCTCTCTCTCAATTTATCTTGTTTTCTCTCTTCCTCTTATCTTACCTTGAAAATGGTGATTTTGGCCAAAGCTAAGACTTCGAATGATGCGTGATGGGGTAGGGGAGTTAGATGACTTTTGTTTCATCAAAGAATGATTTCCTGTCTCCTTCCCACATATGCGCACTCAATGTCTTTCTGTTAAGTTGTTTTTTTGCACTGCCCT
Organism: Sepiola atlantica; assembly: GCA_963556195.1. Lineage (NCBI taxonomy): Eukaryota > Metazoa > Mollusca > Cephalopoda > Sepiida > Sepiolidae > Sepiola > Sepiola atlantica. Next base: position 23,606,670 of record OY744553.1, on the reverse strand, counting down.
TTCTCCACACACACACACACATGAGGAGGGGGAGGGGGGGACATATTGAGAAATTCATTTCTATTTCAGCTTTTTTTTTGCCATTGGCTACTCACATCCCTGAACATAATATGCTATGAGGCTGCATACCTCCACCTGACAACGTAAGGATGAGCCAAAGTCTTATCTGGGCCTTACTTCTCCATAGTGTATGAAGTATTCTCAAAGTTATACCATGGAAACGTTGATAACTCAAAAATTATTTATCTGATCAGGCTAAAATTTTGCACAGTAGTTACTGTTATCAGAGAGCATCAGATCCATACATCAAATTTAGAAAAATCGAGTCTCTACAATGAACAGAACTGAAGTTATCTCCAAAAGTGTCACTTTCACGTTTTCCGTGATCTTGACCTAGATGTCCCAAAATTAAGTTAGTTTTAAAATACATGAATTTTTAGCTTTTTTTTGGTTATAATGAATGAAGGAAGGAAAATCAAAACAAAACTAATTTTCTATTTTTGTAACAAATCTGATTCTCTATTTTTATTCAATTATATATATATTAGTATAATGTGTATGCAGAAATAATGACAGTGTAAAAGCATAATATATAGATTTATAATATTCAATGATGTATTGATTAGCCATCCATACCAGCGGTTTTTGAGATAATAGGTGTTTGTATAACACCCTTTCACCCTGAACTAACAGCACACCTGATGTATTCAAACATCTGTTGTCTCAGAAACCGCCGGTACAGATGGCTAATCATCACAAAATTGTATATGTCAATTTTAAAAACAAATTAAACAAAGTTTTATGTTAGAATAAGCAATATTTAGATAAAACGAACCACCCTGTAATTTATTATAATAAAAAAAATTTTTTTTAGTATAACTCGTTATACGTACATTTCAAATTTAATCACAAATTTAAGATTATTCTTAATCTTTAACTGAGGACGTAACGGCACGCCAAATAATTTTGGGAATAAAAACGTTGAAAATTTTAATGTTGAAATTCGATTCTGATTAGTTTGAGCTTCAAATGTATACAGATGTGTTGGATAGAAATGCACTTCTGACAATCGGATTTATCATGAAACTGCAGTAAAATATTAATTTTAATTATTTATGATTATATATTATAACATCAACACATTTTTTTTTATTGTTCATAAACCATTTTCTCATTTTGGTTTTTAGAATTTGAATCATTTTTTTAGTTATGATAATAGGGGTGGGACGTAATGGGTGAAAATTTCAGATTCATGCGAGTAGTATTTTTTTGTGTTCATTTATACATAAATAACACTAAACAATCAAACATTTTGAAAATTTTGCAAAATTCAGAAGGTGCAGGCCAATAGTTTTTGGCTATTTTACATTCATGAAAACCCTTTCACAGCCTGAAAATGGTCCTAAATTAAAGTACTATATCAGATTCTATATCCATTCATAGCTTTTGAGGATGTTTTAGGACCTGCAATGTCGCATGAAACCACTTTTTCACCGAAAAATGATGGATTTTGAGTCCCGTGGAGCCCTAATGGCTATTTTTGGCCTGCACCTTCTGAATTTTGCAAAATTTTCAAAATGTTTGATTGTTTAGTGTTATTTATGTATAAATGAACACAAAAAAATACTACTCGCATGAATCTGAAATTTTCACCCATTACGTCCCACTCCTAATAATAACCAAATTCAGTTTTCATTACATTTTCCCCTTTTTTCTTTGAGTCTAATTTTGTTCACAAATTTCAATTAAGTTTTTCTTTTTCTTAATTTTCAGCTTAATACAAATTAATGACTTCTTGATAAGATGCAATGAGTATTTGGCTAGTTTCTACACAATTCTCAAATGGGATGAACTCGGACCATCACTCAGGCAAGTAAAACATTTTTGAATTGCCTTCTCTCTCTCTCACCTCCTCTCTCACTCCCCCTCTCTCTCTCTCCATGCTCTGTCGATGGGGCCACAAATTCGCCAGCTGCAACCCTATGTAGAGGAATAACTCCCCCCCCCCCCCAAAAAAAAAAAACTGGTCCACCTGTAAGCTGTGGGTGGCGACCCGTGATGACAGGATCCTGGTGGCTGAGTAGTGCGTGGCTTGGTTGCATAAATGGTCATGTGACTTGCAACACTCTTCTTCGGCCCTTACTTCAGCTAGACAAGATGTCAGAGAGGCTCGATACGATTAATCAGCTGGTCACGTCATGCTCTAGTATCGATAAGTTCATCCTCAACCGTATTATTCAATCTGATTCTTCTAAAAATCAAAACCTTATTTCTCCTTTTTATTTTCCTCCCAAATGAATATTAGAAGGCGCTTTCTGAGAGTCAATCATGTTGAGAACAAAGATTACCACTGCCGAAGAGTAATGTTTTCTAGGAATAATGGATGATTGTTGTTCTGTAGAACAAACCAAACCATTCTACGAGTAATGTTCCCACTCTCATTGTAGAATTTCCTTCTTAAGGCAATGTTTTCTAAGAGTAATGTTTTCTAAGAGTATAAAATAATTATCCTACCTATAGGATTCCATTCGACAACTTTTTCGCCATTAAATAACCTATAGATGGTTGATATGCCATAAAACTAACCTAACCTCTCTCTCTTCTCCCTTTCTTTCTCTCTGCCCCCTCTCCTCCCTCTTTCAATAAACACGTTTTTATATAATCTTTCTATTCAAGTATAAACTTTAGATTTAACTTCAACCCCTCCACTCTTTTGTCTTCCTTATCATTAGAATATTCTATTAATGGCAGTGTTTATCGACACAAACGTGTTATGTTCAGAGTTCTCTTATCTTGCATAACTTTCACTAATATCATTCGAAAATCTACGAATAATTTTTCCCCAATAATCTCATATATAAAACTAATGCAAATGATTTCTTAAACAGAAATTGCAATATATTACAAATGAAAAAAAAATTATATAAAAGGGGAAAATGTCCAACATTAATAACATTTCAGGAATGTAACAACAAATATTAAATAATAGTTAACAAATATTAAATAATAGTTTACTAATAAAAATTTAGAAGGAAAATGGGGGGAAAATAATTAATAAAATGTCCCTTTTCGAAACCAACATGCACACATAAGGAAGTTTCATTGGATGTCTGGCTGACTTGGCAGGCCGAGAGCAGGCTCGAGACGTCTCCACATAGAGTAGTGATGGAGAGGTGTTCATAAAGCCAAGCCAAGTCACGGTGGTCACCGGTGCAGCACATCATTAACAGACCAAGGTTGCCGAGGAAGTTGCGCATGGCGGAGACTATCACTCAACTCATCTTCACGGCGATCGGTTGAAACACAAATCCGTCGAGAAAACCAGCATATTTTGACTGCTTGCAGCTCTCTGCTGACACTGTTGCATGTCCAAGGTTTGTTGCCGGTTCTATCACTGACGAGGGTGCAAAAATGTCAACACAAGTCGCATCCCAGATAAGTGACTTGTCGTTTGCAAAAGGAAACATTGTCAGGGTGTTTGCCATCTCCTTTGTCGAGGCCAACTGGTTCTGAGGATAGACGGGAAGCCAACAATGAATAGGGGCCATCAGACGATATCATTGAGAGCGCTGTGCCTAGGAAATTTTTCTACACGAAAGGGTGTGGAGTCCATATACGTTGACCGGTTGACCACAATGACACCTGTGGGTGCTGCAAACTCTAGAACCTGTGCGCAGAAAGACGGCGAATCTCAGGTTCTCGATAGCTGATGATGGCAAGGCTGTTAGCCATAGACTGCTGTGTGACGAACTTACAGCTTGAAGGCAAGCCAGACAGTGTTGGTCGTAAGATGTTCTTAGGGATTCGACTCTAGTCTTCATCCTGACTGTGTCCCAGCTCTTCTGTCTCCCCGTCTGCTCTGAACATTGAGACCAGCCCCCTCCAGTCGGTGGAACGGTCATGGATCAGTTGATCGAGCGAAGATTTGGATGCTTCATATAGAACACTCTCAACCAGATCCAGACTTGCGCAGATGGAGGAGGCTTAAGCCGGTAATGCCACGTCGGTTGTTAATCTAAAATAAAGTCCACCAAAAGAGATAGGAAGGGTGGCCTGGTGCCAGCCTACATCATCAAATATAAAATATTGTTGGCCAGATTTTTAAAGAAAGTTAGACCTAAATGCATTTAAGTTGGCGAATGAAACTTTGATTCTGACTTCGCAATTTTCATTTGTTATTGTTCTATGTTATTTACAACAGACTAACATACTTCGCTACAATTTTTTTTTTTTTTTTAAACTACTTAATCTAGTTCGGCAGTTTGGTAATATGGAGACATTCTTAAATAAACATCTAAAAAGAAAAATCAGCTAAGGGGAATAATTCTTATTCTTTTAGTAAGAGTTAGCATTCATTATTTGTTTTGTTTTAGCTTAGATATTGTACCTGACAAAAAAGGTGTGGTTATAGAAAATAGAAATATTTACAAATTTTAACGTAATAGATCCCGGGCAACGCTGGGTCGGTACAGCTAGTACTTAATGATGTGTGTTAGTGTATATCTACCCGTTACTCGAATTGACTGAACTTGGCATGATGTGTTGAAGCTATTAAGTCATAGCGTTTAATAGCTTTGATACAAAATAGCCAATTCGTTTGTGCTTATTAGTTTATAGTAATTTACAATCTTAGAAAAATTAGGATATCCTTAAGTAGCTATTCATTCTTATTTCATTGTAAAATTTAACTAAAATTAGGATATCCTTAAGTAGCTATTCATTCTTATTTCATTGTAAAATTTAACTAAAATTAGGATATCCTTAAGTAGCTATTCATTCTTATTTCATTGTAAAATTTAACTAAAATTAGATATAATCAATTACTTTTTTGTTATTATTACTTTTTAAAGATGTATCTACAAAATTATTTTGAATATATAAAATCAAACAAAACAATTAGAAATCAATAATACTCAGTAATTATTTATTAAAATCAGTTTCTAAAAATAAATATGTAAATAATCTGAGTTAAGTTCACAATAAATTACTCAGTATATTTACTAACAAAATAAACAGCAACGGTTAAAATAGCAAATAATAATTTATAAAAAAAATAAATAAACAAACTTCTGCGGACCTGCTACTAAAAACAAACCAACATTTCCGGCCCCGGCTTTTGGCAAAAAAAAAAAACACACTCCAACGAGTGGTAGTATTTATTTTATTCTGAGGATGAGGGATACCCTCGAAAATTATAAAAAAAAAAAAAAATAATAATGAAAAGGACACACTCCAACCCAACACCACGGTCACGATACACTGGTAAATAAAAAAAAAAAAAAATTTGAAAATTATTGACTTTTCAATATTGTCACTTTGTTTTGTTTTTACGATTCCACGTGTCGTATGTGTCACTTTAACAACGCATTGTTATCGCCTTCAAAAAAAAATAATATTATTCAAGTTGGTGTGAACTGCTACTTTGTTATATATTCAGTTAAAACCATTTTAAATAATTTAATTAAGTTATTCTTACAATATTTGATAGTGTAAGCAATTTACACTTAACCTTTTACTATAACCAACTTTATTTTTGCCGAGAAAAAAAGCTATTATAATAATATTCGCTGTTTTAAAAAAAAAATCAATTTTAACTAAAAATAAGTTCCAAAACTTATTACTTTATTATTTTAATTATGCTATAAACGTTTCAGAAATATAACGGTCAAGTTATGTTTGGAAACAGTATGACAATGCAAAAAACGTTCAAATATTCAAGTCAGATCGTCAACTAGTTTCAACACTGGACAGATTTCTTCTTCAGGTTGGTTATAAAAAAATATATATTTGAGGAAATCCAGTAGGGTTCAATCAGCTTGTAAATTATATGGATAAAATTCCAGAGTTGAACGGTATAAAGGTGAGAGAAATTAGTTTTAAATTGAGAGCAAACTGTATTGCCCGAGGCAGCTTAGTAGAAAATCAAAGATGGCATATATATATATATATATGAGAGTAAGATAATACTTTAAAGATATAAATAATATAGTAGACTATCAGGATAAAAACAAAGCTCAATATAGTGTACAGAGCAATAATATTAATTGAATGACATAATAAAATGAGAAATTAATCAAATTTTATTAAAGTTCAAAAACAAGGAGTGATATTGCGTCCCTAACTCATGAGTTTTCAAAGTAATACCTGCAGTAATGTCATTGCGGTAATGGTCCTTTGAGGAGAAGATTTTCTTTGAAAACTCATGAGTTAAGGACGCAATATCACTCCTTGTTTTTGAACTTTAATAAAATCTGATTAATTTCTCGTTTTATTATGTCATTCAATTTATATATATATATATATATATATATATATATATATATATATATGGGTATAAAAAGAAAATAGATTGGGTGAATGATGTAAATAATGTAATAGATTATTTGTCAATGATTGAAATGAAAAATAAAATTATGGTCAATAAGATATTAAAATAATGGGGAATTGTGACATAGACATAATCATATTCGGTTTAATGTCGGTATTATATGCTGCCATGTGTTGGACCTCTTTTGGAAATTGACTTCCAAACTAACCTATCTCTGGCCAGGTCTTTATTTATCTCGCTTTTTCTTAAATGTATCCTTATCACTTCGTCACATGTTTTTCTTAGCTTTCCCCTGCCAACTGACGCTATTACCTCAACTGTTCTACACTAAGAACTCTCATACATTCTTTCAACATGACCATATCAATGAATTTCCTGTTCTACACACATCTCCCTATACTGTCCAGATCTAATCTTCCTCTGAGCACATCAGATCTAAACCTGTGTTTAACACTCATATTATACATCCATAATATTCTCATATCATTTCTCATCATGCAACGCATGTTCTCAACCCTCACTTCCATACATCATCACACTGCATACACATGCCTGATGGACTCTTCCCTTGGTCGACAAGTAATGCTTTGCCGGTTAGTAATGGCAGAAGTTCCCTGAACTTACTCCATCCACTCTTGCAATTACACTAGCACGAGCTCCTTATTGTGTTTCAAAAATAACAATTTTATTTACAGACACATAACTTCCATTATAATAAGATATATTTGTTTTCAAAAGAAATAGATGCACAATCTGATGATGTGGAAGTTAAAACAAGCAAAAGTATAAACAGAATTGTTATGTGGATGTCGCTCATTACTAACGATTTGCTGTGTGTTAATATTTGATATTTTCTTATATTTTCTTTTTTTTTTCTTTTTTCCAGATTTCATATAGAAATTTGTTCATTTATGGTTTTTCTAACTGTGTTCCCATCAAGGTGGAACTTTCTTTTATTTTTCAATTGGTTCTTTTTGGGACATGAAGAAATGTTAAAATGTAAGTAAATTCTTTAAAATTACATTTCTATGCAGGTACATCAGAAGGGTTAGGAACAATATGAACAGGAAAATGCAACCTAGCAATAAAAACTTATTGAATGCTAATAATGGCAACTGTCTAATAATACTTGGAATGAATTGAACTAGCTATCTCAAACTAGCTATCTCAAACCTTAAAGATGAAGCTAGATTTTTGTTTTAATAGTAAATCAATAAAAAAAACTAATTTGAACCATGTAAAAAGACAGAAGCAAAATTTTTCACATAAAAAGTTAAACCGCCTGTCACTGAATATAGTGATCTAATTTGAAGTAGCCTGAAAAAAATTTATTAATGACACAAGAGAAAGAATTGTACATTTATAGAAAAGAAAAAGTTAAATTTTGTTTGCATCCGAATTTTATCAAAATAACCCAAGTTGAAATTAAAAGAAATTTAACTATATTTTCCCGTTTTCGCACGCTAAAATAGGCTGGTTTGTAATACCAAATTGAACACATGAACAGTATTTTCTAAATGGTTAAAAATGAACTCTCAACAGTATCTATGGTATCTACTCTCAGAAATTGACAAATAAAAACATCCACCTTTGCAGAGAGATGGGGGGGGGGCATAGTTATGAGGCTGTCAAAAGTAAACTCAAGATTCACTTTGTAAACTGCCTAAAATGATATCTGTAAAATAGAAATAATAAAACAATATAATTTAGACTTTCTTACATAAATTTAACCTAAAACGATCACCCACTTCTGTAGAAGATAATTTTTTTATTATTTATATATTTTTTTAATTTTATTTATTTTGAATTCTTTAAAACATATACAACAAAACGCACAAGGATGCTGCCTCCCTCTCCACTGGAATTGAAAAATTTAATTAAATTTTACTTTTTAGAATTAAAATTTCACAAATGCTGTTATGCAAGTATCTACTTTCTTACAATTCTAAAAATAAATGAACTAATTTAGTAGTAAACTAGTTGTAATTGTTAAAAAATAATTAACTATTTTTGTTTTTCTAAGGAACAATTTGAAGGAAAAAAATGCCATGAATAGGGATCAAACTTCTCGGCCAGCAGTTAAAAAATATTCAGTAACTATTAGGTTGTGCAGACAGTTTGTGCCGAATTTTAAAGCAAGTGAAAAGTTTTTTTTAAATATGTCATTAAATATTTAATCAACCAAATCTGAACCATTTTGTTGAACAACTATCTTCCCCATCTTCCCACTTGAAATTCCATTTTCCCAGAATTGTGGTGGTTTCATTGCGAAGAACTCATCAAAGAATTGAAGTTTTTACCATTAACATTATATATCTGAATAAATAGTAATCTGAAGGAGCAATATCTGGTGAATAAGGAGGATGTGGTAAAACATTCCAGCCAAGTTGCAACAATTGTTGTTTGGTTGCCAAAGAAACATATGATCTGGTATTATCGTGATGGAATACAACACCATTCCTGTTGGCCAATCGTGGGCATTTTTTTTATTTTTTACTACTGCCTTTAATTCATCCAGTACTGCCTTTAATTCATCCAGTATTGTCTGGTTACTTGGCAGAAGCTCAAATCCCACCAGACACAAAACATAACTTTCTTAGGGTGGTTAAGGGTGGCTCATCTCGCTTGCCACAGAATCGTTTTCTCACAACATTATGTTAAATGATCCGTTTCTCATCGTCTATAACAATTTGCTTTAAAAAAAGGGTGCATTTTCATTGTGTTTATAAAGCAAATCACAGGTGGAAATGTGATCCAACAGGTTCTTTTCATTCAAATCATGCGGCAATGAAACATTGATTTGTGTACCCAAGTTTTACTAACTCTTTATGAATTGTAGATTTTGATATGTTAAGCCTTTCTGCTAGTTCTTGTGTGGGTTATTCTCAATTAATTTCTTGATTTGGTCCTCATCTCATTGTCAGTTGCATGGTCAATTCATTTTGGTTGGAGAGAGAATCCTTCTGTTGCAGCACTGACTGACAGTGCTGCAACAGAAGGATTCTCTCTCCAAACAAAATTGTAACTCCAGTTTTAAACAAGTAACAAAGTTTTATTTTGAGGATGTTACAATGATATTCATTTTCTTCTATTAAACAACAGGCTTGTAAATCAAGACAATCACTGAATTTAGAGCCCAAGGCCCATCTTGCTTTGAGAAGCACACAAACCTCAACTGGCCGTGAGATGCCCAGATAACCAACTAACTGCCCCTGTCTATCTGCTGGAATATATATAGATATCACTGGTCCTTTGTGGCAGACCACTCAGTGATCCAGTTGGAAAAAGCTAATTTAATCTATGGACATAAAAACCTACTGCCTAGGGGTTCCATATCTGGAAATCCATTAAATTTGGAAGACCCTGAGTGAGTCATAACCTCACCAGTGAACCTCGTATTTGTAGAACCATTACTTTTTTTGAAGTGGACAAATCGAATTCTGGGTGATCGAACTCCAGACATATTTCTAATTTTTTGTGTGGTTTCCTCTTGTCTTGGTCAAATATTTCTCACTCTCAGTTATTCACATGCATTGCAAACATGCAACCCACTAAACATGCTGCCACCTAGTGCATGATTACACCAATTAAATAAACAACTGTATGATAAATAAAGCATACAAAAAAAATATGTAAACATATCCTTTGCAATAGTCAAGTTTAAAATGAACCATATCATTATGAATATGTAATTTGAATTTTTAATGATTAGCGCTCTAAATCTAACATGTGGAGTAAAATCAGTGTGATTCTCGGCTTTAGTTCGGACCATCGATAAATTATGTTTCCAATATCTGTTATTTTCCTTTCTTTTTCTTAACAAGCAAAATTTTACAATAACCAGAAATAATTATAGTTTTTATAACAAATTGGTTACATTAATAATTGACAATACTGTTATAATTCAATTTAGATTTCATATTAATATTACAACAAAGCATATTTTTGCTTGTATGTATAATATTAAGTGTTGAATTTGCTAATCAACAGCTGATTATGAGAATTTCTTGTTCACATACGCTACCCCCTCCCCTCAAAGAAGGAAGTAATGCCTGGGAGATACTAGAGATACTATACTACTACTTCTCAGGTATTACATTACCCCCCCCCTCTCCGAATTGAGCATTAAAGGATAGTACAGTAGTACAATATTAATAAAAGTTGAGTTTCGGCTTACGATCAAATCTCTATTAGTAATAAGATTTGTTTTGCATGACTATCATTTTAAATGATGGACTTGTTTTTTATTGTTTATTTAAAGATTAATATTGATTTATTTATATATATATATTTTTTTCCTGTAGATATTTCCAAACAGACCAAATGCTTAATGGCCAAATTGAGTGCTCCTCCTTCACTGCCAACAGTTGCTGTCGTTTCAGCTGATGACGGTGAAGAAAAGTCTGATACCAAAATGGAAGAAACTCATCTTGTAAACGGAACTGATAAGGTATTCTTTTTGTTTTTTACTTTCCAGAAAAAAAATGGATATTTGTTTTTGGAGGAACCCATAATAATTGAGCACTAGGGGAGGTCGGCCACTGGAGGTAGGTGTTACACTCTCAGCCGGGCGGCATCCATGATCAGATCCTTCACCTTGACCATCTGACTACTTCAACCGACCATTATGAAGAGAAAATGCTATTTCAAACATGAACTCCACAGATCAAAGATAATCGTATTTTATTAAATAACTTCAAAATTCTTGAGTCAATCTAACACAAATTTTAATCTCAGTCGACACCAATTTTCACAAAACTTGAACTGTGTAATTTTTTTAAATATTAAGTTTTATTTTTATTTTTTAAAAACTAATCGACCATGAAAAAAAGCAAATTGAGTGAAATTAAAACTGATAAAACTGAATTTTGGGACTGAGGAGAGTGCTAATTTTTTTTATATACTGTCCCTACCCAGCGTTGCCCAGGATGTAGTGAAGTTATTTTAGTTTTTCATTTTTATCTGTTTAAACCTATACAGAAAAAGAATTAAAATGTTAGTTGTAAGGGAAACGACCCTTTTTATATTCTTCAATAAAAAATGATTTTTTTTTTACGATCGTAATTAACAAATCTTTCCATGTTTCCCAGTTGTCCAGATGAGACTACATATTAAAAAAAACTGCTGCGAAGTAAATTATAGTACCAATAACATGGTACAACAATAAAACATGAACATTTCTAGTCAGAATCAAAGTTTGATATGTCAGCTTGAATACTATTTGGCTTTTTAAATCTCACAAGATAATTTTAGATTTCAAAACATTTCTGCGCATAAGATTCCTTGTACCATTTCGTAACCATTTTTTGGTACAGCCATATTCGTTTCTTTAGAGAACATGATCAGTTTGTATTTTTTCTACAATATATATTGTGATATATTGTGATATATTGTGATATCATAAACAGTATATCCCAATACTAGAGTTGTGCAGTATTGTTGCATAGTCTTTAAATTCTCATACCTTTTCTTCTTCCTCGTCGCATGGAGGGGTGTCGTCTCGATGTCGTCTGCTGTGTCTGCAACAAAAACCTTCATACCACTATTCACGAGGCAACATCTTTTAAATTTTGATTTGTTTTATTTCAAGCGTCAGTCTACCATCGATCTTGGAGATGTTTTACTAACGTTGAGGGAGAGACCAAATTACTACTTTATCAATGTTAATTCCTAGCTTAAGTCTTTAACCATTCTAGGAGGGGGGGGGAGAAGGCATCTCAGGGAGAAGGAATCTCATGCCTGTATCCTCTTCGGGAATTTAATTCCGCCAATCATTTGAAGACTACATAGAGAAATCGTCTGTTCGGCTTGCTTCCAAAACCCAGACTGGCAAAACTCTGCTTCCCACACAAAAGCCTGTGACGTCACAGAACCCCTATGCGCAGGTGCACCTTGACCCTTGACCTGAGGTCCTGTCAACGTGGTGGTCCTGTCAACGTTTGTGAGCTCCAACTGTGAGAACCAGTTTATTTTGCACTCGACTTTATGGGTCCACCCGCACTAAATCGCGCAAACCAAACCAAACAATTTCCCACACATACGTCCACTTCAACATGCGCCTGACCTCACAGGGCCATAATCCAACAGGATGACAATTTTAGGTTTGGTCACTTTTTTTCCCTTCCAGTTCGGTTTTGTTTTTTAGTATTTTCTTTCTAAAGAAGCCATTCATTCTCTTGTGTGATGATGATGATTAGTTATTATTCCACGTTTCATGTAATTATGTCACCATTATTATTGTCGATTTGTCACTCAACCATTCTCTTATTTAAATGTTGAAATACAACCTAATATTTATTCATTATTTCATTTTCGACAGTTAACTTCTTAAAACTGACCATAATGACAGATTTCGTTAAAGATTTATGAAGAATAAAACTTTGAATCTTCTGTTCTAATTCTTCTCCACACCCACCCACCCCACTATTTTTGGCATTCTTTTTTTTTTTAATCTAAACAGCAGAAAACAACGACATAAAACAATTGACGAATAATTTAATTATGCACCCTTTTGATAGCACTATACCAAACAGTTTTGGTTTGAGAAAAAATAATTTATTAGCTTTTCCGTATACATGTGAAATTGAAAACCTGTATTTTGGGGAAGAAATCAAGATCACAGTCAGATATGATACGCATAAGAATGCATATCATATCTGACTGTGATCCTGATGTTCATACCAGATAGCTCTTAATAATATTTGCCTTTCTTTTTGTTTCTTCTGCTTTTTGCTTTTTTGATACTTCTAAATAATTCTATATTATTTTTTCAGGTTGAACAAAAGATAAATGAAGAAACAGGTGGAGAAAAAGAAGAGGAAGTCACTTCTGATGTAAGTTTATACAATCACCATTTATATTGACTTTATCTATTTGAAAACCTTTTTCCACTCACATTTGGAGCAAAAGTATCTGTTCTGATACTACACTTCGTCTTTTCTATCATCGGTCAATGAGGCAATTTTATTTTTTGTTCAAATCCAGAGTGCCCTTTATGGGGAGCTGGATTTCCCCTACATTAAAAACCCAACTCTGCTCTCATGGGGAGGCAAGTAAATAGGAACTCGCATTTGACCGATTTTGAAAGCAGAAACCTGTAAAATGGCCAAAAGAATTTGAGGAACTGATGCAGGAGGTGTGGGTATGCCTTATTTATAAATATAAAAAATGAAGGTGCACAAGCAGACAACACAAAGAGTGAATACAGCCCATGACATTAACTTTCCTTGGTCCTCTTTATTCAGCCTTAAATTGAATACATCCAACTACAAAATCATTAAGATAGATGAAAGAATTTTACTTGGAAAATGTGCAAAAACAAATAATAAAGAAATACTTATTTCCTTTTATAAAGTTGTCTTTTGTTGGTTACTTCATTACTAACAACCTAAAAAAAAATTTTGATGATCTTGTAAAACCAGTTATTTCATTTCTAATTTGAGCATTACATAATTCAATTTCATGCTCATTTTGTAAATCATCAACCAAAGATATTGTCTGCTTCTGTAATACTTTTTTGTATATTTTGTAGGTAAACTTTTCGTATTATCTGATTCTTGCTTTGTAAATAAATATTTGATAAAATATGTGAAAACAAGAAAATTGGCGAAAAATTGTTTTGTAAAACAAGTTTAAAGGACTGGTTTGGTATAACGTTTGGAAGGTGGATCAGCTTCTTGTAGTGTAGGAAGAGTTTTGGGGCAAAAGGGTTAAAGCGATATCTTCTGAATCAGGTTTGAGGGTTGATATCTTTGAGGGTTTGGGAAGCATTTTGAGTAGTATTATATCAGTCCCCCCCCCCCCCAAAAAAAAATGAGATTCTACTTTTTTTTTTGCCGATTTGGAAAAACTTGGTAATGAAAATAAAAATAGACTTCAGAGTTAGAGACCAGTTTAGCATATAAATTAAAGTAAAATAATCATCCACTTTCCAACCAGATAACGTTTTAATGACACGTAATCAATTTCTGGTTTTAGTGAAATCTTAGTTATGAGTGGTAAGTGGAGGCATGTGATAACTTTTTTTTTTTCACCCCAAATTTTTCATGTTATTTCTTAGTAATTAGGCATGTGCATAGTTTTAGTTTTATACCCTTAAAACGCTATCAGGTTAGAAACTGCTGGTCTGGAAATCGTGATCATTTGACATTAAATTTATGTGCAAAACTGATCCCTCACTCTAAATTTTTTTTTAAAATTTTATTTTAATTTTTACTCTCAAGTTTTTCAAGGTGTTTGCACATAATTGCCTAAAAAAGTAGAATCTAATTTTTAAAATTTTTTTTGAGATAATCACTTAATTCTTAAAAACTATTCCTTTTTGATACGTTGAAACAGTTGCAAACATCGCTCTGAATTGTCGACGCATTGTTGTTTTTGATTGTGAGAAAACGCAGCACCCATTTTGAACACAGCTTTCCGATTGACAAATGTTCATGCAAAATTGTGAATACACTACCTCTTGATATCAACACTCTACTATCTAACGCAACTTTAATTTACGATTGGCTAACACGTTTGTGGGCCTTGTTTTCCCGAACAGCTGTCAAGTTTGGGTGACTTGAGCATTCAGCATCATTTGTGTCTTTACGACCACGTTTAAAGTCGGCATACCACCTCTTAACCATTGTTTCTGGTGGAGCAGAGTCCAGTAACGTTTATCAAGCCATTGCTTTGCTCGAGCAGCATTTCATCCAATCAGAAAGAAATTCATATTTTTCCGCTGTTTTGAAAATTTGCAACAGTAGCCAGTTCACTTAAATAACTGTAATTTGTAAACTAATAATCCGATTGGACTCAAATTTTGAAACGTGTCATTTGAAGGTTAGTACTTTATAAAAAATCATATGGATTTTTTTTTATTAGACCCGGGACTTATTGAGTGGTGTGTTATATGAAAAATTTAGAGTTATTAGTTAATAAATGAAGTATATATCTGATAGTGCTCGATACCAAAATACTTATTTGTAGAGCTGGTATATTTATAAATTATCAAAGAAATTCACTCTAAAGAAGGTCGATATAAGTCAAACAAATTATATACTAGAAAAAAAATTAATCAGAGAGGGGGAGTGAGTTTGCAAAGCCAGTTATTTAAAAAAATAAAAAAACAAAATCCAAAAGTAGCTTTTGTATTTTCTATACTCTCACTCTGTCCATCTGCCGGTTAAATAATAGTATTACTTCTGGTGATATTCCCTTGATAATGGACTATTCCAATCTTTTTCTTTTTTTCTTTCTTCATTAATAAATACTCCTTCAATTTTAGTTTTTTAAACAGTTTTAGGGCGCATAATATGAGCACAACCTCCCATTTGAAATATATTATATTTACATTAAATTTGATCCATTAGACACCAATTAAGCAATATTCCATAGATTTCAATTTCTTAAGATTTCTTAAGACTTCTTAAGCTTATATTTTAGACATTTTCTAGAATCAAAATCATGGCATGGATTTTGATCAAAATAGGAATAAACATTCTAGACATAAGGTTTAGTATCATTATATCCTGATTTTAATCTTCGTATGGTGATATAAAAATGTGCAAATCTGTTCTGTTCAGGGAATTCATTTTTTTATATATAATGAAGCAATAACAATCTCTTATTTCCTTGCAGGGAGAGTATGAAGTTGGTGGCTGTGAATCTGGTAATGACTCTGACAATCGACAGGAACCAATGCCGACCAAACCTGGAATGGTGGCACGACTAATGGAACTGAAAAAGCGGCGTCAATATATCGCAAGTGGTATGCAATTTCGGTTTTTAACTTTCTTCTATCATTAACCAAACCTTTTCTTTTATGACGGACAAGGTTATCTTGCTATTGGTTATCGGAAGAATAATTCTACTGAGGTGATTTGGTTGTGTGTCAACCAATCAACCTCCTTAGTGTAGTAATACTCTTTACCAAATTATTTACACCGAACAGCAGTCACTTGCTCAGAGAGTTTTTATGTTGTCAACCAAAGAAGAAGCATCTCCACTCTTCCCCTCCGGCAAGTTGAAAGAAAACTGCTATCGGCAACTTACTTGTCAATGTACACACACACATACAATGTAAAAAGAATTTGAATGCATACTAGACACCATCCTCAAGTGTCTTCGATCTCTCTGTACAGGATAACTGTCAGGATAACTTGACATCAGGATACTTCACCCTACAAGTAAAAACTGACCAAGTATTCAAAATAACATAGTATTCGAAGCCCAAATAAGACTATAACTAGTTCATATGAGGAATGATGCACCTCCTCCTATTGATTTTACCTCAAGTAACAGCACTTAGCTGAATACTCCACCAGACCAGATATATTCTTGTCATGGAATCCGGCAAGACTAGAAAAGGACCGCAATAAAGATAGACTATAAGATAGTTAAGTGGTCAAGTGGGGAGATCAAAATTGGTGTTCTTTACTTCTTTACTAACCTAATGTTTGAGAAGTAGAGGATATCTATATATCTCATATAGAAATCAAATATTAGCCCCTAAGAAGGGGACACTTGATTTCTGAAAACTTACTGAAGTAAAATGAAATAAAAACACATTCTCATGGACATAGAGCATACTTTCCTCATCAGACACAGGCGTGTGAACATGGCACACAAGAAAATGATTGATTTAAACATAACACATTAAGTGATAAGAGAAGGATGTAGTTTGCTTAGAACATTGTGTTAATATATACACAATAGAAGGCTGTTAACAATGTGGAAATATGCTGGATGGATAGGACGACTGAAAATAAGTTTATTTGTTTTTTTTTACTTATTTATTTTTAAAATCTTAATTGCTTCCAGTTTTCATTTTGTTCACTAGATTTATGTGTGAAACCCATATATCATGATATTTCAGAAGGGGGGGTCTCCTTTTCAAGTGTATATATTTTGCCAATTTTTTTTCTTGGAAATATTGTGACATATACAGACTTCACACTTACATCTCCAGTGAATGAAGGGATACTGGAAACAATTTTTTTTTTATTATTAAAATAACTCACTCAATGTTTTCACATTTAAAAAAAAAAAAAAATTTTTCTTTTCCAGGCGCTTGTAATGCTTGCAACGTTTCCTTCTCCTCCATTTTAAAACGAAGAGTAAGTTTAAAATGGCTTTTGAAATTTTCAAAGTTTTCTGATAATCAACTTCTTTTAGCTGTTATTTTGATATTTGAACCCAACATTATTATTATTCTTTAATTCCTATAATTTTTAGCATAATTTTTTAATTCCTATAATTTTTAGCATTATTATTTTTTATTTATTTTTTAATTATTATTTCTTAATTCCTATTAATTTTTAATTTTTTACTATTAATTCTTAATTCCTATAATTTATTTTTTAATTCCTATAATTTTCAATTTAAAATAAAATAAAACGTTGTCTTTGTTGTTTATGAATGTCCAGCACAAACACAGACCCCACAATATTATAAAATCTTCTATGGCAAAATTAATACCATCATTAAATTTTTGATAAAATTTTGCACAAAAAATTTGATCCTGGTATAGGGCTTTGGTTTTAATGTCATCCCCAAATAAATAGCATATTTATATTATAGATTTTACCAATATTTCATTTCCTTATTTCTTGCAGTATTATTGTCGTCATTGTGGAAACCATTTTTGTGCCAAATGTTGTGCTCAGAAAGTTCCGAAATCTCTGTTTGGCGCCACAGGTAAATTATGCACATTTTTCTTTCCATTCTGTTCTGCTCAAACGAGTTCTTCTTCTTTATTTCTTTTTTAAAACTAAATAGTTGTTGTATAACTAAAAAGAGAGGGGACAAAATCTTGTGAGTGATATCACGGCGAGAAAGGAGGAAACAATGGTCAGCCCTTTTTCCAGCAGCAAGCCTCTGAGGCAGACGTTTATTTGGGCTCATATCGATCTTCCCTTTCTCCCAAAAGCCAAAAGGAGAGAGGGGTGGGGGTTGAAGGTCCTCTAATGTCATCTGATTGACAAGTACAGTTTTGCAATATCTTGGCCAGAGCGATATAACATTAACTGTAACAAACATGTATTGTGTCTCCTTGATAAGATTCCGCATGAATTCATGCGCGTAAATTTTCATAAATGGGATTAGTCATGCAGCAACTCTGCTGTACTAAGTGTCGACACCTAGGGTTACAACAAGACAGTTTCCCCCCTGTATGGCATTCACATCAAAATCTTGTCTATCTGCAACTACTGCATTTAATTATCGTAAGGAATACAAAGGGGAAACTGGTTGACTTCTGAAAATAACGTTGGAAGTACATAAAAATCTGTAATTAGGGTGATATAGAGAAATCTGGTATATTTCTTATCATGTGGGAGGGGGGGGGTAGCAGCTGATGTGTTATAAAACATCACTCATTGCTAGAAAACAACTTTGAAAGAGTCCATCCATATGCTAGGTTGTTACATGATCGGTCCATCTAGTGTAACTGCAACATGAGAACAATTGATTATAGAAAAAAAAAACATCAAAAGATGAAAAAAAAGGCATGAGTTTTCATTGATTTTAAAAATAAGCAGTTCACGAGGTTTATGTAAAAAATCTAACATACAAAAAAGCAACAAAAATCATTTAAATAGGGAAAAATTATCATGATACATGAATAAGAACAAAAGTCAGTCATTAGACTGTATACTTCCACCTGAAAACATAACAACAAACATTGACTTTATATATATATATATATATATATATATATATATATATATATATATATAAATTACATAAACAATATTATAGTCTATACCAATCAACCAACGTTTCTATGTACTCACATATCTTCACAGACTTCAGTCTTATGTTAATAGTTAGAAGATTCCAATAAGTTTCAATAAAGGTTTCAGTCTGTGAAAAAATGTGAGAACATCGAAATGCTGGTTGATTGACGTAGACTATAATATTGTTTATGTAATTTTATAAATGCTCTACTTGTTATTGAGCACTTTTAAAAATATTGGTTTTATGTTCATTTTATTAATATATTTGAACTTAATAATTAAGTTCAAATATATTAATATATATAAGAGAGAGCTAGAATAATACTCGTCCCAGGTAAAATTAAATTCCCAAACACTTTGCACCACTTTCATGTCCTCTTACAAAGATTAAAATCAAGATATAATGGATAAAGTTCAATGCCCCTAAAACCCTTTTAAAAAAACCCAAAGAAACTGAAATTTGAAGAATATTTATTAATCTATGTCTAATAGATATTGTTAAAATTTCACAAAAGTTAGAGGTATCTGAATTTTCACAGATGGCTTCCGATCCCTTTTTACCTCCTTTGCCTAAAACTTAATCAAACTAAATATAGTACACATTTTGATCCCTTACTCTTAGCAGCTGTGTTCAGAAATTCATAATGATCGGTTAATTAGTTTCGGAGTAAATCCTCTACCTATAAATATATAAGCATACCTAACTTCATAAAGATACATAGGAATGTGTGTTTCTTCTTTTGAAGTTTGAATGAAGACATGAAAGAAAAGATCTTGAGGACTGCGTACAGGAAAATCTTATCTTTGTATTTTTGTTTTGTTACACATTTATATAGAAAATCGGTAGTTGAAATACATTGTAATTTTGCTTTTTCAACTCTGTTTGCAGCTCCTTCAGCCCAAACTGAGACGGTACTTGTCTGCAATTCCTGCTACAGTTTGTTGGTGAAAAAAGAGGAGAAAGAAAAACCGAGTTGATTTCTTCCCAACTGCTTCATTCCACACAAGAATGGTTCTGCTTTACTCGGAGCCTTCATCTGATGACTGATGCATTCTACTCTCCAATGTTTGGTGGTACCCCCTCCCCCCTGCCAGCTTTACAGCGCCGCCAACGTACAAGGCACTCACGGATGAGGGATAGTTGGATGCGGGCTTAAAAACTACAAAACAACATAAACAACAGCCTCACATTTCAATATGGAGGAAAAAAACAAACGATTTGTTTCTTTTTGTGTCAGTTTATCAAAAAAAAATTTCTTTCATTCGTTTTTTATTTATTCATCGAGCTTTAACAAACAAATATTTATTTTAGCTTTTCTGTAAAAAAAACAACTTCTGCTTTATGTCTTTTAATTATTTCAATAAGCAAATTACCAAAGTTAAAATCATGATAATTGGAACTTTAGTTCTTAAATTTGAAATGTTTTTTAAATGCATTGGCATTACTGAGTGAATTAAGATAAATTTTAGTATTAAATTCGATTTTGCTCAGAATTTCAAAGTTAATTGCAAATTATATATAGATAAAATAACGTAGCAATTAATTTTTTTAATTATTTATCTATTAAGAAAAAAATTGTTTGATGACGAAGTGAAATTAAAAACAAATTTCACTAATCTAGAATACAATTACCAGCTTTAAAAAAGACGCCATAAAAAAATTTGAGTAATTTTTTTATTAAATGTGTGTGGGATACTGTCAGAAACTCTTAGAATTTTTGTGCGTTTTGATAACAAATATTTTTATTTTTACTTTTACATCATATCTAAGCGTCTTTTTAAACTACAGCCATACACCACCACGGTCACAATTTGGGACATTTAGATGCTTCGTGGACTCATTTTTCATCTTTATTATTTTTCTTTATCAAAATTAGAGAACCCGAGAGAGAAAAGTAGCAAAAAATATGTTCTCGAAGCATTAAATTTTCTTTAATTATTAAATTTACATTTTTTTTAAAATAAATTATTTTAAACTGTCTCAGTTGATTTTATAATCAATTTTTTATTTAACAAATTAGAAATAAAAAATGATGTACACTTCAAGAACTGATAGTTCTTGAAGTGAGTGGTTTTGTATGGCTGTACATACAGACATAATCATTGTGGATACACATTATTATGAGGATAAAATACACGATATGTCATAAAATGAAATGCCGTGGAGACAAAAAGTAGTGCAAGACGAAATGGAAAAACAAATTGTTTTTTTTTTTCATTTTGTCTTTCATCACATAAAATAGCAAGTAAAATAAAATAAAACCTTTTTGTGAACTGCGTCAAAATTCTAAGAGTTTGTGACTTTTTGAAAGACCCACACCCCAAATTGGGCTTTTCTTTTTCCTTAAGCAATGTGGCACTTTTTTTCATGGCGGGGTGATTGTACAGAATCACAAAAAAAATCTATGGTTGAAGAAAATCAATTTTCTTTTTCTATTTTAAGCTAAAGAAAAAAATTCAGAAACCATCATTAAATGGATAGAATTGATACATTTAATGATGGTTTCTGAATTTTTTAGATGAGATTGATAATTTGGATTATTCAGACGACTATGCTCATCTTTGTCGTCATATTCCCAACATTTTGGCTGATGTAAACTTCTTCCAGGTACATCTTTTTTAACTTGAGAACCTTCAAACTCAGACGCAAGTAGAGAATTTAAAACTTAACCGCTTATTTAATCCATTGTTTTCATCCCGTCATTATGGCTGACGGAATGAAAACAATCTACCTTTGTGGATTTAATAAAGGATTCAGTTCGAAATTCTGTACAGGTTCCTGAGTTTTTCCCAAGTTGAAACTGATGCACCCGAAAAAGGTTCGAGTTTAACATCAGCTGAAACGTGAATATAACAACCAAGATGAGAATAGTCGTCCGAATAAAACAAGTTTAATTATCGTTTATGATATGTTGTGAGTCAGAATTTTTTTTAAAAACATTCTAAGAAGTTAAAAGAGAAAATGCTATAGAAAAAAAACATTTATGCCTTCATTTTTAATAATTAAAATATTTATGAAACCTGCTACAAACGACAATTATTAAAAATAATTAAATATCTCATTAAATGTAACAACTCTGGAGTGTGTGTATCTTTCTAATACAGATAAGAGAGCAATACATGCACATAATTATAATTTACATACAAATATATTGTAGTTAAATAAGAATATATTTGGATAATTAATGTTATTCAGAAGATAGTTCAATTTATGTTTGATATAAGTTAATAAATACACGAATGATTCAGTGGACAAAAATCATTGTTCAAAATAATTGCATGTCAATCATGATAAAAAAGTAGAGCAAGAAGATCAGACTTATTTATCGTTGAACTCTTGTCTTCATTGAACTTATGACTTCATCATTTTGTCTGATCTCTTCTTCGAACTTCATCTTTTCCTTTTGTTGTCTGACTGTACCAAATAAATATGAACCAATCGGACAAAGCTGTTGCATTTCTTTAGATCCAAAATCCGAATGGTTGGAATTGTTTTTCATAAGGTTTATTTATGTTATTCCATTAACAAATGGATGACGCAAGTCTGATTGTAGATAAAATTAATTACAATTTTTATTCTCAAAAATTTTGACCAAGAAAATAAATTTAGATATTTATAGCAAAAGTATAAAATACTTTCTAAAACGTTTTTAATTGTGAAAAAAAAAAAATTTTTTTATTTCACAATTTATATAATAAAAATGAACATGCAAATTTATTTTTATGAACAAAGAAAGGGAGGCTTAATTTTAATAATAACTGATAATAATAGAGAAAGAAAAAAATAATGTATGTAAATTTAATTTTTATAAGTACAATTCTTAAAATTTCTTTCACTTTTAATAGACAGAAAAAAATTTCCATGTCCTTAATATTTTTGTGACTAAAATAAGAATTAATGTACAGGGGAGAGGGAGGGGATTGGTTTATTTTTTGAGTAAAACTTTACTTTAAGTTTTTCTGTCTTTTATAGTAAAATTTGCCTCTCGTAACAGTAAGAAATCGATTGTTATTGATAAAAATAAATTAATTATTACTTCCCCACGCAAAGCTGGGTGGTCCTTCTAGTTAAAAGTTTGCATTTGATGAAAATATACAATTTTTCAGGTTGAAAAAACCCGAAAAAAGATATATAACAAAAATCTTCCATAAAAAAATGTTTCATTAAAAAGAAAATATTACTATAATTTTTTTTTAATGGCGCATAATGCTTGTTAATTTTTTTAATGAGTTTTTCAGAAATATTAATCTTAATCTATTATTCCTGTAACAGGTTTTCTTGTGATATAAAAAAATTTAATAATTACAAAACAAAAAAAAACGATTCGTTTCATTCTAAATATATTTATTTTCTCTTCAAATTAAATAGATGTTACATTTGTTTAATAAATTACAATTTACAAGATGTTACATTTGTTTAATAAATTACAATTTTTTATCGCTTCCATTTTTATATTTCTTATTCATAAATGAAAATACAAACTGACAAACACTCATTAAAAATCATTAAAATAAATCATTGATACGATATAAAAAAAAACTGTTCTTTTCTTTGTAATTTTAAGATTCAGTTGATATTCTTTTTTTATTTAAAAATGTGAAAACTGCATTTAATAATAAATAATATTTATTATCAAAAATGTCTCCATTAGTTTTTCTTTGAAAAGTAAAATAACAATACTTTTGATTCTTAAAATTTTTATGAGATTTCACAATACTATTTTATTTATTCTGTATTTAGGAGAAAATCTGGCTTGTTTATATTCTAGAGGATGTTTGACTGTAGTTCTGAAAGTTGATGTTCTAGTCTTGGCAGAAGTTTTTCTCATCAAAGGACCACAGAATGGCTGGCTCCAGTGGGTGTTTCAACTTGTTAATCAATTTCTTTGTGTGCTTCAGTTGCTTTTCTTGCATTGTATTTGACAAAGAATCTCTTACTTTGAGCTGTTAGCTCCTAATGGGACTGATGAATCTTTCTGAATTATATAAACAAGCCGGATTTTCTCCTAAATCCAGGATGACCAGATAGATGAAACCTGGGTGTCTCCAACAGACACAGTAATATAGATATATGAAAAGAAAGGAAAGACCAAAAACCTCAAAGTGGCATCTCAACTTTTTTGCCCTCATGATTTAGTTGTTGCTACTTTTTTTACTTTTCTTGTCACTCTGCAATATGAGGGTGAAATGTTGAGATTTCACTGAGATTTTTTATTTTTCCATATATATATCCATATATATATATATATATATATATATATATATATATATATATATATATCAGATAAATGAAAAAAGAGAAATAAAAATTGTAAGAATGACAAATCTATTACATCTTCAGTTATTCAAGACAGGGTGAATTCAATAAAAGAATGCTTATTTTTCCTTTCCTGTAGCTAGGCTTTTCAAAGAATGGTTTCTTATCATCAGACTAATTTAAATAGATTCTATTTATCTTCCTCCCACAAGGTAAGATGTGACACAAGGTCGGGAAAGTGGGAAAGAACCAGCGCTCGAGAATTTGAGCATTCTGGTTGTTTAAAAATTGCCTGGGCAGCCCCGTCGGCATTCCTCGGTAGGGGCGCCTCAGACAGTAAGCAATAAACTTACTCCTCCCCAAAGAGGGGAGGCAAAGCCTGGGAGGGTGCACCTCCTAGAACTGCACAGGACCGACACCCCCCAATAGACCGGCGTAAATCCAGACCGGAAGGCCCGGACAATACCGGTTTATTAGGCGGGGTAAAAAACCCTAAATAGATAGATAAGTTGGTGGAAAATAAACCAAAAGTCATAATTTGAAAAAGTACATTTTTGTCTTTCCATTCTCAACATTTTTCACTGGACATCTTTTGCATTTTCGACACTCTTCTCACACACTTACATCTACATTTTATAACTTTTTCAAATTTTTCAAATTATGACTTTTGGTTTATTCTCTGCCAAATTAGCTATCCATTTAAATTCCTCTGATAAGAAACCATTCTTTAAAAAGCCTAGCTTATTGAATATACCTTGTCTTGAATAACTGAAGATGTAATAGATTTGTCATTCTTACATTTTTTATTTCTCTATATAATTGCTCTATCCTGTATATTGAGCTTTAAACACTTTACGATAGGTTCAAATTTTGAACGTATACATTTTACTTTTAGTTGCATACCTTATATATATAGATATAGATAGATAGATATAGATAGATATATATAGAGAGATATAGAGAGAGAGAAAGAAAAAAAAAAAAGAAGAGTGCTGAGTCTTGCTGCCACACATATGGACTATTTGCAATTACCTGGTTGATCCAGAGTTTCACTACCTTACTTAGAAAGAATTGGGGTGGTATGACATCACCAATTCTTTCCTGAAGGCCTTAAGCTGTAACTGCTGATGACATCAAAGATTATAGTTGTCACTGGAAACTTCGTCAGCATGGCACATCTTTGGATGAAGCAGCAAGTGATCTGTTGTTCTTTGAGTAGATCTTTTGATCTTGGCAGAAGTGTTTCTAGTCGGAGAAGAACCACATGTCTGGCTCCAGTGGTTGTTTCAACTTGTTGATCAGCTTCTTTGTGTTGTGCTTCAGTCGCTTTTCTTGCATCGCTTTTGACAAAGAATTTTATTTCCTCTTGTATAAAATGCAGCATCATCAGCTCTTCATCTGTGCCTTGCAATGACAAGTCGATACTTTCTTGGTTTATTCTCGATGATTTCCTAAACTTCATCGACAAACTCTGCCATTCTGAAAGCATCAGATTGTAAATCATACATCGCCCGAATCTCTTTCAATTCCTTTTCTACCATCCTTTGCTGACGCTGAGGAAGTCTCAAATTTCCTTAATTGTCCTTCTGGTGTAGATTCCAAGAAGGACTCTTCCACAAATATGGAAATTCAAAATTGTCTGTAATCAATTATTCTGCATAAAAAGAATGGAAACATAGTCACTGTTTTCGTTAAGACAAAAAAGCAGCTGAAAATTGCGAACAAATATCATCCACATTATTTATATCTATGTACGATGCGATTTAATTTGGTTTGTTTTGTTGTTTGGAGGGGGGGGGGGCTAAGTGAAAATAAGTCTCCACATTTATCGAAAAATCCAACAAAAGTACTATTTACTTTGTTCTGATTGAAAAAAAAAATTTTTAAAAACAACACACAACCAAAAGTAACCAAATTAAATTGTGTTGGAAACGTTTGCCTTCGACTGTTGAAATATATTTGCAAGCAAAACAAAGTAAATATTCATTTTCGTCGAATTTTTCGATAAGTGTGGAGACTTATTTTTACTTTAAAAAAAAAAGTGGAAGATCACTCCTCGCATTTGTTGGTCTACAGTTCAACTTGTTACTGACTATCTTGCTTTTGCTTGTTCTCAACATTTTGAACCGAGAGAAGGACTTAGCTGTCATAAAAAGCTAGATCACTATATTAACCATTTTGGTACAGATACTCCTTCAGACAATGACACTGTGGCGAAGCAAAATTTGCAACGCATGTGGCCCTGACGTATACTGATCTGCACACTGGCAACATTAGGCCTATTCTAACATTGCTTTTCTGAATGAAGAAGTGGCACTCGTCTGACAAGACATTACAGTCGTCATGTATGACACCATGATTGGTGTCAAATGATTACCAGCAATATTAGTTTTGTTCAAAAAAATATTTTGAGGTGTCATATTTTGTGTGCATAGAAGGGGGCAAAGGTTAAAACTGTGACCTCTGGATAACTTGGGTTGAGTTATCAAAACAAAACAATATTGAAAAGTCGTTTTTGATTATGAACTTTTAAAAGGTTAAGTGTGAGTCTGCACATTTGTAGTTCGTTGGATTGGTCAGGTGATATGAAGAGTGTTTGGGTATATTTCTGAGGTGGAAAACCAGTTGCTGAATGGAAAATGATGTAGAATTTTAAGTTCTAAGGGAATGGATCAACCATGTCAGTTAAATTATAATCAAGTATATTTTTGTAAGACAAAAGTGTCTGTCATTTTTATATGCAACCATTTATTGTGGCTGTTTGCTCACAAACTCAGGTCGGATACAACACAACGAAAAAGTCTATTTCTGACCAGCCAGTTACCCAAGTCTCTGACTGTGTTGCATCAACCTCAAAGTTCTGTGGGCAGAGAACAATTGACAGCAACCAGTTGAAACGCATGTGGTCATCACAGTATAGAACCACACATTTGGTGCCCTGAAACCCAACATTCGACCCCGAGTGACCTCTACAGCACATCCGCACCACATTCGGTGCCGCAAGACACAGGAGAATGTCTCAATGACCATCCAATTATTACTCAATCAGTTATCAGCGTAGTATTGTGAGTTTACAAACTCTGATGCAGCTCAAGTTTTAATTTAAGTAAAATCAAGAAGCTCTCACAGAACAAGCTAACCAAATGAATCGGCTTGCTAGGTTAGCATATTTGAATGCTGAGTTAAAAGAAGGTTCAGCTGTGCAGGTGCAACTAGCTGAATTCTTCCTTGATGCGTTTAGACAGGAAGATGTGGCAAGAGCGAAGCTGACAACCCTATTGAAGACTTGCCATTAGCAAGGGAAACCAAAAGGCTCTGAGGTGGTCAGATTAAAGGGCAGTCTATTTTAGTTGTAGAGTAAATTAGTGGCAGGGGCAAAGAGGAACATGTACTGTATTTAGGGTACCCAAGTTGGAAGGCTTAAAAAACGAAAAATATTACAGTTGTAGCAAACCAACGACAACGATAGCAAATTTTTGTAGGTGAAGTTAAAGAAAACCCAGCACTTGAACTATAATAGGCGAGAACCGTAACAAAGCAGTAACAAAGTAACTTTGACTCAGGAATATCAGGGTATCATCAAAATGTAACCAATGCCATTTGTTTGATTAAAAGAATATAAACATGTAAAATCCTCAAACAAAGAAGGATGCTAGGAAAATATAAACCTCCACTAACATAAATATCGGCAGGGGGTGATAGAAAGTTTAAAACCTAGCATACCCAAGGCAAAATTGGCAGGTAGTTAAAACTCCAAAAAGAAAGGAGTTGAAGAATACAAACTTCTTACTCAATACAAACTTCAAACTTCTTATGATATGTTTAATATTTTTCAGTGCCGAAAATCGAAAAACGTTTTGGAAAAAAAGTCAGGTAATCAGGATTGGGGGATGTTTAATTGAAAAGACAAGATAAAGAGATGGAGAGTGGAGATCTTGGGTTGCCAATGCTGAGTGGTAAGAAAAAACAAATTAAGAACCCTCTGACCTCATGCATCAGAAATGTATCCCTAGGTGAATGGGAATAAAAAGGGAACCAAAAGGAGATGGGGAGGTCTCAAAAAAAGGAAATCTAGAAAAATCAGTGAGGTTTTCGATTTGGGTCTGAAATTAAATTTCATATTAGCAAGTAGATTTGTAAAAATCAGAATTTCAGCATTGTAAGAGCTTTGTATAAGGACCCTGGGTTCAACACGCCGAGGAAACTTGACCCACAGATAAATTATAACCAAGTTGTAGAACTCCAAGCTCTCCATTAGATAATATAAAAAGCGGGGAGAAGACTTGCAACAGGATCGATCGTTACATCCAGCTCTAGTGAACATTCTTGTTACTTATATTTTACTAAACCTGTTGTCATT
Organism: Sepiola atlantica; assembly: GCA_963556195.1. Taxonomy (NCBI): domain Eukaryota; kingdom Metazoa; phylum Mollusca; class Cephalopoda; order Sepiida; family Sepiolidae; genus Sepiola; species Sepiola atlantica. The sequence continues at coordinate 23,578,006 of OY744553.1, read as the reverse complement.
CACCAACAGAGTTTTCAGTTTCTTGAAATTTCCTTTGCAGCTAACACCAGATGCAAGCCGGACAATACGTAGGAGTAACTACAGGCTCCGGTTGCTAATTCCAGTTGACACAATGGCCTTTCTGTTCTGCCCAATTCTATGATCTGACCATAAGGGCAACCACTGGGCAATAGATAAAGAGCGTTACACTTATCCATTCTGGATCAGAAGTATCGCTCTCAAAACCAATAGTTCTTAAGGAATTGAAGATTACCACCACAACGTTGAAAGATTCAGATCTGGCAGTGACCTTGGCTAACGGACAGAAAATGGGATTAAGTAGCATGGTCCACTTAACCTTTACAAAGAACTCAGATATATTTATATTATTAGAGCGAAGTTGATCTATTTCTCTATGACAACATCTGTTTTTTTACAATTGAAAATTGAAATGGCAATCGATTTCATTAATTACATACTATATCTGGCCCCATATTTCTTGTAGTAAGGGAAACATGTTGATATAAACCGTCATTTTCATTGAGCATCAGTATATATGTAAAAATGCTGCATGTTTTAGTGGTGCCTGCAAATGCCAAACGGTGCAGATGATAGATGTTTGGCCAAAGGAAAGGAAAGGCAGAGGTATTTGAAAATGTCTTTGATTTTATATCGGGCCACCCAGAATCTTATTTCTCTTTGAAATAAAATAAGTGCCTTACAAAAAACGGAATCATGCAGAAACCAAAAGTAATGTTCTTCGATACTCTAGATAAATCCCTTTGAGTAGACACTGTCTGGCCGTTATCTCAAGTAGACAGTGCTTAGGTGGTTGGATGGAGACCGCTGAGAAAGACTGAAATCCTAGATTTCTCTCTGCAATACAAATCGCTTCTCTTGCTTCCCAGCTCTTCATTCATATCAACTGATCTCCACATATGCAAATCAGACTCCACTACAAAAATTTGCACTCATGAAGAAAAGTCCTTCTTTACCCTGCAGACATGACACGCGAAGAACCTCATTCTCTTTCCTGCTGACAAGTGTTACTCTTCATTGTCACACTCCCCTGATCGTATGATCACACAAGTGACAGGTGGTGGCTGGTCGCTTTATCCTAGTACTTCTTCTTGTGGGACAGTTATTTCTTCCTCTCTTACATCAGATGTACCAGGACCTGAAATTGGCAATGGAATAAGGCAGCTCAACCAAGGAACGTGTGTCCTCTCCCTCACTTTCAGATGCAGAACCACTACTACTTGTATCGGAATCTGGTTCCTTCCATTCATACTCTCTGATAATGTGTCATCATTGTCGTCCACTACCGGTGCTAAACTGAGACGTAGCCGCATATCTCTTACATGTCGAAGCATGCCATTGACGATCACCGACTGTGGACTTATCACTCCGGTAACACGACCTGGTCTGAATTTCGACGTGCAACGTCCTTGTGGATTTTTCACCCAAACTGTGTCCCCCTCTTTATAAAGTGTACAGATCCTATGGTGATCCAGATGGGGCGCAACATTGACCCCTTTCACTTTGATCTGGTATGAGTACAACAAATTGGCAGGTGCTAATGAGGCGGACACATCATCCTTGGGGGTAACGTTGTACCAATACACAGCCTCCATAACAGGGCAGATCTTTTGTGCAGCAATCCGCTCCACTGTCCTATGACACCTTTCTATAATACCATTTCCTGATGGCCTGTATGCACAGCGTGGTCGGAAGTTTACACCCCACTCGTTCATGAACTGCAGAAGGCAGTGTCATTATCAGCCAGAATCTCGGCTGGGGGGGGGGGGGGGGGGGCGTTAAAAAAAACACTGATTCTAATTGCCGGATGACATGTTCAATGTCTTGCCGTTGTAGTAGCCACCAGATTAAAAACTGTGTGGGTCCACAATCGATCAGTGTCAAAAAATGGCAACCGTTGTAGTATGATGTCCATGCGTAGTCAGTTCCATACGTCCTGTACACTGAGCCCCCCCCCCCTCCTTTTTCCATTGCACTAGAGCTGGGTCTATTGTCTGGCATTCCTCACAATTCTGAATAATTGCCTTTACTGCCGCTTTAGACACAGACGGGTCGATTCTACGCACAATATATAATGTTCGCCTGATTCCAGGATGTCCACTATGTCGATGAATTTCGTCCAGCTGTGTTGGGTTCAGGTTTCCTGTGGCAAAAACACACACTGGCTGTGTTGGTTCAATTTCTCATCATTGAGCCACCGCTGTGGAACTCTCGTCAGGGAGTCTGCTCGGTTCTGATCAGATCTTACTAGTGCTATATAAACCGAAATGTCGTACTCTTTCACAAGTGAGATTATCGTGCCCAGTCTCCGCCTTATGAGCATCGCACTTGCGGCCTTTGTGCTCAACCGAAACTTTCCCGTGATACACAGAGTCTGTTTTTATGTGTAACACATTGGCCTTTCCTTTGAGCACGAGATTTAGTTCTTTTAGTACGGCATCCAGCTCTGCCACATTTACATGTTGGGTATCCTTTGTTGGTCGCAACCAGCATGCATCCTTGATGATGGCTCCATTGGCACCCACAGTAAGTGAGCTTGTGTCCACCCACACATCCAGTTCCTTTGTGCCCACATGCCATTTTCCTCGGACAGGATTTGATTGCTGTACATGGGAAAGTATATCTGCTATCATACATTCCAGCGGAGCATCGCTAACCATGTCATCCCAGTCGTGTGTGACAGTTGTAGCATAACGTTTAATAAAGCCTGTTGACACTCGAAGCCATCCACACACTGGAAAGTGCCCCAGCAGTTTGCCACACACAGAGAAGATACATCGTCGTGTCATAGTTCTCAGTGCATCCACAGTACTGCTTCCTCGCCGCCATCGCAGTCGGCCATGCTCTGCCCAAATTTCTAATCCCAGCACTCGTGCATCATTTTTCAGGGTCCTTACTAGTAAGTTCGTACAGGTCTAGATGCTTCCTTACAGATTCTGCCGACGTCACATCCTCATTAATATATATGTCATCAATATACGGCGACATTTCTCTCCTTATCTTCTCATCCTGGGCTAACACAGCCTCGAACACAGCCTGCATTACAAGAGGCACCACATTTAAGCCAAACCCTAACCTTTAAATATGGTACAGCTAGAGGGATCTCTCAACATGGATCTGTAGGTATGACTTCCTGAGGTCCAGAATGGATACATTCATTCCTTGCTGTCTCTATTCTCGCATTTTCTCTGTGCAAACATCTGCATCACCAGTGAATGCATCAACATAGGTGTTTAATTCACGATAGTCCATCAGAGGACGCACCTAATTTTTATTGGCCTGCAGCACAGCCATCAGTGGGACTAATACCTGATTATATGGCAGAAACCAACCGTTGTTTATCCAGGTCTGCAACTCGCGTTCATAATCCTCCCTTAATTCATTAGACATTGGACATTCAGAAATCCGAGTTTACAGTTTCTCTGGTGCACAACCCGCTGACCATTTCCAGGCTGCAACCCACACTCTCTTCCGTTCGTCAAATTTTGCAACAAAATCAGCTTCGTTAATACGAAGTGCTGCACAGATGGGTTGTGCCTCCTCAAACTCCACACTTCAGATTGTGCGATGTGAACGCCACCGAGTGCCTTAATGGCGTCAATGCCAAGTAAGATATCAAAATCAAGAGGTTTACCTTGCATAATCAGGAAGTTGCTTGTGGCAACGTTACCAGTATCTGTAAGAATCCTAATAGCGCCATTTCCGCAGCAGGCCTGCGTAGCGCCGGTCAATGTAGTTATCACCATATTCTGCTTTGACCAAGACTGACATAGTTTTGCACTCAAGATAGAACGTGAGCACCCAGTGTCGAGGAGAGCCAAGCATGGTGCATCATCAACATAGATGGTAATGACAAGTAGCGCCGAGTTCACATTCTGACTGGGGAATAAGACTGGCGCTGATGTCTCGTCCCCAACTTCGTTTCCCGGACAATCTCTTACCAGATGATCAGCCTTGTTGCACCGATAACATCGTTGACGTGTGGTCTGCCTCCTTTGCATGCAATCTCTCACGTTGCATTTGTAACATGGATAATTAGATCACCCCATGCCCACAGGTGGTTTAGTGATTTGGGCAGGCTGTGTCACAGCCACGACTGGTTCCCTCTTTCATCAATGCTCGAGCCAACAACTCTTCTAAAGTCATATCGTCCACCCTAGATTAGGACCGCAACAGCCTTTTCACAGGGTTGGGAAGCCGCCGTGGAAACACACACACCAGCACATTATCTGGTATTCCTCCAAATAACACTGACAGCTTCCGCAGATCTGCCACGTCTACAGTCTACCCCGGACACAACACACGTCTCGAACTTCTCACATGCTATAAATCTGTCATTGGCAAACGCAGTGAATAGAGCTCCCTTAATTCGTGCTGCATCGTTTTTTTTTCTTCAGTTAGTTGCTGGTAAACTGCGTAAAATTATCCGAAGTTGGATGACATTTTCAAGCCGCTTCACTCCAGATAAGAGGGGGGGGGGGGAATATCTCTTGATATATCAACGGCCTTCAAAAGGGTCTGGCACAAAGGTTTGCTGGACAAGCTTGTTAGCTATGGAATATCTGAAAATGTCTTCTCAACTGACAAATCCTTTCTCTCTGATAGATCTATAAAAGTAGTTGTTGACGGGCAAAAGTCTGAAGCACATAGCATCCATTCTGGGCCTAACCCTCTTCCTGATCTTCCAGATCACATACTCAGATCATTCGTTGACATGCAGACAACAACTATTTATGGCAGCACTTGGAAGAGCACTAATGATCAAGATCTTTCTGATTTGGAACATGTGGTCCAATAGAGGAATAAGTGGCTTGTTACCACTAAAATACAGCTTCTCTCTTTTCACCACCAATGCTCGGATCCTCATTTCTTCCCAGTTAAAATAAATGGCTCTCTCCTCAGGGAAGCCCCTTGCTTTGATAAGCTCCTAGGACTGACTTTCATTTCAGACCTGAAATGGAAGACTTACATCGAATATGTTGCTAAGGTTGTTGGAAAAATGGTTTGATCATTCTACAGTTCCAGAAGTTCCCTGACACAATCCTCTACTTGTATAAGAGCCAAATACGCCCTAAGATGAAGTACTGCTATCATATCTGGAGAGGTGCTGCTCGAGGCACTCTTTCTTGCCTTGACAGGGTACAAAATCGACTTAGCAATCTAGTGAGGGGGGGGGGTAGTTTCTTCTCGTCCCTAAAACCTCTTTCACACAGAAGAAATGTTTTGAGAGAAAGAAAGAGAGAGAGAGAGAGTGGGGGGGGGGGGAAAAATCTTGATCATCACTGTTCTTCGAAATGCTGCCATAAATAGTTGTGTTGTCTGTATAGATGTCAAGGGCGATCTCATTAACCCTTATCCTCGAGTTGGTGGGGGGAAAACATAAGTCAGTCGTGAGACTGCATACCTCACTTGACCAAACTTTTCATGATCACTGTCAAGTGATCATATGAAATGCAGGGTTCTACAAAAGAATCAAGGTTTGCGTAATCTTAAGCTTTGACCTACATATCTCAAAACTAAATCAGTTCTAAGTTAGATCATGACTGATATTTTGACCAAGTGATGTGAACGTTAGGCTGTATACAATCAAATAGAGTGACAGATTCAACCGAATGCATAACCTCCTTGGTGGCAGTAACAATATGAATAGCTTTGCTTCCTGTATAGTTGGAGTTTGTACAAAGTCGACAATAAACAGTTAAACTGAACTCCTTTTTGACAAAATGTTTGCTTTATATAAACAAATCTTTTGCATGATATGCATAAAAAAACTTAGCATAAAAATTGTTTCAGCTTTTGAATGTCTTACATTTAATATGGTTCGAATTTATGAAATTTTTGAGAACTTTTTCTGATTTTGCATATTTGTTTTAAAATGTGTTTAAAAAAAAGAAAAAAAAAGAAGCATTATTTAAAAAAAAAAAAATGAAAATATTTTTATGATTACATTAGCTATTTTATTTTTTCTTTGCACATCATTATTTTTAGACAAAACAAAGAAACAATTTAAATTTTAACAAATGTCTGTATAATAACTCCTTTACAAATGCAGTAAATCAGGTGTTTTTTTTTTTTTGTTTTTTTTTAAATTCCAAACTCATTTTATTTCTTAAGTTGAACAAAATAATGTCTTCTATTGATTGTCTTTGGCTCCCGGTCAGAATCTAAAATGGATGACCTTTTAAAATAAAGCAAATCAGAAAGAAAAATAATTAGTTACGGAAAAGTTTTATTTGATTTATGGAGAAATTGAACGTTGCGTTTACTTTTGGCAGCATCATAACTCTTGCTTGCCCTTTAGTACTCACATTTCATGATCAATGTTTCTGACAAAAGGGGAAGAATAGCTGTTTTCTGAGTCGGCTGTTGTTTTGAGAGGGTGGTATGTGGAGATTTTCAATTCATCAACATTCAACTGTCCATGTCATTAATCCTTATCCTTCAGTGGTTTTTAGTCTTGATAAGTGGTGCCTCATTAGATAAAAAAAAAGATTGAACACAAGTTGTTATTTTTACCCATATATTCAGGGGAGGGGGGGGGGTTAATTCCCAGAGAGTATTTGTGTGCAATTCAACCACAATAAATCTACAGTCTGAGAAGTTAACCATTTGGACAATCATGGATGAGAACATTAAATATTTGAAAAAATAAATTAAAATTTTTTTTCTTTTTTAGAAGTAACCAATATTTTTATGGATGAAATTGCCTTAGTATATTATTATATAGACCCGCGGGAACCTGTGGAAATTCCACGGTGCTTTCTATATCACTGTATAATTTACTGTTCATAATAATATTTCTTTTAGAATAATAAATGTCTGTCAAGGTCAATACTATTAAGAAGAAATTAACCCTTTCTTCTTCCGTAAAAATAATTGTCATTTAAATATTCTTTAAATAAATTAAACGAATGTTTCTTCTTTATTTAAAATTATAGAAATGTAATTCTTTTTAAAACAATAAATTTATCTGTCTTCTTAAAATAATGTTCAGCTAAATATTCTTCAAATTAATAAAACGAATGTCACTTGTAATGTATTTATTTAAAATCGTAATGTTTTAATCAACGAGACGACAATCTGATTTTGAAACAATTCATTTAAAAATAAACATGTAAAGTCGGAATTGTTTACCATAGTACATCGGATTAATCACTAATCACCATCTTTGCTGATTGGAAGATCTCATTTTTTAATGGGTGTGAAAGGTGATAATGTACATACGAATATGTAATGGCTTAACGTATTATTATATAGATATAATTATATAATAATTTGCTATGACAATTTTACGTTCGTATATACGTTATCACCCTCCACCCTCTTTTTAAAAGATGAGCTTGCCCGATTATCAAAGATGCATTGCAAAAAAAGTAATTAAAAAAAATTTCATCTAATGTTGCTGTTGTGTCGAATGTGAAACTCAAACTAAAATTATTTTCTTAGCTAGGATCAAAGTGTAGTATCTGATATGTCCAAAGATGGTACAATAATATTCTGGGGTCTGCGTTCGTGCTTAAGGTCCATAGAATGGAAATATATCACAAACTCCTACAAGGGTTCTGGAGATAAGATCAGAGTGTAGTCTCTATTATGTCCAAAATCATAATATTGTGGCCGTCCATAGAATTGAAATATGTCTCCTATAATCAAATATATTCGGAAACTACATGAACCAAAATAGTTAGATAAGTAGGTTTTAGTTTGAACAAAGATTGTAAAATTTAATTTATTTTTATTGTGGGGTCTGTGCAAGTGCCGGGTGTCCACAGGATGGAAATATGGCACAGACTCCTACGAGGGTTTTGTAAATAAACCTCCATAACCATGTATATTCTGGAACTATATGAACCAGAATACTTAGATAAGTAGGTTTCAGTTTGAACAAAGATGATATAATAATATCGTGGAGTGTGCGTTAATGCCGGATGTCCATAGAATGGAAACATGTCACAGACTCCTTTTAAGCATGGCAGCAATCTACAACAGATGAAATATACAACGGTGGAATTTTCACGGGTCCCGCTAATAATTTTAACATCATTATTACTCATTTGAGTGATTGTTTAACAAGAGAAATTAAATGCAAACAAACATGGAGGGAGGAGTCAGAATGAAAGAAAGAAAACCGTCAGGTATAATTTTTTAATATTGCAGGTTTATTGCCACACATCTAAATCATCCATGCTTTCTTCTTCTTCTTTTCCGTTTCTGTCGAGACATGGAATTCAAAAATACTTCATTAGGTTTTTCTTCTTTTTGTTGTGGTTGTTTGTTTTTGTAACCCTTTGTAGCCCGCCACCCACACAATGCCCCATAAAAAAGAACAAAAATTTATTTAATTTTCTATTTTCCTGATTTCACAAATCCCGTAAGTGGGGGTGGACCAATATTTGCTGGTGGGGGTTGATGCGACATAGGGGGCATCCTTGTAGGTAGCCCAGTAGGGCTTGGGAAACCAGAAGTCATTGCCATGGGAGAGGGAGTACTTGTTGAGTTTGAAGTTGGTAAATAGCCAGATGTGGGCAGTGGCTGTGAGGGAGAAGAAAGTGGAACTGGTCCCTGGGAAGGAGGCGCATGCATATTTATGCCAACATTGCTCGGTGTCGTGGGTAGAGACCCCTGTCGAGTTGCCTGGGAGTCCGGCCATGGCATTTGAGGTCTTACACCAATCAAACTGTAGAGTTCCTTCAGCACCAACAACACAGTGTCTTCAGACTCCCTGTAAGAATAAAAGAAAATACGATTTGAAGGCATAACAAAAACATTGGCCAACAAGATGATTGCTGACATATACAGCACATCACTCAATAAGTCCACGGACTGATATATAGATGACACCACTAATATAAAAAAATGATTTTTATAAAGTACTAACTTTTAAATGGAACGTGTCAAAATTTAAGGCCAATCGGATTATTAGTTTACAAATTACAGTTATTTAAGTGAACTGGCTACTGTTGCAAATAGTCAAAACAATGGAAAAATATGAATTTTGTGTGTAGATAAAGCATTGTTTTCTGATGGGATAAAATACTGTTCAAGTAAAGCAATGGGTTGAAAAGTTATTCGGAATCTGCTGTCGGAAACAACAATTAAGTGGTGGTATGCCGATTTTAAATGCGGGCATACAAACACAAATATGGCAGCTTTCCTGGAAAATATAAAAAAACTTCACAAACCTGTTTTGGCCGATCGTGTTGAAGATATCAGAAGGTAAGTTTATTCACCATTTTGCATGAACAATGAGAAAGCTGTGTTCAAAGTGGGTGCCGCGTTTGCTCACAGTTGATCAAACACAATAATGCATCAATGAATCCGAGCGTTGTTCGCAACCGTTTCAATGCAATAAAAAGTAGTTTTGGTGTCAATATGTGACAATGGATGAAACAGATTCACAACTTAATCAGCAGACAAAGTTTTAGTCTCCGTATTTTGGGATGCGCAAGGTATTTTACTCATTGGTTACAGGAATAACCAGCGAATAGCGACTATTATATAGCATTATTGGTGCGTTTGAAGGAAGAAAAAAAGTGCTGTTTCACCAAGACAATGCACCATGTGACAAGTCGATCACAATGATGGCAAAACTAAATGTATTGCACTTCGAATTGCTTCCGCATCCACCCTATTCTCCACATCTGGCCTCCAATAACTACTGACCTCGCTTCATAAGAATGCTCCGGGAAAAAGATTTTGTATCAATGAAGTGATATTGGAAACTGAGGCGTATTTTAAGGCAAAAGACAAATCATTCTACAACAAAAACGGTATCAAATTGTTAGAGAAGCATTGGTACCAGTACATCACCCCAGAAGGAGACTAAATTGAAGTAGAATTTTGTCAATAATGTGCTTTATTAGTTATGCCCGTTAATTATTGAGTGAAAATTAAGATTTTTATTTTTTTTTTTAAAAAACACACTCGGGTTTCTTTTTTATAATCATATTGTGAAAAAAAGTTTTTTTTTTTTTTAAGTAGGCTAATTTTTCAAATTAAATCAAATTTTCAAAATCTCAATTCATTTCCATAACTAGTTTTTTGGGGGGTGGGGGTTAAATATAATGTATTAAACAGACCCACCTCCATTTGACTAAAGATCTTGTGTTACTAAAAATAGAATTCCTTTAGAAAATTCTGGAAGCAAGAACCTAGAGTCAACAGAATGCAATTTTACTAGAAGTGTTGACCCGGTTAAACTTTTTGTTAAAAATTCAACCCTGACATTGAAATATTTAAAGAATGTATAAACTTTATTATGTACTTACGTGTTAGCTGAAAATAAGATTGTGCAGAAAAAATTATGCAAATTTATCCAGTAGTTATTAAATTATAAGAAAAAGAAAAAAAATGATTTTACATACATTTTGACATTTTTGTAAACAATGGAGACCCCAAACCCCGAAATCGTGAAAATATGAGTTATCGTCCTTGACCACTGGAAAATGGTGGAAATATCTACAGAGTGATAAAATCGTTTTTTATTTATAATTGAATAAATACTGGATGAATTTGCATAATTTTTGGTGTACAGTCTTTTTTTCATCTACCACGTAAGTACATAACAAAGTTTATACATTTCTTTAGCTATTTTATTTTTAAGAGCGGTCTAACATGTCAGAGTTGATATGCACAAGCACCAAAAATTCTTCCCCTCATTGAAAGCAGAGTTATGCATGGAGGCCTGGGACCATCATGGAACTGAAGGAACTCATCAGGAAGGAGATCAGAGTCATACCCTGATAGGTTTGTAAAGATATTATGGACAAATGGAGGTCATCTCAAACACATGCTCTAGAATAATGAAGTAGATTCCAAAAGACTCATGTTTTTGATATGCTTTAAACACGATAGACCAGTTATCACCAGTTTCAATTCTTGTAGAAAATTAAAGAAGTTGTGGCCTGTTATTTTTTTTGGGGGGGGGGGGGGGGGGGGGGGGATCTACTCCCGTGGATTAAATAACGGGTTCTGTTCGAAATTCCACAGATTCCCAGAGTTTAACAAGATGACCTGAAAACGGTTATAGGTTACATCGGCCGAAACGTTGTGAATAAAACTTCCAGTTGTCGAAATAATCCAATTCAACAGAAGTTGCTATTTTTACACATAGCTGTGATGAAATTGTGTGCTCTTACTTTTCTCTACAGTATTAGTACATACATGACAATGGAACCAATTGGATTTGTAAATAGTCCAAGACTCACCAATAACATCCATGACTTGCTAATGCAAATAAGTAATCATTAAAGCTTTCAATGGGTTTCTCTTGTAGAACATAATCAATCCGTCGGCCTTCATTCAACTGTCCCATACTGATCTCATCATCATGGCTTGAAGCAATGGCTGGAGAAAAAACGACACAAAAATAACATTTCAGTAGAAATTCAAGCGAAATACAAAATGGTTCCTTAAAAACACATTCTACACATACAATGGCCATGACTCAAACAACTGACATTATGTTATAAAATTGAAAATATAAGCCATTATCAATGCAAGATAAATTTATCATTTTTTTTACTTTAATTTTATTAATTTCGGAATAAAATATCATCATCAGAGTTGACCAGTATTGTGTCATTTTTTTTTTTTTTTTTTTTTCATCAAAAAACAAGAATAAACAAACTTATTTCTTTTGTTACTTGATAAATGTCCTTGGTGCGATGTTTCCACGCCGGTGTAATTGGCGGTTATGAATTCAAATTCTGGTTGTCGAACGAAGAAGAGTGTTGGCTCGCTCGTGTTGATAAAAATAATATGGGTCGTTCATTTAAAAGCATTGCTGGGTTTGTATTATAAAATTGAAAATATAAGCCATTATCAATGCAAGATTAATTAATTTTTTTTTTTACTTTAATCTTAATCGACCAAATAATGAATAAACCACAAATCTATATAATAATACACTAAGGCATTTCATGTTATTACATACATGTAAAAAAATTAGATTGCAGACAACTAACTCACCATTTTATTCATTAAATCTGTCCGGTATTTTAGGGACTTTTTTAGAAGCATCGTTAATATATTGTTTTTTTTTTTCTTTTCCCATTAGGGAGCTAAGAATTATCACCTTCATCAACCAAAATATTGGAATAGTCCATTATAAACAAAAAAAAGAATATCATCACAAGTAGTAATACTAGTTAACCCATAGCTGGAGAGTGAAAGAGAGAGGGAGATATAGAGAGTAGAAAAAGACTAATTCTGAATTTTATCTTTTTATTTTTTTTATATTTAACTGGCTTTGCAAAGTCCCCCCCCCCCATACAAACAATCTAACCAGAGCTCAATGGGTGACCCAATGGGTCACCTTTTTTTTCTTTTTCTTTTTAAGTTACAGTATGAACACAAGAAAAATAATATCCCAAGTAATATACTATTTAACTCTTATGTCGAGAGTGAGGGAGATATAGTGAGAAGAAAGAGACTAACTTTTCATTTTGTCTTTATTTTTTACGGATACAAACAATTTAACCCAAGAGTGAACCAATGAGTCATATTTTTTCTAGTTACAGTATAAATATGTTCGGCACAATCTCCACACACACACAAAATAAAAATAAAAAATAAAATAAGAAACAAAAAAGCCTTACATCCAGTTTCTGCCCTTTCATCTTCAGCAATGCTTAACTGACTTATAACATCATTCACTTCTTTGTCGACTTCCAGCTCAAGGGCTTGACTGGTCGTGTGCGCACGAGCAAATTCATTAATCGAATTCCAAGTACTTTTCAAAGATTCAATAATCTTATGCTTAATATCTGCTCCGACTCTTGTAAGACTTTCACGTAATTCTGAAAAACAACAAATTAAAATTAATGAAAAATAGATTTTATAAATCAATAATAACCTTATTTTATCATCTTTTTTTCTTTTAGAAAACATTGTTAATTTGGTAAACTGTCTAAATTTTTTTATATAAACTAATAATTCACCACTTACCGAGGCTAAATGCCACTTGAGGATAAAGGTTAATGAGATTTTCAGTTGGATGATAGAACAGTAATATGAAAGGGTTGAGAACGATGTCTGATTAATGAACAGGACGATTCAACATCGATTTGTTGACATTGGACTTGAAAACGACCATATTGTAGTGTGTAGGCAAACATTCCCAAGGTAGCGTGTTCCACAGGTGGGAAGTTATTGGAAAGAAACTGTTCATAGAAGTTTCGCTTGATTTTTGGTACACACAAGAAGAAAGGAGAGTTTGTTGCAGAAAGTTTTTGCTGAGAAAGTTTTACGGAGCAGAAGGAGGGTTGGGGTAACCTATCATAGAAATCCAGATAGAGTCGAGTATAATGTTATAATGTCTAAAATGGATGACAATGATGCTTTTCTCTAGTAAAATGGCTATCAAAATCGATACTGAAATGACACCAGTGGCATTTCTAGCTCTTAGAAAATAAAGAGGTATGGAAAATTGGAATGCGTGTATGACAAGATTAAAAAAAGTTTTTTGATACCGCGTCATGTTGATATTAATGATTTTTGTACAGTTGTTCATTGTACAAACTTATCGTGGCCCACAAATAAGTGTCGCATAGAAACTGAGACAAATTAATCTGGTCCTGTTTCAACCAGACCGTTTTCGTTTGATGGCGATGATGATGATGGTCTCCCAATCAACCATCTTTCATTCGAATAGCGTTTGTCAGGATGAAAGAACCTATTCTCAAATCAAAACACAAGACCATACAGGTTCACTAGTTTATTGGAGCTCTCGGGAAAACCAATCTCAGTGAACCGGGGGTTGTTTTAAGTACCCCAGAGAAGAGGGGAAGAGGAACCCATAGGGGCCTAGACATATTTTACTTTAAAACAATATTCAATCACTTTTTTCTTTCTTTTATATGTAAATCATATTTCAGAATTTTTTTTAGATAAGGATTGATAATTTTAATTATTCAGACTACTATTTTCATCTTGGATGTTATTCTCACAACGTTTTGGCCTATGTAACCTCCGACCTTCTTCAGGTGCATCTTTTCAAACTTGTGAATTTTTGTCGAACTCAGAAATTTATATGGAATTTCGAATTGATCCCTTCATTTGATTGATGGGAGTAGATTGTTCTCGTTCCGTCAGCCATGACCAGGTAGAAGTAAATTTTTTATTTTACCCCTAGTATTGCCTGTAGTGAGGATTGGGCCTTCAACCTCGAGAAGACTGTCACTTAGAACTGATTGTAACCCACTGCCTTTATCCGTTACATTACATTTACATGGATAGATTCTCGAGTTTGAAAAAAGAAGTTACATTGGTCAAAACGTCACCAGTTTTTCCTCTGACCGAGGACAGAGCAGCTACTACACCTTGATCCCAGTCCAAAGGCTGAGAAGATAAAAATTATTAGTCAAACCAGGATGTTTTCCCCAAAATATTTCCACGACAACACCTTGGGTAAGAATGATAGAATTTTGAAGTACACAAAAGGAAAGTGAACTACTGTATCTTGTGCATTGAAAACATAAAGAACAGAAAAAATGAGGAGAGGTAAATGCAATTTAAAATTTAAAAAAGAGAAGAAAAAAAGACAAAAAAAAAATCTATTCATGCTATAAATGAGGATGCATGAAATGAGCAGATCCTTTAGAGGCCATTTTTCTTTGTAGTCTTCTTACCTAAATGCAGTCGTTTACGTCCTTTATGATGCGGCATCAGAACTGGTTTATGGTTAGAAGCAAATGGATTCACAAGTGGTTCCAATCGATACGCCTACAACAATTAAATAAGAATCATAATAACCTTCAGATAATTCACTTTTACTAGGTTTAAAAGAATCAACAACATATTGAAATACATATTGCTGCGTGTGTATGATACATACAGGGTGCGGACAATATTTGTTTCAATTTTTTTTCTTTTTAGATTTATTTATCAAACTTGGGTAATTTTGTTTTCATGAATTGTTTTATTGATTTCGCTTTGATGACAGTCTCTCTCTCTCTCTCGAGGTGGCCTCAAAATCGATCACAGGTCTTCTTCATTGTCTCCCAAACAAACATTTTTCGCTACTGTAGAAATATTGTTTTCCCAACTTACGTACATATATCATCACAAAGCAGTGGCGTGCAGGGGGGGGGGGGCATTAAATCATATTCAAACTATCTCCTTTTCTCATGATATTTCTCGGTACTAGGACTTATACGAGAAGTTGGCGCCAAGCATCACCAGACCTCTGCATGCCACTATCACAAAGATAATACTTTGATTACAAATTTGTATATGTTCCCTACCAGTTATTGCTATGCTAAATACCCTTTCCATATAAATACTTATTTTTACATTTGCTTTTGTAGATTTATATATTTTTTCCCCTGCGTAAATAAATATTAGATTTTACATAATCCTCAGTATTAATGTTATTCCTTCAGTGACGTGTTTATTTCTTTTCTCTAAAATTCAAAGTTAATCTCACGAACGAATACCCGTTTTTATTTATTCTTATTGAATCCAGAAAATCATATTTTATATCTTGCAGAAACACATCACATATCTGATATTTTTAACAATTGGGTGCTCGTATCAAAATTTGTTCTCCACAAGATTCATTCAGAGGAAAACACTCCATTGAAGTAACAATACCTATAAAACACAGAATGTCTATTATAAACACCTTCCTCAGTTGCTCCACCCTCGAATGTTAAATTTAATTTAAAAACAATGTGATGTTTGAAATAGGACAGAGATAAAAACTAGATGTCAGACAAGCCATGTGGAAGGTACAATTAATCAGAATTGAATCCGAACACGCGGTCGATAACAACATTTTCGATGAAGTCATGTTACATCGCCTATAAGACTCGTCCGGACTCTCCTAGGCACAGCTCGAACTTCAGAAAGTCACGATTGAGGCCGATGCAGCAGAACTGGAAAAGACCAGAACTGAACAGTAAATTCAGATAAGAGAGTTGAATGAGAGGCGAACGCTTCGGAATAACAGAAGAAATAAGTTCAACCTAGCAAAGCAAGTGTCACCCCACCCATGAGAAAATTATTTCTAACATTTTGAGAAAAAAAAATTTTTTTTTAAATAAAAATCTTAAATCTAGAGTGGTCTAAAAGAACCTGACTCATGCTGTTACAGACAGTGTTAATAGAAAAAGCCCAGGAAATGCAACCCTCTCGCTATCGGATTATGCTGACTATAATGTTGTAAAAGGCAGCCATTCTCTAGAATTATTAATTAGTTCCATAAGTGTATGGGTAAAAATTCAGGTCCTATAAGAAAGAAAAGCAAATTTATGTCGACAAAAAGAAATTACTTTGAAAGAGTTCAGCCAAGGGTGTTAAATCAGATCACAATAGATGCAGACAAATGATCTTGATGGAGGATTTCAAAGATGTATCCATAAAGATTTGATAAATTTTCCTGCATGAAAAAAAAAAAAACTCCACTGGATATCTAAAGACTAGTATGCACTGACTCACAAACAAGGCGAAACCAGGCTTCATGACCATTTTGAGAGCCAGCCATTATTTTTGGCAAAACTCAAGTGGGTCATAACCACAGCAGGGAACTTTCTATCTGAAAGAACATTATTTTCTCAAATGGACAAATAGAATTCTGGGTGGCCAAACCCTAAATCAGAGATATTTCCCATATATTGGACGATTTTCTTTACTTTATTAAATATTTCTCACTTGTAGCAAGTCTGTTATTCACATGCATTGCAACTATGCAACCCATTAAACATGTTGCCTAGTGTATGTTTACACACCTCCAAATATTTTAAATCAATCAAAAATATTCTATTTGGTCATCATCACCAAAATCTTCATGACAACAAACTAGAAAATATATGTTTCCTTTGATTGTATATTAATCGAATAATAACTGAATGCATTGAATGGAAAATACATTTACATCCAGAAAATGAAGAAAATAATTTAAAACTGTTTTTCAAAGCTTCAACATTCAGCACATGGTAATTGTTATTAAGGGGGGGGGGTCTATTAAGTGCCACATTTTCAGATTATAACACTTTCACTGAATTACTTTTTCTAAAATTATTTTTAGCAGAGAAGGGAGGGTAATTTGCCGAGTTAGTTTAAGGTAACCTGATCTCTTTTTTTATAAAGGATTTCTTCATTTTGTTATTTAAAATTTTATTAAAGGGGTGCACGTTGTAAACATTTCTCAAATATTGTTTTTGAAAAATTCAAATTTTCACATAAATTGCAAAAATCAAAAGGGGAAAATACTAAAGTGAAGATTCACTTTTGTAAATTACTTTAATAAATTGAGTTTTCAACCTTTTTTTTTAAATGCCATTTTGGATATTCAGCAGGAGGAATTAAATGGCAAAAATAATGAATTGAAAGTTCTATAATTACTTAAAAATATTGCCACAAAAAACTTGAGTTTTTGACCTGCGACCTGTTCACAGCGAGCAGGAGGAATAGTTTTTTTTAGTTTTTTAAAAAATTAAATAACAAAAATTTTATATTAAACTTACATAAACTGAACTACCTGCTAAGAATTGAATGATCATTTTTTTTTAAATATTTTTTATAATCTGAAAATTTGGTGCCTAAAAAACAAGATTAATAAAAAAAAAAAAAAAGGAACATTTGCAGATGTTGATTTTTGTAAAAATAATTTTAATTTTATGATTACATTTTAAAATTCTTTTATATTTACACTAAAACGATTTTTCTGTAAAAAAATTAAACGTAAATACTAAAAAATAATCGTCAAGATATTTTAAAAATTAAATTTGATGAAATCAATATAATTTTTACTTATAGAAGTAGTAATAGCATTTGAAACGGTAAAACTGTGTTCATAAACGATAAATACATCACTCAGTCAACTGTCAATTCTCTAATTTCTGTTATCCATAAGCGGATGGTTAACTTTATTCAACTTTTGCAAATAATAGAATAGAAGTTTGGTTTGGTTTGTTTTACGGCATAGCAACCATCTATGGGTCATGTAATGCCAAATAAAGTTGTCAAATGAAATCTCAAGTTGAGGTAATTATTACATATTGTCTTGAAAGACAATGAAAAGTGTCGGATTTGTGTTTTTAAATAGATCCTTTAAGTTTTCCTGGTTGTAGTATTTCTTTCGGCCTTGTTGCAGATCTTGACAATCTATTAATATATGTTTGACTGTATAAGATTCTTAACATGATATGCACATTGGAGACTCCTCTCCTTTTAATAAATGCTTGTGAGTAATATATGTGTGTCCTATACGGAGTCTGGTTATTATAACTTCTTCTCTTGCTTTTCTATAGCTCAGGGGCCACTCATCAATAGTTGGCCAAATCTTGTATAATTTATTATTTTGGCACTCATCCCAATATTCTTGCCATTTTTCTTTGATTATCCTGTTTATAGAAGGTCGAAGATCAATATATGGGATCTTAGTATTGGTAGGTATCATGTTCAGTGATTCTTTTGTGGCTTTATCAGCTTTTTCGTTTCCACGAATGCCGATATGAGTCGGTATCCAGCATAATTTAATTTTACATTTTTTCTTGTTACAGATAGTGGTAATCTTGTTTAAAATTTTCACGACTAAAGGGTCATTCATATTTTTGCTCCTTAGTTCTGTGAGCACCGATAGGGAGTCAGAGAAGATGATGAATTTATCAGTCTACTATCTTCTATTATCTTTAGAGCCAAGTATATGGCTGCAGCTTCTGCACTAAAAATTGGCGCCCTGTCAGGTATCCTATACTGCATTTTTGTCTTATTTAAGACAGCAGCACGTCCAACTATCTGATTCTTTGGATCCATCTGTGTAGATGTATTTATAGTTGGAATGATGGTTTTTTATAAGTTAAAATTCATTCTGAAATAGAATTAGTTTTGTTCTTTGCAGCTGTTGTCAAATAAAAGATATAAGATGGTTGTTCTAATTCCCATGGTGGAATTTTGGAGATTATCGATTGGTGGATGAGACTCCAGTTTATTTCTTAGTTTCTCGATGCGGTAGCTAAAAAATCTGATGGCACTGATTTTTCTCTAAAACAGAGTTTTATATTGAGGATTAAATACGCAGCCATAGACAGGGTTTAATGGACATGATGATAACTTTGTCACATATTGAAGTGCCAACTTCTCTCTTAGACGTAAAGGACCTTCATTCACTTCAGCATACAAACTTTCCACTGGAGACGTGCGAAATGCCCTCAATGCGAGTCTTAGTCCCTGGTGATGGATAGTTTCCAATTGCTTTAGGTATGATAGTCTTGCTGCACCGTAAATTAAACTTCCATAATCGAGTTTCAACCTCAGAATTGTTCGGTACAGCTCGAGTAAGGATTTCTTATCCGCTCCCCAGTCAGTGTGAGCTACCACTCTGAGTAGATTTATTGCCTTGTTGCATTTTTGTCAGAGATACCTTATACTCGTCTGCCATTTGAATATCTTTGCCATCCAGTTTAAGGCATGGGTCATTATGTACTTGGCGCAAAGTGCAAAAATGGACAAACCTTGTCTTCGATTCAGAGAATCTGAAACCGTTTTCCTCAGTCTATTTGCCGATCTTATTCAAAGTTAGTTGCAACTTGTGTTCTGCCAGATGCATATGTTTTGTTCGACAGCAAATCAAAAAGTCATCCACATACAGAGAGCCCTTGACTGCAGTGTCAAGATTTTTTACAATATTATTAATCTTGACATTAAAGAGTGTTACTGATAGGAATAGAATAGAGACACTGGTTCTTCAATTTTCATTAATATTTACTGAACTTAACATTTTAACAAAAAAAGTAGATAATACAAATTACAGTTTTGTTTTACTGATTTCCTTTAAGATTTATCCACAAAATTATTTTGAATATCTATTAAAATGAAAACGATTAGAAATCCTTAACTCATAATTTATTATAATCAGTTTTTTTAAAATTAATGTTATGAACTGTACAATTCACTCTGTGAATCACAATTTCGTTGTATTGAATTGGGAATTAAAGTAGATAAATGAATAGTGTAAATAATATAAAATGTTATTTCCTGATTAAAATGTAAAAATAAAATCTTCATAAAGAGAGAAATTGTGATGTAGTGTCCGTTATAAACACAATATTCCTTATAGATACATTTTAAGAATTTTTTATCAATTTTAATTCAATAATAAGTAAATTAAAAAACTTACCACTGGATCAAACTGTAGAAAAAAGAGAAATGGAAAAAAAGATTACATTTTTTTTTACTCTATAAGTTTGATACGAGATAAAATTGTAGATAAGTCAAAAATGTAAACTTGACTATTTCATAGAATATAAAGCTTTTATCATCTTTATCGAATGTTATTAAAAAACAAGATCAATTTTGGAATTTTAGTTACACATTGATCTTTAACGGATGAAAATAATATTTTAGAAATATATTTAAAAAGAATTCACAAACATTTTTTTAAATTCAATAATAATAATACTTTCACAAAAATCAAAGGAATCGTAATTTTTACAAAGCCTTTAACCCTTTTTTCATTAAACTAAATATAGCCAACATTTGGACCACTTATGCCTAGCATCCGAAATTTATAATGATCGGTTAATTAGTTTAGGAGTGAATCTTGTACATTCAAATATATAAACATGTAACATAACTTTATAAAGATAGAGATGTACAGTTATAAACTTCCGCCTTTTGTTCGAGTCAAATCAGACAACAGATTTGTGTGAAAATAGAGACATAAATTTCCTTCAGTATCAAGAGAGCCGATGTTGAAATTAGTTGAATAACGACTTACCGGATGAAAAATGTTAAACATTCTGGGACAAGTTGGCAGACGGAACTCTTCTCCAACATTCTCCACGCCTCTAACAGCAAGGAACACTCCAATGGGAGAACCAAGCGCAAAGAAACTAGTCGGCTGAAAAAGTAACTGTGGATATTCTACAGACGGCTGTCCGGTACCAGCCACACCAATCAAATAATCAACAGACACTGACGTTTGGCTTTTACATAATCTGAAAAATGCAGAAAAACTTTTTTTAGAAAGAATTAAAACAAACATGCTTCATATGAAGAAGAATCATTAATTGATGAAGAAGAGACGCTTTAAGCTGATGATTTAGTGCTTGCCTGTGAAACAATGGAAGATCTAATTGTTAAGTTGGAAACTTGAAGGTATGGAAAGTAAAAGTCTTAGAGTGAATGTTACCAAGACCAAAATGAGGATCAGTGGTTGTAGTGTTGGTAAGCCTCCAGAAAGAGGAAAGTTTCCCTGCTGAGTTTGTAGAAAAAGAGTCAGATGCAACTCAATTGTTGGTGGTACACAAGAAGTGCAGTGGAATTACAGGGAGGTTGAGAGATGATAACCAGGTTGTGTTTAAGACAATAGAGATGGATGACAACTCAGATGTGAAGAAAGTATATTTGGATGGGGAGGCTATTGAGATTGTTCAAAAGTTTTATCTTGGTGATACTATTGGAGCAGCAGAGCATTACCACTATCAACCAAGGGAAAAGTCTATCAGACATGTTTGCACAGTGTTATGATGTATGGAAGTGAAACCTGGCCAGTGAGGGTTGAGGATGTGTGTTGCATGAAGAGAACTAATATAGAAATGATACAATGGATGTTTATTGTGAGTTTTAAAGACAGGATTAGATCTGATGACCTCAGAAGAATTAAATCTGGATAGTATAGGGAGCTGTGTGCAAGACAGGAGACTTTAATGGTATGGCCATGTTGAAAGAATGGATGAGTGTTCTTCGGTTAATAGAGGTAGAACAAAAACATGGGAGGAAATGATAAAGGTGGACCTGAGAGAAAGAAGGATAAATAAAGACATGGCAGAGATAGCTTTGTTTGGCAGTCTAACACATGGCAGCATGTAAAACAGATATTAAACCAAATATGATGCTGATGTAAAAGAATATGAGCGCTTTTCTTCTCAAGACTAGAACGAGCCTCTCTCGTCCACCGTTCACTCCTTTCTATCCTCTCATCAGTTTCTCTCGCTGATTTTACTTTGACCTCGCTTGAAGCCACATTGTCTCAATGACAAATTTTCAACCTTAAGTATATTACAATTTCTCTTTCTTTTAGATTCTTTTTTTCTCCATACCTTTTAAACAGGGTAGATGGTCTATTTAAAAAATATTGAGGCCCGAGAGGTCCTACCACTCAGGGTCAAAGTAGAACTGGAGTAATAGTAATTATGGGGTGACTCTAATCAGCTTCCACATCGGAACTTTGTCAACGGATATAGTTCTGTATCAGGGTAGAGAGAGCTTGAGTAGTTGACAGAGCTGAGAAATAGGGTAGATGGCAGCAGAATAATAAAAAAAGGTAGGAAAAGACGACAATCACTATCTTCAATTATTTGCTAAGTGTTTCTTTGAACATTTCTTATTTTAATCAATAATCTCACAGAATGTATGGATCAAATTTTAAATATTTCTATGAACTAATGTTTGGCTATATATACAACTGGGCCATCACTGCTGTATCTACCCAGCATCGGCTGATAGTGTATTTACTTGCAATTTGTTTTGCTTTGCTTTTTTAAAAACAATTTTTTTATTTCAATCGAAACAATGTATGAACAAATACAGAGTTAGATTCTTTTTTGTTTTTTTTTAAAGATGGCAGCCATTTGAAAATAATTCTTACCTGGTCAAAGAATTTTCTGTAAGATTTTAAATTAAATTACAATTTACTTTTAATATGCTGCAATGGTCCCCATGAAAAAAATGACAAACCAGAATCAAATATTATTATTATTAGAAGAACAAGAAAAAAGGAAAGAAAAGATATGTTGTTGAACATTTTACACTCTCAGTAGTTTATCCTATTGGTAATTTTCTGTAAAAAACATATAAAAGTAATCACCCAAAAAAAACATATAAAAGTAATCATCAAAAAAAACAAAACATATAAAAATAATCATCAAAATAAAACATATAAAAGTAATCACCCAAAGAAAACATATAAAAGTAATCACCCAAAGAAAACATTTAAAAGTAATCACCCAAAGAAAACATTTAAAAGTAATCACCCAAAGAAAACATTTAAAAGTAATCACCCAAAGAAAACATTTAAAAGTAATCACCCAAAGAAAACATTTAAAAGTAATCACCCAAAGAAAACATTTAAAAGTAATCACCCAAAGAAAACATTTAAAAGTAATCACCCAAAAAAACATTTAAAAGTAATCACCCAAAAAAACATTTAAAAGTAATCACCCAAAAAAAAAACATAAAAGTAATCACCCCCAAAAAAAAACATAAAAGTAATCACCCAAAAAAAACATTTAAAAGTAATCACCCAAAGAAAACATTTAAAAGTAATCACCCAAAGAAAACATTTAAAAGTAATCACCATAAAAAAAACATTTAAAAGTAATCACCCAAAAAAAACATTTAAAAGTAATCAAAGAAAACATTTAAAAGTAATCACTCAAAGAAAACATTTAAAAGTAATCATCCAAAAAAACATATAAAAGTAATCACCCAAAGAAAACATATAAAAGTAATCACCCAAAGAAAACATATAAAAGTAATCACCCAAAGAAAACATATAAAAGTAATCACCCAAAGAAAATTTCTTACTTTTCTGTCTCTAGTTGTTCAGCTTCCTGCAATTTCCTTTCAACTTCTGCAGCTTCCTTTGCTTTCTTTTCCAGTTCAAGTTTGGCTTTCATTTCAGCTTCTTGTTTCTTCAAATTCTAAATTTAATTAAAAAAGAATATATATTACAATATTTATATAAAAAATTCCCAATAATAAACATTCCATTTGGAAAAGTGTTTCATTATAAATATTTTAAAAAATTATAATTAAAATAAATTAGATTCTCATTTTGTTCTCGAATTTACTTTGAAAAATGCTTTAGAATCTTTGGAACTTGCTTTATAATCACTATAAACGAAATGGGATCACTTTAAATATGTTGTTTTTAATTTTGCATTTTTATTCGGTTTAAAAAAAAAAAATAAATAAATAAAAAAAAAGGTGCTTATGCTGTTCAGCGGCCATATTAAAAAATTCTTTTTTATAAAAACAATATTATATATTTATTCAGCGTTATATTCTTACTCACTGAAGAAAAAATTATCCACTAGAACTTTAATTACAAGTATTTTTCCATTCTGCGTATCATAACAGCGATTCGTTTACTAAGCCTCCATCTTCTTTAAGAAGATTTCAGTTATCTGCCCTTGAAATCTTCTTAAAGAAGATGGAGGCTTAGTGAACGAGTCGCCGTTATGATATGCAGAATGGAAAAATACTTGTAATTAAAGTTCTAGTGGATAATTTTTTCTACTTTTTGTACAGTGAGTAAGAATATAATGCTTAATAAGTATATATTATTGTTTTTATATAAAAATAATTTTTTCATATGGCCGCTAATCAGCATAAGCACCAAAAAAATTTAATTAGTCTACATTAATTATAAAATATAAGAAGAAAAGGAACAAATAAATAATAATAAAAAACAGTCTTTGGCTTGGAGAAAAGGATCAATTTTTCTTTTCATTCTTTTTGGATATTCCCCCACTACACAAGAGCAAAGATGGTTCTGCCCATGGACTATACAACCAATGATATTCAACCAGTGTGCCATGATACAAAAATGTGTAAATTTTGATTTGATTATTTGTTTATGTTTTCATTAACTTACTCGTTTTTGAAGTTCTTCTTTCATCAACATCTGCAATTTCTTTCTTGGTCCCATCGGCAAACCAAGATCTTTTAGATCTGCATCACTACACATCGTCTGGGGAGAGAAGAAAAACATTACAGTGTTATACCCTTTTAAAAAACATTTAGCTTTTTGAAACATCACAATTAATAATTCATTTTTTGAGAATTACAGATTCATCTTTTTAAAATTTTCTATAGCTATATTCTTAGAAGATTTTTGAAAAAAAAAAAATTGATTTACCTTCGAATCTGACATTAGAGAAGATGGGTCAGAGACAGAATGAAATGTGCTGCCAAATTAAACACTAGAAACTTTGAATCTGGAAAGCTTTTGTTGGATAAATGCCATAGAAGAACTAGTCAATGTTTTTTTTTTCTCTCCTAGCACTTTCAGCTAACACCGTGAACATTATCAAATCAGATGAATATGCTAGGAGAGAAAAAAATCATTGGCTATTTCTTACATGGCATACATTCAACAAAAGCCTTCCTGACTCAAAAGAATGAAGAATGCATATAAAAGTCTAATTTTTATAATTAAATGCTTGTAGAAAATGATCTCCAATAATAAAAAAAGAAGAATTTTAACCATAGAATCAATTCTACTTACCAATGAGTCGATGTCCATTTGTTCTTGTTCAAATATTTTGAGCTTGTCCTGAAGTCCCACTCGAGCTAACAGCTCCTCTAGAGTCATGTCTGGTTGTTGATCCTCTGTACTTTTCTCAGGAGGGGGAAGCTAAAAAAAAGAAAAATAACAAATTTCTGAGTGAAGGAATTTGAGAACAAGATTTACTGATATGAAATATCAAAAAAGGTGTCTAACGTCGAATGAGAAGAATCCCAGGATAAAATGGATTTGAGGCACCCCAAAATGAGCAACAACCAAAAGGAAATATTTAGTCTTAAGATCCATTTTTATTTTAGGTGCGGTGTATATGCACATTTGTAACTTTACCGTCACAGATTTTTAATTAAAAAGTTTTATTTACAAACCATTTTGTTTGTTTTAATACGTTTTAAGTTATTTTTATAAAAATTTATCATTGCTAAATTTAATGTTTTACAAAAATTCTTTTAAAATTAAAAATATTGGATTGTATTAAAAAAATATTAAAAAATTTTTTTTTCTCATTTGGATTATTCAGATTACCAGTCTCATCTTGAATGCTGTTATTTTCACATTTCAGCTGATTACTCCAACCTTCTTTAGCTGCTTCTTTTCATACTTGGGAATCTTTATGCCGAACTTGGGAATCTTTATGCCGAACTTGGGAATCTTTATGCCGAACTTGGGAATCTTTATGCCGAACTTGGGAATCTTTATGCCGAACTTGGGAATCTTTATGCCGAACTTGGGAATCTTTATGCCGAACTTGGGAATCTTTATGCCGAACTTGGGAATCTTTATGCCGAACTTGGGAATCTTTATGCCGAACTTTGAAATCTTTATGCCGAACTTTGAAATCTTTATGCCGAACTTTGAAATCTTTATGCCGAACTTGGGAACTTATATGGAATTCTGAATGGAAATATTGTTAAAATAACAACCAAGATGAGAATAGTAATCCAAATTATCATTCCTTATCCAAAAATTCTGAAACAAAAAGGTTCAGTTCGACATTCCCTCACGTTTACCTACTCCAAAAAAATCATCTGTTCAAAAAAACAAAACAAAAACGGCCAGAGAATAAAGTATTCATAATGACCCTTTCATTTAATCTGAAAATTATCATGCAAAAGTTGTTTAAATAATGAAAGTGCATAAGACTTGAAACAGACATTTAAATCAATCATATTATTTAGTGCCAGAATTAATATTTCTAAAATGTTCTCATAAAAAGTCAACAAAATTCTTTGCACAACTTGTTTCCAAAATCCATGTGAGATAAACTTCCCACATGCTCAAATGAAAAAAAGGCAATAATCTCATATTCAAAACTAACAACCATTAAAAAACCAAAACACACAACTATGCTCATCGGAAGAAAAATACAACCTGCAAATATTTACCTCAAATATGAACAAACTGCCTGCAACAATTATCAGCAGCAGACTTTGAACTACCGCTGCTAGCATTTACTCTCTCTATGCGACTGAAGGACAAACTAAAAGCTATCACTTTTTCAAGGACAAAGGAAAGATTTAACTAAAACCTTTTGCACATACAATATTAATTTCTTTCAAATATGGAGAACGGCACTGCACAAATCTGCTGGGCATACTACATCCTGACATCAAGCAGGCGGAACTAGGACCACTACGTACAGCGAAACAACTTCATTGCCTACGACAACTTGCGCATGACAAGACCATATGGCCTTGGACTAGCATGGAGGACTGATTGCAGCTACGGGATGTCATTTGACTACCGTAGCCGCAGAACACAGTTTTAATGAAATGAATGGAGAACGTATATTTGAATGATACGGCTATTGAGGTTGTCAAGAAATTTTGTTACCTTGATGATACCATTGGAACACAGGGAGGAGCTGGAGGTGGTGTGATTGCAAGAGTTAGGAGTAGATGAAGTTCAGAAAACTTCTGCTATTACCAACCAGTAGAGCGTTATCACTGTTGACATGGGGAACCTATCAGGCATGTGTTTGCAGTGTAATGATGTATGGAAGTGAAACCTGGTCAGCGAAGGTTGATGACATGTGTTGTATGGAGAGAAATGATATGAGAATGATGTGATGGAAGTGTAATGTAGTCTTAAAGACAGGCTTAGATTTGATGAGCTGGAGGAAGATTGAATTTGTACAGTATAGGGAGACGTGTGCAGAACAGGAGACTTACTTGGTATGTTCACATTAAAAAGAAATGGATGAGAGTTCTTTGGTTAGAACAGTTGTGGTAGCAAGGTTAGTTCACAGGAGAAGGTTAGGGAAAACATAGAAGGAAGTGATAAGGATAGATTGGAGAGAAAGAGAGATAAATAAAAACCTAGCCAGAGATAGGTTAGTTTGGAAATCAATTTAAAAAGCTGTCCAACACATGCCAGTATGTCAAACAGACATTCAACTAAATAAGATGATATTTCTTGTACAGACTCTTATGTAAACTAAACTTATATAAACGCTTTCTTGTTTTTTTAAATTTTGTCAGAATTGTTTTTTTTTTATTCTCTCTTTGAATAATGTCCATTTTATTAATTTTATGTAGAAGCTATCCTTAGTCAACCACTTTAATAGTCCTGTGACAATACAATGGCTGAAATGTTTTCAAAATGATAATTCGACACATAAAAATTAAAGATTGAAAACAATGGTACAGATTTTATTTTGTGGAAAAAAAAAAAAAAAAAAAAAAAAAAAAGAATAATTTAGTAATATCTGTTACAATTGGAGATTTGGTATCTGTGTCTGAAGTCAAAACTATACTATTACTTCTATTAATTGTACTGTCTTTCAATGCTCAATTCAGAGTGAAGGGAGTAGTGTAGTATCTATCCTGTGATCATGATTCCATGATTGGGGGGGTTATTGTAATATATGTTCTGTTGCCATGATATCCTCCTAGGAATTACCTCATTTTTAAAAAAAAATTTTTTTTTTTTTTGGGGGGGGGGGGGGGAATAGTGTAGTATCTGTTCTGTCTCCCAGGCATTATCTCCTCCTTGGAGGTAATGTAGTATCTGTTCTGCTGTCATGAGACATCCTCCCACACATGATCTCCTTGGGGTGGGGGGTGGGGGGTAGCATACATAAACAAGAAATTGTCACAATCGGCTGTTCAATACCTAAATTATATATACTAATAAAATATTCTTCCTCTGGTCGCATATTTTTCTATTTTTTAAATTTTGATATCAACACATTTTTTCGCATATGCTGATGACATCAGTTACATGTCCATGCGTTTTTTTAAACTTGTTTTTAACTCATAAAAATATAAACTTTATGTGAATAACAATTTTAGCGATGAATTTATGGACCGGAGACAATAATTGATTAAAATTAACCAACTTTTATCATCTTTTTTTTTTCTCAAATTTTATACCCATAAACATTTAATAAACTATCCTTCTTTCTACTATTAAAATTTAAAAGAAATTTATGCAATAACAACATTTAAAAATGAACTTTTAAAGAAATTAATTTCTTCCATAAATGATAAAAAATCTATTTTCAAAAGTTAGAAAGCTATATTATTCAAGCCGGTTGGAAAAAGAGATTTTTCCTTATATATCTTTTATTTTAATCATCTAATTTTCAAAAACAGTATAAAAATGTAAAAATTACAAAAATCTCAAATTTTTGTTTGTAGTTTAAAAAAAATATATAATGTACATGTATGAAACGTTTTTAAAGTAGACACTCAAGTATTCAATATTAAGTAATAATTATATATCTATGGAAAGTTTACATTTTTGTATGTACAGGATTCATTCCTAAACTAATTAACAAATCATTATGACTTTTGGAACACAGCTGTGAGGTGTAAGGGGTTGTAATGTGGGCTATACTTAATTTAATTTAGTTTTATGTAAAAAGGGTAAATAGTGAGTGGAAGTCCTTTGTAAAAATTCAGATACCCATGATTTTTGTGAAATTTTAACGATAGATATTCTCAAAATTTCAGTTTCTGTGGAGGATTTTAGGGGGCATAATATGAGGACAACCTTCCATTTGAAAATTCAAATATATCAGATTTGCATTAAATTTGGTACATAGTCATTAAGCAAGATTCCTTGAATTTCAATTTCTCGTTGAGACTCCTTAAACTTAAGCCTGAAATTTTAGACATTTTTTAGAATCAAAATTGGAATAAAGATTTTAGACATCAGGTATGCGAGTTGCCAATTGTAAAAATATCTTAAATGGAGATGAATTTCTCAACTTGGATCCCCCTCAATTTCCCAACTTGAAGTTAGAGTGCTCCCCCCGCCCCAAGAAACCCCTTCCGTAACCCTATTATTAACCCTAAGTTCGAGTGGCAAGCCCCCCACCCAAACAAAAACACTTTGTAAAACCACTCGTAATCATCTAAAATGCAAAAGAACATTTTTTAATTGATTAACTACCCTAAAATGCTAGAATAGCCCGGAAATGGAGGTCATTCATATGCGAAACTGATCCCCCACTTTGAATTCTAAATTAATTTTTTCAGGTGTTTACACAATAGTCTAAAAAAAGTTTTGCGAAGGATACTACAATACCTTTTTTTCATACTGAAAGTACTGATTCAGTTTTGCTTTTAAATTAGTTAAATTCAGTTAAAATTAGCTTTTTGTTTTAAAAAAATGTTCTAAGTTTATTTTGTGCGTCAAAAAGTTTTTTTGTGTGTAATAAAAGTTAAATGTTAAAATGTTTGGTCCAAGAAATAAACAATAAAAAAACATGTAAAGAAAACCCCCAAATGTGCATATGGGAGACAGGAAGTGATTCTTTGATGAAATAAAAGTCTTCTACTCCCTCTTCTCAACATGAATCGTTTGAAGTATGGCAAAGTTAACATTTCCAGAGATAGAGGAAATGGAAGTAAGAAAAAAAAAGATGAGATGGAGAGGGAGGAAGAGAGAAAAAACAAGAAAAGAGAAAGAAGGATTAAGTGAGAGAGAGGAAGAGAAAGAAATTCAAGCCAAGTCAGAAATAAAAACAAAATAAAAATAAAAAATAAGATTTAAGCTGAAATTCTGCGTTTAAAAAAAAAGAAGCAGAATTCCACTCAAAAGTGGAGATCTCATATTCCTGAGACATAAGGTTTAGTATCATTATATCTTGATTTTAAGCTTCATAGGAAACATAAAAATTTGTAGGGAAGTAATTTTACCATCCGAGGATGGGTATTCATCTATATATATATATATATATATATATATATATATATTGCAGATGTTGTCAGGGTGTCAAATATGTTGAACAGAATTTTTTACCGATATAGTGCAAACGCAGACAGTACTGCGGTTTTGTAAGATGAAGTAACGTAAATAATGAGTTACATCTCAATTTAGTATAGAGCTGGAATTTTAATTAAAAATACTTTTACTTATATTTTTATACACTTTCAAATTTTGTCATTTTAAAGAACTACTTTAAGATTTTGTATTTTTACTAGTTGTATCTACCCGGTGTTGCTCGGGAGTTGTTTTACTTTCATTTTTTGTTTAACTCATTGACAACACCTGCCTTTTTTTTCCTTAATTTCTAGGGAATGAAAAAAAAAAAATCATATTTTTAGAAAAATTATTCAATGAAGAAAAATGTCATTAAAACAAATCAGTTTTACAATAAAATCGATAGAATGTCTTATGAAATGTTAAAATTTAAAAAATTTTGTTTTTTTATTCTGTTAATGACGAAATTTTTTTTCAACCGCAGTTGCATGCTGGTCTTTTTACTTTTTTTTAATTTATGTGTAATTTAATTGAATTACAGATGATAATAAGAAAACTAATAAAATTGCTTAAAATTATAACATACTTTAAAAAATTTGATTTAAAAAGTTATGTTTAAATGTGAATTGTCACAGACAAATGTCTGACAATTTTATTATATAGATTCTTTGTAGAAAATACATCCTTAATTTCAAATATAAAATAAATATAAAATTGTACTTTGTGAATATGTAATTAAATAACACGCCCTAAAACGGGGTGATAAAATAAATATGTGGATGTTACGAAAAAGACGAGCAGGAAAGCACAAGCAAGTGTCCACAAATGGCATGCGTGTGTTGTTGTTGTTGACGTATTAGAAATCTGCAGCAGTAACCCCCCCCCCCCCCCTAAAGCTCAACACATGGCGGATAGGTATGACACCAAGCAGTATTAGACCATAACTTGGCTAACAAAACTGGTGAAAATCCAGGAGGAGTCAACATCATGATCCGTTTTTCTTTGGTTGTCTCTGCCTCTACATGTAGGAAGCAATGGCGTGTCAGGTGAGAAACTAAATCAATGAAGTGAAAGCGGCAATGTTGTTTCTGCGCCATTCCTTTGTGTGTTCTAGGCCAAACCTTCCCTGACTTTGCATGCAACTACCGAGCCTTGCTGCTTTTGGTGTCTGGAGTAAAAACCTGCAACTCTGCAGGTTAACGAGTAGTTGCAATCAACGAGGAAGACTTCATGCAGACCAGACAATCCTGAAACATAATCTTCATATGAGATCCATGGCAAAAAGAGAAAATTAAACAGGAGATTGGGTTGAATGTGCCACCATTGATCATATGGTCCATTGTCGTTACTGTGGTCACAAGATGAAACTATCCACAAGGCCACCTCTTTGTAGATCAATAACATCAATTCATTAAGACAAGTGTGTGCTCTGCAACCCACAAAAAGGCAGATTTTGAGCGGTTCAGATTGACGAGTAAAGATCCAGAACAACCAGAGTAGAAACTGCATATTGAGATTGTACGCCTGGGAGGAGAACACGAAACTTTGATAGAAACAAGACAGTAAACCCTCACCGAGGTCTAACATATTTATCCATTAGAGCATCTTTGCGGTGTGTGGTAAAATCTAAACCTTATGTCTCAGGAACAACTGGGTACCATACTCATCCTCCATGAGGGAATGGTAGAGTAGAAAGATCTCATCATACCATAGAGTGCATTACTATAAGAATACAATGCTCCATTATGGAGACGGTATACTGGCATACCGTAACTCCAAAGAATGACGCAACAACTTCGACAGCACCACCCAACCTGATACACACACCAGACTCATATAAAAGGTGTTGATGTTGCTTCACTGTCTGAATGTACAAAATGCCGGCCTTTAAAGAGTGGATGATGGTGTCTGAGTAAAGGTACTGAATGGACGATGCTGGATGTGATGTGAAGGGGGATTTTTACTGAGGTCTACAGCAAGCCGACAGTCAGTCGTCCTTGTCGAAGGAATACTACGCCACATCAAGAAAACGACCGCACATCCTCGAATGAGAAAATGCTGGTGACATGTGAAAGCTTGTTACAAGCAGATGCATCAGCATTTGACCCAAACTCAACTTTGATCAGGAAAGGCTCAACAACACGTCTGATCATGACACACCCTAGATGGCAGTCGACCCCCATCTCCCTTAGTAGATGAAAGTAATCAGCATTACCAATTGTGTTCTTCTTAGAAGGCGAGCAAGAAACCGTGAGAAAGTGTTTGTGAATTGTGTTTTTGCTGAAAAGGAGGCAGCAGCACCCCCCTTAAAAATCCAACCCTTCCTCACCATGGTAGGGGTAGTGGCAATGTGGTAGTGTCAGAGCTATCCCGCCTTAAACTCTGGTTCCTGGTGGACAGGTTGTTACTAAGTGGTATTAGGCAACTTGGCTCACAGGGCTCTGGTGAAAATCCAAAAGATAGCATCAGGATTTGTCCTCCTCTTGTTGTGTCTGCCTTTGCATGTGGCCAGAAAAGACATGTCAAGCGCAGAACCGCAAATCAATGAAGTAAAAGTGACAATGTTGCTTCTGCGCCATTCCTTTGTGTGTTTTGGGCCAAACCTTCCCCAACTTCGCATGTAACCGCTGAGCCTTGCTTCTCTTGGTGTCCGGAGTAAAAACTTGCAATCCTGCAGTTTAACGAACAGCTGCGACCAACGAGGAGGACTTCATGCAGACCAGACAATCCTACAACAAGATCTTTGGTAACTTTATACAAAAGTCTGAAGCTTGACAAAAAAAAAAAAAAAAAAAAAAAGCAGTAGCATTGTGTGCCCATGCAAATGAAACTGCCTCAGTCAGTCAATGGCCGACATGCCAAAGCGATTACTTATTTGCATGCATGTTTGCAAGAGTTGTTATATGGCAGACAACCAAAGTTGTAGGTAGTTTGCATTAGCTAGCTGTAGGTTTCATCTGTCGTTTAAACGTCTTGTTTGTACACCCCCTGTTCATTAGATCGTCTCATTCGAGTGAAGGGACACTCAATATACCCCCCCCCCCTCTTTTTTTAACAAAATATTTTTCTCGTTTATCCCACCGTTTAATAAAAGTGTAACGACTAATATAGGTGTTCCTTAAACTAATCGATAAATATTTGATTTTGGGAAATATGTAACAGAAACACTGAAAATTGGCTACTCATGCACAAAAACACAGAAAATAAAATCACACAACAGCAAACTTGTGTAGAAAAAGTAAAACACAAAAAATAAACTATGCAACTGCCATAATAGTAAAGAATAAGAGCATTTACAACAAATCTAATAATGATAAAATTGATGTGAATAATAGTAGAAAATGTCCCCCATTTAATAAGTGCTTGACAACAGATGTCATTTACAAAGCTACAGTAAAGACCACAACAGATAATACAGAAAAAAAAAGTGTACATTGGTCTAAGTGATGGGGAATGGAAAAATTGATATAATTACCATATGATGACATTCAGGAATATAAAATATAAAAATTATACTACTTTATCTAAGTATACTTGAAAATTAAAAGAAAAATGATCTATTGTAACATTGAATATTGTTTCAAAATCACACCTACAGTAGTATATCAAATGTTTATGCCTACAAAAAAACAAACTATTTTCTATGATAGACCAGACAAATTAATAAACAAAGACATCTAAATGAATAAATGCAAAAGTTTTTTTTTCATTTATCACACCTACATTACCATCAAACCACTTCTATTTAAATTAATAATACAACAGTCTTTTGAAATACTGTATATATAGTAGAGAGCAAAGACCAAACAACTATTTGTATAACTATTTGGTGCTTATGCATATCAGCCCTGACATTGAAATATTTAAAGAATGTATAAACTTTATTATGTACTTACGTGTTAGCTGAAAATAAGATTGTGCAGAAAAAATTACGCAAATTCATCCAGTAGTTATTTAATTATAACGATTTTAACGATTTTATCACTCGGTAGATATTTCCACCATTTTGTATCTTAGATTTTCCAGTGGTCAAGGACGATAACTCATTTTCACGATTTCGGGGTTTGGGGTCTCCATTGTTTACAAAAATGTCAAAATGTACGTAAAATCATTCTTTTCTTTTTCTTATAATTAAATAACTACTGGATGAATTTGCGTAATTTTTTCTGCACAATCTTATTTTCAGCTAACACGTAAGTACATAATAAAGTTTATACATTCTTTAAATATTTCATTGTCAGGGCTGATATGCATAAGCACCAACTATTTTTTAAACAGTTTCTTAAAATATTATGGTCATTACTTTTCAAGGGAGATAATTTAAATGAAAACTATTAATTTTTAAATTTACAATAGATTTATATTAAATATATGTAATATAAATTACAAATTTAAAAATACTTAGAGCTAGATTAATAGCCACCGGATAGCAGGAAGTGTTTGCTTGTAATAAATAAGTATAGACAAAAAAATAAGTATATTCTAAAATTATAACAATTTTAATGACCAATAAAAATTGCAAATTTACCAACCATTAGACATTACAACAGATAATTAAAAAAATAGAATATTAAATTCAGAACCAATAGCGGTTCTAAATTAAAACATAAAATACAAAGACACTTCAATTACTTCAACTACTTGATCAAAATAAAAATTAATTAATGACATTGAAAAATAATAAAATTGATGATAATTGCAAAAAATATAATATAAATAAAATAAAAACAAAATAATGACATTGTCAATAATTTACAAACAAATCATATCTAAATGAATAAATGCAAAGTTTTTTTCATTTAGTCTATATTATCTAATTTCATTCAGTCTATATTATCTAATTTCATTCATTCTATATTATCTAAATCAATAATACAACTGTTTATATACTAGAGAACAAAGATCTGAACACAAATATTTGTATGCTTAATTTGCATAACTATTTTTTAAACAGTTATAATAAATTAATATTTGCTTTTATAATTTGTACATCCTCTTTTTCCTGTAAATATGCAATAAGTATTTAATA
The DNA here is from genome assembly GCA_963556195.1 of Sepiola atlantica. Classification (NCBI taxonomy): domain Eukaryota; kingdom Metazoa; phylum Mollusca; class Cephalopoda; order Sepiida; family Sepiolidae; genus Sepiola; species Sepiola atlantica. The sequence continues at coordinate 23,542,493 of OY744553.1, read as the reverse complement.
ATAAAAAGATAAATTACCAAAACGTTCCTCAGAATATTATTTTCTTTACTTTTCAAGGAAAGTAATTACATTTTTTTTGCTAACAATACAACAAAAAAACTGCACACAGTAATATTTTTTCTGATGAAGTCTAGAAATGGGAAAATATCAACTAAATATTATTGTAAATTTAAAATTTGTCGTTTTATTTGCAAATTAAAATTATTTTTTTTATATACAGAAATAAATAACTTTTACTTATATAAAAATTCTAACCATAAATTTTACAGACATTCAAGTCCAAAAATTCCTGTTCAATAAAAAAATAATCTAATGCTTCATGTTGTTTGCAGATACAATAAAAAAAGAATGTGTACGTTTTCAGCATCCTAAATTCTCTTCAAAAGACCGTCATTCTATGTGATTATTCGATTTGTAATTTTAAAATTACATTGCAATTTAAGATGTAATAACAATCATCATCCGGCTTTGGTATTTTAGGTGCTGCGAGTGTCCTCGTAACGTCTCACGCCTCCATGCAGTCCTATCCACAGTAAAGAATATTCATTAAGATTTAATTTAATATCGATTCCTTTGTTTAACGAGAATTTATTTTCTTTTATATATTTTGTACATATATTTTTATCATCCATTCCTGTATGTGATTGAAAAGATTATTTTGTTTTGCTAACTTTAATATTAGGAAAAAAAAACAAAGTTCTCTCAAAAAGAGAATTGATATTAAATTAAATCTTTATTAATATTTGTTCAACATTTATAATTTTGAAACTACAAATCCAATAATCATAGAATGTTGGCTTTTAAAAATAGAATTTTGGCGCTGAAAATGTACACAACTTCTAAAAATCCCCCTCCCACGAAACAGATGTTTGTTTCTCATAAGTTTTAATATTTTTATTGAATTATCACAATACGGTTTTCAAAAGAAAGTTAAAGTTGATTTAATTTTAAATGTATTGCGTTTTGTAGCCTAGTGTTTTTTTTATTATTTTTTTTATTTTTTTAAATCACTCCACTTTCACAAAATAACTAAAAGAAAAAAAAAACATGCACACAAAATCTGTATTTGAAATGGATTAAACTTTTCTTTCCTCCTGGATGGAAACTTTGTAATTAAGTAAATTATTTCTTCTCTACTAAAAAATTATGTTTTTAATTTTTTTTTTTAAACAATGTTTCTAGGTTTTTTTTTTAAATACAGCTTCAAACTTTAAATTTTGTACCCCTAAATTTCCCCCCTCCTTTTTTAAATCCAGTATTTTCTAACAATGAGAAAAAAATCAGTAAAAATTTTATCTAAAATTAAACGTTTTTTTTATTTTGCATATTTTACCTATTATTAATAAAATTATTAGATCGCATGTGTGCTTCTTGCTTATACGTAAAGTGAATATTTATTGTAATCAACAAAAAAATAAGGGGAAACTAATATTTAAAAGTCATATTAAAATAATTTAAACATGACTGTATTTTGAATTATTTTTCTCTAAGCTCTTCACTTGAGAATCTCTCCACCCAGGCAACGCCGGGTAAATCCAGCTAGTATATATATAAGAATGGGTGAGAGTTTTGAGGTTAGTATATGCAGCACAGTTGAGGTAGCAGGATCTGTTGGCAGGAGTAGGCCAAGGAAAACATGACAAGTGATAAGGATGGACTTGAAAGAAAAAGGGATAAATAAAGAGATAGGTTAGTTTGGATGTCAATTTCTAAAAGCTGTCCAACACATGCCAACATGTAAAACAAACGTTAAACCAAATGTATATATATATATATATATACGAGGCCTATCTAAAACGTATCTGACCTTAGACCAGAAAAAATATTTCAAATACATGACGGGGTTGGGACCCTAATCCTCTTCAAAGTAGGCCCCTTGTGCTTGCATACATTTAGCCCACCGATCCATCCACTGCCGGAAACACCTCTGGAAGTCTTCTTTTAGAATGGTGTTCATCCCCGCCGTCGCGTTCTGCATTATCTCTTTTTTCGCACCCTTTCAACAACAGCTGCACTCCGAGCAGTTTGGGGCCTGCCAGAACGCTGGTCACTCTCCGCTGATGTGCGGCCATTTTTGAATCGGTTGAACTACTCCTTAATTTGTGTTACACATCACATCTTCTCCAAACACCTGCTGAATCTAACGCGATGGCAGAGATGAACACCATTCAAAAAAAAAAAAAACTTCCATAGGTGTTTCCGGCAATGGATGGATCGGTGGGCTAAGCACACGGGGCCTACTTTGAAGAGGATTAGGGTTTCGTCACATATTTGAAATATTTTTTCTGGCCTAAGGTCAGATACTTTTTAGACGGGCCTCGTATGTATACACTAATAATGAAATTGTTAACACCTCCAACCAATATAAATTTAATACTGATTATAACCGGTTTAAAACAACAAAAAACAAATGAATAAAAACAAACAAAAATATTGCTTTGAACTCTAGAGTTCAAAGTAATATCGCTTATGCACTAATACAAATAATTTTAATTATAATTCTTGGTCATAAAAATTTTATAATTTAAATATCGGTTATATAAATTTAGAACTAATAATGGCCCCAAAACATACAATAATAATTGCAGAAAAAAGGTTACCTCTGAAGCTAAACTATGAATTTAAAAATAAAGTACAAAGCAATTTCCATTATAACTTTAGTTTAAACAATCATCTCTATATATAAAACTCAATGTGTGCATGTATGTGTTTGGGTGTTCCTTATAGAAAGAAAGGTTAGAGAATCTACATAAAATCTAAAAGGGTATTCTTATTTAAAATTAACCGAGGAAGACAATGGAAGTGTTCCCGAATCTCTAAGTGCACCACTAAGGGGGCTATGGAGCAGATTTCGCCAGGAGTTTCGCAATAGAGTTTTTCAGCCGTAATTTGGAAAGTATGTAGTTTAAAAATTATTTAACGTTTCTTAAGCTTCTCTTCGGACTAAAGGGCAAGAAATTCGGAAAGGGTAGTTTTAGTTGTGCTCTGGAGGCATCCTTAATTTTATTTGTGTAGTTTCAGTAGCGCTCTAAATGGGAACAATAAATATAAGACTACAGTATTACATTTGGTAAGTGGTATATAGTAATCGAAAAGTGCTCAACATCCTAGATAGAGAAGGTTTAAACGCAGCGTTGCATGGGATAAAGAACTTTTGTCTTCTGTTAACTCAGGGTTGTCCGGGAGTATTATATTTGGTAGGTGGTATAAGTTAATCCAAAGTATTCAATATCCTAGATAGAGATGTTTACTCGGCGTTGCTTGGGAGTCATAATAGCAATATTACAGTATTACATTTGGTAAGTGGTATAAGTCAATCCAAAGATATGCTAGATAGAGCAACCTACATAGAGTAGGTGTTTTTTAAAGCCGCGTTGATAGTGAGAAAGATTTTCACTGTATTTTGTTACTAATTTTTTTAACTAATGAAATATATAATTTACTATTCGTAGTCCACAAACTCCAGACATCCGCGTGCGTCATAGAAGATTATCTTCCTTATTCTAATATGAAGACACCATGCAATCTTTTTGTTTGGAGTTCGTTGATTCTGAATAGTAAATTAATTTTATTTTTTATTAAAATTCTACTCACTTATTTTCTGTAATTTCTGATGTACACTAATATTTTTCACTGATAAGTAAGTGTATACAAAAGTTTTCCTGTTATTTTATTTTTAACTGCCATATTTTGCATGTATCTCAATATAAATAAGCACCGCTATTTATATAAAAACACAACAACCCACAATCAATTATATTACCTATGAAACAAATAAAAATATTTGAAAGTGTTTTTCATAGATGCAATTTATTCCCCAGGTGCCATTTTCTGTCATTCACTCAGACTATAAATTGTAAACTCCTGACACCGGTTTGTTGTTGACTTAACAAATCCAGTCATTCAGCAACTCAGTTGAATTTATTGAATTTGTTTTTTTTTCTTCCAGCTATCCATTCATTTTTAATGTTGCCTGAAGATTTTTCGTGAATGAATCAAAACTATTCGCAATGAATTTGGAACTTTTATTAATCTTTTTGATTAAGAAACAAAAAAGATTAGACGAATTGAAAAGATCAAGAAAGGTAGAATGAAACAGAAAAATTCTGTAATATTCAACAATGTCTGCCTGAATATCGTAAGATCAATGTTTTGTTTCTTTTGCACTGTCAATTGAAATGATTTAAAGTCATGCAATGTTGTTAACTACTGACCTCCATATTTTCAACTGCAGACATTTCTGGTATCGGTTCTGTCGATTTCTTTTCCGATGAGGCTAGATCAGGATTCCCAAACGAGTCATGTTGGTGCAGAAGGAGGTCGAAGAGAATCGAGGAACCTGGATGGATAGAAATTGTCTTTTTGAAAAACTGGATTGGTAAAACATAGTTTTATATATTTCTTAGCCATCTTACATTAATAAGATCTGGGAACTTTTCAATTTAAAGAGCAAAAAGAACTGAAAACTATTTTTTTTCACATCAAAGATTACAAATCTAAAGTATGGACAGAAAAGTGCCATTTCACTAATTTATGTTTTAACACTTTCACTTTTTTTTATTATTACATGTGCACAACAAACAGGATTTTTATTAGCTTAATTATTCCCTTTTATATTTGATTAAGTGAATATGAGAATATTTTTCATTAAAATTATCAATATTTTGGAAGTCATGGGTTTGAAATCTATGTTGTGATTAATATCCCACCAAATATTCTTGATATAGGCACGTATGTTAGCATTCCCAGTTGATATTTTTATTTTAGATTATTGTTATATAATCATGGTAGTTATAAAGAGCTCAGTAAATGGAGTTCAAAACTGTTTGAATTATGCAAATATCCCTAGTTGTTCAAAAGTTATAAGAATTTAAAGCTCAGAAATTCGGGGTTTAAAATTGACATTATTATATGGAAAAAATACTTGAAATTATGGACCAATTCACAACCAGAAATTCATTAATTTCTTCACCGTTTCTAGTTTTGGAACAATTTTGATAGAATTTCAGATTCTGCACTCAAATTGTATGTATCTCTATGCTGTAACCAATTATTTAGAGAATAAGAGGTACAGATTCAGGTTTTTGGAGTTTTTTTTTTTAAAGAAATCTAGTAAGGAATAAACATGTCACACATACAAAGTGTGTGTGTATATATATATATATATATATATATATATATATATGTGTATATATATATATACACACACACACGACTACTATTAAAACTGTGGACGTTATTTGTTATCGTGTATGTTTGTTTGTCTCCATGCACAATGGATGACAGTGCTAAACTAAGTTGGAAGAAACCAGGCAGATCTTTTATAACATCACAAAGGGATGACATCATCCAGTAAAACAGGTTGGAGATATCAGGAAGAGATCCTGTATGACGTAATAGATGCTGAAGTAACAAAAGGATGATGGCATCCTTTAATGGCCGTAATTTATAATTAACTGAACAGATCATCCATCTCTTTTGAGCTTTCTATGTATTTCTCTCATCCCTCTCATTATGTTGATCCAACCACTCTAATGTCTCTGATAGCATTTAGAGAAAGGATGACTTTTTTTTTCATCATAGTCATCTAATTTACATATGTGTCTGTACACACCACAAACACGTATGTAAATTAGATGTTGTCCACCTTTGCCTCATTTGTAAGACAGTCCTCTTCAAAATGCCTGACCAGCCCTGTGATAGAGGTTGTTTTGCTTGCTCTGGTTTCTTAGTGTTGGCGTACAATCATAAGGTTTGGGTTCTGGGAGCTCATCAGAAATTGGTCGGTGCCCACAACAGTGGCTCGATGCCGATGGTCAATCTCTGAGAAACCCATACCTTCTGCTCTTCTTGGCAGATACAGCCTTGGTAGACACTGGTCTCCGTACATTACTCTCGCTTTAGTGTCTTGTCTATTAATGTCCCTTTGTGGCCAATCAATAATTCCAAAGCTGCATGTTATCACTGGCATAGCTAATTGGTTAATGGCAGTTACTTTGTTTTTGTTTGTAAGCTGTGTTCTGCAAACATCTCTAACATAGCATATATATTCTCTGCCAATCCTTTCTCTCATCTTGGCATGTTGAACTGAACTGAACCGCCCTCTCGCATGCCAAGGTATTTGTATTGTTTCTGTTCTTCAAGGTCTTTGACGTCAGTATCTTCAAGCTGTATGTTTTCCGCTCGGATCCTCCTCCCAGCTCCAAGGGAGCACCCAGCACACTCGTTCAGGCCGAACTTCATTCCAATATCTTTGAAGAAGTCATGAACAACCTGCAGCGTCGGCTTAAGTCAGCATTTGAACTAGCATGAAAAGCAGGTGTTTGGGTCTTGTTGGCAGCCCTGGCTCAAGATTGTAGGCACTCCAGCTTTTGTATAGTAATTTACTTAGCGGATCAATCGCCAGGCAAAAGAGTAGAGAAGATAAGCTATCTCCTTGGAAGAATTCCTCTTCGGATCTTGACGTCAGGGATTTTTATTGTTCCATTAGTGTGGCTTAATGCCATGGTTTTTTGCCACATATTTATATGTACTGCCATGGTTTTCTTGATGACTGGATGGATCTTATATAGTTCAAAGCAGCACGTAACCTTTTGGTAATCGATCCACGCCATGTTTAGATTTCTCCTACAGTCCTCAAGGATGGTCTCGTTGATCAACAACTGGTCCTTGGTGACTAAACACTTCCTCCTGCGCTCAGATTGTTCTTTTTCCAGGTACGCTCCAGAAGAGAGGTGTTCATAGATGCTGTCTGCAACCAGACTAGTGAAGAGTTTGTAGGTTGTAGTGAGGCAGCAGATCAATCTGTATTTAGTAGGGTTTAGTATCTTACTCGTTTTGGGTATGAGGGTTGTATCACCTTTTACTAGCCATGCTGGTGTGGCCTCCTCACCCCTCAACAGTCTGATGAAGCAACTACTATAATGGCTATGAAGTGCTGTTAGTTTCTTCAGCCAGAAATTAGGTATATTGTCTATGACAGTTTTTTGTGATTCTGAAATTGATCTAACTTTCGTTTTATCATTCCAGACGTTACTTTGGCTCTGGCCTTTTTGGCTTGCTTTCATTACTTCGAGCTATATCTAAGATCCACTTGGCCTCTTGGTTGCATGGTCCCTCGTTCTCAAACAGAGGTCTCCAGTAGTCTTCTAGCTCCTTCTCTTCCGGTGGCTTTTCCACCATTATTTTCTCCCTCACCAAATTTCAGTAGAATAGTCTTGCATTCTTTGTGAACTGTCTGTTCTCAACTTTCACCCTGTGCTTGCTATCCTTTTCTTGAATTCTTTTGGCAAGGGCTGGAATCCTGCCATCAAGTTCCCTCGCAACGTCTTCAATTTCTTCTAAAAGAAAATATGTGCATAGGCAAATAAGCTAGATATAATATAAAACTTTGGGCATTTTTAACGAGAGCGAACAGAACGAAAAAGGGTAAAAAACAAATACGCAACAAATAAATATTACCAAAAGCAATATAAGTTACTCTTCTACCTACCTGGATAAGTTTATTTGTGTTTTAACTTTTTTTAAAGCGTTTTGTAGTCGGATTTAAAAGTAGTGTTTTAACTTTTTTTAAAGTTCGAACAAGAACAACAACATGCCCGTCCCGGGGACCCCCGTATAATCACTAAAAAATCGAAAATTAAACAAAATACTGTTAGAAACACACCCAAATCATGCTGGTGACATGTTTTTCTCGTCCAAACTGAAGAATCGACACCATGTTTGTTTTTAACAACAAAAAGAGAGTGTCAACAAAATACACTAGAGGATAAAAAGAAAGAAAGAATTGTAGTGTCTCCCTCTTTCGCTAGCTTGGCTTTGAAAATTCTTTCTTTCTTTCTTTTTTTGTCTCTAGCGTGCTCGGCCAAGACCGTCGTAAAGGTTATTATGATATCTGTAGCTCGGCCCTTTGTTGAAAAGAAAAACTGATTTTTAACTTCGTTTTTTTCCAAAGCTAAAAATTTCACAAGTTCTCCGGACGCTAAAGAATTATTTAAATTTCACATATTATATATCAAAATAATTCTAAGTCTATTTTTATTAAGAAGTGCTTGCGAATGATTTGCATACCATATAATTTTTTAAGAATCGTCTGTTAAGTTTAGCCACTCGTATTTCCGCTTCAAATGGTCTGAGTTGTAGTTTACGGTGTGTTCTGGTTGATTGTACAATTTCAACAATATTGATGAAGATTTGCTGCTTTAACTAACATGTAAAATTGAATCGCGAAAAAAATGTTAATATTTCAGATTTTCGGCTGTTCGAAATAAATACCGTTTTAACTCGCTGTAAAAAATAATTCAATGGATAAAATCACATATTCGAAAAGATTATTTTCTTTCAGACCATACATATATTTTAAAAATTGGCCCAGAAATAAGCGAGAAATTGCGAGTTGAACAAATTAAGGTACGAATTTGTAAATGTTGCACAATATTGGCTGATAGCCTGGGAATGCTACGTATGTATACAGAATTGAAGGAGAAAATAACAATCTAAGTTTATTTTATTTGTAATTATGCAAAAACCTGTTTCACTTACATTTTTCACAGCATTAGTTTTGAAAAGTGAGATTTTATTTTCAAAGCAAATCATTTACATTAATGAAAAAAAAATTAATCTTTTTCTCAGTATCCGTTTCAATTTGAAATTTTTAACACAATATAATAAAGAAACTAGTGAAAAAGTATTTTCAAATTTTAAAAATAATTACTAAAACACACCAGAATTGCTTAAAATAAAAGAAAGAAATATAAGAAAAAACAGAGCAAGGCTTATCACACTTCAGAGAACTAAAAGTTCTCGAGACTCATAGAAAATAAGGGAAATTATTGGCAAACAAAACGTCTCAGGCTAGTAAATTTAGTTTCCGTGATAGAACACCAATACTTGGGATTGTAAAATAAATGTTCATAATGTCTATCCTGTGAATATTTGGAATAATCAGGGAAGAAGTTGTTTTATTCAAATACCCCTTTTTTCGTAATTATATCATCCAGATTAATGTATGTATAATTTGCTAGTTCAGAAGTGTTATTGTAAGAAAAATGAGTAAGTTTGCATGTTCTATTGTAATTTGTCCTTCCCTGTAAACTGTATGTAAATATTTAATATATGAGGATATGGTTGTGTATGCAGACGTTAGTTTAAACCATGTCTAGACGATAGCAGTGTGTATGTATATCTAGTCTGGGTTTACTTGTTACTCTGTCAACACTTAGGTGTTTGAGTATACGTTCTGTCTGTGTATGTATAAGTGGTAAGAAATGTTTGCGCAAATATGCGGATGTATCATTACTCATGTGTGTACATATATTCTGGTTACGTATATGTATGAGTGACATCTATAATTCTCCAATGTGTAGGGGAAGAGAGGACTTAAATTTAGCTAATCGGTGATGATAATATCTGACATGCATAAAAGTCTTCACTTCCCAGTAGTCATAACCTTGAAAAGAACATTTTGAATTTTTACTAGTCTTAATTTCTATACTTTTAATTTCTTTTTTAGTTACTGTTGAGGCAGCCAACCCTAAATGATGTGCGCTTGGCACAGAAACACAAATTAATTACTGTAGACTGATTTAATGTTATATATATATATATATATATATATTTTTGTATGAATCCCTTCCATTTTCCGGATTAAAGTCCTAATCTCGGATGAGAATTGGCTGATGAATCTGCTGTAATTTTCTTTTAGGTCTAAAGTACTTTCTGACCCATCTGGGTCCATCTTCAGTGGAATAATGTCAATCAGGTAAAGACCTGGAGTGAGTTTATAGTTAATTTTGGTGGGAAACTATATTTATTTAGTATTATAAACATTTAAGTATATTAGTACTAGTGTTAAAATTAATCCTGTTAATAACTGTTTTTTTGTTTTAATGTGTAAAGCTTCTAGTATATCCAAACATGAGTTGTCGGTTATTTTTAATAATAATTTTAAGGAAAAAATGCTGCCTCGATACACACACATATACATATATATATATATATATATATATAGCGTATCACGAGTTAGAAGAAAAACTCAAAGTGCTCGATCATAAGTCATACAAGAGCTAAATATTATACATTACTGTATTTGCTGGCGATAACTGGGTTTTGTTCATCTGGTCATCCTGGAATTAGGAAAAATTCTCCCGACAGACTCATGAGTTTTGTTTAGATTATTGAATTTAAGTTTGATTGTTTTATTTAAAATAATGACTACTTTGGATTTCTTTTTTAACCTTAACTTTTTTTGTTTTTACTGATGTAAGCCAAATATTACAACCATCAAGCTATTAAAAATAAATTAAAAATAATGATTAGTACATAACATGTGAACTGATGTCCTTCATTTGATGTGATTTTTTTTTTTTTTGTTGAATTTCATTTCTTAGATTTTTGATATAGATGTTTTCTTTAAAAATTGCTCACCCAAACTATGACCAGCCACCGAGAGTGAACCATGGAATGTAGGGTTTCTCTTCAAAAACAGAGTGTACAAACGATTGATTTCAGATCCGACCGTATCACACATGGTCTAGAAATATTAAAAGAAAGATTATACAGCATGAAATATAACAGTTTATCAATTATACAAGGTTTGTCTGAAAAGTAATAAGACTGGGTTTCTTTGATGTGAAGGGGCATCATCTGCATCAAGTTCTTGGCACGAGGCCAGGGGATCAATCAGCAAGTGTACAAAGAGATCTTGTGGCCTTTGCTTCGCTCAGGATGTAAGAAGAGACAAGAGTGACAGGACAATTCGTGGCTGCTTTATCATGACAATGCACCTGCTCACAACACCCGGAACACCCAGAAATTCCTGGGCATGACGAGAACAACCTCCCTATTCACCTGAAGATGCTCCATGTGACTTTTGTTTTCCACAAGCTCCAGGGGACCTGATTTGAAGGCAATCAAAAGGGCCATTACAACCAAATAATCCTTCCAGCAGTGTATTTTTGTTGAGTTCACCACTTATAAAGACCAAGAGTGTTGAGAGGATAAGGACTAATGAGATGGGAATGATTGCCAGTCAAAAGGTGAGGGACACTATGGGAGTACTAACACTGCGTTTCATTACTTATGGGGTGGTCCATGACAAGAATTTGTTGACAGTGGATTTGAAAGCGACCAAATTTTAATCAGCAGGGAAACAGTCCGGCAGTTATGTGTTTCACAGGTGGGGAGCTCTTGCAAGGAAGCTCTGCCCATGGAAATTCTACCTGATGTCTTTATTCGTTGTGGTAGCAACAAGGAGAAACCAAAGACTGGAGCTCAGTCGAACACCTTTTATAGAAATAATGATCGATACTAGCAATTGTTAGATAATAAGGGGTGCAGTGAGTAGGAGGACTTCCTGAAAGGAGGGAGGAGCAAAAACGAAAGTCGGTAGTGACGTCATGACGAGGGAAGGCTTTGTCGACCTTTTTGTTCCTGATCTGCAGCCTGTGCAGATGTGAGAGCCGGTCGCCCGTTACCAATAGGCAAGGGTCGGAAGGAATGGAACGCAGTAGCCCAGAATAACTTAAGTAAACCTCTCCCAGTAATTACTTTATTCTCCCTCCCTTTCCCGCGTAAACAAATCTATAAAATCTCTTTAATGTTAAATAAAACTTCTAAAAATCAGCCGGTGTTCCCCGCGTTGTCGTTCAGAAGACGAGACACACCGAACCACTAGACGAAATCCGGGTACCCACAACGAAGGTAAGCAAGAATTCTACAGCAATGTCCTTCCTGTGAAAAAGGGGTTGTAGAGAAGAGATCACTTCCTGGTATAAAAACGTGGCAGAGAAGGACAGGAAAATGCATTAGACTCAAGGGGGGGAGGGGTACTTTGAAAGAAAAACCCTGTAGTTTGTTGTTTGGAATTAAAGTTTGTGATACCAGTCAAGTCATTTTGCATATTTTACATAATCTATTAAAAAGTTATGGTGTTTTGGGAGTTTGTCCATTCATATGCATATAACAACATGATTGGTTGACAAAAAAGAGAATAGGCAGTAATTTTTACAATGTCAATACCAGAGTTCAAATCTCACTTAAAGCTAAAGGATTTTTATTTTAACTGGATACATATTTTATAAATTTAAAGAAATTAACATAAAAAACATTAGATAAATATTTTTTAAACGAAGTGACCTTTTTTCGATAATCTGCAAAAATGTACATATGAAAGGTATTCATCATTAGGTTAAAGTGTCATCAGTCAATGTGTTTGGGAGAATGTACAAATTGTTTTGTTGGTAGTTTATATTAATTACTTACAAATAAAATAGGTGTATAGTATTGTGCATAATGATAAAAAGATGCCATCAAATTATTTCAAATAGCAAAGCATATAACAGTTAAACTGTCTGATTCCTTGACTTACCTGACAGTATTTAGGACTAGTATAGAATAAAATATCCAATAAAGTATCATTCACAAAATGGCGCAGTTTTCCTGTGCTAGGTAAGGTTATTGCTTTCAATCGACTGGAAAGAAAAAAGAAAAAAGATAAATTTGAATATTATGAAGGAAAAAAAAAAATTAACTTTTTCATGTTGATATCCAAATGAGAATTTAATTTTGTTCATCCATTTTACAATAAAAAAAAATAAAAAAATGATAATTTCAATATGAGGAAGAAAGAGAAAAAAAAAAGAAGACACCAATAATTCTTTAAAAACAGTTCAAAAAAGTGTTCAGCCAGCTTCCAGCTATGAGAACGGAAATTTAAAATGGTGAGAGTTCACCACGTAAAATGCACATGAAATGAAATGATCACTGGAGAATGAATATAATAAGATTTCAATAGGTTGATGTGACCAGCAAAGTACAGAACAGAAACGCATGTAAAACTCATTCATAAAACTCCTCTTTTTAATAACTACAACAATTAAACCTTTATAGCATGTAATTTTTATAAACACATTTTAACCATTCTTACCTATCAATTCCTGTTGCATCTCCATGCAAGGTTGTGTGCCAATGAACTGGCAAGAATTCAACACGTCCAATTCTTCCAGTTCTTACAGCATCACTGAAATGTGACTGAAGAAGTTGTTGGGAGATTGAACGGAAATCATCAACTATAATAGAAAACAAGGTTAGAATACATTCAGGTGAGAAATCCAGGATTTAATCATTCCGAAAAAAAAAAAATGAATGGTTTCCTTAGACAGAAAGACCAAATAAACAGAACCCAGAAGGGAAAACAAACGAAATTGGTATTAAAACTAAGATTGTTATGTCATGCAACTCTAATTGCTAACATTATTTATGATTATTCAAATAAGTGGATTCCACTTCATCTTAGTTTGATTGTTTTCTATTTTTTATTTTTAATTCTAAAAAAAATATTTAAAAAACTAAAAAAAACTATTGACAATGATTCATTGAAAAATTGCTATTTTATGTCTATACAGCTTAAAAACAGAATTATCTAAATGAATAAATGCAAAAGTTTTTTCATTTATTACTCCTATCTAATAATCAAAACGGGTTATTATTTTAATCAATAATACAACATTTTATTTACCTCCCCAGGAGGTTAGGCACAAAGCCAGTTGTATCTTACTCCCACAAGGTAAGATGTGACTCAAGGTCGGGTCGAGAAAGTGTGACTTGAAAAGCCAGCGCCCGAGAAGGTGAGCACTCTGGCCATTAAAAATTGCCTGGGCAGCTCCGTCGGCATTCCCCGGTGGTAGGGGCGCCTCAAGCAGTGAGCAATAAACTTACTCCTCCTCAAAGAGGGGAGGCAAAGCCTGAGAGGGTGGACCTCCTAGAACTGCACAGGACAGACCCATAGACCGGCGTAAATCAAGCCTCGAAGGCCAAGACGATACCAGTTTATGGGGTATAGTATCCATCGGAACAAAGGCCGATCAAGAACACAACATAAAGACTTGATATTCTGTATATATAGTGCAGATAAGTGATTAAGAGAGAACCTTTTGACTGCCTAATTAGCATAACTATTTTTTTAAACCGTTTATGAAATTAACATTTGGTATTATTAATTTGGAATTGCATTTGCTTATGTTTGCTATCTATGTGCAATAGTTTCGTCCATATTAACATAATTACTTAAAGCTATTTAATAAATAAATAGGAAAAATAGCTAAAACGCCTTAAGTTTAAACAACCAGCGCTCGCTCACGACCTTACCAAAGGTCGAGCGAGGCATAAGCAAGAATAGAAAGGGGAGGAGAAGGAAAGTGTGGCTGTCTTGCTGGTTTTCTCTCTGATCCCTTTCTATCGCCCTCTTTTTTCAGTTTTACATTTTCCCTGAAAAATAAATAACTTTTTTTATTAGTTAAGTTAATGCCTTTATTGTAAAGTTTAACAACAAACTTATTGTTTAATGTTTACACACTGTGATCTGTCCCAATTACGAAAAAATATCGAAATATTCTACCTGTTTTAGACAATCATGCGTCAACACCCTGAATAACTTTACAGAAAGATGAAAAAAAAAAAAAAGAGTATTATATTTTAATTTAAAGTTTGGGGAAAATTTTTTGTATATAAATTTAATGTAAAATTATCCCCATTATGGGGGCCAGTTAACTAAATTCTTTATTTTTTACGGGAGTTAAATCCGATTTGATTTTTTTTTGGGGGGGGGGGCACCTTTTTAGGCGATTACATGTCGTTTTATGCCACTTGGACTTAGGGTTAGTAGTAAAAACTTTTGGTAAGTTCCCCAAAAAGATAGAATGGCCCGGAAATTGGGAACATAGTACTTTGTTATATACACACACACACACTAAATTCTAAAATATTTGTTTTTTTATCTCCGTTTTCCACGGGGTTAATACGCAATCTCCTAAAAAAAGCAGAATGTCATTTTTAGGAGGGTGAGGATATTGGAGGGTATTAATCTGAAAATGTACCCATATTTAATTTTTTTAAAATCTTATACATTTTTTTTAAGTATACGTTTCTTTTTTATTTTAAGCAATTGATTTTAGTTGTGTTTACTTTTCCCATGAAAATTTAGAAAAAAACTTTTAAATTATCTACTAATTAAATACCTTTTTCATGATATAAATAAAAAATATTAAAAGTTGGGATATTATTGTAGATGAACACCCATCTCCTGATAAAATCAGATTCCACTTTTAAGCGATTACGTGTGAATACCCTAAAAAAACTGGCAGAAAGAGAAACAAAAAATATTTAAGAATTTAGACTGGGGGATCAGTTTCGCAAATAAATCTAGCGTAAAATGATCCTCCATTTTCGAGCTATTCTGGGGGTTTATGGCAGTTAACCATTTTTTTACCATTGGAGATGAATTCTATACGTTATTTTGGCAGGGGGGGATTGTGTGTGGTTTTATGACCTTGCCAGTCGAACTTAGGATTAGTGTTAAAAAATATATTAGTTAACTGCCCTAATAATTTAGAATGACCGTAAAAAAAGAACCTAATTTTTTAGGGGGGTGTAATTTAGCTGAGTGTGTTAATCAACACATTTACCAAAGTTTGTTGTTAAAATTTTGGAATTCTCTGGGTAAATTTATTTTTAATTAACAGTCTCCCATCCCAATTAATTACTGCTCGGAGGGCGAGGAGATTTTGCTAGTCTATATATATTCATCAACGTTTCGTCTTCATTTCAAGACTTTCTCAAGATGATTGATTTGAAGAAGAAAAAAATCAGCCTAGTGTATAACAAGCGGGACTCCTGTAGAAATTCCATGGTGCTTTCTACAAACTGCATAATTTACTGCCAATAATAATCTTCATTTTGAAATAATAAATGCCTGTTAGGGGCAATACCATTAAAAAAATGATTTTCTTTCGTAAAAATAATTGTCATTGACAGCTAAATTCACTTTAAATAAATAAAACAAATATGTTTGTTCTTTATTTAAAATTGTAGCAATTTAATTGTTTTTAAAGCAATAAATATTCTGTCTTCTTATCATAAAAATAATTATCACCTAAATATTCTTCAAATCAATAAAACGAATGTAACTTTTTGAAATGTTTTAGTCGACAGGATGACAATTTCATTTTTCATTTCAACCGATCATGCAACTCCAGTTGGCAATGAGAATTTTCTTAGATAATTGAGATAGCAGTTAAACACAGAGGGAAAATTCCAGTGAGATTAGTTTGATGTATTTGATGTTTTATATACCAAATAATAAGAAATACAAATAATGACAAATTCCTATAAATGAGGAAGCAGATAACTTTGAATAAACATGCATATTTCAATGTAATTTTTTTTTCTTTTTTAAAGAATTTGGATCCATACCGGTCATATATGCTGCTCTATGATTGACATTGTACAAAAAACGACCATATTAAAATCTAAACCGAAATCAGTTAAACAAATCATTCAATGAGTTCTGTATATCTGTAATAAACAAGGCTGTCAATACGAAAAGAAAATCCTAAAAAAGATTATGACAAAACTTTTACAATTTTTTTTAAAACAAAATAGTAAAGTTGATTTAAAAAATTAAAACAATATAAATTACTGTTTTAAATTTTATTAATAATGATGAGAAAATAGTTCTCCATAAAATTCAATTATGACCTATATACTGTAGTATACACACAAACTTATAATCCAAATGTAATTTATGATATAATACAGAAACTCAGATGAAATGAATTTGATGAGCTTTCAGAATAAAATTTTCTGAGAAATGAGAATCTTAGCAGTTAAAGATATCTGCTGAGTAGAAATCTTACCTCCAGTAGAGCTTCTCGGCCTGTTATAGGTATGGCCTTATTCTATTTCCATTTAAAGTAGGAAAATCCGTCACTTCAAATGCTACCTGTTTTTGAGTGGTAGTATAATTTCATCTGCTACAAATCCTGAATTGCCACTTACTCCCTTAAAGTACTTTTCATTGGATGATACATTTTTTTGTTAACCAATTGATGTTGATATTTTGATATGGTCATTTTTTTGTACAATGTCGTGCAATGTACAATGTAGAGCATCATATCTGACTGGATATACCAGAGAGACAAAGACAGCATTTTAACAAGTTCCCTCACATTTGTAGTTTTTTTGTTTTTTTTTAGTTTTTTTTTACTTTTGTTCGACCTAAACAAGACATATTCCCACTGAAGCGTAGGGGAGCTACTGTGATAGGTAAGATAAGGTAAGATATTGCTTAATGGCACATCAACACTAAGGGTCATTTCATGCCATGAATGTAGAAGGAAATATCCTTCATTTGAGTCTTAAGTCAGCGAGTCATTTATAGTCATTAGTTAAGAGCTTTGGTATTTTGAATTGTTGTCATTTTGGTGAAGGTTTTTATGCTTCACGTTCTTTATATATTCAAATGTTTACTCATGGTTTTTGGTTTGGTTGTTTTGTTTTACAGCATATCAAGCCTTTTCGGGTTATTTAATGCCGAATCTGGTCATTTTGGTGAAGGTTTTTATGCTTCAAGTTCTTTATATATTCAAATGTTTACTCATGGATTTTGGTTTGGTTGTTTTGTTTTACAGCATATCAAGCCTTTTCGGGTTATTTAATGCCGAATCTGGTCATTTTGGTGAAGGTTTTTATGCTTCAAGTTCTTTATATATTCAAATGTTTAATCATGGTTTTTGATTTGGTAGTTTTTGTTTCACGATATATCGACCCTTTTCGGGTCATTTAATGTTGAATCCGGTCATTTTGGTGAAGGTTTTTATGCTTCAAATTCTTTATATGTTTAAGTATTTATTCATGGTGTTTGGTTGAGTGAAAGGAGGGGAGAAAGAGGGGAGAGGGAAGAAGAGGAGAGAGGGAGAGAAATTGTTTTTTGTTTTGGATTTTGCAGAACATGATTGAGCTTTGCAAAGGAAAAAAACAAAACATCAATGTTGGGTGCATTTTGAGTCAGGAAGTCAATAACTTCAGACAGCCTGATTTGGTAGTGCCAGTAGGTTCTATTTGACCCATAGATGGGGCACTTACAGGTACTACCACTCCTAGTCAGAGTGGACCTGGGAGCAATGGCAACTAAGGGACAACTCCACATTCCCCACAACTCCCAAATGGAGGTCTCACCACTGGATGTATTTTAAGGTCATACCCAGGACCACTGATAGGAGCCGGATTTATAGTGGAGCAACCTAGGTGGGGAGTTGGGCAGACAGATGTTTGTTCACATTACATTTAAATTCCATACAGGTGAGGAAACAGGGAGCAGAACAAGAATTCCACAGGCAAGTTTTGTCCAGAAATAGTGTTCCATTCTCATAAAACACTAATGTTAATGTTGAATAAACACGAATATGCAACAAGCGAAACGGTTTACTTTGCTCACTATTAAAAAATTATAATAATTTACAATAGAATAATCAACATTTAAGTTACAGAATAGAACTTTTTAAAAAATCTGACCAAATTTTCTGATGCTTTTTTTAAAGCTATACTTACCACATTCAACAATACTACGGAATCGAATGTCACATACAGCGCCAATGCCATGCACGACAAATACAAGATGATCAATTTGTCCAGTTTCACCTGAAAAGAAAAAACATTGTTGAGTTTTTTTTTTTTTATTATGAATTATATTCAGATACTGTCGCTTAAGCGTAATGGTTACCACGTAAAAGTCGTAGAGGAATTGTACAATTTTTTTTGCACACCTTTTGCCATATGTTATGAGTTATTAAATTATGAAGAATCCATGAGCGATTGCTCTTTTGCACATTACCTCGAGTGGAGTGTATCCTATGGCTGACTCTTCAAACTTAAGTATTTTTTTATTTACCTTCTCTCCAGGTTAAACACAAGGTCAGGTGTGGGTTTTGATGAATGTTTTTTTGTGGAACGAACTGGATTCGAACCCGACACACCCAGGTCCTCAGTCCGCATCGTTAACCACTCAGCCACCATGCCATCCCCAATTCAGACAAGATAAAGTAGATTAAATCAGACTAATGAAGATTTGGTATCTGTGTCTAAATCCGAAACTATACTATTACTTATAGTATTGTACTCAGAAACATGAGTAAGGAATTAATTTTATTTATTACTAAAATTCTATTTGATAAATTTTCCATAAATTTCCATCAATTGTTTTATAATGCTATAAATGAAATTCTTTAAAAATATTATTCAAACAAAGGAAAAGTGAAAAAGTAAAACACCTATGGCAAAAAGACATTTTATTTATCATCAGTTAAAAATAAATTGAAAATTATTAATTCTACCAAATAATTTCTATAAAATCGAACCAAATGTCATTCTTAAACTATCAATCAAAAATCATATTTTAAAATTTTTAAGTTTTTGGATAATATGATCTTCCATACTTCATTTGATTTTATATGCATTCAAAAAAAGAGTAAAAATTGTGAAAGTTATTTTTTCTTAACGGCCAAACAGAAACTGGTGTAAACAAATGGATTTCTCGTATTTTAAGCAAACAATCAATCCTTAATTTTACTAATCTTCTATTAAATAAAAGGCAATTGTCTATCTGTATGTGTATCCAGCTAAAGACATGCCCACAAAATTGATATATTCTTTTTTAGCATTGCCTGACAGAATATGGACACATTTTCGTGTAATGTTTATCCATTTCGGGGTTAACAGGAATAAAATTAGTCTAGGAGGGGAGTGGGAGGGGTCGACATGTAGAGCGATTTTTTTTCTATCAACCTTTTCTGTGAAACTAACTAAAATATACTTTTTGGGCCTTCAGTATAGAATAAAAATGTAGTATTTGTTGTTTCCTCAGTCGGAGGAGGGAAAATCCTTCTAGACAGGAGAGAGGGGGAGTGAAAGAGAGGTTTTAAAAGAAAGATGTTACCCACACACTTTTTAATTCTTCTATTTTGTGGTCCATGCCCCCCTCCCCCCGGGCAACGTCGGATAGTCATTCTAATTATATTTGAAGGAAGTTTTTAAGAAATATATTGGATTTTTCGAAATTTTTTGAAGGAGCTTTAACATTTTGGCTTTCATTTTTTATGGAGGAGCGATGGCCATAAATTATCAATATTTAAATATTTTCTAAAAAATTTTAAACAAAATTATTTTTCTATTTTCTTTTAACAGATTAACTTTAGGCAATTATTATATTTGGTTTAACATCTGTTTTATATGCTGGCATGTGTTCAACTGCTTTTAGAAATTGACCTCCAAACTAACCTATCCAGCTAGCCAGGTTTATCCCTCTTTTTCTCAAACCCATTCTTATCACTTCCTCCCATGTTTTCTTTGGCCTTCCCTACCAACTGACCCTGCTACCTCAACTGTTCTACATCTAATAACCCAAGAATTTCTTTCAATGTAATCAAACCAACGAAGTCTACTGTTTTGTATACATCTCCCTATATTGTCCAGATTTAATCTTCCTCAATTTATCAAATCTAGGCCTGTCTTCAAGACTCACATAACACATGCATCACATCATTTTCATCTAGTCATGCAACACATATCCTCAACTTTCACTGGCCAGGTTTCATTTCCATACATCATCAGACTACGTACACATGCTTAGTCGACAGTAGTAATTTTCCTCTGGTCATCAGATCTATTATCTTCCATATAAAAGAAAGATTTTATCAAATCATTTTAAATGCCTTTTTCACAAAATTTGGCAGTACATAGAAAAAACCATTGTGATTAAGATTAAATATTGCAGTGTTTGTTATTTTTCTACTTAATGTACTTTTATATTAGTTTTAAAAAAGTTTAACAAACACAAACAAAAGAGAATTGTATCTAAAGATAATAAATACCATCCAGAACAGTTGCAAAGTCATCAATTCCCCTCTTGACAACTCTCGGTCTCATTTGGTCTCCCTAAAACAAAAATGTTTAGAAAACAATATCATTTTGTGCTTTTAAATAAATTTACTCTAAAATGCATAACAGTTTTATTCAATCCATTTTATTAATGTTGCAACCATGGCGGTTTCTATACTACAGGCCACTTCGCGGCATAGCTGAGAAGCACGAATGGAGACCTATTGAAAATGTTTGATTTTCAGAGATTTAAGAAAATTAAGTCAACTATATTTCAAAATACATCGAATGACATTCTAACCCATACCAGAGAATACAAAAGTTGAAAGATAAATGAAAACATGTATTTTGTTGTTGAAACTGATAAGTATTAAACAAAACAAAAAGGTAATTAAGATGTAAAAGATATGATTCACATATTTTCATTTATTTATCTTTCAACACATCTTTTTATCCTCAGGTAAGTATTTTCAAATATGGTTGACTTAATTTCCTTCAAAAATCTCTGAAAATCAAACATTTACAATATGCCTCCAATTGTGCTTCTCACCTGCACCATAAAGTGGCCTGCAGTATAGAATGGCATGGTTGCAACCCTTCGGCATAATAGAATATACTTATATAAGATTGCATTTTATTTAAGCATGCAATACACAGATATACAACAATGATTAATTCTAGTAATACTAATCAAAAATGACTCAAATGAGTTAAAACATTGTTATTTTTAAAACTCAATCAGATCCAATAAAGACAGTTTTGTTTATTTTAAATTTACAATTATTATCATTTGTTTTCTATTTCCTTCTTTTAATTAAAACAAAAATAATGGTTATTTTTTGTTAATTTCAATTTTTGTCAAAGGACCCTAAAAGAGGCGATAACAGAGGGGAGTCGGTGTAAAAAAAAAAAGGTGCTATTTTACTTATAGGCCGATCAAGTTAATTGTGTTCATGTAAAAGCATTATTTTGTACTTACTCAGTCACATTTTATCTTTCACGCTCCGAAAAAGAATTTAAAAATATCAAGCAGAACTTTAATTAGAACGATTTTTCCATTTCGATGTTCAACCTGTATTTGTGCCCGAGCCGACATTTTGGGCTGTGAGCGGTCGGTAGAATAGACAAGGGCATTAACTCCGTTTTTATTGTTAGGATTATAAAAAGAAAGAAACACATAAGCAATAATAATAAAATATATATTTATTAAATTAAAAAATAGAAAATTAAATAATTATTTTTACATGTTCACCGGGATACTTTCCACGATATAATTTTCTTGGGTTTTTTTCTTTTTTCATATTTACATGGTAACTTTTCGCGACACTTATCTGCCCTTAGTTAGCTAACCGGCCACTAACCGGCCACTCCGAAAATCGCAGACTCGCCATTTCATATAACCCTTATGGAAATGGAAAAATCGTTCTAATTAAAGTTCTGCTTGATATTTTAAAATTCTTTTTCGGGGCGTGAGAGATAAAATATGACTGAGTACGTACAAAATAATGCTTTTACATGAACACAATTAACTTGATCGGCCTATAAGTAAAATAGCACCAAAAAAAATAAAGTAGTAGGGTGCGATTTTGATCGAGATAGAGAAATACATGCTATTTATGCTCATTAAAAGCATAAGATTTTGTGTTTTATTACTTCACCATAAAATCTGGATATGAAAGTTTTTAAAATTTTCTATGTGTTCAATTAAAACATGTTAACAAATATTCTTTAAAAATAGGAATTTATAAAAGTACATTTTTTGAAGTGAAAGATTTATAATCTCATGAAAAGCAAGACATTTCAAGAAAAATATAATTGATAACAGGGATATATTATAACATTATTAATATCCAAATTAATATTATACAAAAAATAAAAGACCCTTTGTTTACTTTAAGGTGGAAACTTGTCATATAAAGGAAGACAATTTTTCTTGCCTCAACTTATTTTTAGATTTTATTTTTCAACGATTGATTTTAACAAAGAATTTCCGTATTTATTCTAAGTTTGGTTTTAGATAATTTTCAATAATTGATCTTTATTTTAAAAAAACAAAGATTCTTTTTAATTTGTTTTGAAATGCAAATGAAGAAAAGATTTCTTATTGGCTAGCTTAAGGAAAACAACTTTTCCATTGGAAAAAACAAAGACAGACAACACTAAAAATGCAATTTCATTGGATATTGGAATTTAATATTTTGGGGAATTCATAAATGAAAACAAAAAAATGTCAGACTTAGAACATCCTTGTACCAATAAGGAATATATTGTGGGCCATATATTCACTCCAGTCAAAAATAAACGCAAAAGAAATATGGAAAATCTTTGTTAAAATGTATTGTTGAAAATAAACCTAAAAATAAGTTGAGGTAAGAAAATATAACTTGATATGACAAATTACCACCTTAAAGTAAAAAAAATGTCCAAATAAAAATCCAAAACATTTTCTATAAGATCTGTAAACTAATTTTACTGGAAACTATATCATCGGTTAATGGTGTAAATACTATTTTTGGTGGTTCTTTACAAACACACGTCCATGAAAAGAAAAAAAAAAAATTATTTTTTTAAACAAACTCTTAGAATTTTACTGCATTTCAATAACAATTATTTCTTTTTTTTTGTTTTATTATTATATAATACTATTACGGGTGTTGTCATCTTGCCTGCCTATAGCAACACAAAACACTCAATATTTTGTCATCTGGATGCAGAAAACATTGAAAATTAGCATCTAAATGTCAAAATATTGAGTGTTTTGTTTTGCTGTAGTCTCATACACAGGCAAGCAAGATGGTAACGCCCATAATAGTATCATGTAATAAAAAAAAAATAGATAAATAAACAATAACATTTTTCAAAATTATAATATTTGTTATTAAAATGCGAAAGAGATTTTAAAAGATTATTTTTTATTGGAGTATCCACTCTGATAAAAAAAAACATTAAAAAAAGAATCGCATTATTTTTTGGGGTGTGTGGGTTAAAGCAGTATCAAAATGTTTGATACTAAATCATCATCAAAACTTAAAAGCCAATCGCAATCACGATAATGATTATATGTTTGTTTCGGGCAAACAAAAGTGAAAAAACAAAATTTTATAAACTAAAAAGTCTATTTTTAATATTGTTTCTATGTAAATTTGAAAATACAAAGATATAGATTATTGATATTTTTCAGGTTTATATTTTTGCCCTAAAAATTACTCCTCACATTCAGTGGTTCTTAACATTGAATTTATTCTTTAGCATTTAACAATGAGTTTGTTAGGTGGCTACATACCACCTAATAATACTTTTAAATATTTTATATTTAAAGAAAAATTGAATATTTTTATATTTTAAGTGGAAATAACTTTGTATATAAAAGTTTTGAAACATTTTGTAGCAGAGTTATTTGCCCCAAATTTTGATTATACGATAAAAAAATACAGAATAATCTAATGTATGTTTACTCACATCGGATTATCAAACCTGCTTATTTTCAAAGTAATTCCTTTCACTTGCAAATTGTTTAAATAAATCATTATTGTTAATTTACATAGAATCGTTTTCATCCAATTATGTCTTCATATTTGTGTCTTACCACTCACAAATACACTTCATAACAGAGCTCAAAAGCAAAAGTGTTACACAAAGATTTTCAGTGGTGCTATAATCCCTTTAACATCTATTTATCGGTGTGATGGGGGGGGGGGCATGTCTTGATACAAAAATTATGGGAGAGAGGAGTAATGGGGAAATGTTAAGAAACATTGAACTTGAAAGTTTTCAGAGCAACAACATCAACATAACTATCATTTATGTTAATACAAACAGGTTTTGATATAATAAAAAGAATAAAAACAAGTCATATCTGTAGCATAGAGGTGTGTCCACATACATGCACCACAATATTATAATAATAAACATGCATACACAAAAATTGATACAAAGATTTGTTTGTTTTTTCTTAATCATACCACAATAAAAAAAAGGGTTGTATTATTTTTTAAATAAGCTAATTTGGGGAATGGTCACTCCAATAATCATAAACTCTCAGAATTCCAGTGTATTTCGATAAACAAATTAACGTTTTACTTATTACAAATGTTGCCATCTTGCCTGCCTTTATGTAAGACTACAGCAACACTATATAAAAATGCAGAAAACACCTGGATGTTAAAATAATGTTTCACGCTGCCATATACAGAGGTAGGCAAAATATTGATACCCGCAATCTTTGTTGTTGTAACAGCGTTCATCCTGATCCAGTTGAGCTGACTTCTTCACTGGTCTGCACAACATCCCGAATTATGACAGCCCATGTACAACAGTTCTGAGCAAGGTCACACGATATTACGATATAGCTTTGCAATTGCATCATCGAAGGCCGACCAGCTGTGAACCCGAGAGCTCAGCCAAATGATGGTTGTTGTCTAAATGCTCAACTGTCCACTGACACACTTACATCACCCAGGCAGAGAGGTAGGGAAGATTATGTTGAATATTAATTCTTCCTCTGGGTGATGAGCTGCATGGTAAAACCATTGAAGATGTCGCAGCAACAAGACGGACACCAGAGACTTAAGATTAAGGTGTTGACAGAGAAAAGCAGTTTGGACACGATTCTGGCGTAGAACATCATCAACGGGAATTTTCCTCCCAGCACCAAGTTGTGGTCTCCACAGGCACCAGCAAAAGATGTAGCATCGGCACTTTCATCTCATTAGAAGAAAGGCAGCATTCTCTGTCCATGTTGCTGCTCCGTCGAACAGTGGACCAGAGGAGGTAGTGACGATGTCTACCATATCTAAGTTTAAAATCGCTTTGGATATCCATTCAATCTGCTATTTGAAAATTAAGTGTGACAGACCAATGGATGGGTAGACAGAGCCTCCTGTGTAGATGCTATTTCAAACTAAAGCATGACAGATCAACAGATGCAGGAATGCATCGATAAATAATTTTAACGTTTTCTTAAATCTTACTTATGCTTACAATATTTGAAATCGTCAATTGAAAATTCAGTCAAAAAAAAGACATTCTTAAAACAAAAAATTAAAAGAAATACATTTTTGATTTGATAAATTAGTTTTATTAACTAACATTTGTTTTTGAAATGTCATCTTTTATAAATTTATAACATGGAAGTGTTTGTTTCATTTAAAGTATCTGAATGCTTTTAGAATATTAATGAACTAGCTGTCCTGACATGGCGTTGCCCAGGATCCAATACATTCAAATTTCTTTTGTGAATATTTTTCTGTTCTATAAGCACATTAGCCTATTGCAAATAACATGGTACAACAATAACAAATAGAAATTGGTTCGACAGAATCAAAGTTTCATTTGTCAGCTTAAATGCTATTTACGTCCAACTTTTCAAATCCGGCCAACATTATTTTATATATTAGAAAAAGAAAAATGACCACAACACCTGTAGTGAATAAGTTTATTCCTTTTATACTTTCTTTATAATTTTCATCTATTAACACTCATTTTATCTACTATTAACAGCATCGTTTAAATGCAAATAAAAGTTTTATCGTGATAATACAATTTATCGTGATAATACAAGGCAAATAATCATCTCTGCCAAGGCAGAGGTTATGTTTTCGGTGTGTTTGTGTACAGCCTAGCATCAATAATATTTTAATTTAATCTATAATTATTAAAAAGTTATCTTTTGGGAGTGTCTGCTCGTATGCAAATAGAAACATGTTTGGTTGACAAAAAAGAAATAGACACAATACAGTAGTTTTTACAATGTTAACACCAGAGTTCGAATCTCATGTACGTCTAAAGGATTTTTTTTCAACTTGATACGTGTTTTATAAAGTTAAAGAAATTAACATAACATAAAAACATCACATAAATATTTTTTTCAAACTAAGTGACCATTTTTTTTGATAACCCACAAAAAAGGTTGACAGAAAAGGTATTAGTTTAAACCAAATTATTTTTGCTTAAAAACATAATTTCTAATGTTTTTGACAATAAAAACAATACATAAATATAAATACATTCATTGTTACTTATTCTCTCAAGTAACATATTCTTTTTCCACAAAATTTCAACTATTTTCTTCGCACTAGTTATTAAACGTTAAAAGCTAGGTAAAGATGGAAATTAACATACCCAAGTATTGCTCAAGGATTATTATAAAGATTCAATTCGAGTTTGCTTTTAATGTAATTGAAAGAATAATAAAAGAGGGGGGGGGCATTAAAAAATAAAGTGATAAACTTCAATTAATGGACTAAGAAAGTCATGCATGCGAACATGTAAATATTATTATTAGTTAGTAATACTAGATAGGTAGATATGTGAAGCAAAGCAGATTATAACAACAACAAAATGTATTTGTTAATATTTTCAGAAATATTATCAAATATTCCAACAAAATAAAAACATATTCAAAATGATTAAAATAAATAAAAATAAAAAACATTCAGACAAGACAAAATTACCTAATGTAAATAATTCAGCAGATTTTGATTGAGATCGAGTGAAACAAACAATTTTTTTTTTTTTTTTTTAATTCATTTCTTTCAGAAGATAGATTAAAAGTTTTTTGGGTCAAAATTTAGCCTCAAAATGATAGAAAAGAATTATCGAAATGGGTTGAAACATTTTTCTTTGCTTATTTGGTTTTTGCATGTATTCTCTTGTTGGAGATAAAATTCACTCAGAAAGCCTTTGAAAACATAACTTGAATTTATCCAAAAAAAAGTGTGCTTTTTGAATGGGAAGATACGCTTGTATGAATAAAAATGTTTTTTAAAAAGTAAACTTGGAACTTTAGTAATATAAACACTATCGAGCTCATAACCTACTTTTTTGTGTGAACTTGTGGGAATTTAAATATATACACACCCATTATGTATATTATGTGTGTTATAAAAACTTTTTTTTGTTTGTTTTCTTTAAATATTTTTAGAAAAGTTTATTTTTATTTCAAATTTTTCTGCTCGGTATTTTGCCAGTAAATGAAATGAATGAAAAAGGTGTTAACTGAAAGAAATATCAGAAGAACAAAGTTAAATAGCAATTTTAAATGATAAAATGAAGGATTTTGTTTTGAGGAAAATAAATTTCCAACAAAATGTTAATGGTTAGTGTATGGAATGAGATGATAAGCAAGACAACAAACTAATTAAAAGATATTGACACAGAAACATGTTTAAAAATATACTTCGATACTTTGGCTTAAATGGCCAAATTTTGATTACTGAAAAATATCGGAGCCAATGAACTCTTTCAACTGGTTGTTAATATTTTTAATTTGTTTGTTTCCTTGATGAAATGAGAAAAAGATGAACAAAACAGAAATTACATGCTTTCATTAAAAATACACAAAATAAAAAAACATGCCCACAAAATGTGAATAAGACAACAGAAAAGACTCATTTGTCTGAACTAAGATCCTCACATTTGTCTCTTTCAAAAAAAAAAAAAAAAAGCAATATTCAAAAGTATAAAAGTAGTAACAAATTGTAGAAAAATAACAGCTTTTATGTTTGCAGATTTTCAATCACATGAAATTCTGACTTAGAAACATAATCTATAGAAGCTTATTCTTGCAATTTGCTTAAATGTGTTTTTTTTTTTCGTTAGTATTTGCCTAGCCTTCATTTTTATCAATTTATTTTGAGCTAATGTAAAACAGAAATAACTTTTTAAAATTTATATTTACAATTTTCTGGAAGTGAAGGGGTGGATGGTGGGATCAGCATGCTGCATTAAAGTTCTAATGAAGCATGTGCATCACATTCACCATATTTCTTGAGATACTAATTATGGATGAAATAGTAAGGTAGACTAGACTCAACCACTGGTATGGAAACACATCCTGGAGAAGGAAAACTCTAAAATAACACCATCTACCTAACCATGGCTTACATAATCTATCAGAAGGCAAATCACTGAATAATTTTCAAATAAAACTGTGGTCCTAATCGATACCTGCAACAGATCTGACACTTAACCAGTCAACACGTTTCCAACTATTGCCCTCATCTTGGTTGGTCAAAACGTTACCATGACAACAATCAAAATGAAGACAATAACCAAGATAACCACAAATACATCTCAGAAAAATAATAAGAAAATAAGTTTGAGAATTTTTTTTTTTTAAACAAATAGTTTTCTCAATTCATTTTTTTAACTAACAATATAAATATAATTGAATTTAATGAAAATTAATAATCCTTTGTTTCCTAATTTTTCAAATATCTTAGCATCTCTTAATTTTCAAATCTTCCTGTCATCTGTAAGACTCAATAATGCCAACAGAGAAAGGAAGGTTGTTGGCAATGCAACTGTATCTTATGTCAATTGATGACCACACTTTGCCAAAACGAAATATAACATAGATTTTCAAACTGACTGGACTTAAAATAAGATTTTCAAGATTTGGGCCAGGCCGAAAGCCATTCCTTTCATAGGCCAGCAGAATTCTGCTGTCAAAAGTGAGCTTGGTCCAAAACATGCAATACAAGATTATTATATAAATAAACCAGAAAAATTCCCATCCCATGGCGGGTAAAATTACCCCCCCCCCCGAACAGAATAGTTTTTAACCATTTTTATGTCCCTTTACAAAGATTAAAATCAAGATATAATGATACTAAACCTTATCTCTAGAATCCTTAATCCAATTTTAATCAAAATCCATTACATGATTTTGATTCTACAAAATGTTTCTTAAGAAATTAAAGTTCAGGGAATCTTGCTTAATTGATATCTAATGACTATGGATCACATTTAATCATCATCAGTCTTTTGATTATCGTGCAGGATTGGAGGCAATGTCCACACCAGTGGAACCTCCTCCAAACAGCTTGCTAGCTGCACACATGGCAGCCCTCACCGTAGATCTCCATTTTTGTCGATCCTGAGGGTCAATATTTAAGAGCCTCCAGTTTCTGTGGTCTCTGTCAGCTCTCTTCAGGACAACCTTGGTCGGCCAACTCCGCGCCTACCAGAGACCTATAGGTTTAGTGCACAGTTGATTGCACTGCTGGATCTGTCCACGTGGCCATACCAGCGAAATCCTCTTTCTCTCAAGATGGGATCAAAGTTCGCAAGATCAAGTTTCTCAACAACTCACTTGTTCACACGGTGGAAGCATCCGTTACAAATCAGTCCAACCATTGCCTTGTCATTGCACTGCAGACGAAGGTTTGGCCTTGTCAGTGTCTAGGTTTCACTGGCATGGAGCATAGCACTCCGCACACAAGTGCTATACACTTGACCACAGGTCCTGTACAACAGATGATGCGATGTGAAAACTTGTAGCAGCTCCCTGAACATTTTCCAAGCAGTCTTCATGAACGTCGTGGTTGCAAGGCTGCAGCTGCCACCTGCTGAAAGCATATCTCCCAGGTAACAGAAAGAGTCAACTATCTTTAACTTGTCCTGACCAACCTGAATCTCCCTCAGGGGTCAACCATTAAGTGGGCGAGCAGTCTCCCGGCATCTAGAGCCCCTAGAGTTAGGGTTGTCGGTCAGACACTTTAGTCCAACACACGTCCTGTACACCCAGTGCTTTCAGCCACTGCACAAAATACTGCTGCTACCCACACCTGTGTGACAAACATGGGAAGTTGCCTGAATCCTGAAGTTGGTCGAGGCCAATACCGCAGATCATGATCTTTGTTTTGTCAGCATTCACTCTCAACCTTTTTCTTTCCATAACTTTCTTCCATCTCAGGAGCCTTTCGACGCATTCATCCTGCGAGTCAGCAATGATAACCATGGAACACCGGTGCGAAACTCGCGTGACAGAGCCTCAAGCACGATAATGAAAAGGAGGGGACTGAGTACCGATTTTTGAAAAGGAGGGGACTGAGTACCGATTTTTGAAAAGGAGGGGACTGAGTACCGATTTTTGAAAAGGAGGGGACTGAGTACCGATTTTTGAAAAGGAGGGGACTGAGTACCGATTTTTGAAAAGGAGGGGACTGAGTACCGATTTTTGAAAAGTGAAAACAAGTTCTTCTGTTTTTCTCTTTATTATTATTATTATTATTATTTGCGCGTTTTAAGAACAGAGTTGAGCATACATCTGATGAAGCATACATCTGATTTCCTGAAATATGTTATATACGGACTCCATTATCAAGTGACACTGAAGGCAAGTAAGATTTATTATAAAAAAATTAAAATAAAAAACAGGAAAACTTATTTTCACTTTTGTATTTGTCTTGTCTTACTTTTAGTCCCGCTTATATCTGAAACATCTCCACATTGTAATCACCTTATTTACATATATATATGTGTGTGTGTGTGTGTATGTGTGTGTGTATGTGTGTGTGTGTGTATGCAGACGACGCAAATCCCGTAGCTCACTGTAGGATATCATGGATCGTTTTGCATTGGTGTGTAGAAACATGGTGTCACAATCAGCCTGATCAAAACAAAGGCTATGTTTGCCCCGGCTCCTGGTAGCCCGTATTACTAACCTGATATATTTGTTAAAGGCTACCGACTGTCTGTAGAGGATTTGTTTATGTATCTTGGTAGTGTTATTTCAAGGGACAGGTCATTGGATGTCAGGATAAGTAGACGTATTGAACAGCCTGGTGTGGCTTTTGGTCATTTTGAAAAGTTGGTGTGGGCATCACATGATATCAGGCAGGAAACTAAGATCTGTACGTATAAAGCCTGTGTTGTAACAACTTTGTTATTGCTTGCGAGATATGCACTAGTTTATATTCGCTTGCTAGTGTGTTTCCTTCCATCAGAATTGCCTTAGGCACTTGCTTAATATCCATTGAGATAGTTTTACCCCTGACACCGAAGTGTTGGAATGAGCTGCTGTTCAAAGCATCGAGTCTTGTATAAGTAAACGCAGACTTCATTGGGCTGGTCATCTTGTTCGTCTTACTAATGACAGACTGCCCAAGCAGGGGAATTATGGAGAACTTATAAGGAATACTGGCCAACAGCACAAACCATGTAAATGATTCAAAAATTGTCTCAAAGACAATTTGAAGTGCTTTAGAATTGATGTTGGAAGATGGAAGAGGATGGCTGTATAAAGGTCAAGGTGGATAGAGGAAAGCGATTTATGAAGGCAGCAAGCTTTCTGAAAAAAATAGGACAGAAAACCAGCAGCTGAAAAGAGCGGCAAGGAAGAGACGTGACATGATACCTCCAGCACATGAAGAAAATAAGGAACAGCTAACATGTGAAGCTTGTAATTTGGTAACTATGTCACGTGCCGATTTGATGAATCACCAACGAGTACATGTGCAGCAGAATCAAACACAGACAAGAGGTGGCTCCAATTATGGCATCTCACTCACCAGATCACAAAACCTGCCACTTTTGTGGTATGGTCTGTAAAAGTCTAGCAGGCCTAAAGAGCCTCTCACTGGGAGGTTTTACACATATCACATCGATACGCAGAAGGTGGGCAAATTACATAAACCTCTTGAAGTTTTATTTGTCAGCTATTTGGGTATGAATTGGAAAATCCGACAAGATAACCTTATACATTATAAGACTTGTTCCGTGCTATTAAAAGACGCACCAAGTATCAAAGTTAAAATTCTGGCATTGTGACCGCCGTAATATGTACAATGATCAGTGCATTTCTTTTCTGAGTTGTAATAAAATAATAAAAATATTACAAATATGAGGATAATAGTTAAAGGTGCAAAGAGATGTTATGTAATCCAAAGATTTCCTGTTAAGTAATTATTAAGAAAATATTTAAAATGGCTGCATCTTGGCTGTAAGCAAGAATGCGAGAGAAGCACTCACCGGTAAAGAGTAGACACTCTTAAAGAAAAGAAAAAAATTAATTAAATTAAAAAAATTTTGAAATAAAATGATATTTTACAAAAGACAACCACAATTAAAAGAAAACAAAAAAGAAATTATTTACATTAGTCAATCGGAAACAAGGTGAAATTGACTTTTAACAGTCTCTAAAAATTTATTATAAAAAATGTCAATATGGAACAATGTACCACTGAGAAAGGTGTAACAATATTGACTCAAATGCTTCTATAGAAGTAGGATAAAAAAGTTTAATTGTCAACCTGAATTTAGGGCTAGTGTTTTGGTTAATGAAGAGTATATTTTTTAAATTGTTTGAGAAAAAAAAAAAAGAAAAACAAAACATGCGCTTTATTAA
Organism: Sepiola atlantica; assembly: GCA_963556195.1. NCBI lineage: Eukaryota > Metazoa > Mollusca > Cephalopoda > Sepiida > Sepiolidae > Sepiola > Sepiola atlantica. The sequence continues at coordinate 23,509,654 of OY744553.1, read as the reverse complement.
CTTAAATATTAACCCTTAGTCCGGGATGACAATAAAAAAAAAATGAAAACATTTTTTTTAACAAGAGTGTTAAAACTGAATTTCGCCCAGAAACCATAATTATGACCTTTTTATAAGTGTTTCAGCAATTTAATTTTGTAAGAATACAATTTGATTAAAAGCTTCTGTCATCATGTAAAATGGACATTAAACCGATTATGATTCTAAAAATAAAATATAATCATATAACATAATAAAAATAAAGAACGCTTTCAAATATTTAAAATCTAGAACATTTACAAAATAAAAATAAATAAATATAAAAAAATATTTTTAAAAAACTACTAGTCTTAAATTAAAAATTTTTTAAAAAAAGATAAAGGAAGTTAAATAAAGGATGAAACAAAAAATATAGCATTTTCTCCCAAACAGGATGGGAGAAACAATTGTATTTCTTCAGTATAAGGAGTTATACGTCGTCAAATGATTTGTTATGATCAGATAGAATCTTGGATTATTTGGATTACCGTTCTTATCTTGGATGTTAGTCTACCAATGTTTTGGCTGAAGTAACCTCCGACCTTCTTCAGATGCATCTTGTCAAACTCTGGAATTTCAAACAGAATCCTTTATTAAAAAATAGTAGATTGCTTTTGTGCCATCAGCCATGACCGGGTAGAAGTCTAAAGTAATTCTTTATTATATTCTTAACATCACATGTACTGAAGACTGAACCTTCAACCTCCAGAAAACTGTCACTTAGAACTGATTATTACTTAGCACTTCATTCGTTGCGCCACGAAGAAGGCCAGACGTTACATCAGCCAAAATATAGTGAAAATAACATCCAAGATGAGAACGATAGTCAGAAAAATCCAAACAATGCAACTTATCAATCCTCATCTGAAAAATTCCCAAACAGGATAAAAATTTATTTTGTACAAATTTCATAGAGGCAAAAAATACAAAAAATATATTTTAAAGATAATTAATTCTATTGAGATAAAAAAAAAGGAAAAATTGAAATATTATTTGTTAAATTTTTATCATTAAAAGTTTTTTTTAATGTTGAAAAAAAGAAAGAAAAAATGAATTATATTAATTGCATATTAATTAACATTTTTTTGTTTAAACTTAAGTAGTTTTCTACATGATTACATCTTACATCAGGTTTTTCAGATTCACTGACTCTAGTTATGAGGTTATGATAGCTGTGGAATGCAATCAACTGTCGACAAAATCTGAAAAATTGCTGTCAAGAATGAGACAAAACTCAGTTTATAAGACTCTCCTACTCTATGGATCAGACTCTTGAACACTAAATGTGGCTCGATCTAAGAAACTTGATAGATCATACACTAATATGCTATATGTCATATACAACATATTGTGGTGAGACAATGTAACACATAAAATACTGTATGGTTGCCTTCCACACATATCTACAGTTGTTCAATTCCTAATTTTGGTACTGACTGGACATAAATCTCAACACGATGAACCTGCTGGAATAGTCCTTCTGTGAACCTCAGATCAGAAGCGATGGGCTGAAACGCCTCATATTACAAGCAAGACTCTTCTTGGGAAGAACACTGGCTTCTTGTCATTGGAGCTTCTGGCCGTAATGAGTGAGCGAGCATCATGGTGCACAAACTTTGTGAATGTTTCATCATCAATTGATGGATGACTCAAGAGATAAAGTTCTTGAAAATGATCGCTTTGACCCAATTGCAATTTGAATATTCTAAATTTTGTGTCTACCATTTTGTGGAAATCATGATTACACAAAGAATCAAAATTACTTTGAGAAAATAGAAAGAAATAAGTATTGTCAATTCAATATGAGCATTTGTCTAACAATCAAGGCTATACCCATAACAGGCCAGGTGAATCTTTTTTAGATAATTGATATAGCAGTTAAAAACAGATGGAAAATTCCTGTGGAACTAGTTTGATGTTTTTATGTGCTGTTATGTTACAATGAGCTAATTGATAAATTTAAAAATTATTGACAAATTCCTAGAAATAAAGAGATAGGTAACTTTGAATAAACAGGGGCGAATGTATATTTCAAAGAGTAATTTTTAATTCGATGTGATTTTTTTTTTTTAAAGAATTTTTACTTGTGTCAAAAGATCATGACTTGAAAAAAAAAAAAAAAAGAGCCACATCAGTTGATGATATCAAGCACAGAAACAGTTTGTTCATATTTTAAACAAGTCAGACTAAAACAATTTTTTAAACAAGTCAGACTAAAACAATTTTTCTTTCAACAAATTATCAAGTTTTTATACATTCTTTTTTAACTAAAAAAAAAGGAAAAAATTGGTATTTCTCGGATAAACAAGACTGCTAATATGAAAAGAAAACCTTAAAAAAGATTGCTGTGAAACTTTTACAAAACATAAAACTGACTCGCAAATTCGGCTTAAGAAATTAAAACAGTATATATATTTAAAAAAATTAATAATAGAAAAAAAATAGTTCTCAATAAAATTAAATTTTAACTTTTTACAGTAAACTCAAACTTGTAATTTATGATATAATACAGAAATGCAATTTATGATATAATACAGAAATGCAATTTATGATATAATACAGAAATGTAATTTATGATATAATACAGAAATGCAATTTATGATATAATACAGAAATGCAATTTATGATATAATACAAAAATGCAATTTATGATATAATACAGAAACTCAGCTGAAATGAATTTGATTGGTTAGAATTCCCTTTCATAATAACATTTTCTGAGGAATGAGAATGTTAGCAGTTAAAAAGATATCTACTGACTGACTGGAAATCTTGCCTCTAGTAGAGCCTCCCAAATGTTAGATCTCTCGGCCTGTTGCTAACAACTCATATAAAATACTGAAGGGTCTCTTGCCAGATTGAGCTTGGGAAACACGGTTGATTCTTATTAGTTAATGGACATACCCTAACAAATTCACTTGGTAAAAGCATTAGGAGACATGCAAAATTCAGACAAAGTGGCATGAGTATGTCTTATTTATAAAAATAGCAGGTGAACAAACATGCAAGAATGCAAACAACTGGGGACTCATTTATCCTGTCAGTCTGACACTATTTCCTCCTTACAGGAAACTGAAAATGCCCAAGTACGAAATTGTAAAATAGACAAAAAAAAACTCCATTACCTTGAAGAAAAAATCTAATAAAGAAAGACATTGTGAACCTTGTTCAATCAGCAGTAGCGAACAAATATTTTTTGCAAAAATATCAACTCTTGATTGGATAAGTATCTTAATACAGACATTTTATTTCAGCCAATCGAAAGTGCAGAAAATATAGACTTTCACCTCTTTTAAAAAATAGACGTTGAAATATTGGTGCCATTCGCTGGGAGCTACCTAATTGATACTTAAGCTAAGGTCAAGATATATTCCACACAGTCTTCCACTGAACAAATCCCTTTGTCTCACTGCCAATAACAAATTCAGACTGTCCAGTTACTGCTAATCTCACCCCTTGCCTAACGAATCGCTCCTCATACCAAAGATGCTTCTTCTTTTCAAGGTAAGCACAAGACTGTTTCTTACCAGTGACTGTATATTCGGCTATTTCTTCAACTTTGTTGTCTGTCATCAACAAAATGTAATTTATTTATCTATGGATAGACTGTCATTCTTTCTTATACTGTCTTTCCATCTACAATATTTTTTAGTTTATAAAGTTATCTTGTATTTTTTCTTTGTTACCCAAGGTTCAACTATCTTTTGAAAAAATACACAGGTTTATTTTTTTTAAACTTTGTTTAAAATTATTCAAAACGGTTAAACTGATTAATATTGAAGTTGGAGGATGAATATTTATTGAATCATAATTCACAATTAAAAACAAAGGATTTTATGAAATATTTGACAAAACTGTACAATTTTATAAAGTTGGAAAGTTGAAATTTAAAAGAGAAGCAGTGTGTAAAGAAAAAGGATTTTTCTTTTTAAATATTTTATCGATAATTGTTATGGACCAGGGTTATCCACAAACGCAAAGGATATGAGAGAACAAGGAGACGAGTACAAGAATATTTTAAACTGAATAAGAATGTATTTTCATTTAAGTATATTGCAAGAGAACATATGTAAAAACAAGGCAGAAAAACGAATAGAAATGCAGAGTGCACATAAACGTGCGTGGTGAATGATAGTCGACTTTTATATAGGGAGGACGAGGGTTTCAAAGAATACAACTGGTCTTCTAAAGTTCAGGGAAAATATATATATATATATACGTAGGTTGAAATAAATAAAATTAGAACATATCAGTTCCAAAAATTCAAACAAAACAATTTTTTATATATAAATATACACAAAAAATGCATAATCGGGGGTGTAAGAACAGAGGTAAATGTGGTACTGTTTCAGGACACTAAAATTTAACTCGTTCTTGGAAAGTCAGTTATCCCACAAAGGGTGCATAATTGAAATGTGTATAAAATGTTCTCATGTGTGTGAGAATAGGTTAGTAAAATAACATTCTTAAATGGGGTATAATGTCTGTATATATAAGGCATACATGAAATTTATTTTTATTTTTATTTTTATTTTCATTTTATCTTTATAATGTTTATAATGTCTTTTTATCATCGGTTTATCTTTATATTCTTATTTTATATTTGTAAATTATTCCTTTTTCTAATATTTGTCGCTGCATCTCCTCCTGTCAATAGATGTTCCTCTAAGAGCTTGTTATTTTCTTCCTTTAATTTTCTGTAAGATGTCCTGCTAAAGGCGCTGATGAAAAAACGTTCTGGAGTGGCTTTGTAAATAAAAATTTTAAATTGAAAAATTTTTTAAATTAAAATTAAAGTATTTCCAGAATGTTTTGGAAACGACCGTACGCCATACTAGACTTGTTCTAATTCTTTGAACAGTTGGAATGTTCTGATCCATTAAATCATCTTATATATATATATATATATTAATCTAGGTATGGTAAACATCTACAGGATAAAAATCCAAAGAATTTCAACCGGACTTATTAAGAGTGCTCAATATCAAATAGAGCTTTTATATATATGATTTTTTTTATTTATACATACATGTACATAATCTGCAACACTAGCATGTCGATGTTATTGATCAACAGCTGTTATAAGCTGAGACATCATCAGGCAGAATAATAATCTGATCCTTCCCTTAGGTCATATTTGGAAAGAATGAAGTTGGAAGAAAAGAAAAGAGAGGAAAAGAAAACAATTCTTTTCCTTTCTTTTAACTTCATTCTTTCCAAATATGACCTAAGAGAATGATTAGATTATTACCATCACGTGACCAAATGTTATTATTTCCTTATACTCATATAAGAAGGAGGATAAATTCTTGGGCGAGAGAGTGGTAAAGACTGAAGAGACATTTGCTTGGCCTTGATTCTGATTGGTGCAGCCGGTCGCTTTTCACTCAAGACCCGGTCAAATGGGCACTCAAAAACATTTCAACGGTTAACTCTTATTTCACCAGACATGTTGGCACCAAATGCATAACAATAATACAAAATGAAAATTAAATTTTCCATTTTCTATTATTTCTCATTTATATCACATGGTTTCATGTACAAGAGATTTTGACAAAATATTTAAAATAATCATTGTTTTTGTTTTTTCTTAGAGAAAAATTTGGTATTTTTTATTATTTAAGTTTTTTTTTCAGAAACTGTATCAAACGAGTTGAAAAATGTGATATGGGAATCCTTCATAGAGTGAACATGGAAGGATAGACAAATAATGTTGATATACAAATATATAACTAGCAGGGTTAACCAGTGTTGCTCAGGTGTGGGTGAGTGGATAACATCACAGGCAACAGTATAGTAAGGAATAAGAACAGTGTTCTTTAATATTATTTGTCTGAATTAATAAATAAATGTATTTTATCTGTTGATTTTAATTAGAAGTAGATCTTAGGGAATTCTAAATTGAAATTAGTTTGTCTTGTTGCTGAAATGAATAAAATGTCAAACAGATCCAAAAGTTTGGTACATGTATATGGGGAGAAGTGGTACAATTCCCTTTGGTTCCCTCAAAACATAACCTATTGTATTCTGTGCTCCAAATTTCATAAAAACTCGAGTAGCTTTCTTCCTATAGATTTACAGATGTTCAATTTTTATTATATGATGCATATATAATATAAATATAATCGTAAGTATTTGTCCAACACATACCAGCATGTAAAACAGACATTAAACTAAAGATGAGATATATATATTTAGAAAAGTTTAAGTTACTGAATTAAAATAATTCTGGCTGAAATCAATTCCTATACATTCATTAAAAGAATCAAAAAACATTATCAAGTCTCCACTTAAATGTAATTTTACCAATAAAAATGGTGTTTAGAAACTTGCATATAAGGAAAATAACATGGCTGAGTATTTATTCCCGGAGCATGTTTCAAATATTTGAAATTATATTTAATGTTTTGAATTTTTGAAATATACACTATTAATATATAAAGCTCTGATTGATATGAACTATTTATCATTGAGCTTAACATTAACTGCAGCTTTCTGCAGTTAAAGTTAAGCTCAATGATCAATAGCATGTTGAGTATTAATTTCCGAAGAATGTTTCAGATATTTGAAATCAGAACAAAAAAAATGAGACTAATTTTTAAACAAATGCAAATAACTCTAGCACACTTTTCTAAATAACAGTCACATTTCCACTACATTTTTGCATCTCGTATTTTATTGGCAACGCTGATAAGAATCGCTGAAAATTCCCAAATACATTATATATATATATATATATTAATAAGCAAAACAGTGAGTTACAATTATCTGTAATTTGTTTTTGCTATTTATTTCCTTCAATAATACTTTACGAGAGAAGTATTTGTGGACATTCATCATAAAATGTATTTTCAACATGGATGAAAGTCATCCATGCAAAGAAGTAAAAAACAAAAAAACAGTTAAGACCAATTTTTAAACAAATGCAACATAACTCTGGGGCACATTTCTAAATAACAGTCACATCTCTACTCTATTTTCACATTTCATATTTGGTTGACAAAAGTGACAAGAATTGCCAAAAACTCCCAACTCTCCAATGGGGGGGGGGGGGGGGGGGCAATATATTAACCATGTTTAGAAAAAGTGTCCAAAAAATGCTGGACAGATTTAATAAACAAAATAGATCATTTTATTGCACTTTCGGACAGTGTTGTCTTTAATCTTGAGTGGAACAGAACTTGAACAGAAACTTGTTGATGCAAAGAATGACATTTTCTACTTGTCTGACATATTTGAAACTTACTTAATGTGCTGCACAACAAGTTCCAAAGAAATGACTTCATCCCCTTTTGCTGCAAGGAGGGAATTACTACATTTAATGGGAAACTCAAGCTGTTAAAGTTGAACCTTAGAAGACGGGATTGTTAAGAACTTAGTTGACATGAAAAGGCCATAAAGAACTCTTAGTGGTGTGAAGAAAGCCATGACCACAATAAGGTTGCTGGCTTAGATGACAATCAATGGAATAAAGAAAATAACAGTATTAAATATAAAGTACATAAAATATATTATGATAAATTCATGCAACAAAAAAAAAAAAGGACAAAACTACATTTAATAAATGTAAAAGAACAAAAAAGAAAAACAATTATAAACTCATAGAATAAGAGAATATAGAAAAATAAAATGAAAATAGAAGAGAAAAATATCAGAAAATTATTTTAGTGAAATGTGATTCAAATTTAAAGAAAAAAGCCAATATTCTGAAGACGAAAATTCATATAATTTTATTCAAAACTAGAATACTCATTCCAGGGTCGGTGAAAATTAATTGCCCCCCCCCCCTCCCAACAAAACAGTTTGCACCACTTTTATGTCCCCCGACAAAGATTAAAATCAAGATATAATAATACTAAACTTTATGTCTAGAATCCTTATTTCAATTATGATCAAAACCAATGACAGGATTTTAATTCTAGAAAATGTTTAAGCTTAAGGGATCTTAAAATGAAATTGAAAATCAGGGAATCTTGCTTAATTGGGTGTTTAATGACTTGATAAAATTTAAAGCAAATTTGAAATATTTGAATTTTCAAATGGGAAGTTGTGCCTATATTATGCCCCCTATAACCCTTTAAAATACTCCAAAGAAACTGAAATTTTGAGAATATTTATTGATGTCTGTTAAAACTTCACAAAAATTGGTGCTTTTGGAATTTTCAAAGGGTTTCCAACACCTCTATGCATAAAACTAAATACAACCCAAATTACCCAGCCGTGCTTCAAATTTCATAATGGTCAGTTAATTAGTTCAGAAATGAATCCTGTACATGCAAACATACCTTACTTTATAAATATATAAATAAAGATCTGCAGACAAAATTCTTAAATTTAGTCCTTTCAGAAATGCATTCCTTGATCATGAAAATTGGTAAAAAAGATGGAGTAATAACAAAATTTCAAATGTATACAGAATGTCGGCTTGTGTATCTACTGAGCACACATAAACAAATATTAAGTGTGAAAAATAATGTACATGTGTAATTTTAAAATTGACTTCACAAAAGTTTAAAAAATATTTCTTAATAAAAGTTAGAAAGGAAAGAAAATATCTTTAAGAAGGAACGGTTTTAAAATCCTCCACTCTATAATAAAGAGTAATGTGTATTTATTTGTATACGCGCACACACAGTCACAAATAAACAAGTAAAAATACTGCTGACTGAATCAATTTCAAGTATTTAAGATAATTCAGAAAGCAAATAGCAAATCAGACAACCTCCTGTCTTCAATCTACTTCCATAATGAAACGTTTTTTTCTTCTTTCCTTTGTGTTCTTTTTTTTTTAACTTTCCAGTTTGAGACGTTTTCATCCTTTTTCCTTAAACTTCAATTCAGATGCTATTTTATACGAATATGAATATTAGTGTGAAAAGGATTTTCTTTTTTCCCTGTCATTTTTGACAGAATGCACTCATTTTAAAATGATTGTCTGATCGACTTTTCATACAAGCATCAAAGGAAAAATATCCAGCAAATAATATTAAAGAAGCCAAAACATAATCCAATACTTCAGTACTGAACAGAACTCAAAGAAATAGAAGTATATGCAAACCATAGTTATAAACAAGAGATGTCTATCATCCAGGTTTAGTCACATTCTTTGACTGGCATGAGAAATACCAGCCCAACAACATGCACTAAGAAACCTACATCAAAACTTGCTAAATATCCTACTGGTCAACCAGAAATACAATGTGGGTCAATTCATTTATGAATGCTATAAAGGTAAATACAGACATCAAACTAGTGGAGGACAACCTCAAAACTCAAGACAGATTTGAAACGATATGTTGAGACAGTAAATCTTGGAATGAAGTTGTTGGCAGCTGTTAATAAAGAATATGCAATGATGATAACATATAATGAATTATGAAAACAAAATATACAAACGTCTTCGAAATGTAGAAATACTCCACCAATAAAAGATTAACGAATTAAGAAATTCACCAAGAATTTTATCTACTTTAACATAACTTATGACATGCAAGGGTAAAATTAAAAGATTTGATGAATGCTCTGCTTAAATATCCAGAACAAATGTTATCATAATCTTCTATATCTAAATTAGAATTGTTGGCAAAATTAGAATAGCTAAATGATTACAAATATTTTTTGACTCAAGTATTATGGTCCTTTTAGAGTAAAAAAAAAAAAAAGTTTCTGATATGGTGTTAAATAATAGGAGCCATGTTTTCAGAGGGTCTTGAATGGGAGATAGTTGAGGGGAGGGGGGGTGTATGACTTCCGGTGGGACCCCTTTCACTCACCCTTAGTTGGCAAGATTTCAACAAGGAAGAACGCATCTGACTACTGTGGGGACAGTGTGGCTAGGTGTAGCGAGACGGGCTGTCCGTCTATTAGCCTCTCTTTCGTGCGAAAATGTCCTGTCTCTGTGACTGTTCTTCTCTCTTTAAAATAAATCTTGTTCAAAACTGAACATTGGCATCCATGTGGTGTCGGGTCAGCAGACGATCAGCAACCTGGGTTCACAACAACGACATATGTGGATAAGGGTTCATACATCCATCGATAAGTGAACACATGCCACTAAAACAGAACCCACTATTAATCTAAATCAGGGGCGGGCAACCTTTTCAGAGTGAGGGCCAGATGAGACTTTTGGAAGGAGATCGCGGGCCGGAGTGAAAAAAGGAAATCTCAGAATTGCTATATTTTGTTTACATGAATAAATTGTACAAAAATTGCATTGAACACTCTACAAATCTGATATTTTTTCTCAAGAGACTTCTGTATGTGATGTTATAAAAGGCGCCAACGAAGAGCCATTTTGGAATCATGAAAATAATGACGGGGGAAGTAGCAAGTTGATCCAGCATTCGTTTTGACACACCTCACATAGGTTCTCTGTTATATGCCCTTTCCTCGTCTCACATTTCCTCTTTGCCTCTCTCTTTCTCTTTTTTTATTTTTTATCTCAGGCCAAGGATTTGAAATTTAAAGTTAAAGAAAAATGGAATATACATGCATCATCGCTCGTTGATATTTATACATTTTTATCCCACTGTAAATCTTAATTAAAACCTACTTTTACGTCTATGTCACAAAATTATATGAGTTTTACTGGGAGGTCCACGGGCCAGATTGCAATAATAAAGCATAGCAGGGTGGCGGGCCAGACGCTAAGCCTTCGCGGGCCGGAAGTTGCCCGCCCCTGATCTAAATTAACAAATTTAGATTAATAGTGGGATCAAATTCGTCAATTCCTTTCCTTCTTCTTAACCTCCCCCCATTTTGTTGCAATGGTGCTCACCATGGTCGGGTTGAGCTGCACTACGTCCACGCGCACAGTGGTCCAATTGCAATTCCATTCTCAAAGGCTGATCACCTGTGGAGTTGAGAATTCAGCTAAGTCCTTGATGGTCGTTGTCCAGGGTCCCAGCTGTCCACTGATATGCTTGCACCACTGAGGCAAAGAGGTCGCTACAACAGGACAGACTGCAGACTTTAGATTGAGGCATTGGTGGAGTACAGCAGTTGGAACACACTCAACCCATCGGCAATGTAAAATGCTGCAAAGACTTTCAACTTTCGCGAATGATTGTATAGGAATCTTAATCCAGTATCAGACAACATCAAAGAGCGTAGGGTTAGATTTGCAGATAATTTTGCTGAAAGGCTAAAGAGAAATTGTCCGTGAAGTTCATTTGTGGGAGTAATGCTTACAGAGGATGGCAAGCCAAAACACATATCAAGTACATTGGTAACAACAATCTGCAATCCCTCAAACCTACTAGAACTATTGATGAATTGAATAACGACACTTATGGGAATCTGTGTAAGCAGTGCAAAAAGATGAAGGTTACCATGTAGAAGAAGAAAAGAGTTTCAATCTAGGATACAAAGCTCACCCTCACCCAATGTTTGACAGACATACAACAAACTCCCCTAAAATTTTTGTTATATAATCTTTTTTTATTTTAAACTCTTCGCATCATTATCGTGTGACCTAGCTCAGAATCAGCAAAAGTGGGCGACGATGGTCAGATCGCTGTACTTGCTTGGAAGGAAGCCGATTCAACCAGACCAGGGTGATGGCCGTTACAAGTAAACAAGTACCACTATTGATAAGGCACTGAATTTTCAGACTTTTTTCTTTTTTAAATCGACATGTTCAATTTGTAAGTATCATCATCTAAACCGGTTTATTTGTTGAATCAGACCACAATTAATCCTCTGGTGAGGGTGGGGCCTTATTATCTAGTCTCGATCTAAGTTTTCCTATCAATTCTTGACGGAATCCATACCCATGGCTTTCCTATCATGTTTGACCATGTCCTCCCAAGCCAATTTGGGTTTGCCAGTGGTGGTCTTCTCCGATAGCATATTCAACTGTCGGACTTTAGCAATCCAGCCATTGCTGCGCTCAACATGCCCCAACCAACGCAGTCTGCTTTTCAAGTTGACCTGTGCGAGTAGAGATTCAAAACGTACGCTTTGTTCAGACTTCACCAAACATATCCATCTGACCATTGCCTTGTCGTTATGGTGCAGTTTCTTTAGTGTGCCAGCAGAGACACCTAAAGTTTCGGAGCCATACATTAGCACACTTCTGACACATGAGGAGTATACATGATCTCTCGTAGCTGTTGGCAGGCAGACTTGCAACGTATAGCTGCTGCGAGTTCACAGCCTCCACCTGATGACAGCACATCTCCAAGGTAACAAAAGTAGAGGGCTCATCTTGCTATGCAAGTTTCACATAAAATTATTAACCCTGCAATACATTCCAAAAAGGGTCTTTGGAGACAGGATTTTTTGGCTTACAACCAGTTAAAAACATAATTGTATGTTAAAGTAACATAAAAAATTGAAACCCCTGCTAAAAATCAAACAATTTTAAAAATATTTTTTTTAATAATCTGAAAATTTGGTATTAACGATAGGAAAAGCTTTTTTTTTTTTTTTTCAAAAAGAATTAAAATCACAAAAATTTTAGGAGAGGTTCATCATATACAACAGTCATTTGCTTTTTAATAATTTTCTCAGTATTTGTATAGGTACACTGAATATCATTGACCTAAAGACCAAAATTTAATTGAACAAAAAAAAATAGTCTTGGTAATTTATAGAAGGCTTTATAGTAAAATTACTATTTTATTTCCCTTTTCATCTTCAGTGAATTTATTAATGATGTTGGGTTTGAAATGTTATTCTAATTATGTTTAGAAAATCAATTTATGTTTGAAGTGGGCATCCCTCTTACTATGCCTGACAGATGAAATGAATGGGTTTAGCATGATACCATATACGAAAATGACTCCTGTGCCTTTTCAAACATAAACAAAACATATTTTCAAATTGAGTTGATCTCAAAATAACAGTTTTCCATTAAAAAATCCAAAACTAGTTATAAAAAATATATTTACTTCTTACAAATAACATAATAGTTGTAACTTTTTTTAACATTAAAAATGAAAAGCACACAAATTGCATTTTTTTAATATGATAAATTAATTCATCACCTTTGGTGTATGGGGGTGTACATTAACTAAAACTAAATATTTGCACAAAAATATTTTATTTCTTTAGGTTAAATAATGTTTGGAATGCATGAAAAGAAAGAAAAAATGTTGAACCGGATATAGTATGTCATCGATGAAATAGATTGGAATTGCTTTTTCATTATGTGAATAACACGGATTGAAAAATTCTGTACTTCACTTGCCAGTGATATTAATTTGGAAATCTTACGATATTTAGATCTTTTGGCAATAAATGTATAAGTTTTTATGTTAGATATAATATATAAAAAAAACTTTAATAATTTTGTGATTTTACTAAATTAACTTTGTCAAATTTGCTTTAAGAAATTAAATATGAATATTTTTTATGAATACATATAAAATGTTTAGGAATTTTTAATGGAAAAATATTCTGAGATCAAGTTAATTTAAAATTAAATGGTTTATTTACCTTTGGCAAGGTGTAGCCTAGATGTGACATCAGATCCCGTGTCATGCTAAATCTGGTTCTTTCAGATGCTATCATAATTGAATTGTTGAAAAGACACTTGATCATTTTTTTTTAAATAATAAAAAAATTTTTATCAAAAATTTATTTTAAAACACACACAAAACTACCTGCCATCTAGTGGCTATTAATCTAGCGCTAAGTATTCTTTTTAAAATGTATAATTTACATTACATTTCTTTACTAGAAATCTATCGTAATTTTAAAAAAAAAAAAACAGTAATTTTCATTTAAATTACCTCCCTTGAAAATTAATGAATATAATATTTTAATGAACGTTTTTGTTAATTTATCTTTTTTTTATTAAATTACTTTAATTACTGTTAATATTGACTAAATTATTGCATATATATAGGAAATAAGACAATAGAATTACAAATAAATCGCACCAAACATTAATTTATTAAAATCCGTTAAAAAATTATGCAAATTAGGTATACAAATAGCGGTGTTTGGGTATTTACTCTACTATATATATACAGTATTTTAAAAGACTATGTTGTATTATTGATTTAAATAACAGTGAGCTGTTTTGATGGTAATATAGGTGTGATATATAAAAAAAAAAAAAACTTTTGCATTTATTCATTTAGATGTGAGCAGGATTCTGTTATTTTTAGAACGTACATCGAGTAAATACACAACAAATAATATTAATAATATAACAATAAATAATACTAATAATATAACAATAGCAAAATATTTATTGAAATCATTTTTTATGTTATTCACATTCTTCAATTTGGTTGCTGTCATTTTCACATTTCAACCGTTGTACTCTCCGGCTCTCTTCAAATGCTTCTTGCCGTAGTCGATAACCAAGGCATTTTTGATCAAATGGATTTGAGGCACCCCAGAATAAACAAAAACAAAAGGGACACATTTTGTTTAACACCGATTTTTTTAACTTTTGACTTCCGGTTTTATCGTTTATGATAAATTAAAGATTTTTATAGCGAAAAACCCAATATTTAAAAAAAAAAAAAAGTTTTTCCAATACAATCCAATATTTTTTTAAATATTTAAAACAAAATTTTTCTAATAATTTAGCGATGATAAATTAATATTTTTTTAAAACATAAAATTTTAATTTAATTTCATGATACCCTTCATGTGATAAAATTAAATAATGCAATATTTTAAAAAATGTAACGTTCATATAAAAAACTGTGCTTGTAAAGAAAACTATGTATTATTTTAAGTTATTAGTAAAAAAAAAAATTTTAAACAGTAAACCCTTTTATAAATAAAACATTTTTTTAATAAAATATCAGCAAAGGCAATGTTACAAATGCACGTATATGCCATTTTGTTTTGTTCATAATTCAACCAGAATAAGGAAAAAAAAAAAGTGTTGAGTCAAAAAATTTCCTTTTGGTCATTGCCTATTCCAGGGTGCCTCAAATCTATTTGATTCTGAATTTGAATGAATTCTTAATTCACTGGGATATAATTGCTCTATTCCCACTTTCCATGTTTCCTTTTAGATATTTAGTCAACCAGTTAATTTTTCATAATTTCCTTTACCTGGGATTGAACCCACAACATCTAAGTAGCTTTAAATTTTAGAATAATACTTAATCAACGACAATATCCTGCTGACTGTGTATTATAGAACAATCTATAATGAAAAAGGCCGGAGAGTATAACTGTTAAAAAATTATGAAAATGGTAACAACAAAGAAAAGTTAAACATGTGAATAGCAAAACCTAATATCAGAAATGTGGTCAAAAGAATTTAATGAAATCAGTTTAAGTCATGGAAAAAAACGAGAACTCAACTAAGGAAGAGGCGCACACTCCTCAAATGTGAGAGGACAAAGGCAGAAGAGAGAAAAGAAATAAGTAGCAAGGCTAAAAAAAAAAATGGAGGGGGAAGCTGCAAGTGGCGCACCTACCTGAATACTCTGATAGAGTGGTTCATTGTTGGACGGGGAAAGCTGCAAGTGGAAATTGTCCCAAATAAAAGTGGCAAAGTTTAGCTCCATTGGATAAGGAGGAAAAGAAGGAGAAGGGTATACGTTTAATAAAGAATTGGATGTAAAAATTGGGAAACAGAAATAACCCTTGAATATCAAAAATGACAACAATCAGGTAAAACAAAAAAATTTTTTAATCCTTTCAGAGAGTAAAATACAAAGAAATTTAAAAAAAAAATAATTAAGGCAGGAAAAGTTCAGCATGAAGCAGAAAGTCCTTTGCAAAAAAACAGTGGAAAGAATATTTAATAAACAGATTAAGAGAAATTTGCAGAAGATAAAAAGAAATCAGATTTGTTTAAATATCTCGAAAAATTAAGCTTAGATTGATTTGGTCCATGAACCACAGTAAGTGTTAATAATTAGACTAAATTTATAAAAAAAATTTTTAAATCTTATAAACGTTGGACAGATTTTAAAATCTGTCCAACTTTTTATAAGATTTAAAACTTTGCAACTAGTATTTAAGCTGACAAATCAAAATTTGCTTTTAACTAGCCAATTTTAATCTGTTAGTGGTAATATAAGAATGTACTTTACTGCAATTTATTTTAAAAATTACTTAGTCTGATTTGGACGACAGGTAATATGAAACATTCTTAAATAATCACCGAAAAATAAAAATCAGCTTACGTTAGTAAAAGAAAATAACTAATATATAATAGTTATCTACCTTACAACTAAAATGTTATTTCTTTTTCTGTATAAGTTTTAAAATGTGCAAACAAATAAAAATTAAAAACTATGACTTCACTGTATCCCGGGCAACACTGGGTAGGCACAGCTAGTAGGAATATTAAAAAAAATTTAAAACAACACTAAAAATCTCCCAGTTCAATATTTTTCCATCTTTTCCAATTTATGTAAATTAATCATTTCCATAAGACACTTTGCTTTCTTTCATTATTTATATATATATATATATACTTGGTGCAACATTCACTCTGGTGAATTGAGCCGAGTTTCTTCAAATGAGGAAGTTTCTAGAGAATATTAAATTCACAAGCACTCTTGAGTTGTATATATATATCCTGATTAGGAGAGAGGATGAAGATAATTTGGTGCTTGTGCATATCAACCCTGACATTGAAATATTTAAAGAATGTATAAACTTTATCATGTACTTATGTGTTATCTGAAAATAAGATTGTGCAGAAAAAATTACGCAAATTCATCCAGTAGTTATTTAATTATAAGAAAAAGAAAAAAAATGATTTTACGTACATTTTGACATTTTTGTAAACAATGGAGACCCCAAACCCCGAAATCGTGAAAATATGAGTTATCGTCCTTGACCACTGGAAAATGGTGGAAATATCTACCGAGTGATAAAATCGCTTTTTATTTATAATTAAATACTGGATGAATTTGCATAATTTTTGGTGTACAGTCTTTTTTTCATCTACCTCGTAAGTACATAACAAAGTTTATACATTTCTTTAGCTATTTTATTTTTAAGAGCGGTCTAACATGTCAGGGTTGATATGCACAAGCACCGATAATTTTTACATTTTATTTTTGCAAGGAGGTGCTCCCTCCTCCCACATATAGCGCCTGGTATTCCCAGATGCTAACCCAGACTCAAATGTCGCTTAACTTCGGTGATCTAATGAGAACCGGTCTGCAACATGATTATGCCGTACATAATTTTTAAAAAAACAAAAAAAAATGATTTACTATAATAAAGTGTATATCATAATAAACTATTGAAACAATTACAAAAGTTTACAAAAAATGTCTCCAAAATCAAAACCTAAACAATATTTTTAAGCTTATGTTTTAAGAAATGTTATTTTAGCCAGAAGAAGCTATTACTAAAATAGAAAACATAAAATAAATGAGACAATTTTTGTCAGAAATTTCAGATGAGGAATTATTATTTACATTGTATTATCTTCTGACTATTGTTCTCATCTACATTTATATTTATATGAAGTATCAGCTGATGCGTCGTTCTCAGGTCTATTGTTAATTTACAGTGAAGTCTTTCTGGTTTTTAAAGATCTGCAGACAACATCAAGACAACATTCAGAAGCAACTTCATTTTAATAAGATACCATTTCCAAGTTCATTCTAACTCTGAGAAAAACATGACCAAAAACTGTATTTATTCTGAATAAGGGTGGAAGAACATAAAAAAACTGAAGTAGGGATTATATAAAGAAGAGCGATATCACTTATGACAGAAGGAGGATGTTCACCAAACTATGTGAGGTAAAACATGAATAGTTAGTAGTGAGCTACACTTTTGAATATGACAAGAGTCTGCCCATATGCTAGTTCAAACAATAGCAAAGATATGAATCTAATATGGAAAATGGGATTATTCTAATTCCAACCAACTTGGATCTACCTATTATTTAATATTAATAACACTTGATGATTGGTGACACCCTGAAACTGCAGTAAAGTTTTAGAGCTAAATGCATTTTATTATCATTTATTATATATATATATATATTTAATATACAAAGTAATGCAGACTTTTTTGTGGATCTGCCAACGCATTATAGATGTATTCATTCTTGATCGATTAAATATTTTGGTTCACTATTAACACACCTTGTAGATCAGACAATGTTCTTACATAAAAAAATGTATTTCAAATCAAGTTTATTGGAAAACATTTTATCCGGATCGACATTCTGTTTTTTCTTAGGAGGTTGGAAGATTTATTCCTCTACACAAATATGAACTCCTACTCCACTAATCCCCAAGTGTAAGAATTTTACATTTATACCCATCTTTAATATCTATTTTAACAACAAATAATCCATTATTTTATTTATTCTAAAATTAAAATAATTCTAAGCAGAAAGAAGTTTTCATTTAACATTGAGTTTTCACCATCGGTGTTGTATGTTTTTCAGTAATTCTGTTGACTCCATTCCAGATTTTTTAAAATACATTTTAGTTTCCTCTTATTTTTTTTTTTTTAATAAATATTTGATTAATAGTAAATAAAAAAAATAATAATTCAATATGTATTTCTCAAAGTTCTAGTTTTATTAATACAGACATATTCATATACGTGTTTGCCATCGCAATGTTTACTGTGTTTGTATGAAACATGACTGATTTTGTTGTTTTTAAATTGTCAATTTGAAAGTAATTTCTGGCTACAATTAAAGCTTATATACCAAAGTTAAGTATTTGTATTCTTTAAAAAAAAAAATTTGAATATGATTTTGAAGCCTTTAAAAAAAAGAGTAAAGACAATATTTTACTTTATTTTATCATAACGTGAAAATAGATAATTTTAGAAATTAAAAAATAAAACCAGTAATATGGGATTCAAAACTGGGAGCAGGATTTTCTTGGGTTCATTTTTTTCCATAACAACGGGTATCTGACAGGTTCCATTATATATATATATATTAGCAAATATATGCTCTCTCCGGTCATATTTTGGCTAGCCTGGTTATATCATGGTAAACGAACATATACTAAACTGACATCCAAAGGAGGAAGATGACATAACGAACGCCTCTCCTCCTTCTAAAAAAAGGAGGAATTAATGCCTAGGAGGATGATATCATGACAACAGGACAGATAGTACACTACTCCCTTCTTAAACAGAGTAGATAATCATGGAGGGATGGTATAATGAGAAACGGACATATAATGTACTGCCCTCAAAAAGAGGAGATAATACCTGGAAAGATCGCCCATAAAAGGAGAAGGTAATACCTGTGAGTATGGTATAATAGCAACAGAACAGATACTTCACTACCCATCCATTCCCCAAAAAGAGATGGTAGTCCCACGGAAGATGGTCTCATGACAACAAAATAGATACATTACTCCCTCCCCCAAAGGAGGATATAATATCTGGGAGGATTACCCCCACCTCCTTAAAAAAGGAGGTAATTCCTGGGAGGACGGTCTTATGACAACAGAACAGATAATACACTACTCACCCTTATTAGAAGATGATACAATAATAGATTAAATCACTTTTTTTTTCCAATTCATTTCAAAATGTCTAACCATAAAAACATTTTTATGGTTCCTTTGTCTTTTGGCTAAGATCAATGTGTATTGTTATCACTATAGACCAAAGATGACCAACGACACCTATTTCCCTCACTTTAGATTACCCTGTGCCTAATTTGTTTAAAAATGTAAATTTTTAAGATTTTCTGCAAATAAATATTTCAAACTGTTCTCAGTATCCCAGTAACCTCAGATGTTTTACTATCAACGAAAATACTGTGTATACATAAGAAAATATGACAATGCAAAATTACAACTGTAGATTACAGAATATTAATTTATTAGAAGCTGTTTATAAAATAAATATGCAAATTAAGAAGACCTAAAGATGTTTGTGGGTGTTTACAGTTTACTATATATACGGTATTACAAAATATTGTATCATAAAATTAAATAAGCACAACCTGTTTTGATGTTAATACAGTTAGGATAGATGGAAAAAAACTCTTGCATTTATTCATTTAGATATATGAATAAATATGAAGTTGGGCCCATTTCTTGCATTAAAAGTTAAAACACTCTATTTCAAGTTAATTCAACTTTACAGAATAGATGTGCCATTTTTTATATACTATTTATGTATGGGATATCAGGTTCACTAATTTGCATATTGGTTTTGAAAATGAACATTTTATTAGTTAACTATTAGCTAACTGTTTTGATTTTAATATAACAAATCGTTCTGTTTTGTTTTATTTTGTTGTTTTTCTGTTCTTTTATTTCCTTGACAAATATTTAACATTTCTGTTCAAATGTTCCTTTCTTTAGAAGGACGAACTTAATTATCAACAATCTATTTCTAAATTGCAAGTAAAAAGGCAAATTGATTTTTTTCTTTTCCTTTCTTTATGGTGACATTTAAAATATAAATTAATTTGTATCAAATTTACTCAAATGTAGCTATATCTATATGAATAAATGATAACGATTGTTTCGTGTTTACAACAAAGTTATGAATAAAATGTTTATTATTTTAAGTTAATGTTTCAAGTATTTCAAGTAACAAACTTTGCAAAGCGATAGCAAGCCAGAAAAGTCAAACAAGTAGAAATTGACTTCCAAACTATCCTATCTCTGACCAAGTCTTTATTTATCCCTCTTTCTCTCAAATCCATCCTTTTCACTTCCTCCCATATTTTTCTTAGCAACTAACATTGCTACCTCAACTGTTCTACATCTACTAATCAAAGCACTCTTTCAATGTAACCAAACTAAACAAGTCTCCTGTCCAGATTTACCTTCCTCTGAGGTCATCAGACCTAAGTCTGTCTTTAAGACTCACATTACACATCCATCATATCATTTCTCTCCATGTAACATATTCTCAACCTTCACTGGTCAGGTTTCACTTCCATACATTATCACACTGCGCACACATGCATGATAGATTTTTACATTGGTTGACAGCAGTAATGCTCTGCTGGTTGGTAATGGCAGAAGTTCGATAAACTTACTCCATACACTCCTAACTCTTGCAATCACATTAGCACCAGCTCCTCCCTGTGCTCGAATAACCTTGCCTTTCAAATATACTTGCTCCACATCTGAGTTCTTATCCGTCTCTATTGTCTTACACTTCTTGCATATAAATTAGTTATCCTCTCTCAACCTTCTTTCACTGCATTTCTTTTGTACTTACAAATACCACAAAAAATTGAATTGCTCCCAACTCCCTTTCACAAACTGAGCCGGGGAACTTTCCTCTTTCCAACACTAACTGATAATCACTTGGTAACATTCACTCTCAAGCCTTTACTTTCCATAGCATTCTCCATTCTTAACAAGTAGATCTCCATTGTTTCACAGGCAAGCACTAAATCATTAGCATAAAGCAACCCATACAAAAAAATCTCTGGACAATGCGTCTAAGAGACAAATGAAAAGCAGCAACAGACTCAGTACGGAACCCTGCTGTACTTCTACTTTAACATTAAAGCTGTCACTAAATGTGCTGCTAATTCTAACACGACTAAGTATTTCTGAACATTGTTTGAACAACCTTCACCAACCATTCACTTGCTCCTAATTTACACAAAGCCCATAAAACAACCTCTCTTGACACTGTCAAAAACTTTCTCCAAATCCACAAAAGCAAAATACAGGTTTTTCCTCTTACAAAGATACTTCTCTTGCATATGTCTCAGGATAAATATAGCATCAGTAATTTCTCGCACGGGCATAGAACCAAACTGAATTTTATTAATGTTTATCCGACTTCATATTTGCTGCTCAATTGTTCTCTCGATCACATTGAGGACCTGATCCATCAACTTTAATTATTCTCTCGATCACTTTCAGAACGTGATCCATCAACTTTAAGCCTCTGTAATTACATCTATCCAGAGCTCCTCCTTTACCCTTCAACCATTTTTCTAAAAATTTTCCCTTTTGCAAACAAATTGTTAGAAGAATAATAAACGTACTATTAAACCCATAAATGGGCAGAATGAGCGAGGGGGTTTCATACCATTTTTAAGTTTTAGCATTTATGTCAAACCTATTTTATGCCCAGGCAATGCTGAGTACATCTGCTAGTTATATATGTGCGCGCATGCATGCATGTGTGCAAAGAGGAGGATAGTTGCCTCAATGAGCTTAGACTTACATGTACAGTTCCCCATTCATCTGGTTGTGACGAAGCCTGAAAATGTACAATCACATTAGGATTGTGCATAACAATCGTCTCTCCTCCTGGAAACTCGAGTCGCTTGTGCCACACATTATTCAAAACAGCATTCTTATACTCCTCCTGCATAAAGATACAAAATAAAAGATTATAACTAGTAATAATATACAATTTGAGAAAAAAAGAATTTCAGTCAATATTTGAAATATGAAGATTTAAAGATATTCTAATTAGAAAAAGGCCAAGATTTTAAATGATAGCATCTAAGCTAAAAAGTAATTGTCATTTTGGAAAACACATACAACACATTTATTTCAACCTCTAAGGTTCTGTTATTTAATCTTTTTAAAAAATGTTTTTATTGTTCAACTTTTAGATGGGAGTTTGATTTGCTATACAAATTTAACAAAATGGAGTTGCTATTTCCTGCTCAGTTCTTCATCACCTGCTAAATTTTTTTTTCATTTTATTTGGATTACTATATCGATTAAAAACCAAATTCTCAGATTATTAAAAGATCTTATTTAGGAGAATGGGTTCAATGATTGCTTTGTACGTTTGACATAAAATAGTTCCTCTTGACCAGAATTCCCAAACAGGACTTTTTGGCTAAAGATGGTTAAAAAATGAAATGCAATCATTTTACATTAAATCTACATAGAAAACTGAAGTTTAGATGGCAGTGACTGGGGGGGGGGGGGGGGGGGGGTCTTATATGGCCAAACAAATAATGAAACATATTGGTGAAATTTATTAATTTCAATGAAATTTGTTCTAGACATTATCAGATGGGTGATCAGAACAACCTTTTTGAGATTTTTTTGAGATTTTTTTGAGATTCGTGAAAGAAGTGATAGAAAATATAAATACTCCACCTGCTTTCTACAAAACTATTCTTTTACAAATCCTAATAAAATCGGATCAAACAATGGTAATTCTGTTTTTTTAGTTTTGTTTGACCCACCGAGGTCTGAAAACAAACCAAAACTTTTTTCTGCATCAATATATTTTTCTATCTTATATGTATTAATAGAAGCTTATTCATTGTTACAATCGAGATCATATGCCTCGACTATGAGGAAAAGAGGAAGGTGTACGCGAATGAACAGAGACCATGGTGCGCTTTTCCCTTTCTTTCACTCCTCTCCCTCTTGCAGCCGATACCAGATGTAAGGCTTAAACCCTTTCCCCAACTTGAATCAAAGGTGTGGTCCGAAAACAGGACATCATATAACAATAGAGAATAATACTGGCTATATTTTAGAATATGCTAATTCCTGGGCCAAACCATGTGCGATACTTTTAAAAGGACTTTTAATAAGAAGTCAGTTGAAGAAAAGATTTGGAAGTGTTCGCCTTAGGAAAATTCGGACTTGCTTGCTAACCGAACTTGAAGACTAAATCATCCTTTTTCGTCTACTAACAGAAGGACCAGAAGGATATCGACATATCCCTAAGTAAAGACACCTCTATCATCTCTCTCTACATATTTATATATTGAACAAAGGACTGTTTCCCATTCCATGTCAACATATGCTGCATCAAATCTCCTCGTTTAAGCAATAACACGTCTATCTCCTATTCACTTCTTCTAGGACCGGTTTCTGAAATAAATCTTTCTTCAGTTTTATACATCTTTGTTTGGATTTCCTTTGTGTTTCGTGTTTTTTTTTGTTTATCAATTCCCGTCTGACAGACAATTCCCCTAGCCAACAAAACATTGTTGCCTAGACTGACAGAGTTATGAAAAGGGCCAAAAATATCAAATATCTCTAGTTGCGAACCCAAGTTGTGACATCATGATGATAGAACCTAACATAAAAAAACTTTAGCTAGTTCGTGGCAGGTTAGATGATAAAAGAATTAAATATTTGGTCAAAAAATATGAAGAGAGATACTCTAGTAAACATACAGAATGAAATAAAATGTCCGACGAAAAATATCTGAATTTCTCTTAAGTTTTATACACAGATCAATTATTCAATAACATTTCTGATAAGTTGGTATTTAAAAAAGAAATTTTGAGGAAGAAGAAAATAAATAGAAAGATTTAATTTAGACTTGATAAAAATGTTAACAACCAGGAAAGATATCTGCAAATAAGAACCCTCCCCCCCCCCCCAAGAAAATATATCTCACTATATTGTTACATATGATGTTATCATCCAACATCACTTGGGTAATCCTGCTAGTCTATTTATATAAAGTTAGATATGTGTATATGTTTATATATTTATATGCATGGAATTCACTCCTAAACTAATGATCAGATCATTATAAATTTTGGAACACCGCTGTCTAGGTGTAAGGGATCATAATGTGGAATATATTTAGTTTAATACAAAGGGGGTAAAAGGAGGTGGAAGTCCTTTGTGAAAAGTCAAATACCTCTGAATTTTGCGAAATTTTAATAGCTATTAGACATCAATTAATAAATTTCAGTTTTTTTGGAGTATTTTAACAGGTTTCATCTACCATTTGAAAATTCAATTATTTTAGATTTGCAATGAATTTGATCCATGTTCATTAGACATCAATTAATAAATTTCAGTTTTTTTGGAGTATTTTAACAGGTTTCATCTAGCATTTGAAAATTCAATTATTTTAGATTTGCAATGAATTTGATCCATGTTCATTAGACATCAATTAATAAATTTCAGTTTTTTTGGAGTATTTTAACAGGTTTCATCTACCATTTGAAAATTCAATTATTTTAGATTTGCAATGAATTTGATCCATGTTCATTAGACATCAATTAATAAATTTCAGTTTTTTTGGAGTATTTTAACAGGTTTCATCTAGCATTTGAAAATTCAATTATTTTAGATTTGCAATGAATTTGATCCATGTTCATTAGACATCAATTAATAAATTTCAGTTTTTTTGGAGTATTTTAACAGGTTTCATCTAGCATTTGAAAATTCAATTATTTTAGATTTGCAATGAATTTGATCCATGTTCATTAGACATCAATTAATAAATTTCAGTTTTTTTGGAGTATTTTAACAGGTTTCATCTACCATTTGAAAATTCAATTATTTTAGATTTGCAATGAATTTGATCCATGTTCATTAGACATCAATTAATAAATTTCAGTTTTTTTGGAGTATTTTAACAGGTTTCATCTACCATTTGAAAATTCAATTATTTTAGATTTGCAATGAATTTGATCCATGTTCATTAGACATCAATTAATAAATTTCAGTTTTTTTGGAGTATTTTAACAGGTTTCATCTACCATTTGAAAATTCAATTATTTTAGATTTGCAATGAATTTGATCCATGTTCATTAGACATCAATTAATAAATTTCAGTTTTTTTGGAGTATTTTAACAGGTTTCATCTACCATTTGAAAATTCAATTATTTTAGATTTGCAATGAATTTGATCCATGTTCATTAGACATCAATTAATAAATTTCAGTTTTTTTGGAGTATTTTAACAGGTTTCATCTAGCATTTGAAAATTCAATTATTTTAGATTTGCAATGAATTTGATCCATGTTCATTAGACATCAATTAATAAATTTCAGTTTTTTTGGAGTATTTTAACAGGTTTCATCTAGCATTTGAAAATTCAATTATTTTAGATTTGCAATGAATTTGATCCATGTTCATTAGACATCAATTAATAAATTTCAGTTTTTTTGGAGTATTTTAACAGGTTTCATCTACCATTTGAAAATTCAATTATTTTAGATTTGCAATGAATTTGATCCATGTTCATTAGACATCAATTAATAAATTTCAGTTTTTTTGGAGTATTTTAACAGGTTTCATCTAGCATTTGAAAATTCAATTATTTTAGATTTGCAATGAATTTGATCCATGTTCATTAGACATCAATTAATAAATTTCAGTTTTTTTGGAGTATTTTAACAGGTTTCATCTACCATTTGAAAATTCAATTATTTTAGATTTGCAATGAATTTGATCCATGTTCATTAGACATCAATTAATAAATTTCAGTTTTTTTGGAGTATTTTAACAGGTTTCATCTACCATTTGAAAATTCAATTATTTTAGATTTGCAATGAATTTGATCCATGTTCATTAGACATCAATTAAGCAAAGTTCTCTGAATTTCACTTTTAAATTTTAGACCATTTTCTAGAATTAAAATCATATAGATTTTAATCAAAATTGGAATAAGGATTCTAGAAATAAAATTTAATAGCATTATATATTGATTTTAATCTTTGTAAAGGGGACATAAAAGTGGTGCACAACTGTTCTGTTCGGGGCATTCATTTTACCGTCCTTGGATGGGTATTCTCTTAGTTTCTTCATAAAAGTGGGTTACGATTGTTTCTTCCTTATATGGGTAGCGGATAACAGTTGTATAAAACTAAACAGGAAAATCTTGAGATTCAATGATTGCATTTAAGAAATAAAAAAATAAAAAAATAAAAATAGCTTAATTTTAATCAGATTGAACATAGTGGCAGTTCTATTACATCAACTTACAAACCTCTAATTTTTGGGCGAAGGCTTCTGTGTAAGGCACATATTTATTGTCCCCTTCTCGTTTATAGAACCAAGTGCTGCGCCTAACATGAGTGGATTCCTCATCCCAGTATACAGGTCTTCTCATCCTTTGGTTAATAGATACATCATAACGACCACCATCAGTAGCAACCACTTCAGATTCAAGACCACCTACAAATAAAACATAAAAATGATCACTTTTGTAGATCAGGTCAGTTAGTCCAGCATATATTTTTTTTATCCCACATTTATTATTCATTAGCTGTATCTACCCAGTGTTACCAAGGAGTCTTTTTACTTTCATTTTTTTTTATATAAAATTTACATTCATAAAATTTTTAAACAATTATATACAATACAGTAGTAGTTCGAATAACATTCTAAATAGTAAAACTTGGTTTTCATTTTTTTTTTTTTGTAACAGGTAAATATGTCATTTGACCAACTTTCGCTTGCAATAATGCAATCATTATTTTTGAGTAACTGGTTCTTTCACTGTAAGATTTACTGAATTTAATTTTGTAATTTATTATTATCCATTTTCTTTAGTTAAAATGTTGTGTCATTGTTTTTATTTTAAGCTTTATCGAAACAATTATTTCTAATATATATTAAAAAAATCAAAGATTAAAAATCATTAGTACAGGTAACATTGATTAAAATGAGTTTTAAATTATCATGTGAATTAGCTATAATATTCACTGTCAACCAAAATTTTGCTGTATATAAATACATTGAATGGTCTATTTAAAGTAGATTGAAACAATGGTATAAAAATATAATAGACATAACATATTACTGATGATTAACAATTTTAAAATAAAATCATCTATTATATAAATTTAGACAAATCTTTTGTTAAATACATAGTAAAATTACAATTGTGATACCAGCCGTAGCTCCTATCACTTATTTTAATATGTATTACTGATAGCGTGACACAAAACAAAGAAAGGTAGAAACGTATTACTATATAGATAAAAATTAAGATATTTTCCTGATAATTGAAAACAAAAACTAAAAACGTCTTTGCTGAGTGAAATTCTAAAATAAGAAATGCTTCAGACTAGATCTTGTTTTCTTGTCTTTTTGTTCACAATGTGTCTCTTCATCATTCTGGTAATCCACACAAAGGTAGAGCTTCTTCTCGTTCTACACCAGGTGACCTGTGTGTCTGCGAGATAAAGACAGATAGACAGACTAATCCCCTCTTCAAAACTACCCACAGCCAATCAATACATTAGTCTTCTATTAAAAATGATTTGATAGATTTTTTTGATTTTTTATTCGTCTTCATTAGACAATAATGTTGCCCTACATTGGGTATTTTGAAGTAAGAACGTTTTCAGTTTCATTTTGGATTACAGAAAACACAATCCACCCTAATTTTTTTAAAACCCTTTGAAGGCAACTCTTCATGACAATATCTTATTTGCCTGAGAACGGGAATAGGGCGATCAAAAGTTGCTATGAGTATATGAGGCTACAAAACTGAACCAATCATCTGCGAATGTGGAGAGGAGAACCATACACGTTGTCTACCCTCCA
This sequence comes from Sepiola atlantica, assembly GCA_963556195.1. NCBI lineage: Eukaryota > Metazoa > Mollusca > Cephalopoda > Sepiida > Sepiolidae > Sepiola > Sepiola atlantica. The sequence goes on along the minus strand of OY744553.1, from coordinate 23,481,503 downwards.
CTGCGAAACCAGTGCCGTTTGAAAGATCTTGCCGATTACAATAATTATATAAAATGGGAAATTGTCGTATGACCACATGCTTCAAACATACACAAACAAGAAGATCGCTGAAAGCACATTTGCACCAAGAATTGTGCAACAAAATTGAACAAAATGAAAAAAGTATGACAGGTTTTATCGAATTTAAACCAGTATTTGAAATTAGTTGTTATGTTGGAAATAATTTTTATAAACTTACCTTTTTGAAAAGCAGCTTCCAGGCGTAAAGAGTCTGCAATAGAGAATGGGAACCAGACTTCTCGGTTTTCGATACGCTTGCAAAAACACCAATGCGCTTGAACTGGTTGATAGGTTGCATTGACAGTATTGGTCGTCGAGTAGGAGCTTGTTGGTGGCATAGGGGTAGTCGGGAATTGACTTCCAAGACTGTTATCAGAGACACTAGTCATAGATGGCGAAAATGATGCTGATACAGGTACCTGGGAAGATGAAGGAGGAGGTCCAACTTGACCAGGATGAGGGGAGCCCATTGTGAGGAAGGAATCAACAGGTGGTGGAGCATAACGCAAGGGTCCCTTTTGACGATATCTGTTTGGTGTTGATCCTTGCCCTGTTGAAGAGAAAGATGAAGGAAAAACTTAACTAAAAAAAGAAATGACACATTTTTTATTAAATGGATTTTACGATCTAATAATATGCGAATGATATGATGGATGTGTAATGCAAGTCTTAAAGACAGGTTTAGATCTGATAACCTCAGAGGAAGATTAAATCTGGACAGTATAGAGAGAGGTGTGGAGAACAGGAGACTTTGTTGGTTTGGCCATGTTGAAAGAATTGATGAGAGTTCTTGGGTTAGGAGATGTAAAATAGTTGAGGCAGCAGGGTCAGTTCACAGGAAACGACCAAGGAAAACATGGGAAGAAGTGATAAGGATAGATTCGAGAGAAAGAGGGATAAATAAATACCTGGCCAGAGATTTGGAAGTCAATTTCTAAAAGCCATCTAATACATACCAGCATGTAAAACAGACGTTAAACCAAACATGATGATGAATCTGAAAAAGAATAGCCCAAACCCCACCTTATGCCCTCATATGTGTGCGTATGTAGGTACGAACAACATTTATCTGGATACTAGTTGATGTATTAGTCTATGGCAGGTTAAATGGTGAAATACAAACTCACTTTTATAAAAAATTGATCTGAAACAATATTAGTACATGTTTCAGAATTTCTAGTTGGATTATTTGAACTACTATTATCATCTCTTGGATGTTATTCTCCCAACGTTTCGGCCGATGTAACCATCTTCAGGTGTATCTTGTCAAACTTAGGAATCTATACAGAATTTTGTGCCGAGAACTTTACTTAATCCACAAGGGTAGATTGTTCTCATTCCATTAACCATGACCAGGTAGAAGTCTTTAAGTAATTGTTTTTATTCTTAGTATCGCCTTTAGTAAGAATTGAACTTTCAACCTTCAGAAGACTATGGATCTACTTTTTGTAACCATAACCATCGTCTCTAGCCGGATAATCCTCACAGGACTACACGCTTCCCATCTCGCAGCACCATACATTAGTTGTGTTCTAACTAAAAATCTTTTCGGTAACTACTAAACTCATTTAAAATCTTTCTAACGATATCAAATGATTAAACTCAATGAGACATGTTTACCATCGTATATAGGGGAAGCTATGGTTGTTATTCTTTTTGTTGTAACAACATTCACCCTGATCACATTGAGCCGGCTTCTATCCTGACCTACACCACATCTCAAACTGTGGTGGTCCTGAGCAAAGTCGCACAAGATGGTTATCATCATATTCAGTTTAACGTTTATTTTACATGCTGGCATGTGTTGGACAGCTTTTAAAAATTGACTATTTCTGGCCGTGTCTTTATTTATCCCTTTCTCCCAAATCCATCCTTATCACTTTCTCCCGTGTTTTTTGCCTTCATCTGTGAACTGACCCTACTACCTCAACTATTCTATATTTTCTAACCCAAGAACTTTCATCCATTCTTTTAAAGTGACCATACCATCTAATTGCAATTCAAGCATTGAAAACTGACCACCTGTGGAATTGAGAGCTCAACCAAGTCCTTTGTGATGGTTGTCGCTCACGTCCTCAGGTGCCACACCACCCAGGCAGAGAAGTAGGGGAGGAGGATGACATCGCAAATTAATTCCTCTTATGGATGATGAGCTGCATGCCCAAACCATGGCAGACATTAGAAATTATAATCAAACCTTGCCAATCATACTCAAGTAAACTTTTGTATTTTGCAAACTACACTTCGAACACGTTACTACGGGACTGTTTTCCTGCAAATTACAACATGGTTATCTTCAAATCCAATGTCAACAGGTTCCCATTAGTAATTCAAGTTTGGTCCATTCCATCAATCTTTCCCAATCCTCTCATGATGTTCTTCATCTCTCAACTCATTCTATCTCATTAATCCTCATCCTTGAGTGGATTTTGGTCTTGATAAGTGGTCTTTTAGTTGCCCATTACTGCTAGATAATATGTAACAGTCATCTTGAAGATGTGTTTGTATGTATTTAATGCACAGGTCGTGATCAACCGCTCGTTGTCTTCATCCGAATTCTGAGCTGGATTTTGACACTGGCCATAGTGTCAATCATGTGGTCTCGGTCACTGATGTAAAAAAAAAAAAAAAAATATTTTCCTTCCGAACAAAATCATACCTCAAGTTTAAAACAACAATGTTTTATTTCGAGAGGTTTAAAATGACATTTTGCAATCAGGACAAACATCTCTTCAACCAAACACAAACAGCTTACGGCTCCCAAGGCCCCTTTGTCTCAGACTAACAGAGACCAAACTAACCTCTTCTGACCATTTTGCTAGAATATATATAGATATTGCTGTCATTCGCAGTAGGCCACCTAACAAGACCACTTGATAATTATCAGCTTTGAATCTATTGACATAAAAAAAACACTGGTGGCTATCTGGAGTGGACATTAATTCTGTAGAATTTTAAGTGATCTGTTTTTCAGCATTATTATTTCAAAGATGCCAACCAATTTCTTGGGTGGTCATTGTGCAGCATTCTGCATGTTTACAAACTTTTTTTTTCTTCAGCTGAAAGTTATATTTCAACCAATAATAAAAAAAAGGATAACATTTGATTGAATCTCAGCTCCTTTCTCACCTGTGATTACACTAGGCACACACGCACAGCTGTTACCAATACATGCAGAGTATAATCCTTCTCTATTGGAACAGATATTGTTCAATTATGGTTCTATTTATGGATAAAGAAGTGGCCTGAGAGATGTCAGAGGCTCGGATTGGTTGAACTAGTGAGGACAAAGGGGCTTGTTAGATTATAACTAGACTAGAAGTAAAGCAGTTGGTGTCAAGCAGTAGTGTAACATGGAGGTCGTTTGAGGCCTCTATTATCATGACCAATCTAGAATTGAATTGTTGACTAAAAGTTCCTAGGAGTCCATTCTATCACAATTAATGATAGGTGAAATTGCTCAAAGAATAAATAAAATATTGTATGTTTGAATCGTTCTTCTCGCAACGTAAAATTAACTTTTTTTAAGATGGCTACGCAGTCCAATTGGGGCAGTAAAGATAAAAAGTTACAGACATAAAAAAAAATTGCTATATCATAACCAAATTATTCTTCTGCTGTTCATTTGGCCCCTGCTCGCGCTCTTCCCACCCCAACCAATCAAGACGATAGTACTAACTCATATAAACTCAAAAAGGGGGTCTGCTGGACTGATAAGACAGTTGGTTGGACTACAAGGAGATCTTTTCTATTTCTAAGCTCACAAAAGTTGTGAGCCTGTCTTGTACAGCCCATTCATCAATTTCAATTGTCTCATAATATTCATCATCCAATTGGCAATCCATCCATCTCATCAACCCTTATCCTCAAGTGGCCTTTGGCCTTGATAAGTGGTAACATATATATATATATATATATGAGAGAGAGATCTCACTGCTGTGCTGACCTTTGTATAAATGTTGGTATATTTAATTATCGTCACTTATATTGATAGATAAGTAAAAGTTGAAAATTAAAATGTCATTTTAATGCAAAACTTGAGCATTTTGTAGTAGGTATTGCCATAAAAAGGTTATAGAAATAACTAAAGCAAAAAAAGAATACCCATCACACACATGCCTAATAGACTCTTCCCTTAATCAACAGTGGTAACGCTCTGCTGGTTAGTAATGACAGAACTTACTACATCCACTCCTAACTCTTGTAATCACACAAGCACCAGCTTCTCCCTGTGCTCCAATGATATCACCAAACTTCAATAGCTTTGTCATCCAAGCTGACCTCTGTATGAATATTGGTATATTTTGTTGTCATCATTTATATTAGTAGATAAGTATTCAATTTGAAAATGAAAAGTCATCTTAATAAAAAACTGCCTAAATAGTTTGTTGTAGATATTGCCATAAAAAAATGTTATATAAATGAGTAAAGCAAAGAACATCAAGACGTGTCTAAAAAATGCTTACCAGTAGTGGCCGGAGTTGGTGTTCCGACAGATGTTGATAGTGGTGGCCCACCTGGAGTTGCCATTGAATTTAGGACAGGATTCATCGGGGTTAATTGTGGAGTAGAAACACCTTGAGAATTTGGTATCATAGGGATAGGCTGTTGCATAGGTGTTGTTGGTAACTGCGTTTGATGTGGAGGTGTTGCTGGAGAGGGAGGCTGTTGTTGGAATAGTGGAGGTCTAGGTGATTGTTGAAAGTTAGATACATTCGTTTTTTGTTGAATAGGTGAGTGCAGAGACGCGGGTGGTGGCCGATGTCCAACTTGAGCAAATGGGTCGATAACAGTAGAACTCGGCTGTTGGAACATAGAAAACGGAGAAGCACGTTGGCTCGAAGCGTTACTGCTCGGTTCTGATAAACTTTGACCGACAAAACTGTCAGCTTCAGCTTCTTCTGTAATGGACAAAGGATTTAAAAAGATAAATTAAGTAAAAATTTTAATCAATTTTTTTTAGTGTGTTTAAGAGGTTACAATGAGAATCGAAAAATTACATTAAAAAAAAAAAAAACCCAATGGTATTTAAATGTGCACAATGTTATCAATTAAAAAATAACAGGACTGAAACGAGGTATCCAAAAACCAGCAGTTCATTTTCATTATATGAATCTTTGTAAAACATAAACAATGATAACAAATTTATTTCGGTAGCACAATTAGCCACTAAATTATAACCATTCAAACTTTGTTGGAAATGAAAAAATTAGATGTCTTGTTTGCTCTCAGTACAAAAGCCAATTTTCAGTGTATAACTAAAAATGCAGACTTCAAACAAGTGAAAAATCCTTACAAATGTAACGTCATCTTGTGGTACATGAAAATTAATCATAATAGAAGCAAGAATTATTAGATGAAATAAGTCTAAACATTCAACAAAATCCCATTAGCCTTCGAAAAGAACAACAGCTAACTCATTGAATCTTCTTAATATGATTCATACCACGTGAGAGATCAAGTTAGATTTTATCAATAAAAAAAACCTCAGAGTTGAACTATGTAAAAACAGATAGAAACACTACTCTGATAATAGGGTAAAAATTTGTTTAGTATTTCATTCACTAAAGTTTTCAACTTGGATTTTTTTTTTTTTGTGAAAGACAACTTAAAACCTTATTTGAAAAACATTAACATTTTTTTTAATAACCTAACTTGAAGTAGTTGGAAAAAAAAAAATGGCTGCATCTGTTTTCAGGGTATTTTTTTTTATCATAGTTCATCCCAAAGAAGGCAGGTCGCCACTGTAGACGTAAGGGGCTACTGAGAATTAGGGAGTAAGTTTTGGGGATACTCCTAAGTTGTGAGCTGTGCAGCGAGATGTCTGTTTACATTAGTTTGAAATTTCTGCATGTCAGTAGAGATGGGGAAACAGGGAGGGAGTTCCAGAGCCCGGCAGCACGAGGAAAGAAGCTATTAGAGTAGAAGGCTCTCTGGCATCTGGGAGCCTACACAGTGAATGGATGGGACTTAGCAGATTGTCGGGTTCGTCTACTGTATTTACGTCGAAGGGTCAGCGGGGCAACTAGTTCATCGGAGCACATTTCATTAAAGTACTTGTAAAACAAACAAGGATGCAACATTGTGGCGATTGGAGAGGGACTGGAGCTTGGTAGATAGTGAGAGACCTATTAAATTAGATATTCTTTTTTGGACGTTGTCTAAGAGGGAGAGACAAGTGGATGGTGCACCAGCAAAGATGTGACAACAATGCTCCATGCATGGGTAGATGGTGACTTTGTAGAGATATAGGATAGCGTCAGGTATGAGAAGTTTTCTAGCACAGTAGAGGGAGCCCACTTCCTTTGCAGCAGCCTTGGCAATGTCTTCTATGTATTTGTTTCAATTCATGTTACCTGTGAATGTTAGGCCGAGGAGTTTTAACGTTGGACTCTCAGGCAGTGTGTTATTTGCCATGGCAATCGGTGGTTGAAGAGGTTTCTTGTAGTTATTGAAGGAAAGGAGTTTTGTTTTTGCAGCATTAAATGTTATCATCCATTTATGACCCCATTCCACTACAGACTGGAGGTCACTTTCTAAGGATTCAGCCATTGCCTCGGATATGTGTGTATCCGTTTTGTCCACATGAGAGTAGAGCGTCGTGTCGTCAGCAAATATACCCATCTAGGACTCAATGTCATTAGGGAGGTGTTTAAGAAAAATCTGTTCTGAAGATGATCTGATGGTTGAAAAATTTAATGTTTCATTGTATGACTTAAAATAAACATTGCCTTGAAACAGCTGTAAACAACTGTAATACCTTTGTGTATACTCTTTATTTGGAATATGATTTGAAAATGATATAAATAGTCGAAAATAAATACATTATATATATATATATATATATATATAAAAAATATGAAACTAAAAGTATACTTTTAGTAGATAGAACCTATAGTGAAATGGTTTAAGCTCAATATACGAGATAGAGCAATTATAAAGATAGATGAAAGAGGGATAATCATGTACGAATGACAAATTTATTTCAACTTCACTTGAACCCTAATTTCCCAATTGGAACCTTTATAAACTTTCGAAATTATATATAAGTTGGTTCAAAATCCGTTTTAATTACGGGAATATTTCAGAAATATTCACTCAATGACCTGAATTTCACTTCTGCTTTTAATAGCCCTACCCCAACTCGCACTGGCTTTATTGCTTACTAGCAATAAGCAGAACCCAAACAATCCCCCCCTTCTCTCTTCCCAGCATCAGCCATAGTTCATTTAACTAACCCTATCACCCACTTTTTTTTATGTTTTATCTTTATCCCTTTAGTTGAAAAAGAGGTCAAATGAGGAATCATTTGACCTCGTTTTCAACTAAAGAAGTCACTAGACTTGACAGAAGTCACTACTTAAATTCCCGACTGCCTGCGTTTAACACACAGTTCAACTTCAACTTCGAAAAAACTACTTTCATTCTCGGTCCACGGAAGTATTTTAAAATGGCCCGAATTCTTAAAATCACTTCCGAATAAGTGTGTTCCATCTACGATTGAACTAAACATCTTTCTATTGGATTTACTTCATTCTTGAACTGTTTCAATGCTGCCTTCACGAAAACCCTTCTTTTCCATCTTTAAATCTCCTTTCACTGGACACCTTATCAACGGACATTTACCAACTGGACAGACCCCATATCTTTTTACACGCACTTTCTCACTCTCCATTACAAAATATTTTTTCAAATTTTGAATTTTGGCTTTTCCACTGCCAACTTATCTATGTAATTCCTCTAAGATTTTAATCTTTGAAAAGCCTTGGCTTAAGGAAAGAATAATACACATGTTTTTACCGAGTATACCTTGCATTGAACAATCGAAGTTGAAATAAATTTGTCATTCGTACATGTTTATCCCTCTTCTTTTATCTATCTTTATATACATATATAATCTAGGTAAGTTTACATCCACAGGGTAAAATCCAATTAATCCTTACTGTAAAAATTAATAATAAATAGAGAGCCGTTTATTCGGGATAAAACTTCATTTATGCAAACATTACTTGGCATAAATTAGTAAGATACCCAACAGTAACATATTTTTGTATTAGAATCAACATTTATTCCATATTTTTGTATTAGAATCAACATTTATTCCATATTTTTGGATTAGAACCAACATTTATTCCATATTTTTGGATTAGAACCAACATTTATTCCATATTTTTGGATTAGAACCAACATTTATTCCATATTTTTGGATTAGAATCAACATTTATTCCATATTTTTGGATTAGAATCAACATTTATTCCATATTTTTGGATTAGAATCAACATTTATTCCATATTTTTGGATTAGAATCAACATTTATTCCATATTTGTGGATTAGAATCAACATTTATTCCATATTTGTGGATTAGAACCAACATTTATTCCATATTTTGGATTAGAACCAACATTTATTCCATATTTTTGGATTAGAATCAACATTTATTCCATATTTTTGGATTAGAATCAACATTTATTCCATATTTTTGGATTAGAATCAACATTTATTCCATATTTTTGGATTAGAATCAACATTTATTCCATATTTTTGGATTAGAACCAACATTTATTCCATATTTTTGGATTAGAACCAACATTTATTCCATATTTTTGGATTAGAACCAACATTTATTCCATATTTTTGGATTAGAACCAACATTTATTCCATATTTTTGGATTAGAACCAACATTTATTCCATATTTTTGGATTAGAATCAACATTTATTCCATATTTTTGGATTAGAATCAACATTTATTCCATATTTTTGGATTAGAATCAACATTTATTCCATATTTTTGGATTAGAATCAACATTTATTCCATATTTTTGGATTAGAATCAACATTTATTCCATATTTGTGGATTAGAACCAACATTTATTCCATATTTTGGATTAGAACCAACATTTATTCCATATTTTTGGATTAGAATCAACATTTATTCCATATTTTTGGATTAGAATCAACATTTATTCCATATTTTTGGATTAGAATCAACATTTATTCCATATTTTTAGATTAGAACCAACATTTATTCCATATTTTTAGATTAGAACCAACATTTATTCCATATTTTTAGATTAGAACCAACATTTATTCCATATTTTTAGATTAGAACCAACATTTATTCCATATTTTTGGATTAGAATCAACATTTATTCCATATTTTTGGATTAGAATCAACATTTATTCCATATTTTTGGATTAGAATCAACATTTATTCCATATTTTTGGATTAGAATCAACATTTATTCCATATTTTTAGATTAGAACCAACATTTATTCCATATTTTTAGATTAGAACCAACATTTATTCCATATTTTTAGATTAGAACCAACATTTATTCCATATTTTTAGATTAGAACCAACATTTATTCCATATTTTTAGATTAGAACCAACATTTATTCCATATTTTTGGATTAGAATCAGCATTTATTCAATATTTTTGTATTAGAACCAACATTTATTCCATATTTTTAGATTAGAACCAACATTTATTCCATATTTTTGGATTAGAATCAACATTTATTCCATATTTTTGGATTAGAATCAACATTTATTCCATATTTTTGGATTAGAATCAACATTTATTCCATATTTTTGGATTAGAATCAACATTTATTCCATATTTTTGGATTAGAATCAACATTTATTCCATATTTTTGGATTAGAATCAACATTTATTCCATATTTTTGGATTAGAACCAACATTTATTCCATATTTTTAGATTAGAACCAACATTTATTTTATATTTTGGATTAGAATCAACATTTATTCCATATTTTTAGATTAGAACCAACATTTATTCCATATTTTTAGATTAGAACCAACATTTATTCCATATTTTTGGATTAGAATCAGCATTTATTCAATATTTTTGTATTAGAACCAACATTTATTCCATATTTTTAGATTAGAACCAACATTTATTCCATATTTTTGGATTAGAATCAACATTTATTCCATATTTTGGATTAGAATCAACATTTATTTTATATTTTGGATTAGAATCAACATTTATTCCATATTTTTAGATTAGAACCAACATTTATTCCATATTTTTAGATTAGAACCAACATTTATTCCATATTTTTGGATTAGAATCAGCATTTATTCAATATTTTTGTATTAGAACCAACATTTATTCCATATTTTTAGATTAGAACCAACATTTATTCCATATTTTTGGATTAGAATCAACATTTATTCCATATTTTTGGATTAGAATCAACATTTATTCCATATTTTTGGATTAGAATCAACATTTATTCCATATTTTTGGATTAGAATCAACATTTATTCCATATTTTTGGATTAGAATCAACATTTATTCCATATTTTTGGATTAGAATCAACATTTATTCCATATTTTTGGATTAGAACCAACATTTATTCCATATTTTTAGATTAGAACCAACATTTATTCCATATTTTTAGATTAGAACCAACATTTATTCCATATTTTTAGATTAGAACCAACATTTATTCCATATTTTTGGATTAGAATCAGCATTTATTCCATATTCTTGTATTAGAATTAACATTTTTTTGATATTTATCTGACTCGTATTGATAAGTACTATAACAGGCTGAGAAATCTAACATTTGGGTTAGGGCTCGACAGGAGGCAAGATTTTCAGACAGTCGGCAGATATCTTTTTAGCTGCTAACGCGTCATTATCATTTCTCCAAGAAAATTTAATTCTAAAAGGGAATTCTAACCATCAAATTTATTTCAGCTGAGATTATGTATTACATTATGAATTACATTTGGATTATAAGTGCGAGTATACTGTAAAAAAGTCAAAATGTAATTTTTTTGAGAACTATTTTTTTTCCATTATTATTAATTAAAAAAAGATTAAAACAGTAGTTCATAAGATTTTAATTATTAAATATTTTGTGAAAGTTTCATGTAATAAGCTTTTTTATGCTTACCTTTTCATATTGACAGCCTTGTTTATTCAAGAAAATATGTTGTTGAAAAACTCGATAATTTCTTAAGGAAAAATTATATTGTCTGACTTGTTCAAAATCTGAATTTCATTTGTTTTACACAAAGTCATACATATAATGTATGACCTTGGTAAGCACATAATTGTGTGCCACTACAACATCTGGTCATTCCTGTTCCTTGCGACAGGATGGAAATTATGGGTTGATACCTTTCCCAACAATATTGACATAGTGGTTAGAGGGTTTGTTAGGAGCCCGGGAAACCCAATCCTCATAACAAATATTAAAAAAATGATACTAGATGTCTTCTTGCAAAACACTCAGCATTATAAAGGTGAAGATCAAAAGTAGAGAAATCTTGGGAAAGGAAGCCTTTGGGTCACCCTCAACTATGCACCAATTAAACATGGATCGACTATCGTCGATCCATGTTTAATTGGTGCATAAATAACCACAATAAATCCAATATGATTTGAACTCAGCACAATGGCTTCTATTAGCCCTCCCCGTAACAAATAAGAATTAATTATCAAGTGATACAATAAATATACCCAATTAGTGGTTCCCTTATCTAAAAGAAATGTTCACAATGCACAAAAAAAAAACATGTTGAACGCTGATTTTCTAAACTAGCAAGCATTCCCTCACACCACTCTCTACTTACAAAAATCGGCATAATAGAATCTTTCTACGCATGTTGTATCAACAGCATTGACCCCGATCTGATTCAGCCAGTTTCTTTCCTGGCCTGTGCTATCTTCCGAATCATAGTGGCCCTGCACTGCAGCCTTAAGCAAGGTCGCAAAAGACAGCTAACTAATCTCTATATGTTCCTATTTACTTACCTCTCCACAAGGGCAGAGTTAGACACAAGGTCAGTTTTTTTAAAGTGGGAGAATCCAGCTCCCCAAAAAGGGGCACTGATTGGAACAAAAATAAAAATTGCCTCAGTCTAGAAGTACACCTTCTTCCCTAACAGAGGACAGAACAGATACTACACTTTGCTTCTCATAATTTGTGCATATCCATAGAGATGCACATAGATTGCATTCATATGTACACAAACATATGAAAGAGTCTTTGTTCAGTTTGGAGAGTGCTGTCATTAAAAATGCAAATCTAATTTGCAGGTGTTTAATCTTGCATCATTTTTGCTGACATCTTACTCATATTCTGTCCCGCTTAACCACATTTCAAACACTTTCGAGCTGTCTTCATACCTAAACATGTATAGAATTGTTTTATTTGATCACTGCGACTTAGCCATTTCACCTTAAAACCCATCGTCATGCCCGTGAAGTCAAAGTTTAGACATCAGAGCAAATTCATTTCTTTGGGAGTCAGCGTCTGACCTTTTAAAATTTCAGATGTCAGAGTAGGATTTGAGCTAAGTATTTGAGCTACCGACTCAACAACTTTAACCATTTTTATCACCTGTTTTTATTTTTTAATGGAATCCTTTAGATGTTGTTCATTAAAACAAATTGTTCAAAATAAACAAAAAATCTTGAAAATTAATTTCTTTTAAGTCAAAACACTAGAATTAATATATATAGTATACTAGCAGTACCTACCTGGTGTTGGCCTGGATAAAGTAAGGTTATTTAGGTTTCAATTTTTATTTGTTTGCATAACATTTTAAACTTATACAGAAAAAGAAATAACATTTTAGTTGTAACCCTTTTTTATATTCTTCAATTAAAAATGAGTTATTTCCCATGCTGATTTTGCTTTTTCGGTCATGATCGAAAAATAAAAATGTTTCCATTTTACCAGTTGTCCGGGTGGGACCACATAATTTAAAAAATAAACTGGGATAAATTAGATTTCAGTCACCCCAAAACAAGCAAATACGAATAGAACAGATTCGGATTGACACCAGTTGTTTTCACTTCCGGTTGAACTTGTAAACTACTTGCGCAGCACGCACACTGAACCAGTAAGCAGACGGATAATATTCAAAACGTTTTTTTATTAAAACTATTTTGCGTTGTTTGGTTTTTCATATTTTGTAAAATCTAGAACTTAAAAAAAAAAAAAAGTTTACAAGTTTTTTTCTGTAAGCAAAATGTATAAACAAACAAAATAACATTTAACTATTAATTAATAATTCTACGTTGTTTTGTCAATATATTTCCTGTCCTCGGCCAGTGAAGGGGAAATCCTTTTAGACTGAGGCAATTTAAATTTTTGTCCCAATCCAGAGTGCCCCTTTTTGGGGGGAGCTGGATTTTCTCTACAATAAAAACGGACTCTAAAAATTTAGAAAAAGAATACATTTTTAATTTTTTTTTTAAAGTTACAAACTTTTTGCCTCCCCACTAGGGCAGATTAAACACAAGGTCGGTTTTTAATGTAGGGAAAATTCAGCTTCCAAAAAAAGAACATTCTAAATCGGGACAAAAATTTAAATTGCCTCAGTCTAGAAGGATTTCTCCTTTACTGACCAAGGACAGAAGGGTAATTCCATGTCAAATAATCCAGACCATGTCACCCATAACTCTCAGATTTTCTTCAGGCTTTTCCCAGTTGTTGGTATCATAAAAACTACACAATTCTGAAAATTTTAGTTTGTCTCCAAAATATTGCATTTTTTTAGATTTCAGGTATGTTGCTAAAGGCTGCAAAATCGCGACATTAGAAAATTACATTTTTTGTGTATAAAATGAATTCTAGACTAGCTAGAACGTTAAAAATTGGTACAGGCAAAGTTTTTTGCACAAGGAATCCAAAAATCACACTTAAAACCTCTAAAAGTAAACTTTTTTTAAGTTATTGTACAATGTACATGCTTGTCTAAATTTGGGTGTGGCACTACCAAGCCTCAAAAAAGTATGTGGCACTATTGGAAAATGAACATTTCTTTTTCTGAGTTTTCTTTTGCATTGAAATGCATTGCGACCATACTGTCTTCCCTGGAGGATAAGTAAACGCAAACTTATTACAAAATTTATTTTTATTTTGCTATAGTTAATTTCATGCATAGACAGAAAATTAGAATTAACATACATCATAGCATGTTTTCATAGCATGAAACCAACAACTGCTCAAGAATGAAGTTTTGCAAACGGAGCAATCGTTTTATCATAATCTTCATCACAGATTCTATAAGTTCTTCCAGTGGTTGTAGTAGGTGTTTGTATAGCACATATTTTTATAGGGACATGACAGCTATCACCACCTGCAGGCCAGTTGAATGTTTTCTGTGGTCCATGGGGGTGCATGAATTGGGCATCTACATCACCTTGCTCCTCATCACCAAACCGACCAACCACAACAAATTGTACATGCAAGACGATGGTGCAATGTTGCCAATATCAACTAGAGTTTTATTTTTGAAGTCACGGATGTCCATAACCGAGTCACACTTTGTGTCGAATTTGTGATGCTGACTGGGGAATGAAATGATGACGGCTTCTTGTACCGGGTACCATTTTTACCTTCTTCGAACCTCTTCTGCATCTTTTTTCTCACCTCGACCATGTCTTCTTTGTCAATGCCAAAGAAGATAATTGATTTCATTTCTTCTTGGCATACTTCCAGCACCGCACAATAGTTCAGAATTTGGTTGTTGAGTGGTCTCTGCCAACTTCGCAATGCAGCATGGCATTTCACTGCACCACCAATTCCATCACACAGTGATTTCCCATGACTAGTTGCAAAGAAAATCCACTCTGCTTTGATGGAAAAGTTCGCTTTATGGAAACATTAATGAAGGAAGTTCTTAAAATTTTTGTACTGTCCATCACAACCATCAGAAATGTCAGATATTTGTGATGTTTGAGGGTCTCTTCTTCAAGTATTCCCCCCAGTAGTGTCTGAATCTTGTGAACAAAACTGGTTGTGTGTGTTGTCATCTGAAATGAAACAGAGGGAATAATGTTGGAGGTTTTCCGTCAGCATCTTTGTAGTAGATGACTAGGGGATGCAAGGCACAATACTCTTTGCTCCAGTCGAAGCTTTGTATCTCACCCTGGATCAAATACTGGTAGTTCTCCGCAAAGTTCCCTAGCACCCAAACCTCATTCACACAGAGATTCCTTCACTAATTTCATGTACAGGCTTTCACCAGGTATGAGTGTCGATAAGGTTGTTGATGAGGAGTTCCTTGTATTCTTCGAATGTCGTAAGTGTAACCAGTGCAGCACGATCTGTTGTTTGCCACTGATAATAATGGAATTCAGAGTCCATATCTAGATGACTGAGCTCATCATCCAGAAACTTTTTTTCAAAGCAGCACTTCCTGGACATGAATCACAGCGATGCATCATACACACTTTGTTATCTGAGTCATAGACAACTTTCTTAATTAGGTATTATGTATG
Source organism: Sepiola atlantica (assembly GCA_963556195.1). Lineage (NCBI taxonomy): Eukaryota > Metazoa > Mollusca > Cephalopoda > Sepiida > Sepiolidae > Sepiola > Sepiola atlantica. The sequence goes on along the minus strand of OY744553.1, from coordinate 23,466,165 downwards.
TATATTCCCAGTCAATCGCATCAACCAGCAATACTGCATTCTGATGAGTCCTGCATATGCAAGCAGAATGTATGCCTGATGATCCAGCAAGAACACACTATTTTGGTCTTAGAGTGCAAAACTTGGAAAATCCAATTTTTATGTTGGGATATTTGCCTCTGAATGCACTGTGCAGTTCTGATAGATTGCACAGAACCAATTGCTTTTGTTTGTGCACATTTCGACCTATTCTCACATAGTCCTTCTTTCTAGGCATCTGTCGACTGTATTAGTCATTTTCATAGGAACTTTGGACTAAATCGAGAGTTTCTTGTGGAAATGTTTTACCTTTTTTTGGTGCAGGTTTTGACAGAATTCCATCAACCTTCTTTAATTCACGAGCAGTTCAAATCAGATATTCACTCATATCAAATTGAGTTGATGTGTAATCTCGTGACCTATTGTTGGGGATCAGTGTCAGTACCTGAATCTTCTCAGGATACGAAGCAGTCTTCAATTTCTCCCTCATAACATCGTGCAGCTGTTCAAACTCTGATGCTTTCCATCCTGCATCACTTTCCTCAAAAACAGAGTCAGGTGTCCAGTAAATCCTTGTTCACATTTCACACTTCGGCGTTGGTGCTTTTATAAGTGTTGATAACTTTGTACACTTTCAGCTTGACGCTTGTAGCATGATACTGTTGCGGTACACCATGTAGATTTACTGGAGACATGACAACCATTTCCAAACTCATATAGAAACGTTTTCTTGGTGTCTCATGGTACGTTGCCTAATCCAAAGCATCCTCATCAATGTCATCTATTGGAGTCTCCTTCACCTGTGTCGGAGGAACTTCAGTTGATGTTTTCTATAAGCAGTTATGCATTGATGGCAAAACATGTGACCTGGTTGAACATTAAAATTTTTTACTTCAAGTTGCTTCGTCATATCTAGGGTAATCTTTTTCAATCCTTATGTTTTTTTTGTCTATGAATCTTTAATGTACCACAGCACTGTTATCTGTCGCTCAAAGACGTTACCAAGCATTTGTTTGTGGTGCAAACAAATAGTCATATTTTACCATGATGTTCCACAAATAAACAGTTTGGGTGTCTTCATCATAGTCAACAAATTGCTTCAACCCACAAGATCTGGTGAAATGGATAGGTATGGGTGACATTTTCAAATTTTTATGGATGATTTGAAATGGAATTACCCAGGAAAGATATTGACAAAATAATGCAGAATAGTTTTAATTATAAAAAAAAGTAAAATGTTATTTCGTTTGTTTAGACATTTTACTTATAGAAAAAAAATTTGTGAACTTTTTTTTTTAATCTCTAAGGTTTACCACATTTAAACGAATAGTTTTAATTAAAAAAAAAAAACGCACCCTACATTAAAAACCTATGTTGTGCCTAACTCTGCCCTCATGGACACAATCTCTGGACTGTTTTTAATATAACCCCCTTAAAATAAATACGAAAAACCAAACAACGCAAAATAGTTTTAATTAAAAAAAAAAAAGTTTTGAGTATTATCTGTCTGCTTACTGGTTCAATGTGTGTGCACAAATAGTTTACAAGTTCAACCGGAAGTGAAAGCAATCGGTGTCAACCTGAATCTGTCCTTTTCGTACGACTTGTTTTGGGGTGCCTGAAATCTAATTGATCCATAAACTGTAGTAAAGTATGTTATTATAGTGCTAATAACATGGTACAACAATAAAAAAAAAATAAATAAATAAATAAAAAAATTTTAATTTAAAAAATTAAAAATGACTATCCAGAATCAAAGTTTGCAAAGTCAGCTTAAATGCTGTTTAGGTCCAACTTTTAAAATCTCACAAAAAACTTATGTTAGAAGACATACATTATCACTATTAGAAGACAGATTTGAGCCGAGTTGAACCTGTTAAAACTTCAGGAGTCAAAGTTGAGACTCCACAGCCATTCTATACATCCCCACATACACAGAATTTAACACATCTATTCACTACTTTCATAGACTCTTGTATAAGTACTAAGTAAATAAATCTCTTCGTAATGGAGATTTGGTAGCTGCCTGAATGCGAAACTATACTATTAGTATCTTAATAATCAATTCAGTTTACTATTTCAGACTAATGTACCATCTTTCAATGCTTAATTTGAGGGGGGGGGGCGGATAGTTGTCATGATACCATCCTCCCAGGTATTACCTACTTCTGTTGTCATATTTATTGTTAGTATATTTCAATATATCTTAATGTAATAAGAAACAAAAGTATGTTGAACTCGTCATTTAACCATTTACCATTTACAAAATGATTGCTTTGTCACATTAAATCAGTATAAACAAAAACAGTTGTAAAAATAGATTTACTATTAATAGATTTAATCTGAATGGGAGTTAAACTTTTCAGTCAACATAGACGATACATTTTCTATATGTTATTTATGTGTAACTGCTACGATCTATATATTCATACAATAAAAAGTGACAGCAATAGCAACCACCCACAGAAAGAAAAAAGGACAAGGAGGGGGGGGGGGGGTTAAACACATACATACAAAGGGAAAAAGAGAGTAATTCACACATGTATACAGGAATGGGGAAAGTATTGTTATATTTAATTTAAAGTGAGAAAAAAATAAATAAGTAAATAAAATTAAAATCTATTTTTTTTTAAACCATGGAATTTCCACGGGCCCCGCTATCAAATTAGAAAAGCTTCCTCGTAGAAGCCAGATACTTGAAAACATAACAAGTAGAAGGAAATCACCCAAAGATTCATGCAGATGCAAACACACACGAATTTGCATTTTAATCAATGTAGAATAAACAAAAAATAATAAAAGATGAAATAAAAACGGCAAGATCTGAAGAAAATTTAATAGGCATGCGTATACAGTGTGATGTATGAAAGTTAAATCTGGCCAGTGAGGGTTGAGGACATGCGTTGCCTGAAGAGAAATGATATGAAGAATAATACAATGGATGTGTACATTACACACCCATCTTGAAGACAGGTTTAAATCTGATGATCTCAGAGGAAGATTAAATCTGGATAGTGTAAGGAGATGTATACAGAATAGATCTTGTTGGTTTGGTCACATTGAAAGAATGGATGAGAGTTCTTGAGTTAGTAGATGTAGAACAGTTGAGGTAACAGAGTCAGTTGGCAGGGGAATGCCAAGGAAAACATGGGAGGAAGTGATACGGATGGACTAGAGAGAAAAAAGGATAAATAAAGATCTGGTTAGAGATAGGTTAGTTTGGAAGTCTATTTCTAAAAAGCTGTCCAACACATGTCAGTATGTAAAACAGACGTTAAACCAAATATGATGATGATCAATCAACTCAATTCATATCGTGCGATTTTTAATAAATTATTATTTTTTTTTTTTTTTATTTATTTAAAAAATTATTTTGTAAATTTCAGAATAAAATAAAAAATTGACACTCATTTCTGATGAATTTTTTATTTTTTATAAAATCGCACAAGATGATTTAATTTTATTGCATTTTTGTCTCCCAATTTTTTTACACTTATTCTATACTTTGGCAGATTTTATTTCTACTTTTTATTTTGATAAACAAACTGGTTTCAGAGTTTTTTAGATGAAGATTGATAATTTGTATTAGTATTGGACTACTATTCTCATCTTGGATGTAAACATTGTGAGAATAACATCCAAGGTGAGTAACCTCTGACCTCCTCTTGACAAAAATTCCCAAGTTAGACAGGATTCACCCGAAGGTCAGAGGTTACCATGCCCAAAAGATTGAGAATAACATTCAAGATGGAAATAGTAGTCCAAATAATACAAATATATAAATTATTTAAAAAAGAAAAAAAATGTTCAAATCTGTTTAGAATACAAAATGAATGGGCAAAAAAAATAAATTATCCCAAATAAAAGTTTTTATAGTCAAATAATAGATGTTTTGTGAAACCAAATATTTTGTTCTGTTGGACAAAATATTTGGCTTCACAAAACATTAACCTAATTAAAAAGAAACTGTTTTCCAAAACGCCATTGAAACGATTTAAAAAGGTTTTGTTTTTATCATACGGATTGGTTTTAATTAAAGCTTTTTCTTTTGTTATATTTATAAAATTTATAAAGCTTATAACTATTATATGTGACGATTAAGAGTGACCATTTTTTCATGTTATACTATTCATCATCTCTACATGAAGACCCACACATATTTCATTCAATTTAACATAATTGAGAGCACTCCTTAACATATATATTCGATAGGCATTTCCTTTTTTGGGATTTTGTTTTTGTTTTTTTTTCTTAAAATAAATTTCGCTATCTTCTAAATGCTTTTTCATGCACGTCTGTAATTTAAGATTTTTAAACATTATTGAAAGAAATGGACATCTCAACAAAAAAGTTACGTTTATTGAAACAAATATTTGCTGCCCTCATCAGTGATGTGAGTGGCCAATGGCAAAAATATCTGAAATCGAGATGAATTTCTCAATCTGGAAGGCCGTGGCCACTCACCAATTTCCCAACCAGGGTGTTCACTTATAATCGCTTTAAAAAAAAAAAAACCAGGGTAGAATCTCATTTGGGGGGAGGGGGGGGGGTGTTAATCTAAAAGAGAGAGGAAAGAGAGGCAAAGCAAGGCAAGACAAAACGTGACAAAGAGGAAAGAAGAAGAAACAGAAAAAGCAAAAGAAAGAAATAAAATCAAGCCAAATGGGGAAAAAATAAGAACGTAAAGTTTTAGCATCTTGGCCTTTATTTATTAAAAAAAAAAAAAAGAAAAAAAAAAAGGGAATTCCACCTTTTCTGAATTACTAAAAAACCGGAGAACTCGCATTCCTATCTCATACACAATATTTAATATTTAAGCAGATATATGTATTATACATCGTTTTTTCTAAATGTATGTTTTATTTGAACTAGTTACATCCATATAAATTACATGGAATTAATGGGTGGCAGCACCATCTTAGTCACCGAAACTGCATTACAACCTCAAATTAGCAGCTGATGAGGAAAGGGTAAAAAAAAAAAAAAAAGCTCATACAATGATATTTTCTAATATAATAATAGTATCCCAAACCAAAATTTTATTGTCATTATATTAAAAACTTTTACTGTAGGCATATAGATCTTTGCAAAATAAACAATGATACCAAATTTATTTTGGTAGCACAATTAGCCACCGAATTATGACTGTTCAAAGTTTGTTATAAATTATAAAATTTGCTGTCTTGTGTTCATAATCTAATTTTCAGAGTATAACTAAAAATGCAGGCTTCAAACAAGTGAAAAATCCTGACAGATATGTCATCTTGTGGTGAATGAAAATTAATCATAATGGAAGCAAGAATTATTAGATCAAACCAGCCGAAACATTGGACAAAATCAGATTACGCTCCTATAAAAAAAAAAGAAAAAAATGACACGGAAGCACAACTTTGACTTGATAAGAATAGAAGGATCTTTTTTTCACTAACCAAAGACAGAAAAGATAAAATGTATCAGAAAAGGTACATTTTGCTCTTAATCAAAAGCCCAAGGAATGTCAGTTTACAACAGAGGGTGACACTACCCTGCGCTCAATCTGTGATGTGTTTTCTCTTGGTGTGACAACAATGACTACCATAGATAATATGTTATTAATTTACCAGCAATACTTCTAAATCGTAGTTGATTCATTATCTCATGGTGCATAGTGCCATTTGTTTGTACGGCCCCACAAGTTACTAATTTCAAACTTTTTTTCAAAATGCAGACCTTGGCGGTGGAGTGGTGACTATGAAGAAAGCACTCAACAAGAATCACAACGGGAAACGACTCACTGCAAGGACCTAAGAGAACCACCTTATGAAAGGCTAGCAACTCCTCAACAACGTCAAATCCCCAGTCGAAATACTCTGGGTCTTCTCAAATGAGAGGAACTACTGCCAGGACCAGTTGCACAATATGCAGAAAAACAGATGGCTAGCCTACAGTCTGCGCGAAGTCTTGCACCTAATGATGACCAAGTTCCCTCAAATTATGATGGTCTTTGTGTGTGTTTCCAACAGAGGCCACATCATGCTGCCCCACATCTTCAAAAATGGACTCAGATTCTATTCAGGTTACATTGAGTTGCTGTCCACTTGTTAAGTGCAGAGTAAAGGAGGTGGCAGCAGGACTCAGCTCCACGTCACACTTTCAGGAAAATCCAGAAGTTGCTGTCTGAGAACTTCCATGACTTCACCCGTTCTAACTCACCTGATTGCAACCCGTGTGTTGTGCACTTGAGAAAAACACCAACACCTGCACCGCCGCCTGCAACAGCAAGGACAAGCTGATTGCCAGGGTCAAACTGGTGTTCAAGCATCTCTGGAAACCGTGGTAGAGGCTTCGAGCAGCTTCTTACAGTGAGCTACGGCAAAAAATCCTCTAAGAGATAGTTTGAATTTTGAGAACATATCAATTATTGGCAAAGATATGACGTTTTTTCTTTTTCTTTCCTTTCCAAAGTGTTGAATTTATGCCGAAACTCTGTAAGTGTCAAATTTCATTTTTTTAAGCAATTTTGACATATCACTAATAATACCCTCGTTAAAACTGAGTAGACTTGCAATAAGTCATTGTTATTGAATGACCTATTCAGTTTTAATGAGATACGTCAAAATTGCAAAAAAAAAAAAAAAAAAAAAAAAAAAAAAAAATGAAATTTGACACTTGATTCAAGATTGTTGGTGTTAACAAAGGCACCACCACACATTCAATTGTGATTTATGCAATTTTTGCTGGTGGTTTAACTGATATCAATGCCAAACTGGCCTGTTTATGTTGCGAAAATAGGTAAAAGCTGCGAAATTTTCGTAAAATTTAACATACAATATCTCGGCACTCAATCTTCAGGTTATATCTATGAAATTAGTATGTAAATAAAATTTAATCTTTCCTCTTTCTAATTATATCATTTTTTTTCTCTTGTACAATGATTAGTTTATTTTGCAGGTTGATTTCAATTATGTAACTAATTTAATGACAAATGCGTTTAGTTCCGCTTTTTTTTCAAATATTTTTTAGTCCTGTTTTTTAACGTCTCGGCCGTTCACACTGTTAATTAATCCACTTACTTTGAAAAATCTTTCAATTTAATATAAAAAAAAAGGTTATTCTTCAATTTGGTAGGGGAACGTATAGAATTTTATGTGAATTTTCATTAAAACTTTCCAAGTTGAAAACTTCAGTGAATAAAATTTTATAGAAATGTAATTTTAAAAACTATGCTTTTTATACCATTGTATAAAACAGGGTTACCCCCAATATTAATCAATAGGATTAATATCGATCTTATTTAACATTGCTAATGGCTTCCCAATAAACGAGACATATATTTACAGTTTTTTTTCATTCTCGAGGAAGTTAACAAAAAAGTAGAAAACAATGCATGTGCCTTCTTTCCCTCTTCTGCACATGTAAACATAAGCCCCCTTCCCTCCATTCGTTTTTTATTGATTTTGATGAGACATTCATCATTGACAGTTAAAAAAAATCTTTATTTTATCACTTTTTCAATAATTTGCTACTCGTCTGTCAATCCATAGGCAAACTATAGTGAAAATAAAGCAGAAATGAATTTGCTTGACATTATTTTTTGGGGCAACTTACCAAGATTCATGCTAGCATTTTTTAAAAACCATAAACAAAATAAATATTTCTTCATGCTTTTTAGGAATAGGTATCCAGAGATTTGCAGTTGTGATGTAAGCAGTTCCGACTGAACGGAGAAAGTCGAATCAACTTCTGACTTTTACCGAAATATACAAATAAAAAAGGTTACTTGGCAGACGATTGTTTTTCTTTCTGATCAAGTTCTGACCTTTATATAAGTTTTTGGATATCTTTATTACTTTTCATTTACTTTTACTAAAAGAGTTGGAGTAAAAAAAAAAAGGTTGGTTCATATTGTGTAGAAGTATCGAAACATTACAGAATACACTTAAATACAAGATAAAAATCAACAATTTATTTCATTAAATAAAAAAAAAAGCCTAAATAATACATTCGGTTTGTTCATTAACATTCGTAAGTCTCTGGTGAAACTTGGAATTGATGACGTAAGTACTGAAATTTTCTTGGATACCTATTCCTAAAAAGTACCCATCTTTCTTTTAAAACTTCTCTAACTCTCTTTATTCTATCACTCTCCTCTCTCACAATTAAAAAAAATAATAATATGTATAGTGTATAGTATGTGGCCTATCTTTTGAATGTGGCCTACTTTAAAAACCGTATTATAAGGAAGTATAATAACTGCCTTCGTTTAACCACTAACCCTAAGTCCGGGTTGCAATACGACTTAAGGTTAGTGGTTGAGTTAACGAAGGGTACTTTTTTACCGGTTTGTATTTAACTCATTGATGCCCATTTTCAGAGAAATTCGTCTTATCACTTCCAAGGACATCTGCTAGTGTTCTGAATTATTTTTATGCATTCTTGAAGATATCGGAGACATTTTTAATGATTGAAAACTGAATTGATTTTCTTTTAAAATTTTAGCATTTATTTTAGAATTTTAGCATTTTTAATTATTTAAATACAGTTAATGATTGAATTGTATTTCTTGAAATTAAATATAAAAAATAGTTAGTTTTAATAAATTGCCTACTACTTATACCTTACTGAGGTAGGATACATTCAAACAGGTAGACGACATACTATAACGGCACAAATAAATCGTTGATGGATTACTACATAATAACATTAAAAATTGTTCTAACTTTTAACCCACCCTCTGACTAATTCTGTTCCTGTTGATCAAAAAAAATATATATATATTTAAAAAAAATGCTTATATTTTGTCCGAGACAATGGCGAAAAGGAATATATCAGCTTTTTGAGTGTCTTGCGTAGTGTTTTACTTTTATCTGAACGCACAGACAGACAACTGACCTTTATATAATAGAAGATGGGCGATTTTAATTGTAAAGTTGGTCTATCGCACGATAGATTTTGCCATACGAAAATTTAGCCTGGCTACCTCAAACAATATAAGACTTCTTTTTTTTTGTATGTAAAAAAAGAATTGATAATAAGCGATAAAAGACTTAAGAAAATAAGTTTACCGATATCAGCAGAATGTTATTTTGACACATGAACCCTCAAAGAGATTCTATTTATTAGATCGACACTCCTGACATTTCATATCACGAGGTGCTGAGAACTAAAGGCTGAGTTTTGCTGGGCCAAAGATGGCACGTTTAACTCGAAAGTTTGATTTAAAATTGAACGAAGAAAACGTAAATGTTTCGAAACGCGACTAATTGACCACATTTCTAATTTCAGGTCTATAATTAACCCGAGAAACATACAAAAGCATAAACCAATTGATGTCTAGTAGGAATGGTGGACGGGTGCAGAAAAGGGGTTAAACCACAGAGAAGATGGCATGAAAACGTATGTTCCTGGACTTCCAAATCAATCAGTCCGCTGAACAATGTTTTGAGGAGGTCTTGGACAAAGTTAAGATCAGGATAGATGTGATTCTTCGGGATGAGGAGAAAATGTTTGGTGATTCAAACTAAAGGTTGTGTACGTTTTCAGCGTCCAAAATCCTTTTTTCAAAACAAGTCATTCTATACGATTATTTGATTTGTAGTTTTAAAATTACGTGGCAATTTAAAATGTACTAACATTTCATAAAGAAAGATTTCATTTAATATCGATTCTTTTTCTTAAGAAAACTGTATTTTGTTTTGCATATATATATATATATATATATATATATATATTACCAAATTTTCAATTTGAATCTATCGTCCTTCCCTGCATTCGTTACTTATCAATGTATTTATTTGTTTTTTCTCTAATGTTAAAACAAAATGTTAAGTTCTCTTAAAAAAAAAAAAGAATCTGGTTAAATAGTCGTTTTCCAGCCAAAATGGCGAACAATGAATCGTCTGCAGTTTTCCTACCTCACAAATGAGTAAGTAAACACAAATAAATTGTTTTAGACCAATATTGAATTTACCTTAAATTATTTCAAATGAAACACAGTTGAGAAATTAGTCCTAAACAATTTATTTGGGTTTACTTGTGAGGTCGGAAAAAAATCAGAAAACTGCAGACGATTCATTGTCCGCCATTTTGGCTGGGAAATGACAATTTAACCAAGAATTGATATTAAATTATATATTTTTGAATATTTTTACTTTGTTACTACATTTTAAACTTTAATGTAAGATGTAAATTTTATTTTTTTTTAAAAAAGCACTACAAATCGAATAATCGTAAAGAATGGCGTCTTTTGAAAATAGAATTTAGGATGCTGAAAACGTACACAAAGTACATTGTGATATTTGTTAAGTGGAGAAATCTTTTTGGTACTTATGCAATTTACGGGCCGGGCTGAAATAATAACGTTATAATTTAGAAACATGGGGAGGTGGGGGGGGGGGTGATTAACTATTCTGTACTTTCACCTAATCATTTAATAAACAAAAGATACCGTAAAAATTGAATTTAACTTGAAAATCCTATCTAAAAATATAGCCCGATCCGTAAACTTTTTACTATAATGTTCGTTTAAAAAAAAAAAAAGTAAATAGAATTATGAAAATGTTCTCAAAGAATTTGAGGTATTTCTACAGAACTAAGTTTTAGGTTTATTTCGGCAAAAGTCGATTTGGTTCGGTCCAAATCCTTTAGAAGCACCGAATTTAATGAATATCCTCTCGAGAAATATACGAGTTTTCTTTTTATACAAACTCAACTTTTGCCTAATTCTATCCAGAAATTACTTTCTAACCGCCAATGTTTTAAAAGCTTCAAAATCACTTTCGAATGTCGAAGTCTACGACGTAAACATGGCATCGGGTATTTTTGTTTTCTTTTATTTACATAGATCTTTTTATTTTGCCAAAGCGATTCGGTAATTTTATAAAAACGCTCCAGTCTCCAACTCTAATAATTTGCGATGGATTTAAATAACATATTTGTTTTAACGGCCCAGAATACATAGGAAGAGCCCGGTTTGGAGACCGGAGACAGTCTATCAAAAAATACCGGCGATTTCTTCGTGGCTATAAGAAATTCGTAAATGATTTTGAAGTCTTTAAACTGTCAATTAAAAAGTAATTTCTTAGTAGAATTAAAGTGTATAATCGACCAAACTAGAGTATTGCGGTTCATTTGTGCTCCGAAACCAATGAAAACAGTATTTCTGACGGCGCCCCTATCCTAACAAAGAACCGTTATAACAATAACAATTATTGCAAAATTAAATTTATTAAAAATACGTCCACATTTACCACTCACTTCTTAGCAGATAACTTGTATAACTTTTCTATCAAACTAAGTTTCGGAATTATTACATAAAAAGTACTAAATTAAGTATATTTTAATGATGTTTAACAAATATGAAGAAGACGAAAAATAATAAACATGATTTTGATCGCCATAAGGGTAAACTCATTGCGCAAAAAAAGGGGGAAAGGCAACATCATCTACGGATTATATCTTAAAACCTTCATGACAACGCTTACCTGGACATAATAAAGAAGGTTCTGATTGAACTACAGGCATAAGAATATTGGGTTGCTCTGGTGGGTTCAGAGTAAGTCCACCACTGGCTGGCATAAGCAGTAGAGGCGGGGGAGTCGCTTCCTTACGGTGACGGTCCGCCATTGCTTTTACACACACCACGTCACTTAACGGAACCGGAAGTAACGCCAACAGCAGAAACACGCCGGTTCATACCGACAGCAACCACAGCCATCATCGTTTACAACTCTTCTACCAATAATACCATTCTACTGACATTTCCGGCATAACTAGTTACACGTAGAATTATGGAAATTTTCATTCACTTTAAAGGGTATATTACGAATTAAAAATATGTGGAGTAAACAAAATTGCTGAATTTTATAATTTTATTCGAAAAAAAAATATTTTTCACTATTTTCACTTTTCTTATATTTAAAAAATGATGCGTCTTAACGGAGACTTAGTTGGTGTCTGTCTTTAACAGAAACTACGTCACAGTTCGGGCTTTACTATTAATGCACGACGGCCCGGTCAACCTTAACAGCTGGCTGCTGATTGTTTTAGGCAATATCGACACTAATCTAAGATTGTTGCTGCTGATGTTTTTCTTTATGAGCAACCTCTACCCGTTGACGTTAATTTTATTGCAAACGATCCGTCTTACAATTTGTTAGATACAAAGAGAAGAGGGCAATGAACAAAGAGTGGTGACAAACAGGAGTTTAGAAACAGTCGATGAGCTTTACATGTATGTTAAGTGTTCTCTCACATTCCTACGCTAAGTGTGTGTGGAGAAGTAGTTCGTAAGATACTCTTACGAATAGAACATTTTCTGGTGAAATACTAGTAAATATTATATACTATTGTTCCTAGTCACGACTTATCAATCCCATATCAAATGGTGGGTTATTGCAAATTCAGCAAGAAAAAAAAGCTGCTTCAGACTAATTTTTTAGAGTTGTGTTTAAGTGTCAAAGTCTCATGGAAAAAGAAAGTTAAAAAAGACTGCAAAATATTTAATTAGTGCTTGTAAAATATACAATGTTGTAAATTGTCGAAATTTCAACGAAGCGTTAAAGGAGGGCATAGTATATTAAATACTATGCCCTCCTTTAACGCCATCTTCCCTCCCTCCAGATCGTCTTTGACACTTGGCTGTATAAATGGAATGTTCTCTTTCAATAAAGCCTTTGGAAAACCCTTTTTAGGGTTCCAGTTTTTTTTTGGGGGGGGGGGAGGGGATTTTGGGAAGAACCAGTTTTTTTAAAAGCATTTTCATGAAAAGTTTTAAGCAATATTCAAGTGTGTTAGAGAACGAGAGAAATGTATGATAAAAACAAACGAAAATAATGAATGAATTTACAAAAGAGATATTTTATATATGTTTAAAATGGAAGTCTACAAAGATGGGAAAACAGAATAATTGTTCAGTATTTTGAGTGTCCTTGCAAAACATGGGAGATTCATTAGTTAGGATATAGGGGAAGCCCGAGTCGATAATTTAAGGGCCGTGAATTATCCACAGGGCTGAAAAATCATAATCAAAACTTCCTCACTCAATTACATGAATTACATTTCATTGAAAGTTATTAAATAGAGTCAATAATAATTTGTTTTCATGTTAGAAAGTTCAGTGAGAAATGTATGAAGTATTAACGTGGTTAAGTTTATACATTTGTTTTTAATCAGCATAAATCAGAAGACGGCATTAGAAGGGGATTCAACGAGTGTGCGTGTCGCCTTTAGTGTGCGTATGTGTACGACAGTGTGTGTTTGAGTGAGTTGAGAATTGTAGTAAGAAATGGGGCGAGATAAAATGATGTTAGCACTGTCCTGGAATTTTCGTCTCAACGGAAGAAACTTTCATTTTTGGCAACAGAGGATAAACTTCACCGCTACAAGCCCTTTTACACCATAGATTAAGGTCGGTGACACAACCGAAATATCGGTTGGCTTTAGAGATGTGGTTGTGTTTTTATTTCTACTAGTCTGTGACATGCTTATCCACTATTCCATTTACTAAACATTCCATCTTGTCTCAAATGTTATTTTATCTTTTAAACTTCCTCATGGCAAGTAAAAATGCAGCGATTGTTTGTTTATGCTGACGGACAGAGGTTGCTTGTAAACAAACATCACCAGCAGTGATTAATTGGCCAGCCGACAGCCATTGTGCCGATCGACCATAGTGCATAAATACTAAGACTGTCACATTTTAAAAAAAAATACTAAATCATATATTTAAAGTCTTTGAGTCTAAATTAAGAATTATAGTTTTATTTTAATACTAATATTGCTGTTACTATCTAGTAAGTTCAGGGAATTAATAACCAGCAGGGCATTATCACTGTTGACCAAGGGAAGAGTCTATCATCTGTGTACGAAGTGTGATGATATATGGAAGTGAAACCTGGCCAGTGAGGGTTGAAGATATACGTTGCATGGAGAGAAATGAGATGATGGGTGGGTAATGTAAGACTTAAAGATAGGCTTGGATCTGATGACGTCAGAAAATCTGTACAGTATATAGAGATGTGTGCAGTACAGGAGACTTCGATGGTATGGCCACATTGAAAGAATGGATGAGAGTTCTTGAATTAGTAGATGTAAAACAGTTTAGGTAGCAGGATCAGTTCACAGGGGGCCAGGCCAATGAAAACTTTGGAAGAAGTAACAAAAATCAATTTGAGAAAAAGAGGGATAAATAAAGATCTGCCAGAAATAGATTACTTTGGAAATCAATTTCTTAAAATCGTCCAATGCATCTCAGCATGTAAAACAGACGTTAAACTGATGATGAGGAGGAGGAGGAGGAGGAGGAGGGGGAGAAGGAGAATCTTTTCAACTTTCACATTGCGGATTCATCTAATCATGGATCTGTCATTACGGTGCAGTCAGATGAAAGAGAACATAGGCTAAATCTCATCAATGTTATGTAAACATTTTCACATCAAGTTACATCAAATATTAACATTGGCCAATGCCGAAAAGGCGAATAAAGAAAACAAATGAAAAAATATGAAGTATAGGGGGATGGTTTGGTCACATTGAAAGAATGAATGAGAGGGCTTGGGTTAATAGATGAAGAACAGTTGAGGTAGATGGGTCATTTGGTAGGGGAAGGCCAAGGAAAATATGGGAGAAGGTGATAAGCACAGGAATCAAGTTGCATATAGAAATAGCCGGCTTTATTTCACCAGAAAGTACAATCATGGACGGTTAGGTTCGATTGCCGGCATTGCAGGAACATTTATGTCAAGTGCCTGATCAGCTTCTTTCCAATGATGATGGTCGAAGTGTTGATGTTGCACAGTAGTTAAAGAATAGCGCAGAAGGTTTGGTTACTTTTTCAATGATGCTGGTCAGGTGTGGACGTCACACTAAGGTGAAAGCACAGCTCTGCAGACTGAAAGAGAAATTGTCTGGAAAAGGACAGGATTTGACCTGATAAGGAGAGATTGATCACAAGGAGTCCCTGAGATCATAAAAAAAGGGCTGTTAATGAGCTTAGTTCTGGATTGCTCGAATATGATTACTAGGATGCAACTGCAGAGTTAAATGACGACTTGGCTGGTCGAGTCAATAGCTGGGGAAGTGGAGTTAGTTGACAGTCGGACAAAGTCATCAGAATATAAACAGGAGCAGTAGATCGAATCAATAGCTGGGTCAGTGATGCTATTCAACAGCCGGACGAAGTCGCATGTAGTTATGAACATAACAGCCGGACATGTGGTCGAGTTCAGTCAAACTGCAACTAGCATCCTGTTGGCAGAGATAAAAAATAAATTAGGCCAGTAATTTAATACTGTCCCAGGGAAGGCAATTAATAATGTGAAATGAGATCAACAGAGTTCCTGGGGTCAGGAACAGGGAGTCCCATTTATTAATGCTAAGTAGCTGGCCTGAGAGATAGGATTCATGGGCTTCTCACTTAAGCTCGATGTGACACAAGGCCTTTTAACGTAGGTTCAGCCAGTAATCTCGGTTAAATGACGACTTGGCTGGTCGAGTCAATAGCTGGGGAAGTGGAGTTAGTTGACAGTCGGACAAAGTCATCAGAATATAAACAGGAGCAGCAGATCGAATCAATAGCTGGGTCAGTGATGCTATTCAACAGCCGGACGAAGTCGCATGTAGTTATGAACATAACAGCCGGACATGTGGTCGAGTTCAGTCAAACTGCAACTAGCATCCTGTTGGCAGAGATAAAAAATAAATTAGGCCAGTAATTTAATACTGTCCCAGGGAAGGCAATTAATAATGTGAAATGAGATCAACAGAGTTCCTGGGGTCAGGAACAGGGAGTCCCATTTATTAATGCTAAGTAGCTGGCCTGAGAGATAGGATGCATGGGCTTCTCACTTAAGCTCGATGTGGCACAAGGCCTTTTAACGTGGGTTCAGCCAGTAATCTCGGTTAAAAGTACACTCGACCTTGTCATTAATATCGACTATCAATTCTTGCACTCACACAAAACACCTATGGAGAAATTCACGTGACCAGCATAAATATATTTCAGGGTTACAGACACAATTTCTCACCAGTCGGACAACATCTAGTAACCAATCTCTATGAAGAAGAAGAAAAAGATGAAGAAGTAGAAGAAGACAAAGAAGATGACAAAGAAGAAGAAGATGAAGAAGATAAAGCAGAAAAAGACGAAGAAGAAGAAAAAAGGGAAAAATCTCTTATGCAATAGATTTTCCAGTTGAAAAAAAATTATATGAACAATTTTTAATAAATTTGTTGAACATTTTCATCCAAGTACTGGAGTGAACATAACATACTTCAATTCGTCTCCTACTGTCTGCAGTTATCAATCCGAAATCCTAATTCTCAATCCCGGAGGAAGATTATATCACAACGGACCTGCAATCAAGAACTCAACTCATCCTCACCTTGTACTTATTGGAATCCTATTTACTTTGTCCAGTGATTTTAATTCATTCTACCATCCTTTAACCTATTTTGAACTGTTTGATTCTACTGTGGATTACCCTCTGAATTGCCCACCGGTGTATTGTAAGTTAAACCCCCCCCCTTCTCTCATAAACTGATACATTTATCTGGATGCATTCTTTGCTCGTTGTTTAGATATATTTCTTTTAAATCCCTTTTTCCGTATTACATTTTGATCTTTTATTTTTCTATTTTCTTTCTTGTATTTATGTAAATAAATATTTGTATTTGAACTTCCAACTTGTGTTGCCTTATGTGATTTCATATTTTTGCATTGATTGTCTTCACTTTACTTTCACTGGTGTCTTGAATTAGAGTACCCTCTCCCCGCATTCTTTTTTGTTGTTGTTTAAATCATAACCCTGGGACTTCGACCATTTTTTTTTTTTTAATTATTATCATTTTGCAAAAGCCCTCATAGTCCTAACGAGCACTGGTATGTAACGTTGTCCCATTGGACAGCTTTAAGAAATTGACTTTCAAACTAACATATCTCTAGCCAGGTCTTTATTTATCTCTATTTCTCTCGAGTTCATCCTTATCACTTCCTGCTATATTTTCATTGGCCTTCCCCTGTGAACTGAACCTGCTACCTTAACTATTCTACATCTACTAACCCAAGAACTCTCATCCATCTCATCACCTACCACAATTGCAGCATGATTGGTCACTATGCCTAATGTTGTCATGCAAGAAGACTACATGAGGTTTAGCATGACTTGGATGACAGTGAAAGTGACAAGAGTGCATACTTTGGTGTTCTGATGATATCAGAAATCAGCCTGAGCAAACCTTGGCAAACTGACATTACCGTCAATGAAGTAACACTCAATTCAAATTGGACTCTGACTGCAATCTCTGAGCACCTACCAGCCCTTTCAGAGTCCCACAAAACCCTACATGGTCCACGATGCATTCTGCTCAAAGTGACTGAAATGATCACTGCAACCATCTCGCATAAAGAGCTGACAACAAAACAGATGCCCAATCTTGAGGAGTCGTTATTAGGTAGACCAGCCATTGAAGTCCCCAATCTTGTGACTGTTCACCAAAGCCTACACCATACGAATCAGAAGCAAAACACAGCCAAATGATCCAAAAAAGGAAATGTCAGACCTATTCATAGGCTTAGACATATTTAGGAAAGAGTACAGCATGCCATTACATGCAGATGCTAGGCCATAGTATCCACACCATGACCGCTACCCTTGATGAGAAAAACGCAGGCGGAACTTCAAAGAATTAGAAGGTCATAAGCAAGATTGACAAACCCACCGAATGGTGTTCCGCTAAAAGCAAACGGGAAGATCAGAATACGTGTAGACCTCACAAATCTCAATAAGTACGTAAAACTCCACATGCTATACATAGTTGATTATCTTCTGGCCCAGTTTGGGCATGTGAGAGTCATGAGCAAACTGGATACGAACAGCAAATATTGGCAAATTCCACTTTTATCGAAACCCCGTACACTAACGACCTTCATCAGTCCATTCGGGTGGTACCAATTTAACCGTCTCTCCTTTGGGATTTTAACAGCCAGTGAAATCTACCAGAGATACATGTCACAGGTCAGAGAGAATGAGGTTGGAGCACTATGCATGCAAGATGATATGCTAATCCATTGCAATAATCAACAAGAACATAACGCCCGACTAAAAAGCGCACTCAAAAAAATTCAGACTGCTGGAAAACAACTCGGAAAAATGTGAAATATCTAAACCATCACATAATTTCTCAGGCACATACTCAGTGCTGACGGTCTGTAGCCAAATTGAGAAACAGTCGCTGGTGTCTTCAGCTTCCCAACACTAACAGACATAACAGGGATGGTGAATCAAATGGGAAAATTTATTCCAAACCTGGCGGACATGACTAAGCCACTAAGGGACTTGTTAAGCCGAAAACATGCATTCGTTTGAGACAGGAAACATTTAGCTCCATCATAAAAGCACTGTGTTCAGTACCAGTGCTATGTTTGTATAGTCTCTCAAATGTGATTATGGTTTCTGCTGACGCTTCATCCTATGGGCTGGGAGAAGTGTTATTACAATGACAGAACATGAAAATGCATCCTGTGGCCTATGCTTCACAAGCCATGTCCGAGACCGAAACTTGTTATGCCCAAATAGAAAAGGTGACAGCATGGGCGTGTGGTCGCTTCTTTGACTACCTTGTTGGACTACACTTCACAGTGGAAACAGATCACAAGGACCTTGGTGAGCTACCGGCAAAGATACAGAGATTTTATGTACATCTAATGAGGTATGGATACACTATTTGTTATGTTCTTGGTAAGGAACTATATACAGCCTATACTCTGTCCAGAGTAGTACTCAGTAATGGCTCCATCAAACAGGACAAGGACCTAGAGAAGAAAGCGACAGCATTCATCCATGCCATAATGGAATCCTTACTTGCCACAGAAAAATGCCTATGTTCGACACCACATTGTACTCAAACCACCCAATAAGAGAGTTCAGGCTCATGGATCGGAGTCCCATGATGACGTTCATCCACTAAGGGAGGAAACTGTGAAAACAGCATGCTCAACTCGAGACTACACAACCCGACTGTCTAGATCTCTAGAAACAAAAATAAAAAGGGGCACTAAAGAAAAAAAAAATTTTTAAAGGGAGATGTTATGTTACTAGACATTCTGTACCAACTTTATAGCTAAGATATCGTTTTGTATGTAGGTTTTGCGAACTCAGGTCCGACTATGATAGCAACAGACACTTTGACTAGTGATACAGGCCTGTATGTGATAATTTGAATAATTGTAACGTCTTGATGACTGTTCAAATTACACAGTATGTTAGGGTCAGTGATAGTTGCTAATTAAGTGCACTGTAATAATGTCACTGGTAAAAATGGCACAAATGTTTAAATAGAAAAAAAATGGCACAAAGCAAGAACATAGAAAGAGACAAGCATCATAAATATCTCTCCTGTGTGAAAGATGAATTAAGCGATGAAGTAGTTCAGTTGTTACTGGTTTGATTGTCAGTGGTTCAATTATTGAACAGAGCACACAACTAGAAATATATATTGTAAAAAAAAAGAACAATAACTCACCACGGACTACTATGATCTGGGAGACCAAAAAAAGAGAGACCGGTAGTGAAAAAGCGAACAGTAAACAGAGCGTAACATCGGTCTGACAGCTTCCTTAATCCGTGAACATATATCATCAACAAAAAAAACACCCTTACATGTAAAGATAAAAAATAAATAAATATTACATTGGCGATGAGGATGAGATAAGAAGTTTTTATCGGGGGCACCCACATAAACATTTTAATCCATCACCTCCACAGACGCATGGGTGGACATGGCAACCATACCAATATACCCTCCATTCGACTGCTGTTCGGACGGCAAAGCTTTACATTGGGGTAACTGGTTGAGGTGACTTGGAACCCATTTCGTATCCCATAGAATCAAAGATAACTCACACCAGACGACAATACTTATGTCATATGATGGCGAAGATTGGTACAACATAATAGACACATTACTGGCTGACGAATTAAAATCATGTGCGGGCGAAACTCACTTAAACAAATTTGTGGACGTAGTACACAAACACTAGAAAACTGTGAGTAACAAAAATTCATATTTTACAGACTGAAACAAACGACGGATGATATTAATGTTTTTATCATGAACTAAGGCAATGTACTGCCACATGCAATTTTACTGATATTGATGAGGAAATTAAATCACAGATTATCGCAGGTTGCAAATTAAACAGGGTTTGAGAAAAGGAACTTATCAACCCCAACTTAATCCTACTGCAGTTTGTCGGAACATTACAGCTAGTGGCACGCCATTCCCAACAGATGATTGAATCTCACTACTCTGCTGACGTTAATCACATCAGCACTAATATGAAGTGCCACTAACCACAAGGCCGACCACAAAACAACCAACCAAGATAAGACTGTTACAACTGTGGTGGCACGTGGCCACACTCTAATGATCAACAGAGCTGTCCAGCATACAACCGCTGCTGCAACACGTCCACAAAGATGAATTATTTTACTTCTGTCTGCCATTTTCAACCAGTCCACACCATTGCCAAACCCTCAATCACACTCCTCAGCAAAATACAGCAGAATACCTAACAGGAGAGTTCACCAACTTGAAAATGACAGCGTGTCAGACGACGAAACCAAATTTGCGTGTAAGGCTACCAGCAAAAACGAGGCCCTACCACACTTCAACATAGCTGTTGGTGCAAACTGCCAAGTGGGGAATATTCTGCCTGATTCTGGAGTTACAGTCAATATCATTCCCAGAACAGATTTTTAAAAATTATCCCCGAAACTCATACTAGAGAAATCTCGGACAGTCATATTGAACTATGGCAACAACAATTCCATACCAGTACTCGGAAAGTTCCAGATCACCCTTCACACAGGAGACAATATGTGTGGTGAATGGTGAAGAAACCCCATCATAGGCTGGGAATCATAAAAAAACTTAAACTACTATCAGTCGCACAATCACTGTTATTAACGCCTCTGGGGGAAGTTCCCATTTGCACTCCAAGCACTATTAAGGGAATACATGGATCTCTTTTATCGCCTCAGACAACCTAAGGACCGACAGATCAAGGTGCACATCAACAAAGACATTCCCCTGTTGCCCAACAATATCGAAGTGTGTGCACAAAAACACATTGAGCAACAGATCCAAAAGAACGAAAAGTTGAAAGTGATTGAGAAGGGAAGTGGACCAACTCCAAGGTATCCTCAATTGTCGTGATACCAAATAAATCACTGGGAAATGTTCGAGCCTGCATAGACATGCGTGTGATAAATAAGGTCATAAAAAGAGAACGCTACTCGACACCAATGCTCGACGAACTCAAGATTGTGCATGTACAGCGTCTAAGCAATGAACAGGAACTCCATAAGCTCCTCTTGAACTACCGAACAACTCCCCCCCCCCCCACTACACAACTGGCATCCCACTTCTTTGAACGGGATCTGAAAAATAGACTACCTCATTTGTTCACCCTCCACCCTGCCAAATTCCTCACACACATTAGACAGTGCGACACTCATGCTAAGGCTGGTATGAAGCGATACACTAATCGAAAGTGTTATGTTAAACCCAGCCACATTCGTGTCGACGATACTATCGCTGTCAAGGATACCACAATCTCAAAATCCTCAACTTCTTACCGTCTATCACTAATGGCAGTCGCAGAGCAGAAAGGATCCACGATACCTGCCAGGCAAAGAAACAGCCTTGTGACGAGGAACAGCAGCTTCTTCCCCAAGACCCATGTATGCTGAAATCGACCCCAAAACACACACTGACTCAGACAATAATGAACTCATCAATCAGACATGTCACGAACACAACACACAAATGAATCAAAGCTACCCACGAACAACAGGTCAAAACGCCCACATTTCACACAAACTAAAGGTATGCACTGTAATATTACACAATAAACAAAAAATACTAAAAAAGAGATAACCTTACATAAATAGAGATTTCGGCTGTCTGTTGGTCTGTCAGTCACAATTTTTTTAAATGTAATAAATACATTGTGGAATTTCTTTCATTTCGAAATATTAGAAATCTTAACTACTTTTAGAAATTGAAAATATTTCATACAAAACAGATTTGATTTTTCTTGTCTATTTAATCCTAGGATAGCCAGAATAAATAATACACCCTACGCTAAGAAACTCACACCTTCCTTCATAAACTTCACTTGAGCATGTTTACAGAAAATTTTAATAAATTCAATCATCATACATTAAAAATTATTTTGAGACCCCTAACTCTTACTCTCCCAAAAACGTATTCGACTGAGAGGGTAGAAAACTTTTAAAAATTACATTTCCATACAATTTATGTGATCAAAGCAGTAACTAATGACCGACTTCATTTGCTCAATTAATACACTACCACCAGCACCGGTTTATTTGTTGAATCAGGCCACAATTAATCCTCTGATGAGGGTAGGGCCTGATTGTCCAGTTCTGATCTAAGTCTTCCCCTCCATTCTTGTCTTTGAATCCATACCCAAGGCTCTCCTATCACGTTTGATCACGTCCTCCCAAGACAACTTGGGTCTGCCAGAGGTGGTCTTCTCTGCTGGTGCGTTCAACTGTCAGACTTTAGCAATCCAGCCATTACTGCGCTCAATGTGCACCAACCAACGCAGTCTGCTCTTCTATACATCCAATAATTTAATTACATTCGTTTCATTACTTTTTTCATTCTTAATTAAATAAGAAATAATAAGAGTCATTTTTTAACGCTCATACTTCAATATTTCGTTAACAACATATCACAAAAATAAACTTCCTTCTACACTGTGGCAATTTCTATTTTTGTTCCACTCTGAAGTGCTCCTTTTTGTGGTTACATACATTTTCCACAATTAAAAACCGACTTTTTGTCGAAACATTTTAACTATCCGATGTGACCTATTTGTGTTCTGTCGGTTGTTTTATTCATTCTTTTATATTTTTCCCGGGCAAAGGGTCCTGCTAGTCATCTCTCTGGTGTTTCTGCAACTCAAATAACTATTAGTTATCTGTTCATCAAGCAGTTCAACCGAACCCTTTAGATAGTTTGAAAAAAAAGGAGGGAAATGTTTTAAAACTGAAGACGTTATAATTTTAATTTTTTCACTATGCATATATGTTACATTGAGTATTCCTTATGCTTGAATTTTTTATTTAAGGATATTGAATACGACTAGCATCTAGAGAAAATTTTGGCGCTTTTTACTTGATTGTGTGTAGTTGAATTCGGAAATTATTTTTTTCTGACATTGCATGTTTTTGTTGTTGTTTGGAAAAGAAATTGTGAACTGAGCCTTTTTACTTCAAATGATTAGGCAAATTTGTAGTTATTTGTTTGTGTAACTTATATTGTATAACAGGATTGAACTAGAGGTTTCGTTTGAATTTTTGATTGTTTTTTGAGGATGGATTCCCCGACTCTTGCTTTTAAGTAAAAGAGATTTTTTGAAAGAGAATATTGAGACAATTGTTCAAATTGTTCAAGAGAAGACAGATCTTTCTAAGAGTTATTTCTCTATACAAAGGGAAAGGATCAATGGAATTTTGGGTTCGGTTGAACTGCTTAATGAACAGATAACTAATAGTTATTTTGAGTTGGGCATAGACAGGGAAATAATGTAGAAACACCCTAGAGATCAGGTTATATTTCGTTCTGAAGTAACTGGATTTTTGGCTGAGTTGTCTGCAGGTTTGGAGAACGAAAAGGTAGTTCCCCCTGCATCTGAGGGCTCAGATTTATTTTATTCCCATTACAATGTTGCACGCAAATTAAAATGTCCTTTGTTTGATCCGGAAAGTTTATCTAAAGATAAACTAGCTTATTTAAATTTTTATAAAGAATTTGAGAATTGCATTCTTAGTACAGGAAGTAAAGCTGTGGGGCTTATTGTATTAAAAAAACATTTAAGGGGGTATGCCCAGAAAATAATTAGTCATCTTTCTGTTTTGGGCACAAATTATGATATTGTGTTGGATATTTTAAATAAAGAATTTTTGGATGAAGAGTATATCATTAATAGTATATTTAAATCCATAACAGAAACCAAGTTGATTCAAGAATATGACATCAACTCTGTTAAAATGTTTTTGACTGGGATTAAGACCCAAATTTACGAATTAAAGAATTCCTTTAATTTGAATTTTTTGGAGGATTATGAACCGGGTAATAAATTTATGAGTTACATAATTTTTGAGAAATTACCCGTTGTTTTGAGAAGAGAACTTATTCGAGTTGTAGGAAATAATTATCCTTCTCTTAATGAATTTTTTTATAATTATTCTGAAGTCATTAGAACTTTAGAAATTATAAAAACCCAAATAGGCCTCCCACCAAATATTATTCTGGTAACAGAAATATTGTTCCTGTCAAATCACAGAACATTATAAGAAATAGGAATGTATCGACTTTAAAAAATGTTCACGCCAGATCTTCTGCATTATTTTACAAATGCAATTTTTGTAAAAGTAATTTGCATGCTGCGTACTATTTTGCGGGACAGGCTACAACAATGTGTTATCAACAAGTTGTGCAAAAATTGTTCTGGCCCTAATCATACTCCCAATAAATGTAAGGGAGGTTTGGGTTTATTGGATCCTTGTTGGAAATGCAAAAAGAAAGCTCATGTGGGATTCTTGTGTCCCGATTTTGATAAATCGTCCGTGGATTCCAATCCTTGTCTGCAGACAGATGAAGGACAGTATATATTGCCCATTGTGGAAGTATCGGCTACCTTTAATAAGATTAAATGCAAATTTAATTGTGTGTTAGACACTGGTAGTCAGCAGTCTTATCTTTCTGGCAAGGTTTGCGGCATGTTTAACTATCAACCTGGCAGTAGTATGGAATTTTTGATTAAGACCTTTTTGGGTTCATCCCAAAAGAGTTTGAGTCAGATTAGTCTAGCGATTGAATACTCCTTTCCTTGTAGAGGACAATCTAAATTTCCATTTGCATGGATTAAGAAAATGCTTCGAGAACTTGACAAGGAATGGTCATAAGTTGTCAGTTAATGCTTCAGAAATTGATAATGATATTATGACAGTACATGGGTTATTAGAGGTGGATGCTTTGAAAGTCTTGGGACCTATGAATTTGGTGAAGTGTTCGCAGGGAAATGCATTTGAATTATCCAAGGGATTTGTGCCCTTTGGGGACATTTCTAGCTTTGTGTTTGATAGTGTTGATCCTAAAAACAAAGTAGCCCATAGGCTAAATTATAGTAAAATAACTTCAAGTTATGCAAGTTGTCCCATGACCTATGTATGTGTTGGACTCCAAATTCAATTGAAAATGTTAAAGACTTTTCAGTCAAATGTTTAGATTCTATTGAAAATGTTAAAGACTCTTCAGTCAAATGTTTAGATCCTATTGAAAATGGTAAAGACTCTTCAGTCAAATGTATAGATCCTATTGAAAATGTTAAAGATTCTTCAGTCAAATGTTTAGATTCTATTGAAAATGTTAAAGACTTTTCAGTCAAATGTTTAGATCCTATTGAAAATGGTAAAGACTCTTCAGTCAAATGTTTAGATCCTATTGAAAATGTTAAAGATTCTTCAGTCAAATGTTTAGATCCTATTGAAAATGTTAAAGACTTTTCAGTTAATTGTTTGGATCCTATTGAAAATGTTAAAGACTCTTCAGTCAAATGTATAGATCCTATTGAAAATGTTAAAGACTCTTCAGTCAAATGTTTAGATCCTATTGAAAATGTTAAAGACTCTTCAGTCAATTGTTTGGATCCTATTGAAAATGTTAAAGACTTTTCAGTCAAATGTATAGATCCTATTGAAAATGTTAAAGATTCTTCAGTCAAATGTTTAGATCCTATTGAAAATGTTAAAGACTTTTCAGTTAATTGTTTGGATCCTATTGAAAATGTTAAAGACTCTTCAGTCAAATGTTTAGATCCTATTGAAAATGTTAAAGACTCTTCAGTCAATTGTTTGGATCCTATTGAAAATGTTAAAGACTTTTCAGTCAAATGTATAGATCCTATTGAAAATGTTAAAGATTCTTCAATCAAATGTTTAGATCCTATTGAAAATGTTAAAGACTTTTCAGTTAATTGTTTGGATCCTATTGAAAATGTTAAAGACTCTTCAGTCAAATGTATAGATCCTATTGAAAATGTTAAAGACTCTTCAGTCAAATGTATAGATCCTATTGAAAATGTTAAAGACTCTTCAGTCAAATGTTTAGATCCTATTGAAAATGTTAAAGACTCTTCAGTCAATTGTTTGGATCCTATTGAAAATGTTAAAGACTCTTCAGTCAAATGTATAGATCCTATTAAAAATGTTAAAGACTCTTCAGTCAAATGTTTGAATCCTATTGAAAATGCTAAAGTTCTTGTGTTGTGGCCCTTGGTGGTTACTCGGTGAGGTCTTGCAATGGCCTACCAGTAATTTTAGTCTTGATGTTATTTCTCTTAACAGCTTCCTTTATCCTCATTATAGTAATTCGGTATTTTTGAACGCTAATAAAAATATTTTCGAAATTAAATTGCCCCACAGATCGGACCTTTTAAATAGTTTACAAAAAAGAGATCACTTGCTTGAAAAATTCCACAAATTGTGGCATGAAGAGCATTTACTTAGCTTAAGAGAACAGTCTGGTGACTTACATCAGATTGATTTAAAAAATATTATTAAAAAGGATGATGTTGTGCTTATTAAAAATCCAGCTAAATCTCGACCTTATTGGTCTTTAGGTAGTTGGTAGTGATAATTGTATAAGATCTGCTAATATTAGGAAGCCAGATGGTAATACTCAGTGTCATTCTCTCAAACATTTGTATCCCTTGGAGTTGTCGATAACTCATTCTCACCAGACTGACATTCCCCCTGAGAAAGATTCGGATGATGCGAACGCTGCTGTTTCAAGTACTTCTAGTGCGGATGCTAATTCTAGACCTCAGAGAAGAATTTGGAGAACATGTGAAACCAATGATGATTACCTTTGGTATTGATGTAGAAGGAGAAGTTTCGATCTTTTCTGTGTGTATTCTGTTAGAATTCTATCAGAAATGGTATGGCCTTTATCTCATAAAATAAAATTAGGGAGAAATTTTTCTAATATCTCATAAAATAAAATTAGGGAGAATTTTTTCTTTTTTTATCAAGAGAGTTTGAGAATTTATTTTTAGAAAGTGGCCATGTTTCATTTTTATTGAAAATGCTCAGTGATAATAAATGCTTGTAAGATTCGTTTTTTAACGAATTCAAGTTTTGGTTCAACCGCACCTAAATTGTTCAGAGCAGACGACAATTCCATTTTCAATCCATTTCAGTGATTGACTCAGGGTCATCATCTGATTGGTCAATTTGAGTGACGTGTCAGTTCTAAATGTAAACAACGCTGACGGCAATTTTCTTGCTGGAATATTTTGAAGAAATTATCTTCAGATAGATTCTGGATGTTGACTGATTAACATCTTAAATGTCTCCGAGGACAGAATTTTCATTCCTTAGGGAAATTGTGCCATCGTTTATTTGATAACCCCTTTTCATGTAAAATCGACATTACCATGTCGAAAATTAATTTGAATGATAATTTAAAGATAGCTTTAAAAGTAACGAAATAGATTTGAGATGTGTATCTCTTAGTTACGATGTGAATTTAATTTGGACTTCAGACATTTTAATTTGATGACGATGTTAACCATAATTCGAGGAAGAGATCCTAGAATTATACAAAGTTTGTATTTGAAAATCTCAAATACAAACCATTGTTTATTAAAGAAAATTTATGATAAGTTATTATTTGAAAGTTTGTGAAAGTAATTTGTGACAATATGTCAGTATTTTAAAAGGGTTAAATGAAGGCCAGTTTAGCCTGATATTTGATTGAGAATATCTCGACAAAAGGATCGTTGATGTTCTTTTAGTGTAAAAAAAAAGGACTAATTGTTTTTAAGGATTGATTAAAAAATATCTACACAAGATCGATAATATTTATTATTTAGTCAGAAGGACTAAAAGATTTATTGAATTTAATATTCGTTTATCAGAAAGGTAAACGAATAAAGTCATCGAGGTTTGTTTTGATTGAAAGTCTGTAGTCCAGAAATTCGCATTTTAAATATAAAAAAGGAGTTACAATTATTTAAAAAAATAATATTAGAATTAATTAAGTTAGAAAATAATAATTATTTGATTTTCAGAAACACGAGTAATATTTGTTAAATTATTACTTGAATTAAAAAAAAAACCCTGAAGAAGATGAAAAAAGCTGGTTTCTAGAATTTTGCTTTAATTCAATGAAAATGTCGTCTGCTTGAAGCGGTTTTCCATGTCTTGATCTTTTTTTTTCATTTTATTGTTAATAAATTTTCGATTCTTTGATACACAAGTAAGTTTTGTCTGTCTTTTTCCCATTAAAAGAAAAAAGGGCGATGAACTCGTCTTGCACTTTAATCTTTTATCATTTAAAAGAAAAGATTGATTTGGCGTTTTTAGTAAAAAAAAAAAAAAAAAAAGGAGGGAAATGTTAAAACATCCTGAAGACGTTATAATTTTTTCAATATATATATATATATATATATATATATATATATATATATATATATATATATATATATATATCACCTATACACTATATTCGAATTTTTGAATAAACATCATTTACCTGGTTGGGTTAATGGTAGGTTAAGGGAGGCTTTTTGTGGGGAAGGGGTCTGTTACCACTCGAATTTAGGGTTAGTGGTATGGTTAAGGGAGGTTTATTTTACCTACACACAAAAAAAACATATAACTGATCTCCTTTACCAAAAGGTTATATGCCCTGTTGCAGTGTCCGATCACCGGAGTGATCGGTCTTACAACTAAGAAAGTGGACACAGGCGAATTACGACAAAGGCAAAGAAGCTCGACCAGAAGATGCAACAACGGTGACGACCATCGTTAAAAAGCTTCTTAATGTTGCTCGTGCAACGGCCCACCCTTCAGTCGGACTGATCGTCGACTACTACTTGGCTAGTTGCTGGTTACGTCAAGTGGAAAGCAATTTAAATAATAGTTGCCTCGGAATAGGAAAGAACCTAACTGATTGTTTCCCTTTATTAAAGAGAAAATTGTATCCCCGAAGAAAACAACTCTCATGATAAAAAAATAAAAAGTAGTGAGAATTTATTTATTTCCGATTTTTTAAATGCTCGTAAAAATATTTCTAGTAAAACAGAATATTATGTAAATAATAATTTTTTTTTTTTTTAAACCCCCAAAAATTAAAAGGAACGAAGACATTTTGGTTTTGAGATTAGATTATTTCCCGCCATATTTACAAAGGTGTAAATTCAACTAATTATTCTCTCTTTACGAAAAATAATCTCAACCTAAACAAAATGCCGGGACTTTTTGATATTGTTAACCAACCCTTGGAAATTTTGCAGAATATGTTCGGTAAGTAATCAATTGTGAATGAAGTGTATTTACTTGTTTTGTCATAGAGATAAATAGATTAGTTGTTGATTTGAATCCGTCAACATAGACGGAACGCGAACCGGAGAACCCGTTTGGTTTTTGGACAATTTTTGTAAAATTATTTTTAAAAGAGCATTTGTTTTTTTTTCTCACCTCTTTTTTCTTGTTTACTATACGTCAACAAGAAAATAATAATAAAAAAGCGGGCATCTTTTACGAGACTCAGCAGAGTAAAAACGCTAAAAAACAACAAATAAAAGTAACTGTAAGCTGTAAAAGTTAGTTTCAAACTTGCATGTGCTATTTGTTTGTATTTTAAACCCGTTTCGTCGAGAAGAGATATTTGTCTACTTACCTATGATATTTGTTTGTATTTTTACGTACTATAAATGGGTTTTTATTAGATGTAAAGTAAACTAACTTTTACAGCTTACAGTTACTTTTATTTGTTGTAATTTGTTTTTTTAGCGTTTTTACTCTGCTGAGTCTCGTAAAAGATGCCCGATGTAAAAAAAATTTCTTGTTAATTTTTTACTCTTTTTTTTTTTAGACAAAATGGCGTCTTGTGCTCACTTCCTTACGAGCAAGCGCCATTTTTTTTGCAAGTTCGTTTGACAAAACTATTGATTTCTAATAAATAGCAGTTGGAACGGTTTAAAAATACAAACAAATATCACAGGCCAGTTTTAAATTAACTTTTATCGACGACAGTTACTTTTATTTGTTGTATATTTGTTTTTTTAGCGTTTTCAGCGTACTGATTATTCTAAAAGATACCCGACTAGCCATTAGAATAAGGTAACTAGTATTACATGAACAATTTTTTTTACCACTAACCTTATGTCCGAGTTGCAAGGTCCTAACACCATAAGTGTGGTTTTTCGATCTTGCCACTCGGACGACGGACGTTGTTAACATGGATACATATTTTTCAATTTTTACAAGTTATATCACTTGATATGACAATTTGCTACCCTAAAGTAAAAAAAAAAACGTTGTGAGAATAACACACAAGATGAGAAGAGTAATCCGAATATTACAAATTATCAATCTCAAAAATTCAGAAATATAATTTTTTTAAAGGGAATTATTTTGTCTAAAAGAAAAAAGGGATAAAAACGATAAAAAAGAAATGACAAATTCTTCATTTTTAGTATAATAAATAAATGAAAAAATAATTTAGATAATAAAATAAACAAATAGGTAGAAGAATAATTTATCTTGCCTTTGGATACTTTTCTTAATTTCAATTACTTAAATCGAGAGCAGACTTAGTAATGTGGGAAAAATCCTTCAACGTTAATTCTATTGTAACAAAATAAAAATAAACCGAAAAGAAAAATATTGTGATGGGGGGGGGGGGGTCAATAAAATGACAATTCGGTGTTTATTTTTTAATAGTGAAGGTGAAATATCTATTTTAAAATGATTGCCATTAATTGGTTCGTTTGAGTCACGCCTATTGGCGTTTCTGGCATCTCCAGTTGCTATAAAAAGCGCTGCCGTTTAAAAGAAAGATGGTACACCCCTTTTTTTAACACTGCTATTTTGTTCTCCATTTCTTGGACAACGGCGATTAGCCCTTCTAATTGAATAATCAACCTCAATTTTTATTTCCATAAAACTTACGTATCATAAAAGATAACAAAATGACAGATCGCATTATAGAAGTTCAACTGACTTTTTATGCACGCTACTGGCCGCCACCAATCACAATCAAGGATTTGTCTCACGTGACTCAAATTAACCACTCAATCGCAACCATTTTAAAATAAAGAGAATCGTCTGCCTTCAATATTAAAAATAAAAACTGGTGCTTATTATTACGTCCCGTCTGAATATTATCCGACTTTACAATATTTTCTCGCTGATCGAGGAGAGAAAAGATTAATATAGTATCAGACTACACGTTAACGTTAATTCTATTTTGAAAAGTAAAAACAATAAAATTAAAATAAACCGAAAAGAAAAAAATATTTAAATCGTGAGGTCGGTTTTTTATGTGATCAAAATCCATCAACGTTAATTCTATTTTGAAAAGTAACAAAATAAAAATGGTGCTTATTCATATGGCAGTTCAAAATAAAATAACACAAAAACTTATGGATATACTAACTTATAAGTGAAAAATATTAGTGTACACAAAAAATTACAGAAAATTATCGAGTAGAATTTCAATAAAAAATAAAACTAATTAATTTACTATTCGTAGTCCACAAACTCCGAACGACATTCGTGTCAAGCTAGAGCTTTGTATGAGATTATTTCCCTCCTTCTAATATGAAGACGCCACGCGATCTTGTCGTTCGGAGTTTGTTGACTCTAAATAGTAAATTAATTTCATTTTTCATTAAAATTCTACTCGCTTATTTTCCTTCATTTTTGGTGTATGTTGTACACTATACTAATATTTTTCACTGATAAGTAAGTATATTGAAGTTCTTCAGTTAATTTATTTTGAACTACCATATTTCGCATGTATCTCAATATAAATAAGTAACATAAAAATAAACCGAAACAGAAAAAATATTGTAAAGTCTGCCAATATTAAGAGAGGACGTAAAAATAAACACTGTCTTTTTTTTTAATATTGAAGGCAGACGACTCTCTTTATTTTTAAATGGTTGCGATTGATTGGTTTTCACAAGAAGAGACAAATTGTTGATTGTAATTGGTGGCGGACAGTGGTAGTTAGAGGCGGGCATAAAAAGTGCTGTCGATTGAAAACGCTAGAAAATCACTTCTTTTTTATTTTCATACTAATGGGTCACCACTTATCAAGGCCTGAGGGGAGGAGCCACTTGAAGTAAAGGGTTAATGGGAATGTCAAAAGACCACTTTGAGAGGATTTTGAAATAATGGGTGAAATAGTCAGAATTTGATTATTTAAGTGAACAGCTCGACAAGAATTTGTTTACATTGGACTTAAAAACGGCCATGTTGTAGTCAGTTGGAAAGCAGTACCGTGATATTGTGACAAAGTATCCGGGGGCCTCATGGTGATCGGGTACCCTGGTGACGCGCTAGTATGCATCTTGGTGCTTATGCTATGCCCTGTGTCGAGATGAAGTGGAGATATAAAACTAGTATATATTTGACGTAGAAACAAATTTATTCAAATGACACGAACGGGACGCCAGCTAGTCTCACGGGGTCGTGTGAGATAGTCAGAATCCATTATTTCTGAAGGCAAGGAAACAGTTGCCAGATAGGAGGTAAATATTATGGAATTCCATAATCGCAAATTTAATTCTGAAGTATCAATAAAGCGATATTATTCTGGGAAGGCTGTTTGGCAGAGATTTATTTGGGCCTGTCATCGTTAATTTCGGGCCGGTCACAGATCGCCTCCGGCTGTGTGACAGAATGAGAAAGCGTTTATTCTGGCGATAATGCCAGGCTAAGAAGATCCCATTAATATTAGGGAGGGGAGGTTGAGGCGCCCGTCCCCAGCCTCCTTGAGAGAGGAAGACACACAGGAATTAGGATGGCGGAGAAGGGGTGTGTACGACGATAGACATCTTCAATAAAAGAATGTGCGTTTTTCATGCACGACGAGTAGAGTGCCAGTTGGATTGGAGGCAGAGAGAGTTGAGCGAGCGCCTGGCGCACGCCGAGATGGCGTGTGTCAACGAAAACAAACCGGACAAGATTCTAGTCACCGCCTTCGCCTGTTAAGTTGTGACTTAAACAATGACTTTTGTAAAGAATTCGCACACACAGAGAGCTAACGAAATAACTTACGAGTACGGTAGACATTAATCCAATGTAAAATCAATTCTTTTATTTTATAAATAATTACTCTTCTATACAAAAAACTTTGACTGAGTTGTTGAACATTGTTCTTTTCCTTTTGTTCTGCTTTGAATGATCTTTCGCACCCACAGAGCCAACCGGTTGCTGTTCGCCCAGCTGATATAAACAGTTTCAATGTGGGAGTGTGTTTGTAGCTGGACCGAGACGACCAGATCGGCGACATCATCATCATCATCATCATCGTTGCCATGCCGGCCTAGAGGAATTTGGATCTATATTTTTTTTTATTGTCACTATGACGATCGCATGAGTGGGGTTCACAATCTGGCACCGCGACCAGGATATCACATCTGTGCGGTTGACTACCATCGGCACAGGGGGTGGGGTTCATAATATTGTATTCCACAGATGCAACGTTCTTGGAAAAAAACTTTGTTTATGAAAGTTCCATTTAGTTTTAGGTACACAGAGGAAGTAAGAAAAATTATTTACAGTGGTTGTAGCTAGATGAGTTTTTTTCTGTGAATGTTTTATAAGGGGGGAACCAGAGATTGAATTAGAGCTCGGTCGAGTACCTACTATGAGAATAACGATAGAGTAGAGAAAGACTAGTAATGTCTCTTCTGTGAGGAGGGATTGTAGGGGAGAGAAGAGGATATCCCTACTAGGTTTTGAAGTCGATTTTGAGTGGCACGTCCCCAGATGTGGCAACAGTATTCCATCGTAGGACATATCTGCCTCTCATGCACGTAGAGGATTGTTTCAGGAGTTTCTTTCTGGAGCGATAGAATGATCCAACCATTTTTCCACCGACCGTAGCAATCGATTTGATGTAAGTCTTCCATTTCAGGTCTGGGGTGAAAGTCAGTTCTAGGACCTTATCAAAACAGGATGCTTTTTCAGTGATAGAACCATTCATTTCAATTGAGGCAAAGCTAGTATCTGAGTGTTGGTGGTGAAAGGAGAGAATCTTGTTTTTAGAGATAGTAAAAGTAACCAGCCACTTTTTACCCCATATCACTATGTGCACCAGGTCGGAAGAGAGAGAATCAAAAATATCTTGATCATCAATGTTCTTCAAAGTGCTGACATAGTAAGTTGTGTCGTCTGCGTAGATGTCTACAAATGATCTCAGAAATTATGATTAGGGAGATCAGGAAGAGGGTTGGGCTCAGAATAGATCCTGGAGTACACCGGCATTGATATCATGTGCTTCTAATTTCTGTTCATCAACAACTACTTTTATCGACCTATCTAAGAGAAAGGATTTGATGATTGAGAGGACATTTCCACATAGTCATAGCTACCAAGGTTGTGCCAAACCCTATCCTCTCCAAACTATACAACAAATGCCCTGCTGAATCTTGTTTCCCTGATAGTTGAAAACTTGCCTCTGTGGTACCAGTCTTCAAGAATTTTGGAGATAGAACTGATCCTCTAAACTACCGCCCAATCAGTCTACTCCCGATCTTTGCTAACATCTTTGAATCATTAATCAATCTAGCGATAGTCCGGCACCTAGTTAATGCTAAACTTCTTTCTGGTCATCAATATCGATTTAAACAAGCACGATCTACCGCAGATATCCTAACGGTCATCTCTGAACGCATATATCATACACTGGACAAGGCAGGTGAAGCTAGGGCGGTAGCGCTTGATATATCGAATGCCTTTGACAAGGTCTGGCATGAAGGGCTTCTAAAACTGCACTCATGATATTACTGGACAAATATTTGATATAATTAAATCCTTCCTAACAAAAAGAAAGATCCAGGTTGCCCTCGATGGTCATTCATCCAAGCAACATTACATAAATGCTGGTGTACCCCAGAGATCCATCCTTGGACTTCTACTGTTCCTGATTTTCATAAATGAACTCCCTAATGTCATTGAGACTGAGATAGGAATATTTGCTGACGACACCACACTCTACTCTCGTCATGTGGGCAAAACTGACGCGCACATATCTGAGGCAATGGCTGAATCCTTAGAAAATGACCTCCAGTCTGTAGTGGATTGGGATAAAAAATGGATGGTAACTTTTAATGCTGCAAAGACAAAGCTACTTTCCTTTAATAACTACAAGAAACCTCTTCAACCACCGATTGTCATGGCAAATAACACCCTACCTGAGAGTTCATCATTCAAACTCCTCGGCCTAACTTTCACAGATAACATGAATTGGAATAAATACATTGAAGACATTGCCAGGGCTGCTGCAAAGAAGGTGGGCTCCCTCTACCGTGCCAGTAAACTTCTCACACCTGCCCCCTCGATGTAAATTCACTAGACCAACGCGACAATCTGCCAAATCCCATCCATTCACTGTGGAGGTCCCCAGATGCCGAAGAGCTTTCTACTCCAAAAGCTTCTTTCCTCGTGCTGCTGGACTCCGGAACTCCCTCCCTGTCCCCTGTTTTCATGACGGTACTGAGATGCAGAAATTTAAAACTAATGTAAACAGACATCTTGCTGCACAGCTATCCCCCCCACCCCTCCACAAACTTTCACCCTTTTTCTCAATAGCCCCTTACATCTACAGTGGCGGCTTGCCTTGTTTGGGGTGAACTATGTAAAAAAAAAAAAAAAATTATCAATCCTCATTTCAAATATTCCGAAACTTCATGTACTATTTGAACAAGGCAGCAAATTTCAACTGACAATACAAATGATGGTTCCTCCACAACAAAAGGTTTCTATGTAAATCGTTTTATTTTACTCTTTTTTAAAAAAAAAGGTCTATTTAAAATGTTAGAAATGAAGAAAAATAAACGAACCTATTGTTTTTGTAATTCCATATATTGTAATCTTCCTTTGTTAAATATTTAAAGAAAAAAGAATGAGCATGATGCGTGTGTGAAAAGACCTGCTTGGTATGAAACATGTGCATGCGTTTAACAAAAAGTTTGCAGATGAGTTCTTATGCAGTGTTGCTCGGAACTGCTGATTCAAATTCTCCACATGTTGCCAAAACGAGAAGAGACAATGGCCGCTGTCAACAGCTTGTTGCAGCTATGAATTACAATTGTGAAAAACTAAAATGCCTTTCACAATTGTGATTTTGATTCAACTTAATCTCTCCATTAAAGAATAAAAGAAATGAATTACATAAACATTTTTACAGTACAGTAAGAGTAATTTCTATTATTTGTTGCCACATTTTTTTAGGGAACCTGCGCTGTCTGATTGCATGTGAAAAACCCTTTCTCTCATAAATTTGTAGCAATCTCATAGAGAAAATATATTTTAACTTGTGTTGAAAGTTATAAAAAAATTATAAAACAGAAGTTCAAGACGAAACATTAGTCATTCTACTTTCCAAAATAAAGGAGCCTGTTTTCTATATAGGGTTTTGAAAGTTAAATTTTTAAAAATTCCATAGAATTTTTGATCAGAAGAATGAAGTACTCAGGATAGCTAAACAGATGGTAAAGACAAATATGGATATTGTTGGAGAGAAGTGGGTACTTATGCTGTTCAGTGGCCATATGAAAAAAAATTTTATTTTATAAAAACAATATTATATATTTATTCAGCGTTATATTCTTACTCATTGTACAAAAAAGTAGAAAAAATTATCCAAGTATTTTTCCATTCTACGTATCATAACAGCGATTCGTTCAGTAAGCCTCCATCTTCTTTTTTAAGAAGATTTCAGTTATCTGCCCTTGAAATCTTAAGAAGATGGACGCTTACTGAACGAATTGCTGTTATGATATGCTGAATGGAAAAATACTTGTAATTAAAGTTCTAGTGGATAATTTTTTCTACTTTTTTGTACAGTGAGTAAGAA
Organism: Sepiola atlantica; assembly: GCA_963556195.1. Classification (NCBI taxonomy): domain Eukaryota; kingdom Metazoa; phylum Mollusca; class Cephalopoda; order Sepiida; family Sepiolidae; genus Sepiola; species Sepiola atlantica. The sequence goes on along the minus strand of OY744553.1, from coordinate 23,429,193 downwards.
TATAACGCTGAATAAGTATATAATATTGTTTTTATAAAAAAATATTTTTTCATATGGCCGCTGAACAGCATAAGCACCGAGAAGTGTATTCCACCTTTGACGAAGGCATGTGGATGCAGTGTGATTTTGTATGGAAGTGAAACCTGGCCAATGAGGGTTGAGAACATACGTGGCATGGCGAGAAATGATATGAGAATGATATGATGGATGTCTAGTGTGAATCTTTAAAGCAGGTTTCTATATGTTTCTATATGTTGACCTCTATATGTTGGACTGTAAAGGGAGATGTGTGCAGAACAGAAGACTTTGTTAGTTTGGTCACATTGAAAGAACGGATGAGGGTACTTGGGTTAGTAGATGTAGAACAATTGCGGTAGCAGGTTCAGTTTACAGGGGAATGTCAAGGAAAACATAGGAGGAAGTGATAAGGATTAATTTGAGAGAAAAAAGACATGTCCAGAGATAGGTTAGTTTGGAAGTCAATCTTTAAAAGCCTTCCAACAGATGTTAAACCCAATATGTGAGTTATTAGTGAAGGAACAAAATTAAAAGCAATAAAAGAACCGATATGAAATATCTAAAAGGACATGGAAGGCAAGATGAAAACCATCTACGCCAATGAATGATATAAAGAGTTTAGTTACTGAAGACGGTTGGAGATAATAATTGTCAAAAATGTGAAAAGGGTAAAAACAAAGATGAAAAAAAAACGATCCTAAATTTGTAAATGAAAACTTGCTTCATCTTTTTGTGATGAAAATCGAATGAAGCAAAAGTAAGAAAATGTACAATCAAGAAGATTATTACAATGGAAGATTAATTTCATATGTTGGAAAATTAGGAGAGAAAAAAACAAAGCATAAACAGAATTCTTATAAGTGTAAACAAAAATATGCGACCAGAAATTGCGTATATTTTTTTAGTATATCACTATTACTACTATCCCCCCCCCCAAAAAAAAAAGAGAGAAAATAATTCATGATCATGTTATATGAGTAACTAGCAAAACATACCCGCTCTCTGGGCAGCAATTAACTGGCCGGGGGGGGGGGGTGTATAGTTAAATATATTTTTAACACTACACCTAAGTTTGACTGGAAAGATCATAAAACTACATATAATTGTCTTAAAGAGTGGATCTCCCCACAAAAGGATAGCGCACAGAATAACGCACAATTTAGTTAAATATATATGAAACTAATCCATCACTAAAATATGTTTTCTTTCTTTCCGTTTTCCACGGTGTTCACACGTAATCGCCTAAAAAGGCAGAACATAATTTTTTGTGGGGGTGGAGGATTTAGCGGAGTGTGTTAATCTGCAAATTTATCCATATTTTATTATTTAAATCTTTTTTTTTTTTTTATAGTACGTCCCTTTTTTTTCTTTTTTTTTTTTTTAATTTTAAGCTATTGAGTTTAGTTTTTTACTTTTTCCGTAAAAATTAAATAAATAGCTTCTTTAAAATTATCTAAATAATTAAATACCTTATTTTTCATGTATAAATAAACATTAAAAGTTTTGGTATTATTGTAGATCAGCTACACCCCACCCCCAAATGAGATTGTGTGGATACCCTGAAAATCTTGGTGGCAATAGAAAACAATAACAAAATTATTTTAGAATTTAGAGTGTGGCATCAGTGTCACATAAATTTAACGTAAAATGATCCTCCATATTCGGGCCATTCTAGGGTTTTGTGGCAGTTGACCATTTTTTTTTGTTATTGGAGATAAATTTTGTGCGTTATTTGGGGGGGGGAGTGCTACTCTTAGGCCATTATGTGTGAATTAGGAACTTAGGGTTAGTGTTAAAAAATATATTAGTTAACTGTCCTAATAATTTAGAATGATCTTAAAAAGTAGAACCCCATTTAACTGAGGGTGTTGATCTACCAATTTACCAAAGTTTCTCGTTAAAATTATGGATGTCTGAATAAAAAACATTCTTTTAACTATGGAATGCAAAAAAAAACTTTCGCATTTATTCATTTAGAAGACAAAAAAAATTAAGATTTAAAAAAATATATGAATCTTTTTTTCTTTTTTTTAATTTAAAAAGCTGAGAGGGGTGGGGGACTTTTCTTTATTATGGCAAATATAATAATATTTAGCAGTAGGCGTCGTCGGAAATAACAAATTTAGTGTTAAATATAAAGTATATATCTAAAGAAAATCTTTGTTAGTTATTGCGTTCAATGCGGAGTTCATTTTTTAAAATAAATTATTCCAGGTAATCTAAGTTGTTGGTTCGTGTAAACATACACATGCTTAAACGTGACCGGAAGTTATTTGAATTTCAAAATAATCTTTTGAATATTACGTTTTTCATAAAATCGTTGGAGTTAATATTACTACTAATAATAATAATGGTAACATTAATATAGACAGGAACAAAAATCGAAATGAATTGCGCAGAATATTAAATTATTAGTGTTTATAAAATTATTATGCTAATGAAGCATTGGGATGAATGTGTTTATGCAGCGTTTTGTTTAGTATATATAATATATTTGAAAATACATAACATATTTTGATATAAACGTAGTTAGGATAAATGGAAAAATATTTTGCATTTATTCATTTAGATAAGCGTATGGTGACAAGAAATAAACAAACGCACAGGATGAAGTTTAACTGATTGAAAGATTCAATCATTTATTTTTTTTTAGATAAAATTGGAAGAAAAATTATCGGCTGTTGGGCAAAGAGATTTTGTTAACGATTTTGCTTTGATTCACGTTTTTAATGAAGTAGCTACAAGCAATAGTAGTAGTGGTTTGGTAATCCTTCGCCACTTGTTTTGGTAATAAAATTGGAAGAAAATTATCTCTGTCAATGACTAAAAGATATTGTTTAACGAAAACTTTGTTTTGACTCGTGTCTTTGAAGTAGTAGTGCATCGATAATTCTAGGTCATTTCTAGGATAATATTGGAAGAAATTATCGTTTGCAGGGGGAAAGATAATGGTTGTGACTAAGGTCCGTTTTGGTAAGCTCTGGTTCTTCTCCTCTGCTGTGCTTGGGTTCTCCCTTATGTATAAATCTTCAGAAGGTGCCTGGTTCCCAGGGCGACTGTTTCTGATTAATTGAATTCAGATTTCGATAACCTATCAAAATTCAGTATTTTACACAAATCCTTTTCTTTTTCTTTTTTTTTTTTTGTGCTTCTGCTACTTTTGTTATTGCTGTTGCTCGCTGCTGCTGCTGTTGCTCGCTGCTGCTGCTGCTTTTGTTCACTCGGAACAGATTCTATCCGTAAGACGTTATCTATTAGGAGAAAACTTAATAACTCTGAATGAGATCTTGTTAATGATTGTGTAACAATCACAGAACAGATCCCTCCTACAAAGGTGGTGGTTATGCCTGGGAAGATGATATCATGACAACACTACTCCCCTGAATTGAGCATTGAAAAATAGTATAAATAATAGTATAGAAGTAACAGTATAGTTCAGCTTCAGACAGATACAAAATCTCAATTAGTAATAGATAAGAGAGAAAGAATCTGTTTTCGTTTTTGTTTGTATAAAATCGCTTTATGTATTAACTGCTTTATGTATTAACTGCTTTATGTATTAACTGCTTTATGTATTAACTGCTTTATTAACTGCTTTGTGTATTAACTGCTTTGTGTATTAACTGCTTTGTGTATTAACTGCTTTGTGTATTAACTGCTTTGTGTATTAACTGCTTTGTGTATTAACTGCTTTGTGTATTAACTGCTTTGTGTATTAACCGCTTTGTGTATTAACTGCTTTGTGTATTAATCACATGGCCAATAATATGAAATGTATTGGTTTTTAAAACTGTAGTTGTTTAATTAATTTATTAAAATAACTTTACAGATCAACATGGGAAGCTTGATTTAACAGCAGTTTCAGAATATTTCAAGAAAGAATTGGAAAAACCAAGCATATCATCTCAAGTAAGTTATTTTAGTTTCATTTCTAATGATGAAACCATCACAAACCAATTGTTTCCGTCCATCTATATTAAAAAAAAACAACAACATTTTTATGCAGAAATCACATCTCTATAATTGGCTATGTTACCATTGGAGCACAGGGTGGAGCAGGTGTTAGTGTGATTGCAAAAGTTAGGAGTGGATGAAGCAAGTTTAGAGACTGAACTTACTAACCAGCAGTGTTACTTCTGTGGATCAAGAGAACAGTGTCATCATGTGATCATGTGATGATGTGATGTCATCATGTGATGATGTGATTTCATCATGTGGTGATGTGATTTCATCATGTGGTGATGTGATGTCATCATGTGGTGATGTGATGTCATCATGTGGTGATGTATGGAAGTGAAACTTGCCCAGTTGAGGATATTCCTTGTATAGAGAAAAAATGAGAATGATACAATAAATGTGTAATGTGAGTCTTAAAAACAAACTTAGATCTGATGACCTCAGAGAAAGATTAAATCTGGACAGTATGGGTAGATGTGTGTAGAACAGGAGACTTTGTTAATCTGGTCATGTTGAAAGAACGGAGGGAATTTTTGGGTCAGTAGATGTAGAACTGTTTAGTGTGCAAAAATATCGTGAAATTCCCTGCAATAATTTCAACTTCAGGGAATCTCTCCCATTACTAACCAACAGAGTATTGCCACTTTTGATCAAGGGGAGTGTTTTATGTGTATTAAAATACATCTCAAAGAAAACCACGGAAACAAAGGAATACGAAGAGTAAAACACAAAGAATACATGGGGGGGGGGGGGGTGATAAAATTTGGATGTAAACAAAATTTAATCTTTAAATGTATAATTCTTTCTCAGAGATCTGCAAGAATGATTCTGGGAAAGAATGCAAGATATAAGCTGTATTGGATTGGAAATGAAAAGGAAATGGGTGATGTTGGTAGTTTTATTGCAGAGAGATGGGTAGATAAAGTGATTGAAGTTAATTGTTTAAATGAACTAATCATATTGATGAAGTTGGTAATTGGTGGTAAAATTTTTACATCTATATCTCTTTATGCACGACAATGTGGCTTGAGTGAAGATGCGAAAGATAAGTTTTATGACAGGCTTATTGCAGTAACTAGTAAGGTTGATGAGAAGGAAGTACTTGCTGTGGCTGGAGATTTGAATGGTCATGTCGCAAAGACCCCTGATGATTTTGATAGTGTGCCTGGAGTAAATTGATATGGTGATAGTGTTGAATAACAGGTTTATAACATTGTAATATCGGAATCTCTGGCGTTGTAGAACAGTTCGCCTGTTGATCCCGCGAACGGGACGATGTGTCGTTTCTATTCGAGAACCCCAACTAGAGGGGGGGGGGGAACTATTTATACTAACCCTGCGTCTCTTTCTTGTTTCACCGCCGTGTCGCCGCCACCCGATATTGTAGCAGAAAAAAATTAATCTTCCACCTCTTCTTTCTCTACTTCGTTATCTTCTTCTTTTTCTTCTTCTTCCTCTTTCTCTTCTTCTTTCTCTTCTTCTTCTTTCTCTTCTTCTTCTTTCTCTTCTTCTTCTTCTTCTTTCTCTTCTTCTTTCCACGTCGTCCCTCGTAGACTACGCTCTCAGCCTTCTGCCGTCTTGCCTCCAGCGACCCGTTTTTATATCAAACTGGACTCTCGTCTCCGCGAGAGAACACGAGATTTCACGGGATTACCTGGCGATATTAAGCCTAGGACGCCATCTTGCCGCTCTTTGGGCGGTCCAGCCCTGCAGAGCGCGCATCGAGACCGTTTGCCAGGTAATCCCATGTTTTCACAATTTATAACACAGATATCTCTGCAGGTTTTTTTGTGTCGCTGCTGCTATCTGTCTGTCGCTTCGCCCGCGTCATAATTTTGCCCTCTTTTTCCATCGTCCTGGCGGTTTCTTCGTAAGCTGAAATCAAGTCATTTACACACAAAATATAACAAATCTTCTAATTAGTTTGAGCCATTTATTTTCTGTTAGCTTGTCGACACTGAAGCAGTTACGTCATAGTGGAGAGAGAAGCTTACACTAGTTAATTTCCTAATTACTTGTAAAGGAAGGAAGAGGGGGACTTCGTCTGGCTCTCATTTTTGGGGATCCGAAATCCCCTAGCTTGTATAATCGCTACATGGCTAAAGCGTGTTGACTCGTCGGCTTCCAAGTCCAAACTGAAAATCTCACTGCCGTTTTCCCACCGCACAGTGCGCCCAGAATGCCAAATATGAGAATAAATTCAATATCTTGACTAAGAATAATCGTCCGATAGTGGTTGAGAGCTCGTTAGAAGCGGAATGGGATTCTTTTGGTGATAGACAAAGAAAACTTTTAAAAATTTAAATTTTTTGGCGTCTGAACCCAAATTACCATATTTGGTCATATTGGAAAAAATCACTGTTTTGGGCATAGTTTTGTTTAAAATGATCGTCTGGTAGTGGTTGATGGCTCGTTAGAAGCGGAATGGAATTCTCTTGGTGATAGAAAAAGAAAAATTCTCAATTGTTTGGGGTCTTGGCCCAAATTACCTGATTTGGGCATATCAGGCGCTAAAATCACTGTTTTGGGCATATTCCGGTTAAAAATTATCGCCTGACAGTGGTTGACCGCTCGTTAGAAGCGGAATGGAACTATCTTGGTGAGAGAAAAATAAACAAATTTAAAAATTTTAATTTTTCGGGGCCTTGGCCCAAATTTCCATATTTTGGCATTTTGGACCAAAAATACCTGTTTTGACAATCTAGACATAAAATGATCTTCTGACGCTGCTTGATGGTTCCTTGGAAACATATCAGCAAGTCGCTTCTAGTAAAATGACAAAAGTCAATCAATTGGTGTATCAAATATAGAGAATATATAATCCTGTACCTAATAGTACCAGTTTTGCCCGACCAGTTTCGCTAACCAGAACTGCTGAAGAACGCGAGCTTCTTGCTGCCGAACTAGAACCAACTTTTGAAGCTATTATCCGAAATGAGTACGAGGCAACTGTGTTTGTTGACAACAAACCAGTAGACATTAAATGCAAAACAGAATGTTCGATGTGGATGGCAAAATGGTCTCACTTCTTCAAGGAGATAGTGGAGCCTTCTGTCACCTTTGTTGTGCTACACGTCAATCTGCCAACGACCCTTCTGTAATCGAGAATGGCTTCGAGATTACAAAAGACTATGATTCCACTCAGAAAGCGTGGGATCAGCTCGTAGCGAATGAGATAGTCTACACCAGTCAGGAAAGACAAGGGCAGTGTCATAACAACATAGTGAAGGCAGACTTGCATTGTTTCTCTGTTCTTCACTTCAAATTGCGTTCATTGGACTTTGCTCAGAAGATACTGTATCGTTTGTTCTGTGGACAGAAAGACTGGAGAGAGGATGGAATAACTTTGTATATAATGCGGATCCTCAACAATGCAAAAAAAGAATGTATCGATGCAATCCGAAAAAGCACCGGCATGTTAATGGATTCACCATGTGCAAATGGAGGAAATACAAACAATGGTCCGCTTTGCAACAGATTTTTCAGCCTTCAAAATCGCTTTCATGCATGTTCTCTCATCCGTAACAGGGTCGATCGCAAAAATTTTGAAACATTCATGAGTAACACCAACATCATCCTGACTATCACCCAGTCTGTCACAAACAAATGTGTGCATGTGGAAGCATTCAAAACCTTGGGCATCGAGATAATGCTTCATCTCAGAACTGCCTTTGTCGATGAGAAGGGTAAACCATGGATTATGATAATCCCGAGCTACCACCAAATGTGTGCCCATAGTTGGGAGATGTTCAAGTGGAATGACGGTTACTCAATAGCAAAATGGAGTGACAGTCCAGTAGAGTCTTGGAACAAGCATGTTCGGTCTTTCCAAAGTGGTCCAGCTGCACGGTCTCGGCAACTGTCCATCAAAGACAACATTCATGATATACTTCGACGAATGTTAATAATGTCGCACCCTGAAATCGCTTCACGACGCCCCCGACCTCACTGTAATATTTGTGGTGAAACTGGACACACAACAATGTCAAGCAGACATATCAAGGCGACTGCTTCAACTATGGAACAAGCTCAAATAGATTCATTGTATTATTGACAAGTTTACTTTTGTTTGTTCATTCATTGAACATTTTCAGTGAAATTTTACTTAAATACTGGAAATTTTCCATTTTCCTTGAAAAATACAAATTATTTTAGAACAAATACTGTGTTTGACTCCTTAATACCTTTTGATTGGTCTCTTTTTAATGATAATATGTATAAAATCTATTTTGTAGTACACCAGGTTTTCAAAAAGTATCATTTTTCTGAAAAATTTGGGGAAAATTGACGGGAATATTGTTCTGAATAATTCACCCTTACCCGACTTCAAGTTAAATTTTTCAAAATTGAATGCAATTAAAGGCTTTTCCTTTCTACATATCCAGAAAGGGGATAAAAAATGCTTTCATATAGATGGAAACAGAATTTTTCCATCTTGTTTCTAAAAATATTGATGAAGGTTTGAAAATTGAACATTTTCAATAACATTTTTACTTAAATACTGGGAAATCTCCATTTTCCTTGAAAAATACAAAATCTTCAAGAAAATACAATGTTTGACCTCTTAATATCTTTTGATTGGTCTCTTTTTAATGATAATGTGTATAAAATCTATTTTCTAGTATACCAGGTCCCCACAATGAGAAATTATGAGAACGTTTTCAAAAATTATCATTTCTCTGAAAAATTTGGGGAAAATTGACAGGAATTATGTGTTCTGATTAACTCACCCCTACTCGACTTCAAGTTAAATTTTTCAAAATTGAATGCTATTAAAGGCTTTTCCTTTCTACATATTCAGAAAGGGGATAAAAAATGCTTTCATATAGATGGAAACAGAATTTTTCCATCTTGTTTCTGAAAAAAATGTTGAAGGTTTTAAAATTGACCATTTTCGACAAAATTTTACTTAAATACTGGAAAAACGATTAACAGTTTACAAAAAAAGGCCGACTTTAAGTAGCTCTCAAATTTCAACCGTTTAATATTTTAACCTCTGGTTTTTTGCATTGTACTCCCTGGACTTTGTAGTTTTGGAAAACATAAGAAAATAGTATTTTATTGAACATTTCAAAATTAATAAATTCCCAGTCTGGGCACACTGTGCACCGGGAAAACTGTGATGTCACAAAATCTTGTGATCGACGCACAGGTGTGACCTAACCCCCCGACCCCAAGGTCTCGTCAACTGTCCCCGCGAATCGTGAAAACACATCGCACCAACATTGCACGAGATGACTCTGTTACAAATCGCGCAAGTTAAGCGATCTCACTGTACGTCCATCACCCATGCGTCCCATTATATAACAATAGGAATACAGAAGGAGAAAGAATTTTAGAATTTGGTCATGCAATGGACCCTTTTCAGAAAAAAGGAAAGCCATCTCATTATGTATGAATCTGGTACAGCAATGATTCAAGTAGATTATCTGTTGGTTAGGAAAAGGATAGAAAGCTCTTGAGTAATGTGAAAGTAATACCTGTTGAAGCAACTGACACAACACAAACTGATTATTTACAATTTTATGCTGAATAAAGCGCATGAGATAAAGAGAAAGTTTATCCTCAGGAGAAATGTTTGGAAGTTGAATGAAAAACACATGAAATACAAGTTTGAAGATCAAGTGATGGAGTGTTTGGCTACCATATCCATTTCAGGAAGTGTGGAAGAAATTGAAGGATACACTGTTGGATGTAACAGGCCATCAGGTGACATGGTGGTGGAATGAGCAAGTTGAAGTGTATCAAAGAAAAGCTGAAACAAAGGAGTCAGTGGATAAAAGGTTCAGTGAATAAGGATGTGTATCTGAAAGCAAAGAGGGAAGCAAGAAGAGTGATACACAAAGTCAAGAAGGAGGCTGAGAAAACCAGGTTTCCAGATATATTACGAAGGGATGACCAGAAGAATGAAGTATTCAAGATAGCTAAACAGATGGCAAAGACAAATATGGATGTTGTTGGCAAAAAGTGCATTCGAAATGACAATGGAGTGTTAGCAACAAATGAACAGGACAAGAGGCATGCTTGGAAATGCCACTATGAGAAATTGTTCAATACTGAGTTTTCATGGGACCGAGAAAATCTAGAAGTTGTAGAAGCAGTATCTGGTTTATCTATAAGAATTGAGAAAGAAATGGTACAGGAAGCTGTGACTAAGATGAAGAATAGTAAGGCTGGAAGACATTGTTGTAGAAATGTTGAAGCCTCTGGGTGAAGCAAACATTGAGATGATTAGAGTTGACAAAACAGATCCTCAAATGAAGAGGTTATCCCGAAAGATTAGGAACTTAGTACAATTGAAGCATTCAATAGAGGTAATTACAGAGTTGATAGACCGTTCTCTTGGTCGACAGAAGTAACACTCTGCTGGTTAGTAAATTCTGCAAGTGATTGAAAGAATAATTGGGCAGCAAATAATAAAATATATAGCCTCATTGTATTAGAGGCTCTATCACTGGAATTTTGTACCGGCTGCCCATGGGAGCTCCTATATGCCAACGACCTGACGATCATTGATACTTCACTTCAATCATTCAAGGAACGTCTGAATAGATGGAAGAGTAGCATGAAGAAGGGTCTCGGAGTCAACATGGGTAAAACCATGGTTATGGTCAGCTTACTGAGGAAAATACCTGTGTGCCGTATGTCTAAGAGGAACAGGCAGCAACTCATCTGCACCCACTGTTCAGGATGAGATTCACATAAAGTGCAGTGGCATAAAAGGCTCTCTCAGAACCGATCCTCACTTTAAGTGTTTGTATTGCACCGGCGCAGTGAGACCAATAAATGGCAGACCACTGACAGAGGTGGATACTGGTGACGACAAGCTTGAAGTAGTGATGGAATTCTGTTACCTTGGAGACGTGCTGTCATTGAGTGGAGGCTGTGAACTCTCGGCAGTTACATGTTGCAAGTCTACTTGGAGACAGTTTAGAGAGCTGCTACCAATTCTGACAGACACCTGCCAGCAGCTACAAGAGGTTGTATATACTCATATGTCAGAAGTGTGCTAATGTATGGCTCAGAAACTTGAGCTGTCGGCACACTAAAGAAACATAATGACAAGACAATGGTCAGATAGATCTGTATGGTGAGGCCTGAACAGAGCATGTCTTTTGGGTCTCAGCTCGCACAGGTCAACTTGGAAAGCCGCACGGACGTTATGCAGAAGAGCAAACTGCGTTGGTTGGGGCATGTTGAGCGCAGCAATGGCTGGATTGCTAAAGCCCGACAGTTTAACGTGCCAGCAGAGAAGACCAGAGCTCTGGCAGACCAAAGTTGTCTTGGGGACGTGATCAAACATGATAGGAGAGTCTTGAGTATGGATTCCGTCGGGCCTCATCAAAGACAAGAATGGAGAGGAAGACTTGGATCGAGACTGAACAATCAGACCCCACCAAAGGATTAATTGTGGCCCGATTCAACAAATAAACCATGATGATGATGATGATGATATATCTGTCTCTGGCAGGAAAATTAGTGAGTAAAAAAAAAACAACAAAAAAAAAACCCCCCAAAAAACTGCCGGACAAATCCACTTCAAGTATTTAGAGGAATTGAGAAAGCAAATATATTTTCATAATGAAACATTTTCTTTATTTTTCCTTTTTCTTTCTACTTTCATATATGAAGTCATACTGTTTTTGTTTTTTAAAAACTTTCCCATTTGAAAGGTTTTCTTTATTTCTTTTTTCCTAACTTCACTGATTGAATTATTATTTTATATAAATATTAGTGTGAACATTAGCGACGGATCATATTCTTTCCCTCGGTTTTGACGGAAGGTGTACACTCGTATAATAATAATAATAATAATAATAATAATAATATAGAAGTAAAAAGACTTTGTATTTTTAGTTATGCAAGTAGAATGTCTTAAGATAGGTCACAGTTCAAATATAATCAACTTACAATAAATAGTAGTAGTGGTTGTGACTCAACAGGTTGATCGAGTATTATTTAAATATTGATATCTTTTGTATGTTTTAATAATTTTCTTTCTTTTAATCTCACAAACATTTTTAAAAGATTTATTTTATCTTTTAGGTGAAATTACTGAATTGCACCCCTTTGCACAACTTGAAACCTAACTGTTTGGTTCGTTATCGGTGTATGATTCAGGATATGTTTGATCCTGAGTTTTACCTGGGTGCATATGAAGTCGAGGAACTCTCCAGCAAACAGACCTTTATGAAATCTGGAATGTTTAAGGATATTGCCAAGTGTAAAGTAAGTAACATTTAACTAAAGTTGCTCATCTCGTCATTTTATGAAGCTTAACTATTTTCAGTAAACAGTTTGATGAATTGAATATTTTCATATTTTACCTTTTTTTAATTTTATTTTTTAAGCAGGGTGGCAGAGTCTGAGGGTTTCAGAACGAGTTGGAGTCGTAAGAATGCTAAGAGTCGAATAAAAAAAATCTGACACAAATTATTATGGAAGATATTAAAATAAGGAATCCTCGGAGTTTGATAGTTTGGAATCCTAAGAGTCGGACTTTATAACTTTTGACTCCACAACCCTGTTTTGAAGAGTTTATATTTGTTTTTCAATGTATATTTGTTTTTCAATGCATGTAACATTATAAATAGAAAGGAACAAATGTTTATTTAACTTAAGTTTCAGTTGGCAGGGCAGTAAAAAATGAAAATAAAATAACAAATAAAAATAAATAAATAAATAACTCTGACTGACATTACAAAAAAACAAAAAATTTAAAATAAAAAATATCTGACTTGCTTTTATTAAGGGAATTAAATTCTTCTGTTTTTTGTTCTCTTAGTAAGTTTTGGGAATAAGGTGCTTGTTCCCGGTTTCGGCCAAATGAAAAATTATTTGTGTGAAAACAATATCATGTACTTACTCACTGGTATATTATTGTTCAATGTTGAAAAAAGTAGGAAAAATTATCCAGTAGAACTTTAATTACAAATATTTTTACATTTTTCGTAACGTACGAGTAACTTCGATGACTATGCCTCCATTGACCACAGGTCGGCAGAAGGCAAGGGCAGATAATTTGCGGTGGTAGGACAAAAGCCCACCGGACAGAAGCCCACCAAAATAAGTTAAACCTGGACTAAAAATAAATTAATTATTAAAAAATTAAAAAAAATATTTTGATATTTATTATTTTTACAATTTACATTCCATTTTTAAACATTTTCCCGTACTTTGTAAATATTGCATTCTTTTAAAGATTGCATCATAAAAAAATGACGCACCTTTTTTACTACTAACCACAAGTCCGTGTGGTAAAACAAAAAATACATTTGAAATTGGGGGATCAGTTTTCCATATAATTTTAACATAAAATGATCCCCCATTTCCGGGCCATAATTTGCAAGGGCAGGTAAAACTCATTTTTAAGGAAAAAAACAAAAAAAACAAGTACATTGATAAAAAACATAATTTATTGTAATAATGTGAAAGTAAATAAGTAAATAAAATTAAAGTAATTAAATTGAAACTGGATATCTTTCCGCAATTTCGTCTAAGAGGCCGCCTAGCTTGTTGGTCTTGTACTTTTGACGCCACATAACGCAAATTATCTGCCCTTGCCTTCTGTCGACCTGTAGCCAATGGAGGCATAGTCATCGAAGTGACTTGTACGATACAGAAAATGGAAAAATATTTGTAATTAAAGTTCTAGTGGATAATTTTTCCTACTTTTTTCAACATTGAACAATAAAATACCAGTGAGTAAGTACATGATATTGTTTTCACACATAAATAATTTTTCGTTTGGCCGAAACCGAGAACAAGCACCGAGAATAATTTTTTTATCTTTTATTTTGTTATTGTTTTAATTTTAGCCAAATGAAATTATAAAGATGGATTCCAGTCGGAATGTTATGTTGGATCGTCAGACGTTATACTGCATCCCAATCCCAGGAGAAACTGATTGGGTGAAACAAATATCCTTTTTTTTTTTTTCGAAATTATAAATTCTTTTCAGTTAACTTTTTTGTGCCGTTTTACAATCACCCGGCATTTAAAAAAAATTTTAATGTATAAAATGTCTTACTTTAGGATTGAATACTCAGATAGTTATAAACTCTGAGAAGTAGTTATATACATCTATATATAAAGTTAAGTATGTGTATGTACAGGATTCACTCCTAAATTAACTGATTATTATGAATTTTGGAACAGCTGCTCTGTCTAAGGGTCATAGTGTGGACTATATTTAGTTTTATGCAAAAGGGAGGTAAAGAGGAAGTAGAACCCTTTGTGAAAATTTAAATAGCTCAGATTTTTGTGAAATTTTAACAATAAGTGTTAAACATCAATTAATAAATATTCCCAAATTACAATTTAGAGTATTTTAAAGTTTTTTTAGGGGGAATAATATGGGCACAACCTCACATTTGAAAATTCAAATATTTCAGATTTGCATTGAATTTGATCCATAGTCGTTAGAGATGAATTAAGCAAGATTCCCTGAATTTCAATTTCTTCGTAAGAGTTGAAGCCTTAAATTTGAGACATTCTCTAAACTCATGTAATGGATTTTGACAAAATTAGAATAAGGATTATAAACATAAGGTTTAGTATCATTATATCTTGATTTTAATCTTGTAGCTATTTTTATTTTGGAGTGACAAAAAGAATGGAAAAAGTATTCCCCTTCCATGGTTTTGGCAGAACATATACCTCATTTGTTTTGGTATTTGATGGGTGGCAAAGGTTTAAAATCTGATGTACCATTTCCTGGAGATCTTCCCATTGCACAAAACGAAATGGCAAGGATCTTTTCAAAATAAAGAGTACTAATTCAAATGATTTATTCTGCATCTAATCTACCTGAGAAATCACAGTAATCGTAGCATTCTATTGTTGTATTTCGTCTTGATATTGAGATGAATAGAAACTTGAATAAAAAAAATTCTGAATTTTATCTTTAAATTCTTTAACATTGATTAAGCTTATTCCAGCAATGAAAGTTCATCCAATGAAATGCCATCGTCCAACTCAAGTGGATTATTGAAACGAGTTCATGATGAGGATGAAATGATAGCAGAGAAGTCAGCAAATTCTGAAATTCCTTCTGATTCAACAATGGAAACGGAGAATGAAGAAACAAAACGAATCCGTCCTGAAAGTCATCAGGGTAAGTTAAGAAATATTAAGAATCTTGATAATAACTAGCAGATATTTGATGGGGGGGGGGGGGGGGGGGGCATATGTTTGCTAGTATATATCATGTAAGTGAATGAACAACTGATTGTAGCAAGTTTTGACTTATGCTTCCCTCCTCCCCCCCCCCCCTGCCTGGGATGATGGTATTATGACAACGAATTGAGTATTGAAAGATAGTACATTGATCTGAAATAGCTGAATTGAATATTAAAAGATTTGACATTAATAGAAGTAATAGTTTGGCTTTAAACAGACAGATACCAAATCTCCATTAGTAATGGATTTCTGTAAATATAAGATTTTAGCTTCTTTTTTTTTTTCCACATTCTCTTTTGTGTTCTTATTTTGGTGTTGAAGAATAATTAAATTTCATAAATCAACAGAATATTAGCAACGGCCAAATTCACAGAAAGGCATTAAATAAATACATATATGTGAACCGTTGGTCCCAAAATAACATTTTCAAGCATTGGATATTTACATAGATGAAGTTCAGTTCACAGGAGAAGGCCAAGAGAAAATTTTGGAGGAAGTGATAAGGATAGAAAGAGGAATAAATAAAGACCTGGCAGAGATCGGTTATTTTGGAAGTTGATTTCTTAAAGCCATTCAATGCATACTAGCATGTAAAATGAACGTTAAGCTAAATATGATGAGGATGATAAACTTATATTCATTGAACCAGAGTTACTTCCCTTGCCTCAATCTTTAATGTTAAGAACAATTTAAATATTAAACATTGAACAAAAACAGTAATCTCACTGGTGAACTGGGTTAACAATTGGACAGTTGCAGTTAGTTTCAATTTGCTTTTTTTTTTTTCTTGTAAACTAATGATTTCAGGTGTCTTCAGCTAAGTTTTATTTTCTCTCAAACAAAGACTGCTGTTTTCTTAACACTGTTTTGACTTTTACATGATAATCTATCTTATATATAAAGTAGTGATGTGAGTTTGACTTTTTTTTTTTTCCCAATAAGAAAAAGCTGATTTCTGCCAAATCGCTAGAGCCTTATCTTCTTATTTATTTGTCGCTATTTGGCTGGATTTTATTTCTCTTTCTTCCTCTCTCTCTCTTTCTTCCTCTCTCTCTTTCTTCCTCTCTCTCTTTCTTCCTCTCTCTCTCTCTCTCTCTTTTTCATTATCTTTTTTTATCTCTTCCTCAGTTTTACCTTTTTCTGATGAGTTCTCTCTTAAAATGTTCATTTTGTCATGAGGGGAGTAGGGAATCAAGCGACTTTTGTTAAAAAGTTACTTCCTGTCTCCTTCATCCACATGCACAGCGTGCAGGTTGGAAAAGTTATTTCAGTTTTTGTTTTTTTTGCCATTGGCATCTCACGTCCCTGATAAAGTGGTGAAGTTTCCCCTATTTATTTTACCAGTACAGCTTTCTAATCAAAAGCTATGTATACAAATCTGCTTTAGCATTGATTTAGGTCAATTGAACAAAACAAATCTATAATTTTTTGAAAACATACATCAATAATTATTGATGTATGTTTTCAAAAATTATAGATTTGTTTTGTTCAATTTCTTTGATTTTTCATATTTACTCCTGTTTGATATTTTTTCTTAAGATAGTCATCCATACAGGAAGTAGGAGGAATTTTCACTCTCACACTCAGATCTACTGCTACTCACATAATACACTGAGAATACTTTTTTATAGAACACATACTTTTGTAACAGTTTTATTATTACATATTTCAGTCTTGCTATTGTAATTTAGATTTTGTTGGGATTTTTCCTGTTCAAACGAGGGACAAAATCTCTAGTCTGCAGTGTAGGAAAGACAAAGATTTAAAAAAAGAAAATGAAAGAACAACGGTTTAGTTAATATAGAGATTTTATATAACTAAAGAAAAAGGAAGAAAGAAAGGAAGAAGAATGTTGGTTGCAAAATAAGGTGGTATTTGCAGATTTAACTTTGTAGTTTCATCTTGTTAACAGGGTCTCTTGGTTTGATGTGGTCTTTGATGAAAAGGTATAATTAAAGTATGTTTGAATAAGGGAGCTTTTCTTTGCTCAAGTGCGCAATATACATATATGCTTGTCTCAAGCATGATATGTATAAACACAGGTTTGTGTTTTATCAGACTGAGTGCCACAGAAAGGGAAGTGCGAACTGCTTCTGTCGGCTGACGCTGGAAAATAGATTGTTATTTTAAAAGAAAACACTGACGTAGTTCGGCAGTGGTGGGGAAAGGTGGTCTGTGATTGGTTGATGTTCATCCAATCACAGGGCACATAAAAAAACTACTGCGTTGTAATAATTTTCAATAATTTATAACCTAGACAACTTTTCTACTTTTCTTTTTTTTTCTTCTCAGAAACTTTTTGAATGTCTATTCCAAATAATTTTCTTTACATTCTCGATTACCAGAATAAAAGATTAGCAGATCTTTATATCAAATGGGGATTTTTTTATTTTTAAACAATTTATTAAAAATGTTTTATATTAGTCTGGCTGAACTAAATAATTTTAAAAATAAATTGTAGCTAAATACATTTATTATATTGCCAAAATCATGGTACAATAATAACAAATAAAAATTGGCTTGTCCGAAGCAAAGTTTTATTTATTAGTTTAAATGCTATTTGAGTCTTTGAAAATCAGACAAGATAATTTTGTGTGTTAGATTAGATAATGTTGCATGACTTGTATTATTTTTATTTTTGTTTTAAATAATCACCCGTTCTATGTACACAAGTTGGCCTATTCTTCATCAGTGATGAATTTTTCGTTGTTTTTTTACATTCAATATGCATTCATTAACAAGAATGTTTTGTTTTTTCTTATTGAATATTTTTTATCTTTGTTAGCTTCAAGAGCAGTAGCAGCAGCTCAATTGCCTGATTTAAATTTTCCCCTCCAGGGAGAAACTGGACCAGCGTGTTTGCTCAAAGTAGGTATTTTCTCTTGATGATGCATTTTTTTTTTTTGATGATTTGTGTGAATTCATAAAATATATTTTGTCTTTATATAGATAAAATATATTTTATGAATTAAGAGATTAGTAATTTAAAAACTAATTGATTAATTTTCACTTTATCATCACATATTTAAAAATCTTTCTTTTTGTATCTTAAGTACTGTATAAAAAATTTTTATTTTAACTTTGTTTATTTCAAAATAGTTTTGCATTTTTTATAACATTTAAAAATTAATTATTTAATCAGTTTTAAATTATCGTTTTCATTTTTTATTTTATAAATTAAACATTTATTTAATAACAAATAATAGTTAATTAATAAAATGTCCTTTTTTCAAAACCAATATGCAAATATCACAAAGTTTCATCAGATGTCCTGCTGGCTTGGCAGGCCGAGAGCAGGCTAAATGTGTTTCCACGAATAGTGGCGATGAAGAGATGCTTATAAAGCCAAGTCAATTCACGATGGTCCCTGATGCAGATCATTAAAAGACCTGGGCAATTGAGGAAGTTGCATGTGGCGAGGCTTATTGCTCCACTTGTCTCCACAGTGATCTGTTCAAACATAACTCTGTCGAGAAGACTGGCAAATTTTGATTGCTTGCGGTCCTCTGCATGGCCATGGTTTGTTGCCGATTTCTGTCTAAAATATAAAAATAAATGTTAAAAATCCTTTGTTCCAATATTTAAAAAAAATATGGAACACAATTTTTTTATATTTTAATTTATATTTCTTCATATTTTTCCCCATTTTCTTTTCTTTTTTTTTCATTTCATTTTTTTCTTTTTCATTTCATTTTTATTTCCTTCTATTCTTTTTGAGGTCTATGGTGAATCTGCTGAATTCAAAGTAAATGACATGGTTGAGTTCATAGGAATATTGTCTCTGCAGATAACAGAATCTCCTAAGTAAGATGCCTTGATATTCAACCTGTAATAATTTTCGCCTGATATATGCAAAAATATATATGTATATAATCTGTTAACTTTGTGCTTAAGCGATCGTAAATTGATTTCTTTTCTTGACAGTGAAATAAGTGCGGTTGAAAATGGCAATGAGACGTTGAGTGACAGTGAAATGAGTTCAGTTGAAGATGCCAGTGATGAGACGTCGAGTGCACCTAAATTACCGCCCCCTTCACTGGTGCCACGGCTGCATGCAGTAATGTCTACCACTCTGAAGCACAATAACCCACTGATACCTGTGGACATCGATGGCAGTGTAAGAGAGAAAGGTAAGAGAACAGCATTTAATCTAGCAAAACAAAGAAAATGTTCTTTTCACATTTTGGTAATTTGAAGAAAAACAATAAAAAGGTGATTGTCATGGTGTTATTTGATATATTCCAATGTTGAGATTTGATTTTGAATTCTCCATAATGAAAGGATTAAACAAAAAATTGGGTCGATTGTCAAGAATAACAACAGAAAAAAAGGTGAAAAAACAAAGCAAATAATCAACAAATAACTTTTACCAAACGTAATAAAGTTACTTTTTTACCTACTTGTCTGTTTTTGTGTGTCATAGTTTTTTAAAGTGTTTTTATTGCATTTTAATAATTCATCCAAATCTGATCGCATTACAGTTCCAATTGCAAGATGGCATATGCGGATATCCCCAAAGTTTGTTTTTTTGTCTTTTGGAGTGAAGGAACGAACAAATAACTGTCCCAAACGCCTTAAAATTTACTTTTCTACCTAATTGAAGGTAAAATACCCCCCAAATTAATCAAACTTTGTGCTGTCAGCCATCTTTGCTTTTCAGTATATTTGACTGAACTTTTTAATTTTAAAAAAAAAAACGCTTTAAAGTACTTTAGAACACAAAATTAATTAGGCAGGTAAGTGGAAAAGTAACATTTATTGCCTTTGCTAACATCTATTTGTTTACTATTTGTTTTTTGCGTACCTTTTCGTTCTATTGGTTATTCTTGACAATCTCCAAATGCAGAATGTCAATCAGTCAAATAAAACCATCGTATATTCCTGGGTAATTTAAAATGGTTACTTGTGTTTTTCGCCTTCATTATTAAAGATAGAAATATAAAACCAAACTTAATACGATTTTTAAGAAAAATATGATTCTGTTTTTATTTTATTTATATATATATATATATATATATATTTATTTATTTATTTTTTTTTTTTTTTAAGTTATTCTTTTTTATGGTTAATGTAATAGTTATCTTCAGCAGCAGCATTATCGTTGTTGTCGTCAATAACAACAAAAACCAGAAGTTATCTTTTGAAATTCAAAATAATCATTTTGAATGTTAAACATTAAATCGTTGTAATTAATGTTACTAATAATAATATTAATATGATATGAAGAAAAGTATGACGTATATATAAGGAAATTGGAGAACAAAAATAGAATAGTAATTTATGAGAGTGTTTATAAAATTGTTATTCAAATGAAGCGTCTGGATACGTGTGTTTTGGCAGTGTTCTGTTGGGTATATATAATGTGTTTGAAAATATTTAAATGTAAAATTGAATTAAATAAGCTTAGCGTGTTTTGATATGAATATAGTCGGGATAAATGAAAAAATCTTTTGCATTTATTCATTTATTCATATAAATATAATATATCACCATTGTCGCTTATCTGCATCATGTTTTAAACTCTAATCGATTTGTCTCATTGCATCATGGTTTTTTGTGTCATCGTCTCGATCACAGGTTGACAGCAGTCCAAAAAATTGCAACAAGCAGTAGTTTCCAGTGTGTCATTGGTGATGAAATGTAATTTGATGAGATTTTATTTTTATTATTTAAGATGGATTTGTTTGTTACTTCATTTGTAATCTGATTGTTAAAAATATGATTTTTGAATATCGCTTTGTAAGTTACGCAAGTGTTTATGAATTCTGCTCATTTTTTTCTTTTTTTCTTCAGTGCTTCATGAAATTGGTGAAGACATGGAAACATTACGTCGACGTCTTCTAGAAATTTTGCAAATGGTTACCCTGGGGGACAATCTGGCTGCGGAGTATCTTCTCTGTCATCTTGTGTCTTCTGTGTATGTACTTTGGCATTTTACATGTGTTCAGCATCTCTCTATAACCAGTCGATAGATCCTACCTAAGATTGGAAGTTTATTTATAAATATTTATATAAACACATTAAATAGTAATTGTGAAATCTGATTGCGAGGCTGAATAACCAAGATTTATAGTTACACACCAGTTTCCTGGTTATTTTAGATTTCCTTTATAACTACTAGCAAATATATGCTCCCTCCGGTCGCATATTTTTGCTAGGCTGCCACATCAGAAATGAAGGCTCACGCGTAAGCCAATGGAGCCCCAGTCATATTTCTGTGGTGGTTAGACATTGATTTTCTGTGTTTATGACCAAGATTATTTTTAGTTGAAAATAAAGGAAAAAAAATTCGATCCTACCCCGATTTTTGTTGTACCCTCGCCCATAAATAGAAAGACTTGTAGTTTAAAAAGAAAGAAAAAAAATTTTTTGTACCCCCCTCAATTTTTTTATATTACCAGTCATAGAAAAATTTTTTTGACCGCCTTCCCCAATTTTTTTATCCTCCCCCCCCCCCCATACATGTAAATATTTTTAATTAAAAAGGAAAAAAAAAACCCTAACCCTAACTGTAACGATGGGGTCAAAGTTAGCGTGGGTCCTAAAATGAAAAAGCACCAAAAAATCAAATACAGTGAACACAGTGTGTGTGGGGGGGGGGGGGGGGGTCTAGGTGTTTGTTTAATGACCTTTTTTTAATTAAATAATTTGATTCTACAATCAGTTGTATAGTTTTCCAGTACAATGTGTTAGTTTATTTTGTTGACATTAAAGAAAAAAAATCACATCTTTTTTTTTAATAATTGTGAAAAAATGATAATATTGGATATGAAAGTATTAAGAAATCAAATACAGTAAACACGAAAAGTTTTTTAATTCTTGGAAAGAAAAAGTTTACCTGAACTGTGTGTGTGTGCGTGCGTGCGTGCGCGCGTTTTTATATATATATAGTAATTTTTAAATCAATTATTATTTTAATTAAACAATTTGATTTAATAAATTTGTGTTTTTAAACATAATGGCTAAGAATAAACAAACTTAGGACGGTTTTAAAAATGGAAAACTGAGAACGGTGGATTACAGCGTTGTTGTTTACATATTAACATCGGCTGCTTAATCAGATCGCCATATTTAATTACCGGAGGGAGGGATGACACCACTGATTAAACAACTAATCGGCTGCTTAGTGAGATCGCCATATTTAATTACCGGAGGGAGGGAGGACGCCACTTATTAAACAGCTAATGACTTTGCAATTTTAACAGTACTCGCGTTGAAATGGTTTAGAAAACACGCCGGTTATGATGAAAATGGCTTTAATTAATTGTATGAATAATGTTTATTAATATAACCTTATCGGAAAATATTGTAAATACATATGTAAATTGGATAATAGCAGTTATAAGTGTATATTTGTAAATATGAATTTAATTGAAGGTTTAAAGGAATGACTTATGTTAATGGCAACACCCATCTGGTGTCTGAACGCCTTTTGATGACAGTATATAAAGAATTTCAAAAAGATTAGTTTCAGTTAAATAGTCATACTGGAGTTTCGGCTTCAGACAGATACATAAACTCCGTTATTAATAGACTAGCAAATATATGCTCCCTCCGGTCGCATATTTTTGCTACGCTGCCGCATCAGAAATGAAGGCTCACGCGTAAGCCAATGGAGCCCCAGTCATATTTCTGTGGTGGTTAGACATTGATTTTCTGTGTTTATGACCAAGAATATTTTTAGTTGAAAATAAAGAGAAAAAAAATTCGACCCTACCCCGATTTTTGTTGTACCCTCGCCCATAAATAGAAAGACCTGTAGTTTAAAAAGAAAGAAAAATTTTTTTTTGTACCCCCCTCAATTTTTTTATATTACCAGTCATTGAAATATTTTTTAGTTAAGAAAAAAAAAACAACATTTTTTTGATCGCCTTCCCCCAATTTTTTTACCCCCCCCCCCCCCCCCCCATACATGTAAATGTTTTTAATTAAAAAGGAAAAAAAACAAACCTAACCCTAACTGTAACGACGGGGTCAAAGTTAGCATGGGTCCTAAAATGAAAAAGCACCAAAAAAATCAAATACAGTGAACGCGCGCGCGTGTGTGTACCTTTTTTTAATTAAACAATTTGATTCTACAATCAGTTGTATAGTTTTCCAGTACAATGTGTTAGTTTATTTTGTTGACATTAAAGAAAAAAAATCACATCTTTTTTTTTAATAAATAAAACATGGAATCATAAATTCTGTTGAGGTCGTGAAAAAATGATAATATTGGATATGAAAGTATTAAGAAATCAAATACAGTAAACACGAAAAAAATTTTAATTCTCGGAAAGAAAAAGTTTACCTGAACTGTGTGTGCGTGCGCACGCACGCGCGTTTTTATATAGTAATTTTTAAATCAATTATTATTTTAATTAAACAATTTGATTTAATAAATTTGTGTTTTAAAACATAATGGCTAAGAATAAACAAACTTAGGACGGTTTTAAAAATGGAAAACTGAGCACAGTGTTTGCCAGCGTTGTTGTTTACATGTTTAACGTGCCAGATTAACGTTGGCTGCTTAATCAGATCGCCATATTTAATTACCGGAGGGAGGGCATACTGATTCAACAGCCAATCGGCTGCTTAATCAGATCGCCATATTTAATTACCGGAGGGAGGGAGGGCATACTGATTCAACAGCCAATCGGCTGCT
This sequence comes from Sepiola atlantica, assembly GCA_963556195.1. Classification (NCBI taxonomy): domain Eukaryota; kingdom Metazoa; phylum Mollusca; class Cephalopoda; order Sepiida; family Sepiolidae; genus Sepiola; species Sepiola atlantica. The sequence continues at coordinate 23,405,393 of OY744553.1, read as the reverse complement.
TAATCAGATCGCCATATTTAATTACCGGAGGGAGGGAGGACACCACTGATTAAACAGCCAATCGGCTGCTTAATCAGATCGCCATATTTAATTACCGGAGGGAGGGAGGACACTACTGATTAAACAGCCATTAGGCTGCTTAATCAGATCGCCATATTTAATTACCGGAGGGAGGGAGGGCACCACTGATTAAACAGCCAATCGGCTGCTTAATCAGCTCGCCATATTTAAATACCGGAGGGAGGGAGGACACCACTGATTGAACAGCCAATCGGCTGCTTAATCAGATCGCCATATTTAATTACCGGAGGGAGGGAGGGCACTACTGATTAAACAGCCAATCAGCTGCTTAATCAGATCGCCATATTTAATTACCGGAGGGAGGGAGGGCACTACTGATTAAACAGCCAATCGGCTGCTTAATCAGATCGCCGTATTTAATTACCGGAGGGAGGGAGGACACCACTGATTAAACAGCCAATCGGCTGCTTAATAAGATCACCATTTTTAATTACCGGAGGGAGGGAGGACACCACTGATTAAACAGCCAATGAATTTGCAATTTTAACAGTACTCGAGTTGAAATGGTTTAGAAAACATGCCTGTTATGATGAAAATGGCTTTAATTAATCGTATGAATAATGTTTATTAATATAACCTTATCGGAAAATATTGTAAATACATATGTAATTTTGATAATAGCAGTTATAAGTGTATATTTGTAAATATTAATTTAATTGAAGGTTTAAAGGAATGACTTATGTAAATGGCAAAACCCATCTGGTGTCTAAGCGACTTTTAGTGACAGTATATAAAGAATTTCAAAAAGATTAATTTCAGTAAAATAGTCATAATGGAGAATCGGCTTCAGACAGACAGACAGATACATAAACTCCATTATTAATAGATGTATCAGGAAAAGAATAAAAAGTTACGAGTGCTTATATAAACAAATAAAACTCTCGCTTTAAAAAAATATAACCAAAAACCGGGGAATACTGAAATTTTTATAAAATTTTCAATTCTATATAAGTTGTAGTTCCTGATTGTTTATTTGCTTGTTCAAAAAATCCTAGTAATAGACCCACCCACTTCCCATACCATATGTGTATTCTGAAACTACGTTGCCAAGAGTACTTTGATCAGTATATTTCATTTGATGTCAATTATTTTTGTGGGTATTCGCGCTTAACATCCATAACAAGGAAATACAATATTTTATTTATAACTTGAAAATTATAGAAATTAAAAATTGGAAAAGAAATGTTAATAAGGGGCTTGGAGTAGGAATGCTCATAGATTCCTGAGAATTAAGGTTAAAAAAAATAAATCAACTGAAATTCACTCCCAGGCAATAGCGGGTATTCCTGCTAGTTTACCTATAAATTTTATGTCAATTTTACACTTTTTCGTTGAAAAACTTTGACAATGAATTCATTTTTCTTAGTTTTAGTGGCCACATTTTTATTGCTTTCCTTATTTTTTTAAAGTTTTCTTCATATTTGCTATCATCATCATCAGTTTTACATGCTGGCATCTGTTGGATGGCTTTTAGAAATTTACTTCCAAACTAATTTATCTCTGGTCAGGTCTTTAACCCTCTTTCTCTCAAGTCCATCCTTATCACTTCCTCTCATGTTTTCCTTGGACATCACCTGACCCTCCTACCTCAACTGTTCTACCCAGGCACTCTCGTCCATTCTTTCAATATGACCAAACCAACAAATTATATTTAATCTTCCTCTGAGGTCATCAGATCTAAATCTGTTTTTAAAACACATTACACACCCATCGTATCATTCTCATATAGTTCTCTCCATGCAACGCATGTCCTCACTGTTCATCTTTCACTTCCATACATCATCATACTTTAAAAAATTCCTACTTTGCATGTGAAGATATTTTTCTTTTGTTTTTTAATGTCTGAAGATTTCTCTTTATTTTTCAGTTATTATTCAGCAGGTGTGTTGCCAATTGGTAAATTATGCTTGAACCTGAGTCGTATCCCTAAATCTAGTTATGCTAGATTACTTCATTGTTTCATGTCTGCTCTCGTTACCAAAGTAAGTATAGTACCATAATGGGGGGGGGGGGGGTAATCTTGTTATATAATTGTTTAAAAAATGTTCAATATTACTATATCGATTAAACATCAAATTATCAGTGTTGGCACAGTACCTGGGTATGTCAATTTCCATCTTTACCTCGCTTCTACAGTTAATACGAATAAAAAAAAATAGTTGAAATTTTGTGGGGGAAAAATGCTACGTAACATTTGTATGAGAGTAAGCAACTATGATGAATGTATTTACATTGTTTTTATTGCCAATAAACATTAAAAAATTATGTTTTTAAGCAAAATATAATTCGCTTTGAACTAATTCCAAACACCCTTTATGTCTACTTGTGTTGCAGATTATTAAAAAAAAAGTCACTAGTTTAAAAAAGATATTAATATATTTTTTTTTATATTATGTTAATTTCTTTAAATTTATAAAACACGTATCCAGTTTTTAAAAATCCTTTAAGACATGAAATTCAAACTCTGGTATTGACACTGTAATAACTACTGTGTACTCTGCCTATCCCTTTTTTGCACCAATTGCATGCAAACAGACAAACTCTAAAAACGCCATAACTTTTTAATAGTATTTAGACTTTACTATTCAATTTTTAGAGTGTTCGGTTTGCTATGTTTAACATTGACTTAAGACATTAAACTTAACTCAAAAAATATTAGGAAAATGAGGGGGGGGTGCATAACATTTAAAATTTTAACTTGTAATCCTTACAATTTATAATTTTTATTTTACAGTCACATCATCTTCCATTGAGCTTACATAGTCTAAATAGCTTACAATTTTGTCCGAACAAAAATTATTCGACCAATCGATTGAAGAGTGGTCTACTTCAACTCAGTCGAAGCACCAACCTCATTTTAGACGAAACACAATTAGAAGCTGGCCAATTGACGGTCGAAGGTAAATCGATATTTTATTTTGTTTTCTTTAATCAAATTTTGTATTGTTGGGAAAGCCTTGCCTCTGACGGGGATGAATGGAGGGGAAAAACCCTTCAAATGACAGCTTGACATCGGGAAAGCAAAGTAGAAGACAAAAGCTGCTGAAAACCGTGCCAGGGGGGAAGAAAGGGCAAAAGCAAGTGAGCTTCTTCATCCACCCTCCTACTTCATCTGTGACAACTGTGGCAGAGACTGCAAGGTCCACATAGACCTTCTCAGCCACAGCAAGAAATGCCTAGGTTAAGTCAGTATGCCCCTTGGAGCATTGGCATCACTGACTAAATACTGAAACTAGCTGGCAGGATCTGCAAGTGTCATTCATGGTCAAACACAACCGATAAAGGTGTACTATGGTAGAAAATTGAGTCATGTCATTAAGGTTAGATATTGCCACTGCTACCAAGACAAAGTTCCTTTCCTTTAACAACTATAAGAAACCTTTCCAACCACTGATCGTCATGGCCGATAGCACCCTTCCAGAGAAACAAACGTTCAGACTCTTCGGCCTGACATTCTCAGGCAACACGAGTTAGAATAAGTACGTAGATGTTGCCAAGTCGGTAGGCTTCCGCTACCAGGCTAGAAAACTCACACCTGTCAGTATCCTATATCTCTATAAAGCCACTATATGTTCCATACATGGAGTATTGTTGCAACATCTCAATTGGTGCACCAACCACTAGCCTCTCCCTTTTGGACAGGGTGCAAAAAAGAATATCTAGCCTAATGGGTTCCACACTGTCTGCCTAGCTCCAGCCTTTCTCACAGTGTGTATCCCTGTGCTTGTTTTTCAAGTATTTCCACGGAATGGACTTCAATGAATTTACACTGCACTCAACGTAATTACCTCCAACCCACATGATTAGTAGCAAAATCACACCCCTTCACTGTAAAGGTCCCTAGATGCAAGAAGTTTTTCTACTTTAATAGCTTTTTTCAACAGCTTGTTTTTGGAATTCTCTCCCTGCTCCCTTAACTGTATCAACATGCAGAAATTTAAATGTAATGTGAACAAACATCTTGCTGTCCAACTTCTCGCCCATAAATCTGGCCTCTTACACTTCAGTGGCAATATGCTGTGTTTGGGACAAACAAAAGTAAAAAAAAAAGAATTGTTTAATTATTGGTTTAGTACATGTAGAACGAGGGAAGACCAAGGAAAACACGGGAAGAAATGATAAGGAAGGATTTCTCAGAAAAAGGAATAAATAAAGTCGTAAACCGAGAAGTCAATTTCTAAGAGCTGTCCAACATATGCCAGCATGATGATGAAGTTCTTTCTTTTCTCTTCCTTCCAGGTCACAAAAACATCAAAGCTTTGGAACATTTAATCCAGTGGCAAAAAGTTCAATATGATTTTGATTTCTACCAGAAGGAATTTGAGGCGAATATCTCAATCATTTGTCTTTCGGAAGGAAAATCAATCTTACCCGTAAGTTTGAGTAGCAGATTTTTCTTTTTTCTTTTTATTATTGATGTCGACAAATTTAGTCAAAAAAAAATTATTTTTAATGGAAATTTTGTTAAGAATTCTTTCGTAAACCTGGTCGATACAAATTTTGCCAAATCGCACTCGCTATTTATCTGGATATATAGTAAGAAGCATGTGTTTTACTAGCTAACTTTTGCATGATGGGGTAGAAGTACATTTATTTATTTATATATACATAAATGAATACATGTTGATCTTCATAGACTGGAGGATTGTTATATCTATTTTATGTGTGTGTATGTATATATATATTATGTGTATTTAGGCAGTATTTTCTCATTTATGCAAACATTGTTAAAAATAACAGAATTCGTCTGTTTAATTATACACTTTTTTTATTTTTTCAATTTTTCTAATGGTCTTGTTTGTATTAAAATCAAAAATTAAATGTTTCTTGTCATCGATAGATTTTTTTCCTACAAAATCAATTTTTAATTCTGTTTTATCAGTTTTTCTTGTGGATTGTTGCAACTTATTAAGAATAAAATGCAATCCAATTCCTTCTAGAAAATACTTTATCCGGGTCAGAATTATTTTCAAATTCCTGCCAAATTAAAAAAAATGTAACTATGTATGGACGATGATTACAGAGTTACCTTTCTTTGGACAAAAAAAAAATGCCATAGTTTTTTGTTTTTTTAAGGGAAAAAAAATGAGGTAAACCAAATTGCAAGTAAATCCACTATCAGACAACACTGGGTAGCTACAGTTATATATTATATATTTTTCGTGAATCTTAAAATCATCATCGATATTGGAAGACGTTTCTTTCACCCGTGCCTTTTCAATTGGATTCAACCAGAATGAATTATCGTTTTGCTTTAATACAACAACGAGCAGTGTCACTTTTTTCGTGAATTTTAAAATTATAACCGATATCGGAAGGCATTTCTTTAAAACAAATAGATATATATATATATTATATTATTAGTGGGGGGGTGTAGAAATACCTGGTATAGTACCCAGGCGTGATGCTACCCTACTCGGCGAGATGAACCCATAGATTTCGTTAGATCATCCATCTAGGAGACGAAACTCTTATATAAAACCTGCGCTCTACATTATCTCTCAGTTATCTTGTTTCGGCTTTTCACTGAAACCAGACTTTGTAGAAGGAAAGTGTGCTCTGCGTGTCGTACAAGCACACAGTATGGCCATCTACATGTATAGATATTCCTACAAGGCCCACAGCGATAAAGACTTGTAAAAATAAGTTGGGCCTGCTGAACAATCTGTGTGACCACAACTGGACATTGCAATTTTGTAGGGATGGCCTTCTTCTGTAAAGAAATGGCAATCATCATAATATTATACATAGGTGAAAGGCATCTCCCTCTTTCCATTGGCCCCCACCTATCTTTTAGACATTATCTTTTCGACATTATCTTTTCGACATTATCTTTTCGACATTATCAACATGGTGTATTTTACAGGCTGTTTATTTATTTTGCATTATGTAACATTTAGTATATGAAAAAAAAAAGAAAGGTTTCCTTTTACGCATTTCTCTCAATATGACACAAACATTAATTGAATATGTAATTCTTTAAAAAGTTCACAATGGGAATAAAAATAATTAGATTTTAAAACCTATGAAAAGCTCTTTATTGAAACCTTAGTTGATAGTTCAATGTTATAAATTAAATATATATATAACAGAGCTAATAAAGTTATGACTCTCCCCACAGATCCAACATTACACCAGGTTTCATACCTACAGGAGACAATCGTTATACATTTCTTCTGTTGTAGTTCAATTCTTATTTCAACACAACATGTCATGACATGAGGGCATATTCCGGCAAAAGTGTATTATACAAAATGTGGAGAAAAACAAATATACAACAAATGACTGTTACCAAACGCACAAAAAATTACTTTTCTATCGACTTGCATAAGTTTCCCGGGTGGATACTATTGTATTATTTATGCATTTGTTATCGTCAATTTTACTTTTTCTTTTCCATCATGGTGGTCGAGTTCAGCTATGGTGATTGCTAATTTTAGGCTTAATATAGGATGGTAATAAAAAGAGCTTACCTTTCCGACTCGCAACTAACCCTGGACTTTGACTTTGTTAGTTTTTTACTATTTTTTAAGCCTGAAATTATTCACCACCATGGCTAAAATCAACTGCCATAATGGAAAAAAAACTTGTGTTTGGGTAAGTAAAAGTAACAATAACGAATGCATAATACAATCAGTATCCACATGTGAAACTTAGGCAGGTAGGTAAAAAAATAAATTTTCTTGCATTTGGTAAAAGTTATTTGTTGTATATTTTTTCCCCCTTTTTGCGTTGTTAATTATGATACACTTTTGCCTATTTTCCTTTTTCTTGCACTAAAATTTAAAAAAAGATTTTTCAATGGATGCCATATCTTATGAAAAATTTTTTGAAGAAAAAAACAAAACAATTTTTGACTGAAAAAAAAAAAAAACATTTTTAAGGAACAGACTAAGTGAATATTTTGATATGATAACCTAGCACTTAAAAACTGACTTCTTTTCTAAAGTTCTTTTCTTTGTGAAAAGAATGAAAAAAAAAATCTTTTTAATTCAGTAATGCTGTTTCTTTTTTATTACACAAGATTTTGATGTGCTATTTCCATTAAAAATCAAGTAACCAAAGTTTCAAGTATTTTAGTTACATTGTTGGACAGTCACACTTTAGTTTCAAATAGCTTAGAGAGTAGAAAGTGGACGTTGAGTTTACTTTCAGCAGCTATGGAACTATCACTTCTATTAGTCCTCATTATTTCATGAGCGATGTTTCTGGCAAAGGGGAGAAGAATTGTTATTTTATGTGTCGGCGGTTTAGAGTGGATATTTTCAATCCTCTTTTCATCGTCATTCAACTGTCAATCTATCCATCTCATTATCCTCGAGTGGTTTTTTGGCCTTGATAAGAAAACCTTAATTATGAAATGCAGATTAAATGGATGCATGGTAAGAATCAAAATCCGTTCTTGTTAGTTTTTTTTTTTTTTTTTTTTTTTTTTAATGTTTTAATTCTGTGTTGTGTGCTTATTCTTAAGAAAAATCTTGATGTGACATTTGATGGCATTTTTATATAAAAAATCTTTTTTTCTCCCCTCTCCCCCCCCCCCTCCAGAGTGATGCACACATTCCAATTGAAACATCTTTATCCAGTGATTACTTTGACCAACATTTCGCGAAAATTGAAAGAGAATTGACACCAAATTTAATTCACAAATTCCGTATTTACCTTGGCCTTGCAAAAAATATGGAATATTCTATAGACAAAGAATTGGAAGCGGTAAGTAGTTTTTATTTTATTATTTTTACCTATACAAATTTGGTATATGTCTGAAGCCGAAACTATACTATAACTTCTGTTAATATTGTACTATTATTCAATGCTCAAATGTGTGTGTGTGGGGGGGGGGGGGGAGGTTAGTGCAATATCTATTATGTTGTCATGAAACTCCTCACAGGAATTACCTGCTCTTTTTTGGGGGGAGGGAAGTAGTGAAGTACCTGTTCTGTTGTCATACCATCCTCCCGGGCATTTTAGTATATTATGTTTGCTCATGATGAGATGGTCATGAAAAATGGTTGTTGAATTCGAGTCGCCATTTGTACAGTCCCCTTTTTTCTTTTTGTTTTTTTTCTTTTTTTTTTTTTTTCTTTCACAGTTCTCATCTAGATAGATGACAATTTCGAGATGAGAAGGGGGGAGCGGTCAGAATACTGTAACCAAAATATTTTTATCTGACCAGAAACAATGTAATTAGGGATTTAAAAGTAGCTGATGTAAGAGACTCAAAAATGGATGAGTTAATGAAAGCAAAACAAATGGGAACTGATGCGCTAAAAGTGTAACTGCAGGTCCTGGTTGTAGTAGGCTGACTTAGCTAATATACTGGAGTATATTAGCTAAGTCAGCCTACTACAACCAGGACTTAACTCAAAGATGGATGCTAGCAGTGGGGGCCTAACAACACGTACACACATACGCTCGTTAACAACAAGTCAAATACACAAGGTATACATCTGTGTTTGTATTTGAGTCATTTTTACTTGCTGTGAATACAACTTGAAAGCCAGTACACGTGTCATCGGCGATCACCAATATGAGAGACAACACGGCCAGAACAAAATGAAGAGAAAACCATGACACAAACGTTGAGGGTCGACAGTTGCCGGGGACTGGCATGGTTCTACAGCTTTAGAAAAATCTCTGGTTAAACTGCTTCAAAGTTAGGATCTGCAGTCGTGGATACACACGTTAGAAGGTCTGGGGCCTGACAAAGTGGATGATGAGATAGGTCTGAGATATTAGCTAATGTATATATACCAACAAATTTTCACATAAGGCTATCTTGTATAATAATTTGTAGAAAAGGATTACTAAAACAAGGCTTTTGTATAAACAACAATTTATTGATTTTTTTTATATGGCATACACAGTTGAGTGTAGATGACCAGAAGTTGCAACTGCTAATTTGTCCTCATCTTTCGATGGGCTGTCACAACGTGGATGACAGTAGTGTAAGCAGCAACTCGCATCCGCCCTAGTTAGATGAGAACGGTGGAGGTTTTGGACAGTTAAAAATGTTCAAGTTGGTGAAGTATAGGTATCGAGCTGTAAAACTTCCTAAAAACTATGTCTAGTCAGAATACGGCTAGACAATCAACCCCACCCTCATCAGAAGATTAATTGTGGCCTAATTCAACAAATAAACCAGATGATGATGAATTAAGTAGAGTTGATAAATGTCAGCTGCAGATAATTCTTTCTTGGGAGCAGTTTATCTTCAAGCAAGGATAATCGTGTTTGGAGTGTCTAGTAGATTGGTGGTAGGAGAGAGTATATACGTCTTTCTGTGTGGATGTCTGGAAGCACTCTGACTTTTCTGCAAACTTCCAAAGGTTGGATAAAAGGTCTTATAATCTGATTGGTCATCGTGTAACCAAGCGACCTCACTCGGGGAAACAAATATCAATGTTTATGACTTCTACATATATACCTTTATGCTACCACCCGAGCGTGCTGTAAGCAAAAATAAAGTCGGAGTGCAACGTTAAAAAACAATTGTTCTGGTTTTTCAGATGTTGTTGCATACTCACCATGTTAAAATGTTAGTCGCCAGACCGAGGCCACCTGGCAGTTTCGAAGGATCAGTAATGCCGCATAGGGATTTGATGACAATCAGTCTCTAATGACTGACCTGGTGGCAAGTCTTACACTTTTACAAACACAAAGTAAATTGCATAGAATTAAAGTATTTGATTATTATTTTAAATACTTATGAGAATTTCTAAGTTACTAGGCGCCCCCTACCCCCCCATTATCCATTGGGCCAACGTTGGTACATTGTACATGAAAGGTAAATAGATTCAACAAAATTAAAATGTTTTAAACAACTGTAACAGTGAAATCTATTCTATTTTACATGAAATCTCTCATGCATGTGCTCTTATGCTAGCGACGTACGCGTTACGAACCTACTGCGAATGCTCAGCGAAATGGTTTGAAGTTAGAAAACTTCAAACCATTTCGCGGGCAAACGCAAGCCAGTTCCGGTTGAAACCTCAAAGTAGACAGATGTACTTTTCCTCTTGTGATGAGGGACGAGAATTAACCCAAGACGAGTTACAAAATTTGGACTTCCTACTATAAAAAGCGCATGCCAAACCAATTTGCCTTACATGTTACGTTCCTGTTAAATAAAGTTGATTTTATTGTAGAGAAGATCTCTGATTTTTATAATGGAACTTACAGAACACAACTCCAATTCTCAAACACATGCTTGCCTGCACACTCAACCTGTTACGTATTGCGGTTTCAATAACTATCGTCTCTACGAACAGGATTTCTCTCACATAAATTCCAGAGAAGACTCTACACAACAAAACGCCCACTTTTCAATAAAACCAATTTTAAGAAAGTCAAGCTGAGCGCAGGTGATAAATGTGAACTCCCTACGACAACTAGGATGAAGACAGCATCGGTGAAATGTTGTAACTCTGATGGCATCGCGAGCTGTCCCCCTCTACATCCAGGATAAGTTGTATGATAGATGATAGCTGTGTCAGGAGGATCATGTTATATGGCATTGAATGCAGTGCAATGACAGATCCATAATTAGATGGATCTGCAATGTGAAATCTGACCAAGCTGAACACATCAGGTCAGAGGATTGGCTGAAAACACATTTGCCTAGCATAGACGTTATCCTAAGGATGAATTGATTATGCTTGTACAGTCACATTGAGCTTTCATCCCTCTGGATAAACTGTTGCAAAAGTATAGATGTCTTGAATCCTAGGAAGGTTGGCTGGCTGAGGAAAAGTTGGAAGCAAGTTATTAGACAATAGTGTACAGAGTGAAACTTGGAAGCAATAGTGTACAGAGTGAAACTTGGAAGCAATAGTGTACAGGGTGAAATTTGGAAGCAATAGTGTACAGGGTGAAATTTGGAAGCAATAGTGTACAGGGTGAAATTTGGAAGCAATAGTGTACAGGGTGAAATTTGGAAGCAATAGTGTACAGGGTGAAATTTGGAAGCAATAGTGTACAGGGTGAAACTTGGAAGCAATAGTGTACAGGGTGAAACTTGGAAGCAATAGTGTACAGGGTGAAATTTGGAAGCAATAGTGTACAGGGTGAAATTTGGAAGCAATAGTGTACAGGGTGAAATTTGGAAGCAATAGTGTACAGGATGAAATTTGGAAGCAATAGTGTACAGGGTGAAATTTGGAAGCAATAGTGTACAGGGTGAAACTTGGAAGCAATAGTGTACAGGGTGAAACTTGGAAGCAATAGTGTACAGGGTGAAACTTGGAAGCAATAGTGTACAGGGTGAAACTTGGAAGCAATAGTGTACAGGGTGAAACTTGGAAGCAATAGTGTACAGGGTGAAACTTGGAAGCAATAGTGTACAGGGTGAAATTTGGAAGCAATAGTGTACAGGGTGAAATTTGGAAGCAATAGTGTACAGGGTGAAATTTGGAAGCAATAGTGTACAGGGTGAAATTTGGAAGCAATAGTGTACAGGGTGAAATTTGGAAGCAATAGTGTACAGGGTGAAATTTGGAAGCAATAGTGTACAGGGTGAAATTTGGAAGCAATAGTGTACAGGGTGAAATTTGGAAGCAATAGTGTACAGGGTGAAATTTGGAAGCAATAGTGTACAGGGTGAAATTTGGAAGCAATAGTGTACAGGGTGAAATTTGGAAGCAATAGTGTACAGGGTGAAATTTGGAAGCAATAGTGTACAGAGTGAAACTTGGAGACGGTTGAACCGTGAGGACTGGGGAGTGAACTTGCGGAATATCAAAAAAACGTCTCCTCCCCTGGACAAGGGAAAACTTACATTTAATTAAAATATGTATATATATATATATATATATATATTGAGAGAGAGGATTTCAAAATACATTTTGATAGACCCTCTTAGTTATTTATTGATTCATCCTTTATTTATATTATTGCCCTTCCTCGCACCATCTAAATCATCTGTGTACAGCTGAAGTGTGCACAGTGACAAGCAAGAAAACAAACAACTTCATTTTAATTATTTTATGTTTTGAATTTTTCAGATGAGGATTGATAATTTGTATTATTCAGGTTACTGTTGGATGTAATTCTCTCTCACCACTTTTCTTATTTACTTCATTCGCCCTTCCTCCCACCATCGAAAACATTTATTTACAGATGAAGTCTGCATATGGTGACAAAATAACAATTAATTTACAGTTTAAAAAATTTTCTTATATTTTATTTTTTTAGTTAATCCAGAATGATTTTATAAGTATGCGTCGGAACGATCGAAACAGTATGTCTGAAGATGACCTTCATTCTTTGCTCAACTTAACACGGTAAGTTCTCCTCCTCCTCCTCCTCCTCCTCCAATGAGGAATTCTTTTGTTTATAAATGATTCTTCAATAATTCCACCATTTCTGAATATTTTTGTAAACCCATTTACCTCCAATAGAAATGATTGTAATGTATGTAATAATATGCTTATACACTTCATGTTCGTACATACAAAATCACCTTTCACACAAAATTAATGAGATAGTTCGATTAACAAAGATGGTGATTGGTGATCTGATGTCACTAAAAAAAAAAAAAAACTTGCGACTTTAACCATTTTAAAATTAATTGTTTCAAAATCAAATTATGTCATCCCGTAGATTAAAACAGTACAATTTTAAATAAATACATTTCAAAAAGTGGCATTAGTTTTATTTAGCTGACAATCATTTTTACGGTAATGAGACAGAATATTTGTTTTATAAACTATTAAATTGCTACAATTTTAAATTAAAAGGATCATATTCATTTTATTTATTTAAAGAATATTTAATTGACAATGGCAGTCAATTTTCTTAAAAAGATTGACACTGACAGACATTATTTCTTATTATTAACAGTAAATTTACAGATTGATGTAGAAAGCACTGTAGAAATTTCTATGGGGTCTCGCAAGTTAGTAAATTAATTTTCAGTAACAATCATTTAAAGAGAAGATTTGTATGGAGTTAATAAATGTCAATCTATTAAGTTAATAAATGTCAATCTATTGTCAATCTGTTTTCATTTTTCCTCAAAATTTATTTTCTCTTTCTTTTAATAGAAAAAAAAATATCTTGGAAATCTGGTTAAGATTTTTACATTACATTTTAGTCGCCCTCTTTTTAACTTTCTTCTTCTATTCATTTAATGTCCCTTTTCCCTTGTTCAAGGGTCAGACGTTTTCTAATATTACGCAAGCTCACTCACTACTTTTCGCGGATCAGCAGTCTCCAAATTCCACTCTGTGCATTCTTGTCCAATCACTTGCTTCCAAGTTTTCCTTGGCTGGCCAACCCCCCTGAAACCTAGATGGATATTTAATTAATATTTTGGTCATCTTTATTTCATTTTCCCCATTACGTCGGAACATTTTTCTATTCTTATATCTCGATACTTGGACCTTTATCATTCTTGATCTATATAAACGACCTCCCTGAGTCAATCACGTCCGAGATGAGTATATTTGCTGATGACACAACGCTCTATTCTAGACATGCGGGTAAATTGAACACACACATATCCTGAATCTCTAGAAAATGACCTCCACTCTGTAGTAGAATGAGGCCATAAATGGATGGTTATATTTAATGTTACTAAGACAAAGCTCCTTTCGTTTCACAATTATAAGAAAAATGACCGACCACCAATTGCCATGGCTGATAGTTCCCTTACTGAGAAGCCAACATCGACTGGCAACATGAATTGAAATAAATACATAAAAGATATTGCCAAGTCTGCTACAAAGAAAGTGGGTCTATATCACTGTCTACCAAGCTCCAATGCAATGTGGCATTTCTGTGCTTGTTTTAAAGGAACTTCAACAGAATGTGCTCTGATGAACTTACTGCGCTTGTACCCCCTCAGCGTAAATATTCCCAATCAACCGGACTAGCAGCAAAATCACACCTCTTCACTGAAGAGGTCACCAGCTGCCAGTAAACTTTCTACTCTAATAGCTTTTTTCCTCTGGTCGCTTGCCTTTGGAATTCCCTCCCTGCTCCTGGCTGTATTAACATGCATAAACTTAATTGTAATGTCAACAAACATCTTGCTGCCCAACTTCCAACCTAAGATCCCAACCCCCCATAAATCTGGTCCTTAATCACAGTAGTCCCTTACATCTTGGTGTTAATATGCCTTGTTCGGGGGTAAATAAAAATTAAGTCATAAAATCTGACTTCTAAAAAGTTTCTTTTCCACTAAAGATGAATAACTCCAAAATTCTATCTGAAACAACTGATAAAAAATTTTCTTTTTTTTTTTTCCTTTCAGTTTGTTAACAATGAGCCGAGGTCTGTCCAGCCCAAATTCTCAAATTTGGCAATGGGCAAAGTCATTAGAGTCTTCAAGAAAACAACGCTTACAAACACAACCCACAAATTTTGCTTCCCACTGATGCGGAGCTAATTTCATCGCCATTTGGAAAACCACAACAAATTTTGATAATGTGATATTTGGAAAAAAAAATAAAATAAATTGTTTTCTATTATTTATTTATTTTTTTTTTTTAAACAACCATCCAGAGTTGATTTGCTTCATTTTTTTTTTGTCTGCATAAATTTCTAACTATCATCACTTAAAAAAATTGAAATTTGATTGTAATGTTTATTGAGCATTTTAGAACACAAAGTTGGTCTGAAAGTAACAGGACCAGATCTGTGTGAACTATGGGAAAAAGAGGAATAAGTATCTTTCCAAATGGTCAAATGGGGTATTTATAACCAGCTTTGACTGGTTGCTGTATACCAAAATAAGTTAATCATGAAACTGCATATCTTTGCCTAACAACGTTATATATTGTATGAAATATTCCCCAAGTTATGCCATAGAAACGTTGAAAAGCTATTTATTTGATGAGGCATTGCATTGTAGAGCATCAAATTTGGTGAAAAAAAATCTTAAGTTTAAATTCTGTCAATTTCAACTTTGACAGAACTTGGCATGGTTATATAAAATGTGGGACTTCATTGGTTACAATATGGGCCAAGTAGAGAGTCTATGATGAACAGAACCAAAGTGACTTTAACCTTTGACATATATCCAACTTAGACCATGACTGACATTTTGACCAAATTTGATTATTGGTCAAGCGATGTGGACACTGGGCTGTATACAAAACAAACTTTGAAGTTTCGTTTTTGGTCATTTAGAAAGTCTCTTTGAATCAACCTTAGTCTTTTTACTTCCTTGTCTTTGATCGATTGCTGATTTCTTTCTCTAGGTCTGAAACAGCATTGCCATTGTATTGTCCGGCTTGGTTTGTGGGCAAGTTAGTAAGTATAAATGTTTGCACGCTAAAACATAATGTCTTTAAAGAAATATACTTCAAAACTTAGGGATTAGGTCCACCATTTTGATTAACTTAATTATAAGATAATTTTAAAACCTTAATTTTTACATTTTTCTTTGTTCAATTACATGATCTTCCACATCAGAAATATCCTGCATTAAAAAAAAACTTTGTCACATGATTAATTCAACCCAATTAAATATTCAGGGAAATGAACAAAAAGACACCCCACCCCCCCCCCAGTCAATCATGACATGTTTTCAAATTTCTGTTGCACCAAAAGTTTTTGCACCTAACCTACAGGTTTCGTCAGACTCGCATTTGACTATAAATAAAAATGACTTTTCAAAAGTGTTTTCTTTTGATAATGCAATCTAAATCATCCACAATTCTACATGGGTCTTCTTGCCTGTCACTTTTGTGCAAACAAGATGACTTAAATTCTATAAACAGACGATTTGTGGTTCAAGTTCTGTTTCAAATGACAAAACTTCCCATTAAAATTGCTCTTCATAAATTACTTCTATAATTAAAGCTAATTTTGATTAACAAAATTTATATCGCGAGTCAACATTTGACACCTATCACTCTTGAATCGACAAGCTGGGAGAGCCATGCCAATTTTTGTGTTTGCTTCTGGAATTCTTCTAAAAATTTGGAATTCCCTTTCTCTCACCCCCCCCCCCCCCAATCATACCATCATGTAAAAATTTAAATGTAATGGGAACAAACATCTTGAGTCCTATCTCCCCACCTAGGGTAGCCTTTTAGCTTCACTGGCAATGTTAGATTACATTTCTAAAAACGAGTAGGTCAACTAGTATTAATTGTGACTGGGGTGAATTTGTTGGATTCAGTGCAGGTTTAACTGACATCTATTTTGGATGATTAAGTCTGTTCCCACAAATGATTTGTTTTGTAAATCATAATAGGTTGACAGGTCCGGGCTGTTTCAAAAGATTTGGGGTCAATAAATGTCAGGCACAATGTAGGGATTTTCGTTTATGACGTCACTTGTTGTCGAAGCAACAATCGAGACAGTCCCGTTATAGAAGTTGAGGCAAACAGTCGTCGAGAACGATTCGTCGTTGAAGAAAAGCAGACGGATTGTCCCCAAAAAATTATAGTTGGAAAAGTTTAGGACTGGGTCTCTAAGATGAGACAAAAACTCACCGATCTCCCCCCCCCCCCCCATCTAGTTAGTAGTTTAGTAAGGTAACCAAAAAGTAACAACAGTCAAAGACGGCGACTCCCTCCCAGGCGTTACTTAAAGTAAATAAAACACACCTTCCTGATTCTCTCGAAATGTCTTCAAAGCCTTTTTTGTCGAGCTTAACCGTGTTGATTTTCAGAACATAAAAACCCAATCATTAGATCACGGCCAGACAAAGGATCGGACAAAGAAAACCCACGGCACAACGTTCAATCAGTAGACCACTAGACGACGAAGAGTGAAATTACAGCCAGACGAAATAACGTAAAATATAAAATGCATTAAGAGTTTGAGAAAATTATTAAAAAAAGGAGTTAACATGTTTGTAATAACTTTTGGTCATCGCATAAATGTACACCCACAAAAGTCCCCGTTAAAAGAGACCTCCCACCCCGATCACATCGACAAGCGAGTAAAATTCTATAAAAAAAAGAAGGGACTATTTAATTGTTTAATGTCGACAGTTTAAAGGCTTTTAATGTTAAAAAGCCAGTGTTAAAAAAGTTTTGAAAACGTTTCTAAGAAATATTTAAGAGACTTTTCATGGCGATAAGTAACAGCAATATCTTGTTTCGGGATGAAAAAAAAATGCTGTTACATGCTCTAATATTAATGCTTTCATGATATTCATCGACAGATTTACACATATCAAATTGCATTAATTCTTACTTTGGTTAGAACAAATATTACTGTATAAATTTAAATGTATCGAAATATATACAGCTAGCGTTGCTCGGGTAAAATAAAAAAAGATTGAGTTTTAAGCCTCACTCCATGTTGCAGAAAAACAACCTCTGCTTAAATATTGAAGGTTGGTTTTGTTTTTTTGACACATGGACTTCCTGCGAGAGGTAAATGAACATACTAAAAAGTATTAATTTGCTGTTTCAATGTAAGTAATTTACGTGATTAAAATATGATTATGCATAAATAGTTGGCCATTGCAAGTGGTGACTGGACAAATGAATCCACGTGAACAAAATTGTATTCATGCAGATGTTGTATTTTGCCACACGGACTTAGGATTAAGTTGGGTTATTTTTTATTTGTCACGTAATTCCTGCCAGAAGTAAATAAACATAAAAAATTAAAGAGCATAATAATGAGTAGTCGAATGGAGAAGATCGCAAAAAATAAACATTGTGAAAAGTTTATTAAAGCGTTCGTTATGGATTATTTTTTCTAAAGTGACGCGGTAAAAATATTTTATTTTATTAATATAGAGACGTCTTAGTATCTAGTTTTATTTTTGTTTACGTGTACATTACGAGTTAAGGTGTTCATTTTGTTAGCAGTATAGTATGTTAGCTAAGATGTGTGCATATGTTTACTAGACGAACATATACTGTACTTCCTCTCCCAAAGAAGGATGTAATGTCCGAAGATATGCCAACAGAACAGATGATACACTACCCCCCCCCCTCCCTCTGAATTAAGCATTGAAAGATAGAAATAGTATAATTTTTGGTTTATTCAAACAGGTACTGAATCTCCATTAGTACTAAATAGTTTGGTAGTTTTGTTTTACGGCATATCAACCCTTTTTGGGTTATTTTATGCCGAATCTGGTCTTGTTTTCTTCTCTTTCTTGTTTCTTTCCCCTTTTAATATCTGTTTCTATTTAACCCATAGTTGGGACCCTAACAGGTACTACCACTCCGGGTCAGGGTGGACCTGGGAGCAATGGTAATTAAGAGGAGGCTCCACATTCCCCAAAGTCCGTAAGCCGGATCTCACCATCGGATGTAGTTTAAGGTCATATCCAGGACCGGGAGTAGGGTAGGAAAAATAAAAATAAAAAAGGGGAGGGAGAAAGGGAGAGGGGCTGTTGTTTTTGTTTTTGTTTTTGTAGAACATAATTAAGTTATACAAAAAAAAAAAAAAAAAAAAGTCAATGTAGGTGAATTTTGTCTCAGGGAGCCACAGGGCAGCCTGATCTGGTATCACCAGGTAATAAATAGTAAAATGTTGTTTAATATAACTTTGTACTAAGCAATGGAAATAAATTAGCAATTTGTGCAGTAGTATTAGTTACAACCATAGAATGAAGTTTCAATTTAAATGAAGCCAAACATGTGAATAGCTATATACTTAAAGATTTTATTTTGGCAGCCACTTTCAAAAATGTACATTTATAAGAAACAGATACATTAATATGTTGCTTCTCCAATGAAAACGAAGTTTATTCTACTGTACCCCACCACTGCATGGTACCACTAAACTGTACCTCCTGTTGGGCACCATTAAAATGTACCTCACCTTTCGTGATGTCCCCCGAAATTGACTGATCCTGATTTTCGGTTGGTCACTCGCTACTTGTTTGCAGAAAAGGTTGCTGTACTGATGAAGAATGTCGGTGTTGAAAGATCCTTCAATTACAACTCTCTCCACGTGATTTGATCAAGAGGGTAATTTGCTGGCGCTGGTTTCCAAAGTTTGTATCTCTGAGGGAAGAAGGCAGTTTAAAGCAAAAAAAAAATAATGGTCAAATTCGGATGTGTTTTTGTATAAAAAATAATTATACAAGACTGTTTTCTCAAAACCTTCTAGCTTTTAACTTCTCAAGTCTGTTTTTGACTGGTAGTATTACAAAGTTCGGGCAATTTTTTAACACTATATCCAGGGTGCATATCTGAATGACGTGTATTCGATGGGCAGCAAAGCGGAGTCTCTGAATGTCTGTTACTTTCATTTTATTGAGACTGCGTGACCCCCCCCTCCACCAACAGAATTCAATTCAACAATAACAAAAAATATATTCCTATTAGCATACTTTCCATATTGAGAATTTTTTAAATTGATTCTTATACAAGTATTGTTCCCCCCTCATCTTCGTCTGTTTCCATCTCCCACTGTTACCTCAGTGGGAGGAGATCCCTCACCTTCTTTGAAATTCATTCACAGAAAAAACACTTCATCTGTTTCCGTCCCTCCAGTGGGGGGGGGGGGGGGGGAGGATCCCTCCTCCTCAAAACTTATTCATAGAAGAGAATATATTTTCATTAACCTGCAAATATGGGGAATGTCATTCCGCAGACACCTAACCTCCCCCATCATCCTGCAGGAGGTCCCTGCAAAACAATTCAATTCTTTGCAAAATGTGTGGTCATTCCTGGACACTCATTATCTTACCCTACGTCCATTCAATGTCGGAAATGTCAACAACTCGATGTCTACTTCCTTGTCACAGTAACCACATGCCCTATTCCCTATAGACAATAACATTTCAAGAAACACCCTTTCATTCTTTTGGCATTAAGGATTTAAGAAAACATTTCGTTCTGATGCTATCTCTGTTCAGCTGATTATATCTTCCGAGTCGCCATTACCTGTACGCAGAGCTTTACACGCTCCACTACTTTTGGAGCTGCTCCCGCTCTGCTTCAATGGCCAAAATTGGAGCTGGCTCCTCTCACGCTCCCCATTTTCAAAAAGGAGCCGCTCCTGCTCCAACTCCTATAAAAAAGGAGCGACTCTTTTTCAACGCTCCATAATAAAAAATCTACCTTCTTTCATAAACGTTCTATTCTGCCAATGAGTGGTCGAAGGATAAGACCGTAAGATATTTGACAAAATCTCGCTAATATTTTTAGAGTTATAGGAGAACATGTCGGACGAAGTGTAGGATTATACGTAACTTTTTGTTTCCTGAGGTATAAAATAGAAATAGAAAAATCCCTGAAGTATTTTAAAACAATTTTAATATTCATTACTTTTTTTTTTAATATTATTTTTTCAGGAAAGGAAAATTTGACCTGATATATTTAGATTTGTTTTAAGTAAATAAAGTTTTACTTTTAAACATTATTTGTGATTATTTTCTTTTTAAAGAAAACATTTCTCTGGTTGAGGAGAGACAGCCAGGACAACATTAATCGTCGTACTGTTGTTTAATATTTGTTTTTTACGAACGTAACTATATTGTATAATGTATATTATTATTTACAACAGAGAAACGCGCAAGAACTTTCAAACAAATCGATTTATCCATTTTCTTTTCAATAGTACAATTTGGAGGGAAAAAAAAAAACCTAATAAAGTTTATTTTTTAAAGATTGAATTAAAAAAAATATTTCTCATAAGTTGGCCAAAAAATATCAATAAATTGTCAATAAACAATTCAGAGATCCATTTAATGTCTTAAAATTCCATACAAAATATCTGGCCTAGACCTTGGGAGTTGAAAAAATATCAGGTCATATTTTCCTCCACCAAAAAATTAACTGGAGTAAGTTTTCCTAGGTCGAGCAAAAACATTTATTGAAATTAAAAATTTGAATAAAAAAGGTCTATATTTGAAACCTCTAACAAAAACAAACTGTTTACAATTTTAATATTCGATAATAGATTTTTTAAGATAAAGAAAGATATCTATGCTACTTTCAGTTCTAAAAAAACAAATTAGTCAGAAAGTGTAATTATTTGCTTTTTTAAATTAAAATTTAAGATATTTTCTTTAATTTAATTAAGTTTAAACATCGGTTTAATTGTAGAATAGGGACCGCTCTTTTCTTTCGCTTGGTATTCGTCCAAATTTTGGATGAAACTGATTGTTGGTCTTAATTATATTTTTGGTCCTGAAATAAAATTCTCATTTACTTTTTAAAGTGTTGAGAATCTAACTTTAATTCCAGGTTTTAATCGCTGGCGACCATGTTGGTTTTTATTGGTTTTTCCTTGGACTAAAGATATATTTACTGTTTTAACATTTTATTACACACAAAAAACAAACTTTGAACATTCTATTTACAAAAGCAAGTTTTAACGGAATTTAAAAGCAAACATGAAAAGGTTAAAACATACTAGTCGTGAATTTAAGAATAACAAAATGTCACCGAAAAGACGACGGGTATAAATGTGGCATAAAAGTTCAATTTGATATATGCTAAAAAATAAATGAGAATTTTTGTCACGACAAAATGTACCATTTCACTCCAAAAATCGATTTTATCAAACATTTGGGTTAATACCAGGCGAAATGGGTGAGAAAATTCAACGGCCCCTATAGTATAATTGAACCTAAAATTCTTTATTTAAAAACACGAATTAAAAGAAATATTGGCTTATTTATTCAATCAGCAATATACATCCTTGTAATAAATACAAAAAAAAGTTCAAATCTATAAGAAAATAACTTCAAAAACATCTAGACTCACTGGCACATTTAAAGACATTTGATGCCAAATTGTCTCCTGCCTTAAGAACACTGTCCTATCAAAAATGTAACACAGATGTGAAAAAACACGGAAAAGTTCAGTTTCTGTTTCCATGTATAACTCTCGTTCTTTCTCCCTCTCTCTCTCTCTCATAGATTTACCATAGATATAATTTTTTAAAAATAATTCAGAGTAAACTTTCTTTACTTTTCCTTTATATTGCTGAATAAAAAACTAATGTTTTAAAAAAAAAAATCAAATAATTTTGGAGCGAGGAGCAATAAAACCACCGCTCTTTAGTCACAAATGGAGTTGCTCCCACTCAACTCCCGCTGAATATAAAATGAGCCCTCTTCTCCTTCGCTCCAGCAAAAAGGAGCGTGCTCCTTTTTGGAGGGCTCCGTAAAGCCCTGCCTGTATGGCATATGAAGGCTAGGTTGATGTTGTCATTGCAATATTGGGAACTTTTAATCTTAAAATATCAACAAGACAGATATCCTCTTGCATCTCTACCATAAGTTATTTCTCACCCACCAACTCCCAAGAAGAAAACAATTATTTTCTCTCTTATCAGAGATCGGTCTTTCCTCTAGTTAATAACAAAAAAAAAAAAAATGTGGAATTCCCCAAAAACGAGTTCAAATTCAACCGATGACTGATGGACAATACTGTCATACTACTGAAAGAAATATCAGATCAGTTAGAATAGGTTGAGATTTCTTTCATATTACTTAGTATTTTTTAAGTATTATATCTCTTCTCTCAAAAGTAAAAACTCAAAGTCAACACATGAAAATGTACAGCTAGTTTGGGAATAAAATAAGTTGAAGCAGATGTAGGTAGAATTGTTTTTCTTCAAATGTTAAGGTTTGAGCAACCGTTATTAAAAAAAAAAAAAAATATTGTCAGCCATCTTTAAAGATACTAGCAAACATTGTATGGTCACATACATTTGCTAACTGTTAAAATCTATGTAATGTGTTTCTTAAGCTGAGTGAATAGTAATGTGAACTAGTTTTTAACTGCACTTTTTTTTGCTGGGGGGATCGTGAAGGCCCCCCCCCCCCCCATTTCAGACTATATATTACATTCCCTACTACGTACAATAGTCCTTAATAGAATAGTTTTCGTTTCAGACATATTGTTACAAACTGAAGACTCCTTTGTAATTGACACCTTATTTTGCTACAATCTGAAACTCTTGTTCACACAACCCCGGAACGGCATTACGAAAAAACGCTCTCACAACTTGGACAAATTTTCAGACATAGTGGTGATCTAAATAATAAAACACGTAATGAGGGATCTCAATAATGGTCGGTGCTGCCTCTTCCTTAGATAAGGTGTCACTGCAACTTGCACTTGTCTTCACCATTATCCACTGGCGGCCCTGAACTGGAACATAGTGCATCTCCCATGTACTGACTGAACTAAATACACCGATAGTGTGACCGGTTTTAATATTTCAATCTGCACAATCCAAACAGTGTCTCTTTCTGTGACAAGGTGGTGCAGCAAGTTTATGTCAATCCGTTTTTACCAAAATTTGGTATGAACGTGTTTGTGCATTGACTGCAAGGCCGTGATCATCCCGCTCATTGTTTGATTCAGTCAATGTTGAAACAAAGGAATTCTCCCTCCAAATAAACCACAACGCCAGTGTAAAAACAATAGGTTTTTTTTTGTTTTTAGATTACAAATGGGACTTGTTTTCGAAACAAGACTGGCAGCTCAAAACATAAGTCTAACAAGCCGCGCGTGTGTGGTCCCCCTCTGTATGTGACGAGTGTAAAATGCAATAAATTTGGCCAATTTGGGGCATTTTTGCCCCCCTGGAGGCGCGAACCAGAATTTTTCTGAGGTCAAGGATGCTCATTTTATATCCAGAACAATTGCCTCCACATTTTGGCCAAGTTTCAGAAAAATTGAATTGATGGATCAAACGTTATGGGAGAAAAGGGTCATTTTTTGCCATTTTGGGGGCTTTTGACCCCCTGGAGGCGCGAACCAGATTTTTTCCAAGGTCAGCGATACTTATTTTCTGTTAGGAACAATTGCCTCCATATTTTGGCCAAGTTTCAGAGAAATTGAATGGATGGATGAAAAGTTATGGGGCAAAAAAATGTCATTTTTTGCCATTTTGGGGCCTTTTGACCCCCTGGGAGCTAACCAGATTTTTTTTCAAAAATCGGAGAATGTCACTTTCTAACCTGACCAAAGTTACAACTTCATGCAAAGTTTCAGAGAAATTCAATGGATGGATGCGGAGAAAAATCCGCACCGACGAATGGACGGACATAAGTCCCCCGATTTTATAAATCGGGGGACCAACAAAAAACAATTTCTGGGTAGCTAAACTCATAATCAGGGATATCCCCCCCCCCCCCCAAACATCTTATCAGCAGCATGTCTTCTATTCGCATGCAACATTAAACATGCCATCTCGTGCATATTTATACTGGTATGAATGCAGTAGATTAGCAGGCACTGACAAGGCTGACATGTCATTCCTTTAACAACGTACCAGTATACAGTAATTCATTTTACTGTCAGATGAAACCTCTACCATTTCAAATGGCCAGTATGCGCATATTCATTAACCTTCTGAATTGTTGACTGCAAACGGTGTCATGGGCTGGGGTCCTACGTTCGAAAAATAATGAGTACTGGATCACATGTGCAGTGTGTGTGTGTGTGGGGGGGATAATCAATGTTAAAATAAAAAGTATTTTTTAGTGCGTGATGTCCATACCTAGAGACCTCCCTTCTACTCGAGTTGTGTCTACAGTCCAACAGACCACCTTTACTGCTGCTTTGTGGATCCTCTACACAAAATACAATGTCTGCCTAACTCTAGGGTGCCAAATGTTGAATCAGTCAGTTGTGCATGTCTCAAAGGAACATACCGGTTGCTTGGGTTTAATCTCCCTCTGTATGTCATTAGAGCCTACCCGGTTCCCAATCAGATCCTTACTTGTGCCACAGAATGTGTGTACACCTTCACAAATATCCAATCACTGCTTCATGAGCATCTCGCTTGTGACTTTGGTATTCAGCCAACTTTTCTATAAGATCATTTGTCATCCAATCGTATACAGAAAGTGTTTTTGTTTTTTTAAATGTAAAATTTTTGCCTATTACTTGAGTGGGAGGTTAACTCTTATCATGGCATCTAGCTCTGCCATATTGATACATTGACTGGCATCATAATTAACTGTCGCAGAGCTCGCATCCAGCTCCATTGTGCTCACGCACTACTCCCTCTGGAATCTAGATGCTGTGCCGAGCAAGAGTACCTGCTATCATACGCCCCAGGAATATCTGTTACCCCAGTCCTGCATGACGTTTGATGAAGTCTGTCACCACCACAGAAAAGATGCCTCTTCATGGAATGATCATAAAACTTCACAACACTACTTCCTCGCAATCAACGATGTTCCCCTCTCAGACTTCTAAACCAAGCACTTTGGCACAGTTCTGCAGTTTCTCTGAATACTTGCTAGTAAGTTAAACATAGTCCCAGTTAATGTATTTACCACCATGTCCTGCTTCGACTTGGTAACCAAGCAAGCTGTATCGCGTCAACCGCTACAGAGCTTGAACCAACAACTCTTTTGAGACAGATCATCCATCCTGGAGGACAATAGGAGTATTTTCAGTCAGGAAGCTCATTCCGGTTTGGTATTCCGCCAAAGAGGGCTAACAACTTCTCCAAATACATAATTACGCTGTGAATTTATCGCAAAGCTTGTGAGTAGGGCTTCTTAATTGAGCCAAATCAGATTTCTCCTTCGTCAGTTGTTTGTAACTATGGGCGGTCACTCAAGTAGGTCGCACACAAATTTTAGTTTCTCAGTTCCCGTCCCAGCAAATTCTGAAATGATTTTCAAGTCAAACCAGATATACATTTCAGGCAGAAATAGCTTGTAATAAACTGAAAAATCTCTTGTGGCACAATAAGATATTAATGATGGTCTAAAACTCGGAAGGAACTCTTGTTCAGACAACACTAAAAAAATGCTCTCCAACTTGTCTTTTCACATCGATCTCGTTCACTGTCAACGGATCTCATCTTTTAAAACAGGACGTGGAAACCACACACAAAAAGGCCCTGAGGAGGCACTTTTTTCTACTTGCAAATGGCCGCTTGACAAACAAGACATTGCAGGGGTTTCAAACCTGACATTTGCTATTCTCATACCCGAGTAAAATTTACTCATTTGCCATTAAACGTTTCATTTCTCAAATGATTTTCATTGAATAAAAATTCCAGAATGTTTTGGCATATAATTTCAGAAAAAAAAGAAGCTAAAAACTGAGAAAAATATACAAAATAAGACAGAAAAAGAATAAAAAGAAAAATAGAAAGCAACATAAAATGAACTAAAATGTTTATTTTTGGAAATGAATTAAATGATGGTGGAGGAGGAGGAGAGGAGAAACATTGATGAGTTGTCAACTGTGACTCCAAATGGTCACTCAGGCGGCAAGAGATTTAAATCACCTGGAATAGAAAAACAAAAAAGCTTACGATTAATCTTAATCTAAAATTTGTATGAAATAAGCTTACATAGATTAAAGAATATAAAATACAAAAGCTTACATAGATTAAAGAATATAAAATACAAAAGTTTACATTAAAAATTTATTTCAAATAAAAAATTCCTGGAAAACGGCAAAAAATCATTTTGCTCTTTTCATATGACTTCCATAACCTAACGGTTTCAAAAACATTCTAGGGGTCACTTGTAAAATACAGCATTTTATGCCAGAGTTAAATTTGTTTAGATTAGCAAAACTCAAAATATGCGTGGATGTTGAATCTAAAAAATTTATTTTAATACAAGTTTTGCCTGGAATTAATTCATTTGGTTTCAATATTTGTTAATATAAATATACAAATATAAATAAAAAATTGCTACTAGAAGGTTCTTCATGGTAGCGGTAGGATAGGTAAATGTTAAACTTTGTAATTTAATAAGTTTTTAAAAATAGAATTTTGAAAACTTTTTTTCATACATGAAGAATTTGTTAAGAATTTTAAATCCAATTCAAATGACTTTCTATTCGACAGAATAAATTCTCCGAAATTCCTTTCAAACTTCAAGATCACAAAGTAATACATTTTTTTTTTTTAACAAAAGATTTAAATGGGTGATGGTGTGCATGTGATGGGTTGGACTTCGTTTATAACTTAGAATTGGATCACTACACCAGAAGCAAAGTGGTAGAAAGAAACTTATGAGCAAAAATTCTCGGCCTCTTTCGACAAAATAAACCATATACGTAAAGAGAATAGCTAATGAAATCAACATACAAATTACAACATATACCGCTTTGGTATATGCAATCTATCCAAAACTATTTGTTACTGTTGTGTGAATTAGAAAAGGCATTTTTAATCTCACACTAAGTGCTAAAAATGGCTCAACTTTATAAAATATACAGATTAAATCAACATACAATAACTGATGACTCATATCTTGCTTAATTTAAGTTATATTGTTTTTTTAATTTTGTATAGCGAATGACATGGTTATATTTTTTTCTCTAAACTTTTTAGAATAAGACAAAGTCAGTGTTATTTATTTTTGCTTTATATTTTGCATTGCAAAAATGTTTTTACTAAGCCCTAAAATTTATCTCAAAAGCAGAACTTGCACTTAACTATCAAAATCATAATTTTTTAATTTTTTTTTACATTAATTGAATGTTATGGTAAAACAAAAAAACATTACCAATAATTATAACTGATGTGAACATTTTGAATGTGTCTCTCATAAGACGGATTATAAGTATGCTACTCCAGTCAGGTAAGACATGGCACACTTTTTTGGGGACTTCTTGTATTATCAGTTCCGTCACTTGATCGACTCCTTAGTGCAGGTGTGTCCGATATTTACTTGAAACAAAGTGATTTTAATCCCAAAAGGGCATAAAAAAGATTTTTTTTTAAATCGTAAATGACAGCTATCAACATGGAATTTAAAACTTATCTAGGCAAAATATCTGTCAAGAAGTTATACTATGTAGAAAATAGTAGTAAAAGAGAAACAGTC
This sequence comes from Sepiola atlantica, assembly GCA_963556195.1. NCBI lineage: Eukaryota > Metazoa > Mollusca > Cephalopoda > Sepiida > Sepiolidae > Sepiola > Sepiola atlantica. Next base: position 23,377,612 of record OY744553.1, on the reverse strand, counting down.
AACTTGATGATGTTTCCGGTGTTTATCAAAAACTCATGACTTTCGGACACTTAGATTTTGGCAGAATTTTAAATTTCACTAGACTAGCCCAGAAAACTTCAAATAAAAAACAATTTCTTTGGGAATATTCTGTATTGAATACATTATTACTATGATGTGTAATATATTAAATTTTTTTTTACATTTCTATTCATAAAAACTATTAGACTATTTAAAAAATAAACTGAAACATAATATTTTTGTTTGAAAATATTAAAAAAACAAAAACAAAAAAAAAAACAAAAACAAAAAAAAAACACACACACACACATCCAACCTAAAATATAATGGGTAACAGGTTTTTGATAAACACTGGTTGTTTATTTAAGATTTCGAAATCGGAAGCCACCGTCAAGTAGATGGTTTCTCTTTTACTAAAATAGTTTTATAAAAACAAAAACCCTGACATACCAGAATTATTGGGCTTCAGATGTTTCCATGCCTTCTTCTTCACCTCCTTCCTCAGTTTCTTCTTCTTCATCTTTCTTTTCTGGCTTTTCATAAGCCTTATCAGACGGTGTGACTACAACTCCTTCCCAAACACTCATCTCTGTAGCAATGCCTGAGGAAAGAAATTTTTTATTAAAACAGAAAATCTAATTGTTTCACTTTTGAAACAATTTCAAACAATCAAAATTCATTCACCATACAAAAGTACATCTAACAATGAAAAGACTAAAAAATGTTGGCTTGCGAATTAAGTAACTTATGTTCACAATATTTACTTTAATATGTAGTATTACAGTTTTAGTACCCCTAATCCCTCTCCCGCCAAAATTTAGAAGTGGTTGAGAGAATAATTGAGCAGCCAATAAGACAGATAAGCATAAATGAAATGCAGTTTGGTTTTATGCTATATTTATCCTGAAACAAATGCAAGAGAAGTTACTTCGTAAGAAGATGAACTGACATTTTGTTTTTGTGGATTTGGAGAAAGCTTTTGACAGTGCCGAGTGATATTACCACTGTCGACAAAGAGAGACGTGTGCACAGTGTGATGTATGGAAGTGAAACCTGACCAATAAGGGGTGAGGACTTTGATGGTATGGCCACTTTGAAAAAATGGATGAGAGCTCTTGAGTAAAATGTAAAACCGTTGAGGTTTAGTTTACAGGGGAAGGGCAAGAAAAACATGGGGGGGGGGGTGTGGATAAGGATGGACTTGAAAGAAAGAGGGATAAGTAAAGATCTGGCTGCCAAAGATAAGTTAGTCGAAAGTCAATTTCTAAATGATGTCTAACAAACGCCAGCATATAAAATGGACGTTAAACCAAATATGATGATCATGATTGATCAATTGATGGAAGGGGGGGGGGGGAGCAAGAGGATGTTATTTTGCAACAAATCTGACAAAAAACAAATACTCACTTGAATTGCCCTCTAATCCCAAGATCTGTCGGAAGCCACCATGACTGAGCACTCTCAGAAGAGTCTGAGCAGTGAAGCAAACTTGATCCTGAAAAGAAATTATAGACATAAGAATATATGACATCCAGAAATGATATTGAACAATAAAGAAAGTAAATAAAGAAAAGAAGAGTAGTACAAACCTGCTGTTCTAAGGTCATAACCGTGTGTACCCGCACCGTGCCCTGTTCACATGGATCCGTGATGCCAACGGAGCCGGGCAGGAAGAAACCGGCAGCCAACAGCTGAAGGCAACGCCTGAAAAAATAGAAATTATTTGTAAGAATTGAAGAGTTTGTAGTGGTAAGTCAGGTTCAAAAAGGAATGAGAAGTGAAATAAGATGATTTTCAGCATATTTATGTGCGGTTCTTTTTATACGGATTAGCATCATCTGGAAATAGATACAGATTGACGCAACAGATAGTTTATGAAGAATGAAAGCGAAAGGCAATTTGCTTAAATATTTATGAAAAAAGAAAAGAAAAGAAAGTGCTCTTCACACCTAAAGTTTTTTAAAATAAAATTAAAGCAAGAAAAAGAGAAGTAAAAAAAAGTTCAACTAATAAGATTTTTTATTAAGTATATAAATTAAAACGTTTTGCAAATGGACCAGACATGCTCAGGTGTAAAATATCATAAAAGATGGCTTAAATTTATGCAGGTCTTAATTAAATTCATTAAAATTGACAAGCTTATTTATAAGAAAAGGGGAAAAAAAATTAAAACATTTTAACATTTATATAGAACTAGCTGAATCCGGCACCAAGGAGAAAAAAAAATAAATTAATTAAAATTTGTCAACATTCGAGAACGCAAATAGGTCACATCAGACTATATTTATCCACGAAAAGGATTACTTCACGAAAAGAATTGCCACAGTGTAGAAGGATGTCTCCTTCATTGATCGATTATGGAAAAGGTTACTTGTTTCGGGCCAGGCTGTTAGCTATTCTTCTTGTCATTGAAAGCAAATCCTTGTAGAATCCGTAAATGTTTATTTATGTTGGATTTTAAACACAGTAAGAACTTAAATTGTGTCTAACTCTGCCCTCGTGGGTAGTCAAATGTGACTGAAAGTGGACCATGTGTAACGAATGTACATTTTAGTTTAGGCACTTAAGATAAATATATACTGTGTAATTAAAAAAAAAAAAGAATTTTGATCTGAATTGTGCAAATTAAAATGTTGACTAATTACTATTTTAGTCACGTAAATCCCAATTTCGTAAGGAGCTAGAAATGCAAAACAAATCTGAGGTGTCGCGCAGTAAATACGGTTTAAAGCAAGTATGAGTGTAAAAAGATGAAACAATGATTATTTGGTATGAACCATGTGTAAAAAATCTAATATTAAAATGCAGAGAGAACGCAAATAGGTTATATTATCGGTAGCACTTTTAGCAACGCCGGTCTGTGTGCCTTTTAACTGTCATGAATTAAGTAAAAGAACGATATTCGTCATAAAAATATACAAAAATTAAGGAAAATAATCAACAAATGCTAATTTAAATCGCATGTGAGCAGAAAGTAATGTACGTATCCTTGTAATGTTGATTGGCTGTGAAAATGTAACCATGTTTCTTGTAGAAATGTTGTGAACGAAATGTGTAATATATATATATATATATGAGAGAGAGAGAGATAGATATTAATATATGAGAGGGAGCGAGTAGAAGGTTTGAATATGGAAATGTAAAGAAATGGTGTTATGTTTGAAATAGTCTAAGTGTTTAAGTAAAAAATAAATGAAATTATACCTGAAGCAAACAAAATCTGATAAGGGAAATGCTTAAAATAGAATCGCTGAAGAGATATAGTCGCCATTTTGAATCATGGACAACTATAAGTAATTATGTTCATAAAAGCGGGATAGAAAAAAACAATCCGATATTCTCGAAAATCGGCGGAATTTGAGGGAGCGTCTATTCAATTTGTGCATAATGTATTGCATTATGTATTAAATTAATGCTAGATGATTAGAAAATAAGGGTTAAGTTTTTAAAAAGTATCTGCTGTTTATTAGTTCCCGGTGTAGATGGGGAAAGTGTTAGTAGTAAAATATAAGAGGGAAAAGTTTTTGCTACCACCTCTATGGAGTATTTTATGGAGAGAGTCTGCAATGGTAGGCCAAAAGTAGTATTTAGTGTTAGATGGAAAAGTAATCATAAATATATTATAACACGCTCAAGTGAATAAGCTTAATATAGATGTGAGCTTAGTAGCCTGTGATGCATGTGGTTATTTTCTTACTCTTGACAAAGAGAAAAACATCTTAAGTAAGAAGATGTATATCACACTATTGGACAAGAGTTTAGAGAAAAAAATACTTTAATAAGTTAGATAAAAATAAAATTCATGACTAATGTTTTTCATCAGAGAAGCATATAATTTTATGTATTTTAATGTTTCTTAATTTTATGGTTTCTAAGTTAAATCTCGTTAAAACACGAGGAAAGATTGTAATGCACATAAATTGGATCCAAAGTGAAAGTTACATCTTTACGAGTTTTCCAAGAGGGTTACAATTGCCATATGACTTGAGCTCTAGAGTGAAAGCATAGATAACTATCGTACTTGACAGGATTATTTTTTTACAGTTCAGAAATCAAAGAAAGAAAATACAAATAAATTCAAGATTCAATAATTATACAGTGAATAAGTCTAAATATGAAATTTATATAGTGATTCTTTTTTAATATATTATCAATGGATTTATTTCCTCTTAATGCAAAGTGTATCGTCTTACCTGAAGGCCACGTTAATGGGAAGAGGCTGCCTTGATGGGTTGTTCATAATTGCATAATGAGCCTAGGGGGGAAAAAAAAAGAAAAGGATTTTCAATTAACACAAACAGATTCATTTTTTGCTTTAATAAATTATAGGGTGACATTTTTAAAAGATTTAAAATGGAGACTAATTATAAACGGTTACATGCTCTACAGAAAAGACAAATAATGCAGATTAATGGAGAAAAAAATTTACAATTCATTTAATTTATGAATTCAAGTCACTAAGAGGATTAGATACAGAAAAATAACTAACGTCCAAATGCTAGACTTACACTGAAAAGTTTTTAATGGTTCAACATTTCTTCTTAGTAAAAATGCCTTTTATATAATATATTTATATATTCTATAGGAATTTTATTTTCAAGAGGGAAAAATATATTTCCATGTAAATTCAACAACAAAAAATGACATCAATAATGGCCCCAATATCAGCATCTTGTGCCATTTTAAAATGTAAGTTTGAAATAAAGCCATAATTATTTAGGGCAGGTGTACTTAAGGATAAGACTTTGCTAGCAGCCATTCATTTCAATTAAATGAATGATATAAGGCATCTTGTAGGAGTGAGTGAAAAGTCTAGGCCACATTACAAACGCACATCTTTGTCAATCCTTTTTATTGCTGTTTTTTTTTCTTCTTTTCTTTAAATTTAAATAAAAGGTTGGAACCTTCAAATTTTTCTTGGAATGTCTTTCATACCGTTTGCCATTTATTTTCCTTATGTAGTGTTATATTTTATCGTTAAAGTCTGCTAGTTTTACATATTATTATTTTTAATTGGAGATCATTTATAGTAACATAGTTGATAGTTAAAACCCGACAGTAAAAAAAATATTCCTGCCACAATAAGATACTTCAAGTCACACTTACCAACAAATCTACAATCCATGGTGTAAGTGGCTCCAAGCCTTGGAATCTATTTTTCAAATCTCGTATTAAACGAATCAACACTTTTATGCTGGAAAAGTGAAGAGGAAAAAAAAAAAAATAATACAAATAAATACATGTGAGCATTGAGAAATACTTTATATTCATACATGCACACGTAGATATATCTTATACTAACGGGAATTCATTGTTTTCCTAAGACCTTAGTTTTGGGATTGAATGTTTGGAAAATTTATTTTGTTTTAATTAGCCATAACTGAAAGTCACCCATCTCTTCCTTGGCTTTCTATGTATTTTCTATGTTGATTTAATCTTAATGTTTCTTAATGACCGAGTAATGAAAGTGACTCTTCAGCAGCGCTATCAAATTCACATACATGTGTCTGCAACACAAACATGTAAATTAGATGGCAAAAATAATAAAACTTTGATAAGGATCATTTTTATTTATGCAAGAAGAATCTTGTAACAGATATGTCAGTTAATTTTAGAAATAAAATCAAAATAGAATAAATGCTTGTGACTCAACGGGTCATGGGTACGTCTAGTAAAGATATAAACACACATTAAATATTTGATCAGATAATTTTATCAAAGATATATATTATACACATCCTACAAATAGTTAAAAGAAAATACAATGTACTTTTGAAACACTTTTCAGTTGATGCCTATTTATTTCTACATGTAATAAATCTGACAGCGATGAATAGTTTTTAACACTTTGGTGGAATTTTGAGATTTTCAGCCAATTTATCCAGATAGAAATTCACCAGAAGAACATCACATTAATACGAAGAAGAAATTACCTTGAATGTGAAGCATTTTCTTCAAACCAACGTGCATGTCGAATGGCTGCTAAGTGTCCCTGCATGATTTTACCATCCACTATCAAGAAAATAGAAATTAGAAATGAATTAACATTATTTAGATACAAATACAAATTGCAACAATCCATTTTATTAATTTGTCTTTTGTGACTAAAGTTTCAAAGTGATATTCTTGAGTTTGAGAGAAAAATTAACAATACTGCTAGGATTACACAAGTTAGTAAAGACATTGAAAAATCGTTATTAATTATTCAAGTCACACAATTGGAAACCTGCTTCATTATAAAGTGTTTGAACTTGAATAGGATTATAAAAAATATTAAGGATTCTCAATTATAATAGTGTTCTTGTAAAAACAAACAATAAAAGATATCAAATAGATTCACAAGTGTCTTAAAATTTAAAAATGTAATTTTTAATTTTTCATGAAAAACAAATTATATGCAAGATAGCATCTATATAATAGTACGCTTGTTCGCATGTACGTTATTACCCTCCACTTTTTTAAAAAGATCTGATTGGCGAAGAAAAAAATAAAGTTTTAAAATTTTATCTGATGTTGCTGAACTTGAAATGCAAACTAAAATATGCTTTCTATAACCAGATATTAATATTAGTCTAAAACTACATAAACCAGAATACATAGATAAGTATGTTTCAGTTTGAACAAAGGTGGTACAATATCGTGGGGTCTTCAGTAGTGTGGGACATTCTGTGATACTATTTTTTTTTTTAATAGCTATTTTTGACTAGCAGTATATCAGAAATGCAATATAATAAGAACTTGAATCTCCTAAAAACAAGAAATTTTTTCCAAGAAATGTTCAGGGGATTCGCAAAATGGAAGCAAAACCCACCGGAAACACATTTTGAGTGATTTTCGATACAGTAAGTTAGCCTCAAAATGCTAAAATTCAGACTTGAAAAAATTTGAAGTTTAACTTTTTCAGAGTCAAAATTTATTACTCCCTGAAAAACAAGAACCTCACGCGAGACCATTTGTTAGAGCTAAATGTATTTTTTTTTAATGTTATGATACCCTTTGAACTATAATTTAGCAAATAATTATTTTAAAAACAAAGTCCCACAGTAGGGATTTAACGATGAACCTCGAGAAGACTGTCATTTAGAACTGATTATTACTTAGCACTATCTGTTATGCTACTGATCCTTGAAGACCCGTGGCGTAACGGATAGAGTGATAAGGAGGTTGAAGGTTCAATCCTCAGTACGGGGCGATACTAAGAATTATAATTAGGAATTACTTAAGACCGCTACCCGGTCATGGTTGATGGCACGAAAGCAAGCTAACCCCGTAGATTAATTGAAGGGTTTCGTTCAAAATTCTGCACAGATTCCTAAGTTCAGCAAGACAAACCCGAAGAAGGTTTGAGGTTACATCGGCCGAAAAAACGTTGTGAGATTAACATCCAAGATGAGTAGAGTAGTATGAATAATACAAATACATGTCCCCCTTTTGTCAGAAACATGGCTCATGGAACTGGGGAATTATGAGGTGAATCCAAGATTCACTCCATAGTTGTGTAATAGTGTTCTAGACAACTCTTGACAGATTCCTTGCAATGTACGAGGATTTATTATTCTGGAATAAATTGAGAGTAGTTCAAACTATGTTTATTTCACTATCAGAACCTGATTATATAGTCATAAAAATTATCTTTGATTATCATAAAAAAAAAAAAAATAATAATAAAAAAAAATTGTTCATGCATTTATTAGCTAAAAAACTATCTGGCCAATTTTACTTAAATAATAAACTAAAAAGATAACACTATTCTACGAATTGAGAAAGTGATTACATATATACTTACAGTGCAATTCTGGGTCCAATTTCTTGAGATTTGGTGGGATAGTTGTAATTAGACATTTCACAGAGACTTCAGAATAACTAATTTCAAAGCCAGAGTCATTGGTGAGCATACTCAGAACTGAAGACGGGAAAGAAAGAAATTTTTTTCAAGTAATTATTTTTTTCATAAAATACAACTCATCTTTCTTTAACAGTGCAAAGTTATGAAATTGAAAAAAACAAAAAACAATTTTTAACAGTGATATTTGTGAAATTGAAAAAAGAAAAACATAACTTTTAAACTGACCTTCATGAGGATCAGCAGCACGAAGATCTTCAGCAACTTTGTTCCCGAGAGCAGATACGGCCTCTTCTGCAAGAAATGAAGAGAAAAGTAGAATTACAAATTGCAGACAATTTGTTGAAAATGACAAATAGAAAATTTACATTTTAAAAACTAACAAAATGGTATTTATTAAAAAAAATTTTTTTTAAAAGTATATCACCCCCCCCCCCACAAGAGGGGGGGGGGGTACACTACCCCCTCAACCAAATTGAGCACTAAAAAGACAGTAATAGTATAGTTTTGACTTCAGACAGATGCCAAATCTCCATTAGTAATAGATTTATTCAAATATTTTATAGTGTTCAAGTATATAAAAAAAAGCGGATAGAATTCTTTAGGTTATGACCCACACCACAGTTGAAACATTACACCAAATTTTATATATATGCATGCACACAAGAGCCTAGCTCAGATTAATACAAGTAGATATTTTAGAATATAAATATCCACAAAAATATTGTGGCTTCGTTTTCCTGAGGAAAGGACAAACAATTTCACTTTAACCGTGGCTCAGTTTTACTTACAAGCAACTTTACCCCCCTCCCCCTCTCTCAAAAAAAAAAAGAAAAAAAGTGTTGGTTTCACTATTGTGGAGTTATAATTATTTTGGACAAAAGGTATCTATCAAATAAATAAATAAATTTCTTTGCAGAGTTATCTTAAAAAAGAAAGAAAAGAAATTCAAGAGAAAAAAAAAAAAAAAAAAAAAAAAAAAAAAAAAAAAATGGAGATTTGAAGCCGAAACGTTACTATTGCTTCTTTTAATTGCACTATCTTTTTACTGCTAAATTCAGTTGACCATACTATTTCAGACTAATTCGCAAAAAGATCTGGATGACCAATAACATCGGAAGAGACAGTCAAGCAGATACACCAAAACTCTTGCGAAGAATAAGTCTGGAAACCCTCCACCGACAGTTTGACATGTCCTGAGGAAAACACTTGCTAATGAGACCCTATAAGTTGCAGCTCATTCAGGCTGCTGATAAGCAAAAGTACAAACAATTCTGTGTTACGCAAGACAAACTCAAGGAACATTCTATTTTCAGTGATGAGGCTACATTTCACATGAATGGTGAAGTCAATAAGCATAATAGTCGCATTTGAGGGCAAAGAAAATCACCATGTTGAGCATGTCAGAGACTTACCAAAAGTGAACATGTTGGAGTCATCTCAAAGAAGCAACTTTATTGCCCATTTTTCTAAACTGATCAGCGACATTTATCAGCATTATTATGAATGGACATAAAGACTTCATCTTTTAATAGGGCACGGCTCCATCTGAATGATAATCTGCAACGGAGATGTATTGGATGTGCTGATGATACAATTGCCTGACATCTGGCAATTTTCTTTCTTTGGGGCTCTGAACCTAGAGGAACTGTTGTCCATGACATACTGTAGAGTGTTTTGGACGAGCTGCACTACTTACTTGCCACGTGCCTTGTCTCATGCGATGGTGTGCATATTGAACATTTGTGAAATCGTTCATGGAATCTACATAACTCTGATTTTTATCATTAAAAATTTGGAGGATAAATTCTGTTTAACATTAAACCTGTTTCGTTTCATTTGCCTTCACTATGTAGTTTCTGTGGTATTTACATAAAAATAGCTTTTTTTATATATAAAAAAAAAGAACCACATTCAAAACAAAATGGCATATATACACCTCTTAATACTTCCTTGACAACTTTACAGACCTTCTCCAGATCAGAGAGAGAAGACTAAGATTTGCTGGTCACTGTTGGTAGGCTAAGGATGAAATTGTCAACAATGTACTTTCATGATGCCAAAACCGGGGTTTAGTACAGTGGGGAGACTGCACAGAACTAACGTCAAACAACTAACAGAAAACCCACAATGCACCTTGTGTGATAGAGGAGAGAGGAATATGGTGTGAGAGCCGGAATATCCATGACACCAGCACAAATGGATGAGGACATGTATAAACATTTGTAGGCATTAAGGAAATTATAGGCAGTTTATAAAATTAAATGTTTTTTTTTTCTATAAAGAAAATATTTTAACCAAAAACTTACTTGTCGGAAGTGTCTTTAGAATGATGACCATATCAGCTACATTATGTCCAGCCATCATTGTTCCTTTTTTGTGAGATCCTACCTGACGTACCTCTTCAATTTGCTGGTAATACAAGAAATTATAGAATTAAATCATTTTCACGACTGGAATTTGTAAAAATCGTATGTATTTCGAGCAAGATTTTTTTTTAAATCTCAAATAACATTTATTTTTAACAATCTTATTTCAATAGCATGAATTGTGTTACAAGCAAAGCTGGAGAGTCTGAAAAGTTGCCCAAGATTATAGGTGTGTGTGATATGAATAATAGCCAAAACAAGACATTTTTCACAATTTTTTTTTTTTTTTTTTTTTTTTTTTTTAAAAATGGTACACATTGCTATGCATATCCTTGATAGTAACATTTTTGTTTACCGATAAACATAATCTATGAAATAATAAGGAAATAAATTCTTTAGAAATCTGAAAAGTAAAGTGTAAAATGTCTTATGATTTACGTACTGCAGGCTCAAAAGAAGCAGTTAAGATGAGATTATCAAGGACAGTCTGTATCTTAGTAACGAGAGCAAGTACGGCCGCTTGCTCTGTTGTAGTGGGTGTCAGATCCTGATTCCTCTTGAGTAAAGCCTGAAAAAGTAAACAAAATAATTAAAAATAATTAGCTAAAATAATATTTTTTCAAACATCCATTACATCATTAACTAATTGCATTTTTAACTGGTAAATTCAATAAAAATAGAATGGATGTAACTAAAATTAAAAAAAAAAAACCCAACCCTTTGTTCACCCAAAACAAGGGATATTGTGTGTGTGTGTGTGTGTGTGTGTGTGGGGGGGGGGGGTCATATTACATTTACATTTATGCATGTTGGTACTGTCGGGGAAACAGGGAGCAGGAAAGCAAATGATCAGAGGAAAGAAACTATCAGAGTAGAAAATATTCCGACATATAGGGACCTCTGCAGTGAGGGGAGGAGGATTGCTTTTTGTTAAGTGATAGAGGAAAAGATTAAAAAAATTAGGATAATATACTTTAATAGAGAAGAAGAGTTAATTAAAGTTTAATTGATGGAACTATGATGTATATCTTTTAAATCTTTCTCCTTGATGTGAATTCAAGACGGATTTCAAAAAACTAGATCTGTAACCAATTGAATTCATTTCTTAATAGAGTATACTTTTTGGGGGAGACAAGATTAAGAATAGTAAATAACATTTTTGAAGATGGAATTTGATGAATTCACAAATAATGATTAAAAATAAAATCGGGTGGGTGTGTATCAAATGAAACATTTAACAGTAATCTGTATATTTAATGTAACCAAAGTGTAAATGTCTATGCATAAAAAAAGGCTTGAATAGAGGAGATAGTTAAGGCATAAAAAACTAAAAATTAAAAAATGAGCATTTTACAGCCAACATCCAAGGTGAAAAAATTAAGCTCTAAACAAATGGAAATTAATGTTTTTATAAAGGTGGGAGTGGGGGGGTATAAAGTTTTAGAAAAAAATGTTCTAAATGTTTACAAAAGACTAAATTACATTCATGCTAATTTTATAAATGTTTTAAAAAAAAAACAAAAAAAAACAATGAACTAGTCTAAATAAGAGTAATACTTACTTCAGTGAAGGATTTGTCATCAGATGCAGGCTTTGCTCTGGGGAATGCACTCTCACACTGAAAGGATGAAAACAAAGTTTATTTTCACCAACTAAAAACAGGTTTTAAGCATAAGACGATGCTTCAATTAGTTTTGTCATTTCATTCATTAACAATTGTTCTATGCACATACATTAGTATGTGCATAGAACAATTGATGCTCTCGTTCATAAATTTAAATAAAACACAATGTGTTATGAAAATAACAAAGAATTAATATGAACGGTTGAGATACCTGGTTAAATGTCCAGGGGAAATTATTTTGTTTTCAGCTACAACTGCTTAGGGGTAAAATAAAAGCCGGATTATGCCTTAAGCTAATGAAACTTGGAAATGACTAATGTATATGAACCTGTGTTTTTGCTATTAAAATACATAACTGATTCCATCAAAGAGTTGATGGTTTACCCAGATTTGTAATATTATTATTAATTTTAATTTTAATTTAAAGAAAATTAAAAGAATTTTTATTTTTCTAGCTTAATCTAAATATTTAGTAAAACTTCTAAACAAATGACATACTTGAGCCAAATCGAATGGGACGTGAGGAACAAATGCACGGAACCTGAAAAAGTAAATTAAAACAGAATCAGTAAAAGAAAAACTCATCCTTTATATATTTGGAAAAACTTATTGTCAACTTTTGTATTAGATTTTGTATTAGATATATTTAGAAGGGAACAAAAGAGGAACGCTTTGAATATCTTATAATTTATTTCTATGGTAGATTAATGAGATTTTACTTTTTATAAAACGATCAAATTTTGGTAAAAACACTGGAAAGACATTTCTACAAGAGTAAACGAGATTTGGTGATGTTTTTAAATTTATTAAATACTAGCTGGCTTTGCCGGTTCACGACTTGAAATATTAAGTTAAAATAAACATTCCATTCATAACTTTGTTGTAAATAGAAAAAAAATCTTTCATTTATTCATGAAGATAAACATTGACATTTTTTAAATTTCGATACAAATTTATCTTTTAAATGTGAAATAAAGAAATCAATTTGCCCTGCAATTTAGAAATAGATTGCAACTTGAAAATCAAGTGGTTCCTCTTAAATGCTAAATATTTGTCCAGGAAATAAAAAAATATTGCGAAACAGAACTATGTTATATTAAAATCAAAACAATTGAATTAAAAAAAACAAAAAAAAACAGTTAATTAATAAAATGTATTTTTTCAAAACCAATATGCAAATTAGATAACCATATGACTGCTATCGCATATACATAAGATGATGCCTCTATTGTGTAAAGCTGAATTAACTTGAAATAAAGCGTTTTAACTTGACCGTTAGTGCAAGAAATGGGCCCAACTTTTCATTTATGTGAACAATGCAACGTTAATTGTTTTTCTATAATCTTTATTTCATCTTCAAATAGAAAGGATTCTGGATTTTTCTTTTTTACACACAAGTTAAAACTTCAAAATGTCACAATTTTATAAATAGAAATAATTGTTAGGTATAAATTGAGATGCATTTTCAATTAAATCAAACAATATGCATAAATTCCTACAAATTTATATAAAAAATATTTCATATAAAATATAGAGATTATATTCAGTAAGTAACTTTAATGGTTTTATTAAAAGATTAAAACTATTACAATTTTAAAAAGTATCTTTTTAATGTTTTGCACGTATATCATGTCGTTTGTCTATAAAGCAGCTGCAAAAAGTTCAGTTAAAAATTCCTCAAGTTATAATAAAAAGGGATTGAATGGAGTATCACATCAAAACTTGTTAAAAAATATTTATTTAGGGTTTAAGAAAAGTAAAAGCAAATAGATTTGATTTGTATAATTAAATCCATAATCCCTTCCAGATGAACAGCCACATCTGTCATCATGAAGTTGAGATTTTTGTTCCAATCAAGTTTTATGATTTAATAATCGAACAGATGTGTAAAGTTATTGTTTAGTTTTAATGGCAAAATGAAGAACGCGATTGTATATTCATACAAAACAAGTATTAAACATCTGTTAACATCAATAAATCTACACTAATTTCTATCATAATGACCAGATTTAAGGTTTCAAAAACATCTAATTGAAGCGTAATTCTTATAAAAATAAAATCAACAATCAGAATATCTACCTAATTTGTACTCAATACCAGTATTTTCAAATGATCAGTATAATAAATAGCAAACTTTGCATTTAAACAAATCTTGCCATTTCTCAGACATGTTGCTATAGATCAAAACTGTTAAACTGAAAATCTTCTGCAACTTGAAGTGGATATGAAAAACATTTACTTTCTATGCCGTAAAAACGTTTTTCATAAAGGTGGAATGAAATTTAAGTGTTACAGAGATAAATGATTTACATTTAAATTTTTTTATAAACATAATTTCTATGCCCCGCATCATTTTAGATGCAGGGCATAGAAATTATGTTTATAAAGAGGATAATGGATAAGAAAAAGTTTAAATGTGCAGAAGGGCAGACACATATATATTTATTTTTTTTTGTTTCAATATGCACAACTGTACACTTTTCTGTATTAAATTTCAATTTCCCATTTTGATAAACTATCGAGATTTATTTCATTATAGACAAATTAGTTGCAGACATGGCCATAGCCATAAGTAGTAGGGATGGCCATGGTTGCAGACAAATTATTAGGTTTGGTGGAAGATCACCTGAGAAATATAAGTTTCTTTGGTCCATACTAATGGACTGATTTGAAAGATTTATTATCAGGCAAACTCCTCTACAGAATAAAGAAACATTGTTTTTGGTAAACAACCAGACATTTTTTATATCGGTAAGTCTTATTTAAAAAAAAAACAAAAAACCTTTTCCATTTATTTTGAGCGAATACATGGTTGTTTAACAAAATTTATATGCAGAGAAGGTGGAAATTAATTTTGTTCAAATGTATATTGACAAAAACTTGTAACGGCATTCATTCAAGATGGGGTTAACCAGCTCCAATCAAGTTCACTGAGTCAAGGCGGTCCATGCACGCCGATTGACAGATGAGTCTTCGACATACTTCAGCTATTCTCAGTTCTAGCGGCAAACACCAAAAATGCAGCCACCAACTCCCATGTCTTTCAGTTAGCCGCCTTTGCACTTCCTCTAGCCATTGAGTGAGTGCGATTGGGGCCCACCAACTTGCAGATAAATTCCTCCTAAGGCCATCTAAGAATGTGTCCAAACCAGCAAAGTCTTCTTTTCAGAGGAGTCTCCATGATGCCAGTGGTGTTGCATCTTGCATGGATAGTGTGCTTTGAATTTGGTCGGAAGGGCGGATGCGTATTGACAAAATACAAACGTATTTGTATGCTTTTATTCCACTTCCAAATTAGTGATGTTATTCGAACAAAATCTCTGTATAGAGAAATTGTGAAATTTCAGAAATTATGTCCACGAACTGACAATATTTCAATCTAAACGAATGCACAGAATCTTCATGAACGTATTCTAAACTCCAAAGTATGTCTTCTTATACGGGATAATGGAAAGAGGCAATTTCCACCACATTTTTGTGTTCAATTTCAGTGTTGACACAGACACGGTAAAGGCCAACAGTTTATTTTATAAATACATCCCCATCTAAACCAACCGAGTAGGGGCATAAAAACGTAGGGTGTTGCAAGCAATGAACCATATGACCTACGTGGTAGATTTTTATGTTTACATTGCTAAGGATGCTACTAATACCAATAAACTGCCACTCAGAATATGTTTAGTGACAAATTAACTTGCGGTTTCATGTCCCTTTTACATGCTGTCATGTGTTGCACGGCTTTTAGAAGTCGACTTACAAACTATCTTTAGCCAGCTTTTTATTTAGTCTTCTTTCTCTCAAATCCATCTTTATCACTTCCTCCCACGTTTTCCTTTGCCTTTTCCTGTGGTTTGATCCGGCTACTTCAATTGTTCTAAAGAAACTGACACTTGGAGAATATTTCTTAATCGATACCTTTTGTTATCTTTGTCTCCCCCTCCTTCTTCCTCCCTCAAACAAAGATAGAGGGTTTAGGACAACATTTGAGAGTGGACAGGGTTGCGCTGAGTAACATGCTCAGGGAGACAGAAAATCAGGACATTTGGAGAGAGTTCAACGATCATCTCGACCATAGGACAGAAGAGATAATGACCTATTTTAACATTTCACAAAACTTGGAGGTATCTGAATTTTCACAAAGGGCTTTCACCCCATATTTGCATAAAACTAAATATAATCAACCCACCCTAGTAGATGTATCCCAAAATTCATAATGATCGGGTAATTAGTTTAGGTGTGAATCCTATACATACAAATATATAACCATATACTTAATTTTATATAAATAGAAAATCATGTGTACTTCTTTAATTATTTTACTTCCATGGACCTGACTGAAACCCATTATTATGGTACTCGTTGAATTGATGGTCTGTGTAGATATTAAAGACGGCTAACTAAAAAGTCTGTTGAAATGATAAAAAATGCGAACTGGACAAGCAATATGACTATCACATGGAAAGAGGTGCACTTGACATAACTTACCTAAAACCTATTGAAAAAAAAAAAAGGAATACAGACTATGACAGTGAAGTTGAAAAGTTGAAAAAA
Source organism: Sepiola atlantica (assembly GCA_963556195.1). Classification (NCBI taxonomy): domain Eukaryota; kingdom Metazoa; phylum Mollusca; class Cephalopoda; order Sepiida; family Sepiolidae; genus Sepiola; species Sepiola atlantica. The sequence goes on along the minus strand of OY744553.1, from coordinate 23,361,225 downwards.
CAAAAAAAAAACAATCAACTTTGTTCTCATTACAACATTCAATTAAAGCCAAGAAGTGGTGGAGGTGTTTTGTTTTTGTTTAAGACTGTCATCAATGCCTATCTTCTGTGCCATGAAACTACATTTTTTAACAAAAATAACAGAAGATTGTATGTTCCAAGAGACCTGAAAGAACTTCAGCCACGCACAAACATTCAAAATCTCTGGAAAAGCAATAATTGCATTATGCAAAGACACTCTTTTGGAACTGTCTATAATTTTCAACAATAAATTGTAAAATGAAAACCAGTCCCCACACCTTTCAAAAGTTTTTTTTTTTAAATGCAATTAACCTGACTATTAAATAGGTGGTTCTTATATATTTTTTTTATATAGGTACTAGATCACCTATAGTCCGTGATGTCAGTATTTGTATCTATATATTGGAACAGAACATTATTTTATCGGCTTAATAATATTTGGAAGAGAAATTTCTCGTTGATAGACCATTACTGAATTGCAGAGTTATGAGTTCTCACTCTTGGTGCTTTATCGTCTTCAGTCTTTTGATTATCGTGCAGGATTGGGGGCAATGCCACACAAGTGGACCCCCTTCACACAACCGGCTAGCTGCACGCAATTGCAGTCCCCACCATAGATCTCCATTTTTGTCGATCCCGAGGGTCAGCGTTTAAGAGCCTCCAGTCTCTGTGTTTGTCTTTAGGTTTAGTGCAGAGTTAATTGCACTGCTGGATCTGTCCACGTGGCCATACCAGCAGAATCTTCTCTCCCTCAAGAGGGGATCGAGGTCTGCAAAATCAAGTTTCCCCAGCAACTCACTTGTCCGCACGGTGGAAGTATCTTTTGGCTTGATGTTACAAATCCATCTAACTATTGTCCTGTCGATGGAGACTTGGCCTTGTCAGTGCCCAGGTTTCACTGGCATGGAGCATAGCGCTCTACACTTGACCATGGGTTATGTACGACAGATGCTCAATAATGGTCAGTTCAATACCCCACATTAAATTTGACTGGGTTACATCTGGCCCTCATGGGTAAGTAGATTTAATAATATATAGATCACCTGTTATCCGTCAGTATTTGTTATAAACATTTTTAGCTTTATGGGTGGGGGTGGGGGGGAAACAAGCTATGGACATGGAAAATTTTCAACCAAATGTTAAGACCAAACTAATATATAACTGTACATACAACAGACTTAGATAAGAGTTTAGAAGGAAAAGTTAGAGGGGGGGGGGGAGCTAAAAAAGAAATAAATGAGTTAATTTTATTCCAAACTCAAAACGAAAATGCCAACTTACATGGGTCCTGGTTTGAAGGGTGGTGCCATTGGCCTCATCATTCCACCGCCTCTAAGCATGGGAGGTCCACCGCGACCCCGGACGTTTCTGAAGTTGGGGCGGAAAAAACTTCTAAAATTAATGCAAATATACATATAGTTACCAAAGAGAAACACATCTCCAGTTTGTTAAGACTACCACCAAAGCACTGGAAAGGGACATCATAAATCAGATGAAGCTACACGGGAGACTTGTGAATAGAGATTTAGTGTACAAAACAAATAGAATCTTATTTGCAGCCATCATTTCCGGAAGCAGTTTTTTTTTTTTAAAACATGATAGGACAAAAAAAATGAACATCAAGTCTGGCAGTGGAAATACCTACAATAAATGACAGATTATAGCTTTAATCTCAAAAGTACATATTTTACATTTTTTACTAAAATTAACCTTTATTATTACTAGTAAAGTAACCCTAATTGGTAAATGATGGAAATTGACATCCACCAGTATTGTACCAACACCTGAGTATGTCAATTTCAATATTTACTTAGCTTCTACTGCTTCATAACTAGTACGAAAAAATATATATTTGTAAAATTGTGGAAAAAATATGCTACTGAGTATTTGAATGAATGAGTAACTATGAATGTACTTACAGTTTTTATTGGCAAAACTCATTAAAAATGATGTTCTTAAGCAAAAATAATTCGCTTTGAACTAATGCCAAATATCTTTTGTCTACTTGTTTGTAGATTATATTGAAAATTACTTAGTTAAAAACATTTATGCAAGGTTTTTTTTTTTTAATATGTTATATTAATTTATTCAAATTAATGCAGCACGTATACAGTTAAAAAAAATCCTTTGGACTTGATATTTAAACTCGGGTATTAATATTGTAAAAACTGTTTTTAGTAATGTAAACTCTGCCTATTCCTTTTTTCTCAACCAATCACGTTTCTATTTGGGTATGAAGAAACTCCAAGAACACCATAACTTTAATAGTATGTAGATTGGAGGTGTATTCATAGGAATTAACACACTGACACTTAAATCTATTACGTTTTGGTACATAAATGAATAAAACTTGTTATTTGCATATTACTAAATCCTTCTGGAACATTGAAATATGACAAATAAGCAATGTATTAGGCTGGTACATAAGTAATGACAATTGTATTAATATATAAGTAAATAGAATTAAAGTATACAGGCCAAAATCGAATATGGCCACACCATTCTGTGGGTAAAATTAGTTTGTCTATAAATTCATTAAGCATTTACAATTTGTTTAACATTCGAGATAAACTCCAAAAATGTCGAGCTGTAAATTCATTCTTTTACCATTATTTCTGAATTCATAATTCTTAAAAATGTTCTACACTAAGGATATTTTTAACCAGATTGGCTAATTTTGTTCCAAAAATATTACTCATTAAGACATGTTTTTTTAGATCCACTTTGTCAAATTCCACTTTGAAGGAAGAGATATTAAAAAGGTGTGAACTAAAAAAAAAAAAGGGGGGGAGGGTTATAAGTTCATTCATAAAATACTTCTATACACAGCAAATTACAACACTGAACATCTTTACATAACATAAATAAATTTTAGTTCAATAAAACTTTTCAATTAAAATTTTTTAAGTTTAAATTTATACATTTCAGTGAAAATATTAAAATTAAAACTAATTATGTAAAAACAAACTAAAAATACTTTTTAATTTTCTTTCTTAATTGATAAGCCATGTTTCATTACTTAAAAGAATAACTATATTTAGCAGACCTATAAATTAATTTAATTTAATCCATTTGGTTTACTTCTTTTTAACACTATTAGAACTTTTTCTTGAAGTATTTTGAAATGTTAAACACACAAAAGAAAATTTGATTGTACAATTTGCAATATGTTTGGTTAACGTTTGATAAAAAATGATATTTACTAGAAGTAGCCTGTGTTAATCTTGTCGCCCATGTTCAGGAAAATGAACATTAACATATTTCATGGTACCGTTTACATACTATCCTCTACTCTATAAAGAGAATTGTGTGTGTATGTATATATATACATATACATATATATATATATATATACATACATACACACACACACAGGGGTTAGACAAAATAATGGAAACATCTTGTGAATTTTGCATCAATTTTAAAACACCTATAAAATTAAAATTTTTAAATGATTATTGTTGTCCTGAATTAATTGGTTCAATTTATTTAAATGACAGATCTACCAGATTTCCAAAGAGGACAAATTGTTGGTGCCCGTATGGCAGATGCTACTGTAACGGAAGTGGCTGAAATGGTGGCCGTATCGAGAGGAACTGTCTCGAAGGTGATGACAATCTATGAAAAAGTGAAAACATCTTCCTCTAAAAATTCTGGAAGAAAACCGTAGAGCCCTTGTAACGGATTGTGAAGAAAGAGCACAAAACCCAAAATTACAGCACAGCTTAACAATCATCTGGATAATCCCGTTTCAACAAAAACTTTGCTGAGAGCTTCAAAAGGCTGGATTTCATGGGAGGGCTGCATCAGAAAACCACTGCTTTCAAACACAAATGTTTAAAAAGTTTAGAGTGATGTAGAAACGTCAAAAATTGGTCTACAGAGCAATGGAAGAATGTCATTTTTTCCAATGAATCATTCTTTACTCTATTCTTAACCTCTGGCTGTAGTGTCCCCTGTATGTTTGGAGACAGTCGAAACAAGCATTCAATCCAGACTGCCTTCTTCTAACTGTTAAACAAGGAGGTGGATCAGTAATTATTTGGGGTGCTATATCTTGGAAATCTGCTGGTCCTATAATTTCCCTGCATGGAAGAATCAATAGATTTGACAATTTTGGGTGACCAAGTTCATCCTGTGGTCAGGGAACTGTTTCCAGGCGAAAATGCCATTTTTCAGGATGATAATGCTCCCATTCACACGGCAAAAGTAGTAACTAAATGGCACGAAGAGCATTCAAGTGAATTAGAATATCTAATGTGTCCACCACAATCTCCAGATTAAAATATTACTGAACATTTGTGGTGTAATTTAGAAAAACAAGAGAAGCCGATACCCCGCCCCTCATCATTGAAAGAACTAGCGATGGTTTTAGCTGAAGAATGGTACTAACTTCCTCTAGAAACCGTTCAAGCATTGTATAAATCCATTCCACGTTGCATTCAATCAGATATTGATGCAAAAGGGGGTCCTACACTGTAATAAAACAACTTTTAAAATTTCAAGGTGTTTCCATTTTGTCCAACCCCTGTATATATATCCAGTCACACAAAAATCGACGAGTAAAAACAAAAATCTATTTTAATAATTTACAGGAACCGAGAAAGAAAATAGCAAGTCACCCCCAATCTGTTTCTATTCTATACAGATTTGTTTTTCCTTTTTCTCTTTTTAAACTTTTCAGTTTTTGAACATTTCTTTTCTTTCTTTTTTTGAACTTCACTGATTTTATATGAATATACTAGTGCAAACACTGGCAAAGCATAATTTTTTCCACTCAATTTTGATGCACTCATTTGTAAATAGAGCTCCTATAAAACCTAAGAAAGCATTATATGGTTAAACAACTTAAAATATATATTTTAACCGTAAATCAAACAATAGAATTCACTGCACAGACTTGATAACTGATTTATTCTAATAAATTTTGAAATCTTTTTTTAAAGGTTGGTGTAGTCTGATTTGTCAATTGACTCTGGAGCAGAAAAACAAAACGTGCAAGAGAGAAAAGAACAGTTTTGCATTCACAACAATTAATAAGCAACACAACAAAATATACACAATATTGATTTTTTTAAGTGTCAAATATTGACGACAATTTATTAAACAGAATCTCTCTCTCTCTCTCATATATATAACATCACTCTTGTCCGGATGGGGGGGGGGGGGGGTGTTTTTTTGTTTGTTGATATTTTGCAAGCACACTCTTCAGCAGATTAATGGTTTCCAATTCCATTCTGTAGTCTTACTTCCAAGTTTACCTTGACCGGTCAACCTTCCTGCAATTCAAGACAGCCATGCTTCTGCAATGATTTATCAAGGAGGATGAACATAACAGGATAACCTCTATACTGAGAAAATGTAGTGCTTTCAGCAAATCCTTTGAGCCCGAATGTAGAGGGGAACAACTCGCAATGCCATCAGAGGCAACAACTCACAAAATTTTGTCCATGCTGTCTTCACCCGTGATTGTACTGAGAATATATAATTTTTCTAGAAAATGCAGGAGAAATCCAATAGAATACTCAATTATTGGTGTCAAAGCAAAATATTTATAAAATATACAGAACTTTAGAAACATTTTTGGATACCAGTTTTGCAAGGAAGGGATACTACAGCAAGGAAAACAGCTGGGCAGACTTCACCTACCTGGGACTTTCAAAACTGATGACCGATTAGGTGTTCCTTGCTGGGAAGAGATATTCTTAACGTACACCCATTAGTTCTAAGTTATGGGTGTACTCTTTTTGTTTGCACAGAGACGGTTGTCGTAAATTGATAGCAACCGCTTCGAGAATCTTTAAATGCGATTTTGAACGAGCTCTGTGCAAAATAGAGAATGCCTCATCCGAGTATATATATATATATATATATATATATATATATATATTAGAGTTGGGCGGTTTTGAAATTTTGGTATCAGTTTCGTTTTTTTTCCCTTAAAACCTCGGTTTACGGTTCGGTTTTTTTGAAAAATGTTTTTTACTATGGAAGCTATTCATTCTCTTGTGTGATGATTAGTTATTATTCAACGTTTAGTTGAATTATGCCACTGTTTCGATAATTTTGTGACTGAATCATTCTCCATGATATGAATCATAAGTTTTAAGGTGTTGACTGTTGTAATCAAAGTTCTGATACCTTTTCAACAGTTAACTCGTTAAAACAGTGACCAAAGATTCATGAAAGATTTCTGAAGAATAAAACTGAGTTTGAATATACATTCTATCTAATTCTTTAACCCATCAGAAGCTAAAATATAACTCAGAAATGCAAGAAATTAAAAAACGAAAATTTATTTAAACAAACAAAATAATTTTACAAATAAAATTAAGTAAAAATGATGATGAAAATGAAATATTGTCAAAATTATTTGACAGATAAAATTTTTAATAGGTGAAAATGTTTTTACTCATTTTCTAAGGTTGTGATTGAGAAAAACTAGTTTCTCAGCATGGTTAGGTTTCAGCCTACATCTCCGGTCACTAATGACAAGTCCAGCCGTACTAAATATCCGTTCACTCGCTACAGAGGTAGCTGGAATACTCAAAAGTTCTCTTGTCAGAATACAAAGATTCGGGTAGAGCCTCACATTTTTCTTCCACCAGACAAAAGGACAGGCTGATGGGTCGATGGCTTTTCCATACAGAAATCGATCTACCTCGTTTTTAATCCGAGATATTTTTTTACCGCTGGTATCAATTTCTTTTGTTCTTGCCTGACCTTTCTTTCGGAGAAAACCCCAAAAGTCCTTTTCCCCTTTTGGTTCACTACTTTGCTGTACTTCTGCTGGAATGTTTTCGTTCGTGTCATCTGATAGTTGAAAAATAAACACACCATACACTTCTCGAATTGCCGGTGTTGACTGTTGGGATGTCTGTCATTTTGTGTGCTCGAAGTTCTGTCAACTGGTGCGTGTTGGGGGTTAATATTTGTTTTTAAGACAGGGTAATAAAACTTTATAGACATGCGTAAAAGACTAGTAGTACACCCGAAAACCGCGCCAAAGGAAAAGGAAGGATGGTTAAAAAAAAGTAGAGATTATTAATTCACCTAAAGTCATTTTTTAAGCTTTAAGGTAATTTTAGTCATAGAATTCATGACTTGGATTAAAGTTTAATAATTAAACTTTCGAATAAATTGTCAACTCTAAATAAATACCATATTAACAATTTAGTAAAATATAAATCGTTGCATAGTCTACTTTTTGAATAACCCATTTTTGGGAGAGAAAACGGTATAGTTGAGAGATAGTTCTCTAGAAATGACAATTTATGTATGAAGTGGCTTTTCAAAAGTAAACAATGAAATGCCTAATGTTTAAAATAATTTTAAAAATCCGAATAAAGTGATACTAGCATTGGCAACTACTTTTTTTCTTTTTAAATGTTTATACTCGCTCGCTACTTTTCGTTTATTTACTTTTACAACAAGTATTTTTTTAAAATTTCATTCTAATAACTTATTTTTTTTAGATAACTCTGAAACAAACATAAATAATTTAAAAAAAAAAAAATCAAACGCGTTCCATATGATGTCGAAAATCTTTGATTCAACTCAAAATTTTACAATTTTGAGTTGAATCAAAGATTTTCAGCCTTCATATGGAACGCGTTTGATTTTTTCTTTTTCATTTGAAAATAGTTTATGCTAAAAATACGATGTCATGTTGTCTGTCGTATTTCTCTGTTTTTCATTTGAAAATTCAAAATGTTAATGATAAACAAACTGTAAACAAAGATTTCTTCCTACAAGTCAATTAAATGTTTTTATCATATTTGTTCAATCTGTCCTCTTACTAATATAACATTTTTTGGTAATATTCAATTTTATTGAAATCGGAAAATCTTTTCAACCGTGTTTCCTTGTATATGGTGGCTTACTGTAGTAAAAACACAATACCAAACGGTTACGGTTAAAAAAAAAAAACGATTCGGTATGGAGACGAAACCGCCCATCTCTAATATATATCTATATATAAAAAAGTTGTTTCCCCCCTCCCTTCCAATTCAGTTAGAGTAGACAAGAAAACTAATGCATCAAACACATCGAAAATCAATACTACATATACACCCTTACCTCGACCATGTTTCAAGCAACTTACATATTTTTAACTAAAATTACTTCCTATTATTTATCCCATACGACTAACTCTCCCAACTTCATACTCCATGAAGAGTAGCACAGTCATTTCTCTCTATGAATTAACTCTTACCCTCCTCAAACACCGTTTGGCAATTCTTTCACAAGGAAATTCGATCAAGTTGCACCGTTTCAGAATTTGTAAAACATCCAATCACAGCAAAGCTTACATAGACATTATGCATCAAACCGTTCGCCAAAACATGTCACATTTTAAACAAACATAAACCTTCGTGACACCAGATAAGTATTTTTTTTTCTTTTCACATACATTGACAAATTAAATATCAACGTATTTAAGTTACTTTTCATTTCTACATATAAACCAATAAATAAAAACCCAATTTGGTTCTGTTTTATTCCTTTTCTGGGGATTCCTAACAATATAACGAAAATGACTAAACTTGCCTTTTACACTGACCAAAAACAGCGAAATAGGCAAGATATTCCGACAGTAACTCTACTAAAATTGAACCAAAACTTATTTTTCGTTTACATAAAATAACAAGCCGCGCATGCGTGGTCCCCCTCTGTATGTGATGAGTGTAAAATGCAATAAATTTGAGCAATTTAGGGCATTTTTGACCCCTTGGGGGCGCGAACCAGAATTTTTCTGATGTCAAGGATGCTCATTTTATATCCAGAACAATTGCCTCTACATTTTGGCCAAGTTTCAGAAAAATTCAATGGATGGATGAAAAGTTATGGGGCAAAAAATGTCATTTTCGCCCATTTTGGGGCCTATTGACCCCCTGGGGGCTAACCAGATTTTTTTTCAAAAATCGGAGAATGTCACTTTCTAACCTGACCAAAGTTACAACTTCATGCAATTGACTAATTGAATATCTAATTTTTATGGTATAAATAAAAATATTGAAAGTTTGGATATTATTGTAGATTACCCCCCCCTCCCCCTCCACCATCTTCTGATAAAATGAGATTCTACTTCAGAAGATTACGTGTGAATACCCTGAAAAAGCTGGCGGAAAGAGAAACTAAACATTTTAGAATTTAGAGTGGGGGATCAGTTTAGCATATAAATTTAACATAAAATTTATTTTTGTGTCATTTTATGGAAGTTTTTTTTGCCATTGGAGATGAATTCTGTGCCTTTTTTGATGAGGTGGGGCTTTTTGTGGCGATTGCGTGTGATTTTACGACCTTGCCAGTCGAATTTAGGGTTAGTGTTTAAACACTAATCACACGCAATCGCCCCCACCTCACCAAAAAAGGCACAGAATTCATCTCTAATGGCAAAAAAGGTAAACTTCCATAAAATAACACAAAAATAAATTTTATGTTAAATTTATATGCTAAACTGCCTTAATCTAAAAATAACGACCCTCATTTTTAAGGATCTAAATCTACAAATTTACTAAAGTTTATTGTTAAAATTATGGAATTCTGAGTAAAAAATTTTTTAATTAAAATTACACCCCCCCCCTCCTCAAATCAAGGTTTTGCTATATATATATATATATATATATATATATATATATATATATATATGTCATGCGATTTACCAGAGTAGCAAACAGATTCTTCAGTGGTTAAAAAAACAATATGAAGCCATATTTATTTTCAATTGTTTATAACTAAAATTGGATAGAAAAGTAAAAGGGTCTGATAATTATTGTTTCTCCAAGTTTTAATGGAATTTTGTTAAGATTCAGTCAACAAAGCAATAGTTTCGTCTCAATCCAGTGTTTTGGGGAGACGGATTTTCTACAAATTAAAAATTGACCGTTGGGTAGACAACACACGGACTTACATACTAACTTTGTGTCAATAGAGAAAGTGTTGCCTAAGTTGAGTGTGAGTTGTAATTCCTTTTAAAGTTGAGGCACGAATGGCAAAAGGCCATGGGCAGGACAAGGATGTTGTAAATTATTTAAGTTTGGGGTTATTTTAAATCATGATTTATATGTTAAAAAGGACGAAATTGACTTATGATTGGGTGGCTTTTTGGTTAGAAGCAAAAGTGTAGTATAAGTTCTGATATTACACTTCATCTTCTGTTTTCGATTAATGAAGGAAAAATCCTTCCTTACTGTGAAAATTTTTATTTTGGGCCCAATTCAGTGCCCCTTTTTGGGGAGTTGGATTTTCACAACATTAAAAACCAATCTTGTGTTTAACTGCTCTTGTGGGGAAGCAAGTAAATAGGGACTTAATGGACCTTAAATATTTTTGTAAACGTTTCTGATGAAAAAAAAATGTCAAACTGGGATTTGTTTTTGGCTATGGTTCATCAGCTGATATACATAAGATGGGTTTACAGGAAGGTCTGCAATGCCATTAAGCAAGCCACATGTCGGTGGCAATAAAAAAAAATATATGCCAATTTACAGTCTAAATTAAAAGTGAATTTCGCCGTTAAAAAGTAGGGTTTTTTTTTTTTAATGGTAAGTGTGGGGGGGGGCAGTCGTAATCGTCATTATAGCTATAACGACAGCCATAAGTCATTTCGCTTCCTTTAAAAAAAATTTTTATTTTTTTATTTTTAATCATACAATAAGCACTAATGGATTTTTTTTGTTTTAAACATCAACATGTAAAATTTTTAAAATTATAATCCAATTTTTAAAAATATTAATTCAGATTAAGTTTAATGCTAATCTTTTATTATAAAATTTATAAATTTTATTATTATAAAATTTATAAATTTGATTATAAAATTTATAAATTTATTATAAATAAAGTTGTTTTGAATCCTAAAATTTCTTTTTTTTTTTTTTAACTACGACGTTGAAACTAAGCGCATTCTTTAAAAAAAAAAAAAAAAACTTATTTTTCTAAACTTATTTTGACGATTTTTTAAAAGCATCATTATCAATGTAATAACCCACGTGTTGAAGGGAATCTTTACAATTTTAGTTTTACTAAATAAAAGGTTTCGTTAAAGTGGATGTCATTTCACCGAGAAGGTTTCAAAACTCCATAAAATATTAAAATTTAGAATTTATTGAAAAGTGGAATTAAAGGAAAGGGTTTTTAAGTTGAAGCTATAATTTTATAGCTAGAAAAGTGGCGCGATCTAAAAATACGGTTTCCTTTGGAGCAAGAAAAAATAAAAATTATACTGATGTGTGCTTTAAACTAACTACAAATGTCAGTTTAAAGGCTTCAAACTGCCTTTCGAAATGCTCAGTTAACGTCACGTTTTATTTGGAAACATGGCTTTAAACGGTGTTTCTGTCGACATTTGAAAGTGATTTTTATGACTTTAAATTAATACAGAATTCCTAGATAAAATTAAAGTTTCTCGATCACAAAGAACATATTAGATTAACACTAAAATTGCGATTCTACTTTTTTTAGTCGATTATCTGAAAAAACTTAACGGAAAAAACATTACAAGGTAAAATTGTCGCTTCCCAACCAAAATGATGGACAATAAATCGTCTGCAGTTTAAAAAAAAAAAATTTTCCTACCACACAAATGAGTAAGTAAACTTAAATAAATTGTTTTAAACTAATTTCCCAACTATAATTCTTTTAAAATAATTTACGGTAAATTTAAAATGAGTCCAAAACAATTTATTTGGGTTTACTTATTCATTTGTGAGGTCGGAAAACTACCGCCGATTTATTGTCCGACATTTTGGTTGGGAATCGACACTTTCACCAAAAACAATTATTTTGGAATTTAGAGGGGGGATCAGTTTCACATGAGTTTAACGTAAAATGATCCATTTCCGGGCCATTCTAGCATTTTAGAACAGTTAATCCTTCTCCCAATTTATTTGGCTATGGGAGATAAATTCTATGCATTTTTTAGGCGTGTGGTTTTACAACCTTGCCAGTCGGACTTTAGGTTAGTGGTAGAAGAAACTTAATTAACTGCTCTAAAAAGTTAGAATGGCCCGGAAAAGGGGGATCATTTTAAGTTAAATTTATTATATGCGAAACTGATCTATTTTAAGTCATTGTTTCTAAATATTTTTCTTTCCGCCAAGTCTTTTAAAGCGTTCACACGTGATCGTCTAAAAAAAATAAAATCTCATTTTTTGAGGGGTTACTTTAGTTGAGGGTGTTAATCTACAATAATAGCCAGAACAAATATTTTGCGATCATCGTGCGACTATTGCATCAATGAACTCACTTTTTAAAGAGTATGCTCATGTCTAAAGCCGAGGATGATGGATGGAATGTGAAAGGAAAGTAGAAACAAAATGTGCCGAATTCAGACTTAACAGAAACACATGGAAATTTTAAAACAAAAGATATTTAGGGTAAATATTTTATATCAATTAGGAAACAATTATGACAAGGAGTCGGTCAAGACGAACAAAAGGAAAAATGGCGTCTAAAGGAGTAAGGAGGTTCTTCTTTTTTAAATAAGGCCAGATATTTGTTAAATTCTGAAAGAAAATAATTATTCTTAACGTATTAACGAGATAAAATATTAAAACACACGATATTGAAAAAAAGCCGGTTCTTAAAATAAAGCAGACATCCGATCGCGCCGGAGTTTTTTTGTGTGTTAAGAATATCACAAATGCGGGGAGGGGGTGAGAGATAAGGAAGAAGTTGAAAAAAAATGAAAACTCTTACACAGAATTACAGAGCAAAATAAAATAAAAAAGAGGTAAACCGTTAAAAAAAATGCATTCAGCACTAAATTTGTTTAAATTACAAGTGATTGAAAATAATACGCACCTCATTTTTGGATTGGGGAAAGTGAGAAAAAAGGGGGCTTCACTACACGCGAGAGAAATTCGTTAGCGTTAAAGATGGCGGCCAAGTTGGTGAGTCACGAAAACGAGGTTGGTTTAGCAACTTCCGGTAGAAGAACGGAAGCGCCCCCTGGAGGATATAATCGAGATTTAGAACTACTACTGCTTATTGTTTGTTTTAAATATATATATTAGTATTTCTTGTTGAAACATTTAATTTATTTTTACATATAGTTCTCAAATTAGATAGCATGGACATTCTTAAATCATTTTAATTTTGTATTGGAAGTATCTTAGTTTTCTCATTATTGTTTGTTTAAATGTTTTAAAGTTAAAGACAATGTAACTTTTTGATAAAAGGTATTTTATGACATTTTAATAAATTAAAGAGTCGTTCCTATGGACAAGTTCTTGCAGAAAATCGTAGAAAATTATTCCATTTCATGTTGTTTAAAAGTTATACAGTGATAGCTTAGAAACTGGGCAACTTTTCCATTTAATAGGACCAAACTCAAGATGCCAATTTTATCAAACAAACAAATAAAAAACTATTTTTAAGGATTCAGTTAGTCTTTATTTAACGAAACTTGTAGCAGTTATCTCCCCCTCTCAAACATAATTGCACCGGTTTGCAAGTAGGCATCGCTTTTCACCGTCAGGTAACGCTAGAAGACGACCACAGAGTTATCTGCCTTTCTTGATTATATAAACCGGTGCACAACGTCAGACAGGCCTTTTTTCAGTTCCGGCCACGGCAGACGGTAGTCATCGGAGACGCTGCTCGTCTCCTTGTCTGACCCACAAAATCACACGTGTTCAAATTCATAAATACGTTTTTCTCGGTAAGAGATTTTTCTTCACACACGCATTCATATTCCTACACAGACAATTTCTTCTCCAGAACATTTTATTTTCACGTACACAATTTCTTTAATGAACATATTTTCCCATGTGCGTTTCAATCATATGAACTATTTCAACTCCACACACATTATACATACATACATATATACACACAGCATTCATCGTTCCACATACACACTGTATACATATTAATGTACTCTGTTTCATTGTCGTTACAAACGTTCAATAAACGCTTTATTTAAACAATCTATTGCCTGTGAATTATTATTTTGCCTTGCATGTGACATTGCCTGTATTATGAACATGTAACCGGGATTCCCCCTAGAATCCTGACAAACTAAACATTTTTCTTTCGTATGCCGTACGATCTGTACATGAGGTGAAACCTAATTCAGAGTCTCAACTGTTCAACGTAGAAACGGCAATGATGAATATTGTTTTTACGTATCGACTCTCAATTGGATAAAAGCTTAAATCAGCAATTTCCTTTAATTAATCAAAACGCAAGAAATATTAATTTCCAAAATCTTGCACGTAGTATAAAAACCCAACACAGCGTTTTTCTGCCTCTTTCCTCCTTACTTTCAGAGACAACAAATGTGCGCATATCATATCACAATCAGGGGTTCAAAAGCCTCTCGACAATAGCACACACATGACGAGATGTATGGCAAGTGAAGCACGCACACGCCATTCAACGAACACACATGTACACAAATTTATAGATGCACACACTCTCTCAATAACAAAATAGAGGCATGCTATTTGAACACACGTAAATATACATGGCACCAGCCAAAATGAATGCACATACATTTTCTCATTAACAAAACAAACATGCTAATAGACGCACACACATCACCATGCATGTCTCATTTACACACACATAAACGCACGCGACGCCAGCAGAAACAAACATATGTACTCAATTTCTCTTTATAGATAAAACAACTCTTCTTTTACCAAAATGTTCTTGGGACTCTCTGAACTTTCATATTCTACAAACTCTTATCTTTCATTGTCTTGAATTGTCAATAAAAATTAATTATTTTCTCATTCTTTCTTTTGATAATTTCCTATTAGTAACACAATCATAATCCTAGCATTCTCAACTTCGGGTTAGTGTTGAGGTGAATGGATTTTTTTTTTTAAATTGTGTTAGGGTAAAGAGTTTTCATTCAGGTTAGGTCAATGTTTTCATCTATGTTGAGTTCGTTTGGGTTTATAAGGTAATAATTATCTGAGTTATCTCCCTTGGATTATATCCGAGTTATCTCCCCTGAATTATTCTTGCCAACATTAGAGGATTTAGAACAAGATATTATTCTCTTTCTGGTTGGGTTTTCAAAGCCATCAGACATGCTATGATCAGCTGCATTGCATTATTTTCACAAACCCTGACGCCATATATGTCAAGTTTTGGTTGCAGTCACCCAGATTATCAGAGTAATCAAATGCAAATATAAGTAATATTTACTTATACCATACTTTATGGAGAGTAGAAAGTGGACCATGGGTTAATCTTGCAGCAACTTCGTAACTCTTTTTACGCCTCTGTTTTGTCCTTTAGTACTCACATTCCAGGGGCAATGTTTTTGACAAAGGGGGAAGAATTGCTGTTTTCTAGGTATTGTTTTGAGGGTGGTATATTTTCAATCCTCTCATTGTATTCATCATCATTCAACTGTCAACCTATCCATCCCATTAGCATTTACCCCCAAGTGTTTTTTAAGCCTTGTGACTCATAAGTAAAAAAAAAAGAAAAAAAAAAAAAAAGAAAAAAAGATACCATCGTTCATGCATATTCTTTATTCTCTGAGACCAGCAACACATGTCTTTATCGATTATAATAGGGACATTAAAGTATTTTTTCTTTGGTACCAATAGCTTTTCACTGATTATCCTTAATTAAGAACACAGAACAAAAGAATATAACATTTAATATTCATATTTTTCTGTGTTGACTATTTTGTTAGAACGTACATGATAAATTGGCTATCTCAAAAATCCATACTTTATTTCTGTACCCTTTAAAGTGCAGAAAGAGAGTTTGGGACTAATTTAAAAAACGCACTTAAGTGAGTTTTTTAAATTAGTCCCAAACTTAAGTGTTTAAAAATACTTTTGCTTCTATTTGTGCTTAAAAAGATTGAGAAAATGAAATAGTTGGTTTTTGCATTTTTTTCTCACAGATATTCTTTTGTTGTTCGAATGTCTCATTGTTCTATAATAACAGTATTCATAACACTTTTTTTTTCTTTTTTTTTCTCTAGCTGGTAAAATAGGTTGGTCCATGTTATTTTACCTTCTCTCCTCCTTTCTTGTCAGCTTTCAGTACAGGCAATTACCAGTGTGACACGGTGAGCTGTTTGCTGGTGTAAATATCAATTGATTAATTAAATTAAATTAATTATTTTATAATTAATTTAACTTAATTAAAAGAAACTGAGGGTTAGCACATTTTGAGTGGAGATAAAATATTGTCAAATTTTATTAAACGGACAATTTAATTTAAAAAGTCATATGGGTTACAGGAAACCCAAAGCACCTGTTTTGATTTTGAACAATCAG
The DNA here is from genome assembly GCA_963556195.1 of Sepiola atlantica. Classification (NCBI taxonomy): domain Eukaryota; kingdom Metazoa; phylum Mollusca; class Cephalopoda; order Sepiida; family Sepiolidae; genus Sepiola; species Sepiola atlantica. The sequence continues at coordinate 23,344,949 of OY744553.1, read as the reverse complement.
ATCATAATTTTAAGAGATTGTATTTTGACAATTGAGAGAAAGTACACAAACAGAATTATGTTTACAATTTGAACGGCTACGTTCAGGTTCAATCGACAAAGGGAAAAATTATTTTGTTTGGACAACTGAATTATTAATTTTTTCAGAAAAAGAATTTATGTTGGCAAAAAGTACACTTACCATATCTGATTAATATAATTACTTGTCAACAAATTACTAAGGCGTGTTTTTTTTTTTTTTAAATAAGATCCAGCATCTATATTGTGGCTTGATTTAAAGCCTACGTTTTGTATATGAAATTGACCAATCAGAAGAAATCAGAAAATGTGAAACAAATTCTAAGTAAGGAACGAATCACAAAACTCATCTCAGATAAAAGTTCTAAATAAAAAGAACTGACACTGAGAATTCACTAGAAGACCGTCAGTCAGCCCAGTAGAAGACAGTCAGTCCAAGAGACAAACTTATGTGTCATTTTTTTCAATGAACAAACATACATATGCATATTTGGAGCTTATAAAACTAGATAAAACAACCTTCAAATCGTTGACTGGACGAAAATTTTTAACTGTGTTCAATATATTTAAAGGCTTGAAGTTACCAATCTCATACTAACCGTTTTTGGCGTTGTGGAGGAACTTAATCACCTCTCTTCCTCTGATAAAATATTGAAGAACATTCTCCTTTTTAAACCAGGGGTTAAAAAATTAGTACCAGGAAGCAAACAAACACAAATAACTGCATCAAATACATCTCATAAGGCGAACAATCGATATTAGGAGATTTGTCCAGTCCAATCCATTTCAATGCATCCCAGACTTTTTCTTCACACACCCTTCGCACCCAGCTGCTTTAGTCATCTCAAGATGAGAAAAGTCAGCCATCGACAGACCAGGCTTCCTGCTGAAGAGCTCATAAAAATAAGAATGAAAAGCTTTCAATATGCCTTCATAGTCACAAGATGTCTCTCTGGCAATGTGATCATGGCGATATGTCGATTTGATACACTTCGACGCTCATCTACACATAATTCAGTGACCATTATTGTTTCTTCAAATCCCAAAAAGTAAATACAGATTCTTTAGAAAATTTATTTTCCTGCTCAACGTTTCTTGCTATTGTATCAGCTTTGCCTGTCCCGTCCCCTCTTTCTACTAGCATCATCATCATCACCTTTGTCTGCTGGGGGTGGCGTCAAGGGTCATAGTCCTAAAATAGGAAGGAAGCTAATCCCTGATTGGATGATTGTGGATAGCACTTTGCTTTGGTGTTTTTTGGCACCGGTTCCTTTAGTTCTGGATTTTCTAGCTTAAAGAAAGGTCGAGTTATCCTGAACTCCGTCTGTAAAAGATACAAATGGTAAATTTCCTTTTGAAGGAATATATTGAAAAGAAAACAGAGTTTTTTTTATTAATAAGGACAAAGTTCCTAAAAGAAAAAGATTTAAAAGCCGGGGGTTTTTAAACAAAGATGATTTATTAGGAGAAGAAAACCCGAAGATTTAAAAATTTATAACCCAAAGAAAAGGGATAAATAAGAAACTAGAGGATTTATATTAATTTTTTTTGAAGGTTTTGTTTAAAAATAAAATAAATTGATCTGAAGAGATCCATTGAAAGACAAATATATTAGAAGAAAAAGAAACCGAAAGAACAGGGACATTTTTTATTGAAGTTTATTGCATGTCAAGTAAAACTGTTTTTCTTATTTTGATGGAAAAGCGAAGTTTGTTTACATTTTCCCCCTTTTTCTTTATCGTTTGAGACGTTTATAGGAATAACGATTTGTTAACTGTAATATTCTTAACCCCTCCTCCCATTGAATGAACTCTTCCGTCAGGTGTTGACTATAAATGCTTCGTCATTTTAACTTTATTTCGTGTTTTACTTTTGTGAAACCCCATAAACTGGTATTGTCTTGGTCTTCGGGACTTGATTTACGTCGGTCTATGGAACTGTCCTGTGCAGTTCTAGGAGGTCCACCCTCCCAGACTTTGCCTTCTCACCCTTTGAGAAGGGGTTAGTTTATTGCTAATCGCCTGAGGCGCCCCTACCGGGGAATGCCGACGGGGCTGCCCAGGCAATTTTTAAAGGCACCAAGTACTCTTCCTCTAGAGTGCGCAATTCCCACTTTCCGACCTTGTGTCACATTCTACTTTGTGGAAAGTAGATAAATAAGGTGTTTTACTTTTGTGAATAAAACCTTTACAAAGGAATTCGGCTCTCGCTTTCTTCTCTTGACTACAATTTTATTCACAAAAGAAATGGACAGATTACTTCGTCCTGAACAATTCGACACCGAGTCTACAGCCTTCAATGCCATAAAAAAATACAAACATTGGAAACTTACGTTTATAAATTACCTACATACGGTTAACGCCACTGAAGAAACTGGAAACACCCAAACCGACTTCTATGCTTTGATAAATAGCATATCGGCAGAGGTATTCGAAATAATTAGTGACACTAACGACTATACATCTGCCATAAGAGCTCTGGACGCGGCCTACATGAAGCCTACTAATATAGTCTACAACCGCCACAAACTTATCACCATGAAACAACAACCGGCGCAAACAGTGGATTCTTTCATGTTACAGTTGGAAAACCTTGCTAAAACATGCAATTTCCAGGCCGTGAGTGCTGAAATAAATAAAAGCCAGTATATGCGGGAGGCTTTTATTAGCAGTATCTCCTCCCCCTCAATTCGACAACGACTTCTCGAGAAATCCTCGCTAACTTTTCAGGAAGCATACGAGATGGCAAGATCTCTTGAACAAGCAGAAAAACACTCTGCGTGTTACAATCAGGAGAATATGATTTCCGCGCCAATAATCACTTCAAGAGAAAATACAAGTCTGGCAGCGACACAAAAAAATATGAGGCCGAAGGAAATTTGCTTTTTCTGCGGGAATTCTCGTCACCTTTGTCCGGCCCATGACTCAAACTGCAATAAGTGTTTGAAAAAAGGACACTGGGCCAAAGTCTGTAAATCTTCCGTGTCGGCAGTGTTAAATGAAGACACTGATTTCCCTAGTCTCGCGTGACTAGGAAGAAAAAAAGACATTACATTTACTAAGTGTAAAATAAATGGATCCACTGTCAATGTCATGGTGGATTCTGGTAGTGTGGGGACTTTTATTAATGGAAATATTGCAAAAAAAAATGAACCTTAAAATTATTCCCAAACAAAAAGCAATATCATTGGCCGACCCTAATATGTGTGCAAAAATTGTGGGAGAAACTAAAGTCGATATATCTCTAAACAATAATGTACACTCTAACGTAATAGTGGAGGTCATTAAGAATTTATTTGTCGACTTAATCATAGGGAAAGACATTCTCTGCAGATATAAGAATGTAACCTTCAAATTTGATGGACCAGAGGATGAACTTATTATCGGGGCAGTTACCAGGAATATTTTTTTTCCATCAGTAAGGAGGATCGTAATTTAACAGCATTCAAGGTGGAAGGTAAATTATACCAGTTTACTCGCCTACCGTTCGAGGTTACTAATGGAGTAAGCGCCTTCCAAAGAACCATTGACGGCATTGTCAGCGGGGAGCGATTAGTAGATACATTTGTCTATGTAGATAACTTTACTATCTGTGGAAAAAACCCAAAAAGAGCATGACTACAATCTTCAAAGATTTTATGAGGTTGCTAAACAGTACAACATCATGCTTAATAAGAATAAAAGCATCGTTTCAGTCTCAACGATAACTTTACTTGGGTACACTATCAAAAACAACCAGATATCACCTGACTACGATCGTCTTAAACCTCTACTTGAGATGCCACCTCCTCTAAATCTAAAATCACAAAGACGGATTATTGGGATGTTCTCCTATTACAGCAAATTTTTTCCAGAATTTTTCAGAGAAAATATTAGCACAAAACCGCAATAGAGAATTCCCATTATCTTCTGTGGCATTGGACTCTTTTATAACGCTGAAGAACGACTTGAAAGATGCTATGCTGGTAACGGTTGACCCAGAAAAAGAATTTATAGTCGAAACAGATGCTAGTAACAACTGTATTGCGGCTACCCTTAATCAAGAAAACCGTCCGGTTGCATTCTATTCCAGGACACTAAGCCCTAGTGAAACGAAACATCATGCGGTAGAAAAAGAAGCAGCTGCTATTGTTGAAGCTCTACGAAAGTGGCGACATTTTCTCCTTGGTAAACACTTTACTGTAATTACAGACCAAAAAAGTATTAGTTTCATGTTTGATAATACCAGGAAATCAAAAATCAAAAATGATAAAATATGCCATTGGCGCATTGAACTGTCCCAATTTAAGTTTAGCATCGTCTACCGTTCTGGAAGAGAAAATACTGTTGCTGATACGTTTTCCCGAATATCTGCTCTCACTTATTCCTTACAAGATCTCCGCGAGCTACACTCAAAATTATGCCACCCAGGCATTACACGACTATTGCATTTTTGCAAAGAAAGAAACTTTCCTTTCTCACTCGACCAAATAAAAGGTGTAATTAATTCGTGCTCGTCTTGCCAGTATTTAAAACCCAAATTCTTTACCGGTAACAAGGGAACTCTCATAAAAGCAATACTACCGTTTCAGCGATTAAACATGGATTTCAAGGGACCACTGCCTACGCCCACACATGGTAACAAATATCTACTTACGATAATCGACGAATACTCTCGTTTTCCCTTTGCATTTCCATGTAAAGATATGACAAGCAAAACGGTCACACAATGCCTGAATCAACATCTCCGGGATGCGTTTGTTTCGTAGAAACGTACAACCCTTGGACAGCTAGCATAAACTCTTATTGACAAGCAAAACTCTGAGGCATAGTATTATTTTAGTCACAGGTTTATTGCACATCGACAAAGGTAAAAACTGAAAAGAAATAAAAAACATTGTTTTAGAAAAACGTAAATACAAAAATGAAGACGAGGCAGGACAGGGAGGGTGGCTCAAGTCTAAAGGAGTTGTAAGCTAATAAATTTACAGAATAGAAAATATTTTAAGCATAAAAGATAATACTAGGAAGCAAGAAATACAATTATGCTAAGAAATAGGCGAGTTACAAGCGACAAAATATAGGCTACATGTGGGGTGGGGGTAAACAAAGTTCTCAAGATAAAAGATATATAAAAAGAAAAATAATATTAGCACTATTTTATTCTATTTTGAGGGAGAAGAAAAGCAATATTTCTTACCGGAGATGCCAAAAATGTTGAAATATTTATAGGGATAGAAATCTCCCATGGAGGTCGGCTTAAAAGACCGCTAAAAGAATGAGGTCAATGAATTGGAAGACTCTCACCGATGACTAGTTAGAAGAATCCTTTAAGAAAAAAGGACCGACAAACAGAGATAAATGCTAAGACAGAACAATGATGATGATCATCATCGTCATCTATTTTCTTTCTATTGTGACTTTTGGTTAACTTCGTTAACCAAAAGTCATCATCATCATCATCATCATCATCATCCATTTTTTTTCTATTGTGACTTTTGGTTAACTTCGTTAACCAAAAGTCATCATCATCATCATCATCATCATCATCATCATCATCATCATCCATTTTCTTTCTATTGTGACTTTTGGTTAACTTCGTTAACCAAAAGTCATCATCATCATCATCATCATCATCATCATCATCATCATCCATTTTCTTTCTATTGTGACTTTTGGTTAACTTCGTTAACCAAAAGTCATCATCATCATCATCATCATCATCATCATCTAACCATGCTTTGGGAAGCAAAAGCAGCAGATAGTATTTTTCGTACTTCTGAAGTTTACAAACTCTGCTATTTTTTTAGATAGAATTTTCAAGTTAAATTAAATTTTTACGACACCTTTTGTTTATTAAATTGTTAAGTGAAAGTAAAGAATTGTTAAAAAAGCTCCCCCCTCCCTATGTTAAGAATGGGTTTCTAAATAATAACATTATTATTTCAACATGGTCAGTAAACTGCAGAAGTACCATATTTTTAAATATGAATAAAAACGGTATTGAATTACATTCTTGGGTCTATTTTTATTACTTGCTCCCTTTTATGTCTTTTTTGTTTCCTCCTATTTTTTTATATTCTTGTTACGAAAAAGACGAATTTTGATAACGACCCCAAAATTACGTCAGTTCTTCTTATTACCAAGAAAATACCGGCTCTTCTTCTTACCAAGATACTTCTCTTGCATTTGTCTGAGTATAAATATAACACCATTAGTACTTTTCCCAAGGTAAAAACCAAACTGCACTTCATCTATTTTTATCTCACTTCTTATTTGCTGCTCAATTATTCTCTCAATCATGTAGCTATGAGGTCGGCTACTTTGGCGATGATTTTGATGGGGTCGTTATCGAGGTACCAAAGGAATCTCAGAAAGTTCCTGTGTTCGTCGAAATGGTGTAATATCCTTTCAGTGTCCGCGGTAATGGTGGTGATTTCTTTGAGGAAACAGGTGAGAACTCCGACGAGAGTGCTGTTTAAGTCGGGTTCACTTATCGGCAGTTCATTTAGGGACGCCTTGTCATGTTTGGCATATGATTACAATCTATTTTCTTTTGCATTAGCTTATTCTTGCTTACGAAGTGATTGATACGTAAGAACAGTTTTGCATGGGAGGCACTTCCTGCGAACTTCTAATGTTCCACTCTTTTGAAGCAGTCAGTGTTTAAGCGTCAGACGATATATTCCTCTCATCCCTAGCCATGACTTGGGCTCGGCGAGATGAAAGACCCAGACTCAATCACACGTTTATAGTAGATGCACATCTACTGACTCAACATATTTTCGCATTCTTGTCTACATAACACTTTCCATAACATGGTTGTTTTGTTGATGAAACTGTATGAATAAAACTGATTTAAATTGTAAAATGAACAAGTTTGTCCTCATAACCACACTATGGTAACTCATTTTTCTTCCTACGCAGCAAGGCCTAGAGGATGGATATCTATGCAACAACCCTTTTCTCGTACAATTCACGACTCTTCTTCATTTTCTACAATCACTTTCAGGACCTGATCCATCAACTTTAAGCCTCTGTAATTACCTCTATCTAGAGCGCCTCCTTTACCCTTGTAACTGTTTACAATTATACTATTCAGAAAAACCTCTTCTTTGATCTGATTTTTCAAGTCTGTGATCATATTAATACATGTTTGACCTGCAGCCTTCAAAATTTCTGAAACAATGCCTGAGTGTCCTGAAGTCTTACTCTTCTCAGATTCCTATACGATTTCTTTTTAAATTCTTATAGCTGGACCAGATACTGCTTCTGCAACTTCTACATTTTTTTTGTTCCATGAAACCAAAACACTTTCTTTCTTTCAGCGTGCATCATCACTCAACCCAACAAATCAGATCTCATCAAAACATCACAGCAGGAGCAACTCACTAAACAATATAAAAGGAGTGTATATCTTCACTCAGACGTTCATTTGGGGCTATTGCCTCTGGTGTCGACGCCATCTCCACCGACTGCACCTCTCTCCACAAACCTTTGCCAAACATTACAGCACCCTTTCTCCACTACAGCTACCCATCCATGGGGTCAGTAGTCCCCCCCCCTCCATGGCGTCCAACTGGGACCAATCGTCGAGTTCAGCAGCAATCAAACTGCCCTTTTTAGGACAACAACAACTACTTTCTACTCACTACAGAACCTGTAGTATGGATGAGGTGATGAAGAGGAAATGTTAGTGTGTAAATGAGATACTGACTAAGACAAAATATAGGACGCCATAGTTATTATTTTTCCCCAGGGGGGGAAAGAGAATTGTTCATGATATTGAATGTTTGTACACCGGCTATGGTGTCAGGACACGTCCATATGTGTATGCAAGTATGTGTGTCTGGACACCAGTGTTAAAGTCAGTTCACATGTAAACAGTTATGTGTGTGTGTGTGTTATATTAAGTCCATGTGTATGAGGCAGTAGCCATTTTGGCGTCTTGTCAGACCCAGGGCCAAAGGCCCAGGAAAATGTCTATTGCGTCCCTAGAAAGGGGGGAACGTATGTTTGCTAGTGCTAAAGAAGGAAAGAGAGCGAAGTGTCGTCTTGTGTGACGGAAGAAAAAGAGAGAGGGCAGATGGCGGTCAAGTGTTTATATAATTAGCTAGCCATCCGAGATTCGCCTAAAAGAAGGCCACTGATTGGTCAAGCCAAGGAGGAAGTAGTTTGCCTGAACCAATCAGCAGGCAGCTAAGAAGTCATTGATAATTAAACAATATGAAGGCTTGTAGGACACTGCTACAATACCTCCCTGCTTGGATTGATTTCCAGTAGAAATCATAAAAAGTTTATCAAAGTAAAATAATGGTTTACCTTGTTGAAATTGTCCGTCTGTGACGGTAGTTTTGCAAGTCCAAATTCTGTGTTTCGTCGGTAGACGAAATGTGAAGTGGTAAGGATTTTTTTATATCTGCTAGTGGCGGCACGAGGCGTGACGTGTTTATTCTTAATTATATCCGTTGGTAACAGCGGTTCTGTAAATTAAGAGTGAATGACGAGGCATAGTGTTGTGACCGTTTTCAAATTTATTATCCGTAGAATAGTTGTAAACTATTCTTTAAAATTTGAAGTGTTCCTGTTGAATGGAGGTCGTTAAATATGCGATTCGTTTTGGGCGTCAGTAAGAAATGTTGTCTGGTCGGTAGTGTTGCTTTGTGTTAAAAGAAATTTAATTTTCTTTTTTTTTTTTGTGTCAGCTAGTTGTCGAGGCAAGAGAAAGGTTTAAGTTGCTGAGAATATTTACCCATGTGTGTTCTAATGGTGTCGGTGGACCCATTTTAAAAAATTCTCCATGTGCGTGCTAATGCCGGTAAAGTGTAACAGAAAAATAACCGTTTTTAATTGAAGTATTTGCTTACACAAAGATGCGTTTACTTTTTTGTTTGTTTGTTTGTTTGTTTGGTTTTTTCCGTGACAAGTGTCCTGTTAGAAACTTTTTAGTCTTCAGTGAAGTAAAATGTCCGGTTTTTGTTTTTCAGTGAAAAAATGTTTATCTTTTCTTTGAAAAGTAGGTTTTGAAAAATGTGTATCTTTTCTGTGAAAAGTAGTTTTCTGGAAAATGTTTATCTTTTCTGTGAAAAGTAGTTTTTGGGAAAATGCTTTTGCTTTTCGGTAAAATATGTCCATGTTGAGATGTTTTAGTTTTCTGGTGAGAAGTTTTTTATGCTGTCCGTTGAGTTGGCTGAACAGATTTTTTTTTTCTTGTGAAAAAAATGAAAGCGAAATTTTTAAAGGTCCTGGAGGCTGTGACAGGAAAGTTCGAAGACAACCTTTTTTCATCTTACTCACAACTCCCTGTAACACTTATTTCTCAATTCCATGAAAACTTACTATTCAACAATCTCTCATAATAGTATCTCTTTTGTCCTGTTCATTGTCATTTCAAATGCACTTCTCTCCAACAATATCCATATGTGTCTTTGCCATCCGTTTAGCTATCCTGAATACTTCATTCTTTTGAACATCCCTTCATACTATATCTGGAAAACTAGCTTGCTCAGCCTCTTTCTTGGCTTTTCATATTGCTCAGTATTTTACCATTTACAAATTTCCTTTACAAGAGCAAAGACAGTGGAGACAGGATAGGTAATTTCAGGCTCTTAAAAATGTTGAACACAAAGTTAAAGATTTTGGTCAAGATCTTAGCAAACCATCTGCAGGCTGTCCTGCCTCGTCTAATTAGCCCTGAACTGATTTATGCTGTGAAGAGTTGGACTGTTCAGAATAATTTGCACACCTGATTATTGAAAAAGTTGACCACAGAAGCTGCACTGATCAATTTAGGTCAGTTCAAAGGATTTGATAAGGTTGTCTATTATTACTTGGAGGCTGTCCTGTCTTCAGTTGGGTTTGGGTTGCACATTCGCGACTAGATTCCCCTCTTGTATGCAATCCTTGGTATGCTGGTCAAGGTGAATGGATTAAGGTTGAAACTTTTCAGTCTTTTCAGATCCATTCATCAAGGATGTCTGCTTTCACGGATGCTCTATGTATTTGTGTTGGAACCTTTCCTTCACAGACTAAGGGTGAATTTGGATCTACAAGATGCTTGCACCATATTAAAGTAATGAGTCGTCCCCATGAAAACAAGATGGTATTAAGTGATTATGGGAGCACAAATCAACTGTGACATGTCTGTTGACTGACACGCTGTATCTCTACCACCATTTTTAGTTGTACTGATGGGCGTTGCAAGATACGAAGCATCTGGTTTGGTCCTGACTCTTAACTGGAGAAAAATTAAAGGGAAGTACAAAGGTGTGAATTTTTCACATCTATCTGCTATATCGTCTTTCAGTACTGACACTTTCGTCTATCACTACTGACTGAAACTCTACTTATTTTAGAGCAATTCTTGTGGCTTGGCAAGGTACATCGCAAAATCTGTTACCTGCAAAGTCTGAAGACGTTTTTTGAATTCTAAGTGTTGAGATTCTTTACCAAATGTGCACACCTTAAAATGGAGGATTCTGAAAAGTGCCTTCTTTCTGGTTTTAAAAAGGGTACACTCAGATGAAAGGGAGGTATGCCAAATGCCCCTAAATTAGTGCTTCTTTTACTGTTAGTGCAGACGAGCGTTGAAGTTCTTCTTGTTCTGAAGAGCATTACATCTTATGACTATTGAAAGCTTTTCATTCTTATTTTTATCAGCTTCTTCCTGATCTGTAAATGGCTAACTTTTCTCATCTTGTAATGACCAAAACAGCTAAGTTGAAGTTAAGCAAATATTGAATTTACAAAATGCTGTCACTGATGGGCATGTCCAAGAAAGAAAAAAAAATTCTCTTTTATTTTGATAAAACTTTTTTGATTTTCAAGCAAAAATTGAGAGAAGGGGAAGGTATTGTAGAGGTAGTAGGTACTACTACTACTACTACTACTACTACTACTACTAATACTAATAATAATAATAATAAAACAACAACAATGCAGAAAAGCGATTTTTAAATCATTAGCAGTAGTAGTAATAGCTACAACAACAATGTGTAAACTCCACCACTTATCCCAAACATATTAGAAGCAGCAGCAGATGTTTGTTTTATGTATTAACTCTCAATTGGATAAAAGCTCAAATCATCAGTTTCTTTAAACCAATCACAGCAGCAGATGTTTGTTTTATGTATCAACTCTCAATTGGACAAAAGCTCAAATCATCAGTTTCTTTAAACCAATCACAGCAGCAGATGTTTGTTTTATGTATTAACTCTCAATTGGATAAAAGCTCAAATCATCAGTTTCTTTAAACCAATCACAGCAGCAGATGTTTGTTTTATGTATTAACTCTCAATTGGACAAAAGCTCAAATCATCAGTTTCTTTAAACCAATCACAGCAGCAGATGTTTGTTTTATGTATCAACTCTCAATTGGACAAAAGCTCAAATCATCAGTTTCTTTAAACCAATCACAGCAGCAGATGTTTGTTTTATGTATTAACTCTCAATTGGACAAAAGCTCAAATCATCAGTTTCTTTAAACCAATCACAGCAGCAGATGTTTGTTTTATGTATTAACTCTCAATTGGACAAAAGCTCAAATCATCAGTTTCTTTAAACCAATCACAGCAGCAGATGTTTGTTTTATGTATCAACTCTCAATTGGACAAAAGCTCAAATCATCAGTTTCTTTAAACCAATCACAGCAGCAGATGTTTGTTTTATGTATCAACTCTCAATTGGACAAAAGCTTCCTGTTGTTCTTTCAGACCCGACACACATGCATTGTGCACGCACAATCAAATCTAGCTCCTTTGTAGGATGTACTAGTAGTATAAATATGAACTGTTCCCCCTCGTCCGTATCAACTCATACACCATCATATACTCATTTAGGCCTCCGCTATCTTCGTGGGCTGATATGCCATCCTTGCTGTTATCTTGTCAGACGTAGCGGGGACAGAAAATCTATGTGCTTCATTGACTTTGTTAGCGGGATTACACTTCACCCCCACGTTGTACTTTATCTAGCAATGAAGTATGTCTCACCACTTTCCAGGAAGACATCAGCTAGACGAGGATGTTTATATAAAGGAATAAAAAAATACATGTCAAATAAACAAAGTCTGCACAACATCTAGGAAACGCAACAAAGTTCTTGGCTTCCGTTAAGATAAAAGTATGTTCTTGTATTTACAGGAAGCTTGAGTTTTCTTCATAGATTGAGGGGAAGTGTCTATGGTTTTCTGGATGCTGGGTGTAAATAATTAATTAATTCAATTTGTGACATCTTCAGTCTTTGTGGAAAGCGACATGAAACAAATTTCAATCTGGGCTTAGAAAAACGTATTTCACTCGCATAGGTTTGAGGGAGGGGAGATTGCAGTGCATTCGCTCGACTGCTGACTGCTCTCTCAGCCCAAACTTGCAAACTTCTACTTTTACTCAAAATTTTCGCTTGGCGCAACTCTTTTTATAATCAAGCAGGGTTATCTGGCTTCACCTGGGCCAAATCCTTTCATCATGGCCAATATGTTTTATGATTTGCTAGCCTCGGTTTGATTTTCATTCGAATTCTCCCATGTACTGGTTACTCTGAGCAGATATTTTTGACACTCATGTCATACCTGACTCCAGCTGACCGTTACTCAGGTAACAGCTGCAATTTCAACTTTCGTAGACAAAACAATATATATTATATTTCTCGAATCCTTTCTAATTCGTGTGAACTGATAATTTCTGGTTACCTCAGTACATTTCTCCAAATATACACTAGTATATTTAATCACCCTAAATCCTTCGTAGGGCCCCCAGCACATTGTCACAGTAGCATAAACATGATAAGAGGCACACACAAACTACTAAACATCGTTACAACACACACAAACTACTAAACATCGTTACAACATATACAAACTGCTAATTGAACTCATGTACACAGCTTATACAAGCACTCTCTCACTGGCAAAACAGGTACCCTAATATAGGCACATCCAATTTACACACACTGTAACATACAAACGCATGTAGCACTAGACAACATGAACGCGTGTACCCAATTTCTCCTTACAAACACCTTCCTTCACCTAGAACGTTCTCAAACTCTCTGAAATTTGGTATTCTATCAACTCTTTATCTTTTGTTGTCTTAACAAGTTGTTAATAAAAATTAATATGGTTATTGACTTTTTCTTTGCAAACATGTCAGAAACAACTGTTTTCCCTCGCACATCATACTCTTTTATTATCATCAAACAAAAATAATTATAAAAACAATTGTAAATTTAATATCTACTAATTACAAAAGAATAAACTGTAACATTGTAACAAAAATGGAAAAAATAATAGAAACTATAAAATGCAAAATATATAATAATTAAAAAAATAAGATAAATAAAAAGCAAAAAAAAACAAAAAAAATAAACTGCTACAATGTTAACAAATCAGTAAGTGATTTTTCGTTTCAGGAACCTGTGTTTCATTTTGTGTGGTTGCCTTTTGACTGTTGTAACTCGTTACTGGATTTTACCGCTCGAATATAATCCGTCTTGTGGCCTGATCTATAAAAGCACTGACATACAATTTAAGACCAATTTTATCTGAAAATGGAGGCGAAAATCAAGCAAAATAAGTCCCAATGGTTCCAATTGAGGAGGAGACTCATATCAGCCCAAATGTTTCTGATTGTGATTTATGGAACAAAGCAGTTTATGATTTGAAAACCACAAAAATTGTAAAAAGGCAGACGATACTAAAGCATACGACTGCAAGACCAAAATGAATTTATCCGCAGTGACAGCAACTGTTCAGTTTCTCTTGAAGAACTAATTGCATTCGGCTAAAAAAAACTGCCTGATAGCATAAACTCCAAATTGCAACAAATGCAAACAGAAATGCACTCATTTGGTTAAGTTAGGGCGATGGTTAGGGTTAGAGTAAGGGATGTAGCAGTTGTATGACAGATCTATTTTGTTTGTATGTATGCACAATATCTTGCGTTATGTTGAGTTGTGGTTAGGTTTGGCACATGTGCAATGATGCCTAAACTTATATAACTGTATAGGCACCTCTGCACAGACTCAACTTTGATATCGCACTTAGATATTTTTTTTTTTTTTGTATTTCAACATTTGTTTATTTAAACATCCATTATAACAATGAGTCTTAGAACGGAAGTGACGCCGCCGTTACTGACATAACGTTGCCACTAACGATAGCCAGGGAGATGCATTGGAACAATCAGGCTGACTCACGGGGCTCGTACCTAGACGTTGAAATCCTCCGTCCAATGTCCTGAAAAAATTTAACAGTCTCGGGGCCAAGCACATCCAACGTTTCCACTGAAATTGATTGGAAGACGAAACGGTCAGTGAGCAAGCTGGATTTTCCGCGCTTCCTTGTTTCGGCGAGCAGAGTCGCCATACCAGGCTTCACCGCAGATTCCGCAATCCTTGCTGGTAAAAAGGAGTTGGAACAAGTGGCGTCCCAGATCAGCGGCTTTCCGGCTCAGAAAGCAAACACAGTCATCCCGTCAGGCCTGCGACTGTCGCCCCTCTCTAGGCCGACTGGTTCAAGGACTGATGCAAAACCTGCCGAGTCGAGACCTCGCCTGACTACATCGTTAAGGGCAGAGTGGCGAGGCAGGCGGCCACCACTAAATCGACAAGAGAGAGGATGCAGGGCAAACTCGTCAACGATTTGACCACAGCGACAACGGAGTCCCAGCCGTTGTGAGACGGTGATCTGGATAGTGTCATTGTCCAAGAGAGTTCCAAGTGTCGCTGAAGGGATGACACTGAGCCAAGCGCTGCTGCAAGGTGAAGCCGATGCTCTCAGGCAGGCAGCTCTATGCTGGTTACTGCTATGGATGAGTTCGGCAAACACGGATTGACATTGAATGTCGTCCCAGGACGACTGATGTATGAGATCGAGTGGTTGCTGAAGGTTTGTCGACGTCCATGTTGACAAAACGGCTGTCAAAAGATCTGAAGATGGGGATTCGAGATATGAGGAAAGAATCTCGTCAACGAAACCTGCCGAAGCATATGCCGGCAGCGCAGTATCGGTTGCAGAGCGCAAACCAAGGCCACCGAATCGAAACGGCAAAGTGGTCTGGCACCAACCGGTGTCGTCAAAATTTACATTACGAATTTCACTGGCCGAGCGACATAAAATTGTCGAAATTTTCCAGAAGTTTGACTTTGTTGTAACATGGAGCACTTCTCGGTGTGAATAGAAGTCTGGGCATTGCAAAACAGTTTTGCAGCAGGAACAATGCCGCATGAGCATCGATCATGTTGAGACGCTCTGTCATAGACTCTAGCTTTGTAGACTTGTCTTGTAGGGATGCAGCTACACCTTTAGAGCTGATAGGCGACTCAAGAATTATTGTGTTGTCCCGTTCAGTTATTGAGATGGATCCCAGGGCGAGTCGTAGGCCATCTATTCCCCGTTGAAACTCCATGGTGGAACAGTTCAAGTTGATTATTTCAGATTTGTTAGGGTTAACTAACAAACCAATTTCAGCCAGAGCTGGGACGATCCGTTCGATGTTGTGGAGCACCGAATCGATAGAGCCGCCTAAAGTGGCGTCGTCAAGATACCAAATGTTGATCGGTGATGAGGAAGATTGGGCAATGTCGTCGACGGCCAGAGCAAAAAGGAGGGGGCCCATTGGGTCGCCTTGCTGGACGCCTGTAGCCGATGTGATAGAGTTGTTTCTGCACAATAAGAGACTGGGTTCAGCGTAAGCTGTGTGGGCAAGACGGTAGATGTTAGGGACCCGACGATGGCACACGTTAAGAAAATGATCTCTGCGCACCGTGTTGAAGGCATTTGTCATATCTAACTTAACTAGTATGGTGCCTTCCTTGCTGAAATTGATGGCATGAGCCGCAGCCTCGCAACCCATTGGGACACTGACGCCCAGTTGAACTGCTTGAAATTCGGACGATAGATGTTTTGACGCCTCAAAACAGACAACTTTGGAAGCGAGTCTGCGGAAGGTGTTACCAACAGCTATCGGGCGTATCCCACCGCATTTTTTTTGCGGAGAGCGGTCAAATTAGAGGAGAAAAAGAGATCACGTTCAAACTTCGGAAGTTGGTCGTTAATCAATGAGTTGCAGAGACGGGTAATAGCAGAGCAAAGGCGAAGACCTGCTTCAGCTGTTAGGGAAACTGTGAGGTCTTTCAAGTGCCCGGGTCGGAGACTGTCAATGCCGCCGCTGCTGCTTGGTCGAAAAGACTTGAGTGCGGACATAACCTGTTCTACCGAAATGTCCTGGGTGTCAATCTCTTCTAATCTAGGAGGGGTGTCCGTGTCCGTTGGGGCCGGTGGGTGTTTCAGTCGGAGAGCGACTAGTACTTCTTCCGATGGACGAACGACCGTGTCGTCTGAGGTTATGATTCTCACGGCAGTCGAAACATCGCCCTGTAGGAGTTTGGTGTTGACCACTTGACGTATTCTCGAAGTGCCAGAGTTTTGAATTGTAGACTCGGTATGTGGGCACAGATTGCAGGGAAAAGGCTTCATTAAGGGAAACTTTTCTGACGAAATCAGCAATTCTATGTTTAATTCTGCTGGTGAGAAAATTGCTCTGTGGCTCGCGGTCTGTGGCGAGAGCTTCCACAGCAAACAGAAAGAGTTGAGCCCAAGAGATGTCGTCGTTGTTGTCGAGAGACATTCGAGCAGCTTTAGGGATTTTGATCAGAACGTTTTGTTGTCTACGCTTAGATGAGAGATATTTGAGGATACTTTCTACGTCGAGAGAACCATGGAGGATCTCGGAAATTTTAATCGAAATTTTAATCGAATGAGGGGGACGTATAGATAGTTGGCGCCAAAGATGATTCAGTTCCCGAATAGATTTTGTGACGACAAGATGCCCTATCTTGTTCTCGGCCAGCCGTGATGGAACTCCAGGATACCACATTTTGTTTGTGATAAAAGGCTGCCTGACGAACAACCTTCTTTATATTCCAGTGTTCCCTTTGAATAAAGTTGATTTATACTTTAGTGGAAATGTTGATGCTTTCCGAGGAAGATGGTGACTCTTTTCTTCCAGACCCATCATCTAATCACTAAAGGATTTTGTTAAAATAAGCCCTAAAAAAATAAATAAAGTTGAAAAAAAAACCTTCCTAAAAAAAAACCAAATAAAATAAAATAAATAAAGTTGATTCACTTAATAATTTAAAGAAAATTATTAAGCCCAAACACAGCGAGGGATTTGACCATAAACTTAAATTTAAAAAAAAATGAAAATGTGGTCTCATTTAATGTCGGTACTAATTGATTGTTCAGCGACAGCTCGGCCATTTCCGGTTTGTTCAGTAAATCGCGAATGGAAACATTCAGGCCGATATAGGTCCTCTCCTATAGATTTAACAACGAGGGTTTTAAAAGATTTCTCACATTTCTTAGAACTTTTGTGCTGTTCGTGACGCAGTTATCTGCCCTTAACTTCCGGCCCATCATCATCAACAAACATGGCGGCGTCCGCGGCTGCAGCAGCAGCTGTTTCTTCTAAAGTCGTCGCATCGGCCAGACCTTGGAATCCGACATTTCAGTTCCAGCATTCAGATAAAGAAAGGTAAATATATCAAAATATACCACAATAACTAAAATGATAATTGAAAAACATTCTCTCTTTTATGGCCTTACGTTATCTTACTGCACTCGTGTCGACTTTAAACATTTACACTCAGCATTTTTTTCCCGATCAAATTGTTTCAATTTATATTTATTTACAATATTTACTCAGAAAACTAGAAAAATCAAATAAATTTTGGTAATAATCAATCGTATCTTTAAGTAAATAGAGACCATAATCTTAAATTAATGCATATCTTGAAAACGAACTTTTGTAACGATAGAATATCGGTCGAACTTGTGGCATTTTCCCCAGAACTTACTCATTAAAAAATATTTAAATTCCTTCAAATTTGCACACTCTCTTCGTATGAGTTTTTCTAATTGTATTTTTTCTACATTTCACATTTCTTTATTACGAGATAAAAAAACAAAAAAACAAACATCTTATTTTGAATTGCCTAGGGTTACTTGAATGCGATAACATATGGTTACACGTTTCAGCGGTGTATTAACAAGAATAATCTTTATATTAATAACATTGTGTGATCATTGCAAGTGTGTATTTCTCGTGTCAACCTAATTGGTAAATGTAATGATCGACGGTCTAAACAGAATGCGATAAAAAAAAATGTGTAGTGTTGGGAAAAATATGAAATATATGTGAAATATTTCAAACATAAAGTATCTTTTCCTGGCTGTACCCTGAAGGGGCCCGAGGCGAGACCACCGAGAGTTAAGTGGCCGAGACAGCAGTCGGGAGGGGAAAGGTTGCTAAAAAGAAATGCTCTTTAGCGACCCACCCAACATGGTCCGGTAATAATATGTTCTATGTCGAGAACGGAGTTCTCAGCTGGAGCAAAGGTGTATGGTCCGCCATCCACTGAGCTGAAGGACTTGTATTTAATTGTTTCCCACTGCAGCAATATGTGGCACAAGGCCGGGAAGAGTGAAGCCAGCACCCCTAAAGAAGGAGCACTCTGGCCTAGCAAAAATAGCCTGAGCAACCGCGTCGGCATTCCTCATTCAGGTGCCTCAGACAGTAAGCAATGAACTTACTCCACCCTAAAGAGGGAAGGCAAGGCCTGGGAGGGTGCACCTCCTAGGACTACCCAGGACAATATATCTCAGGCCGGCAGATAAAAGGCCGCCAAAATATACTAGTTCCTGCCAGACTGATTGTCAAGAACGAATCCTCGACTGGTTAAAACCAGTTGAGGATTCATTCTCAATCAACCGAAGTTAATGAAAGACTGAACTGGATGGAGCTGAAGAACCTCAGCAAGAGAATGCAGAACCTAAATTTATAAGGTAGTAACAACCTGTCCCACCCTATTTCTGACTGGTCCACTTCGCTCCTGGTGGTAGCATTACACCCTACCCCCACCCCGAATGCATCACCTCCCATCAGTAGGCACAACCATTCACTTTTTTCCCCTACACTCCCAACTAACAAAAAAAAAAAATCAAAGGAAAGTACTAAATAATCTTCAATTTATTCCAATACAAAATGAAACGTTAATATATGTTGTAGGAAGAGAAAATGGAATTGAAAAGAAGTTTATCTTATATTGTTAAAGATAATTGTGGCTGACTGAAGAAAGAGTAATAGAAGGAATCGGTCGAAATAAAACTAAACTAAAAAAAAAGAAACGTCATTTAATTACGTCTTTTAATATTTAGTCGCAATCTAAATTTCAGTGACCAAATTACAACTTTTCTTGCAATTCAAAGTTCAGAAACCAGGTGTGAAAATTACGACAAAAGGAATCCGTCAAAATAAGAAAACTAAAAAAAAAGTCAAAGTTATAACTTTTCTTAATATTTAGCTGCAATCTAAAGTTCAGAGTAACAAAACTAAGGTATTAATTCTTGTAGTGTCCGATTACAAATTATTAAAAATTTGCTTAAATTAATGAAACTATTAATTCGCTAAAGGTGTTAACATAAGTTTGATTTTCAAAGTACACGCAAAGTAAGAGTACTCTAGTTTTAGAGAGTCACATGATTTTAAATTGGAGAGAAAGAAAACTTAAGTAAATCTCAATGTGAAATGTCAGAATTTTCAGTTATCCATTTTTTAGGTGTCCTTTTTTGAGTAAAACAGACATTTAATTATGTAAATACGTAATATACTGTTATAAATTAAACAGCGTTATAATTTTAAAAAATACATTAAACAATTTTCTAGAAAAAAATAACTTTGATTATGTTACAGTAAAGCCTTCAAAATGGCAGCTTAACAGATTGTATTCGCAAGCTACAAAAATATTGAAAGAAATAACTACTGGTTTATTGTCATGAAATGTAAAATATCACTATTTTTACATAATTCTGCACGACAATTAGAAAAGTATTTACGATAACTTCAAAGAATCGTTATGGCCAGTAGTACAATGGCCTGAAACAATGGATTCGTTGAAGCAAAATTGTAGAAGAAAAAAAAACGAAATGTTTCATTGGGAGATATATTATAGTAAAGTTTTAAATATTTCGGGAGAATCCAGAAAAACAAAGCAAGTTGCGAGTGAATGACCGAAAACTTCATCTAAAAACAGTAACTTATAACAGAGGTTCCATGATTGCAATAAAGTTTAAGACTTATTTCAAGTTGAATAAGTTAACAGCAATATATTTCTTCTGGTTCTTTTCTCTCATCACACGACATATCTAAGATACGACATTCGCAAGTTTTGAAGCAGAGTTTTGCGTTTGTAGATTTCCGATACGTTGACATTGGTTATCAAGTTCAGGAGATCTCTTTCCTCGTCCAGTAACACCCCGACGCCAGAGTCCCAGTTTACGTCCAATTTCGTGAATGTTGGTTCGCTGGGTATTAAATGATTAAACTTGGGCTGTTGACACATTTGCGTATCCGTTAAATTCGGCATAGTTTCTCTTACAGCTTCTTGAATGGCAAACATTTTTTTCCTCTTGTCTTATGCTGTGCTCTTGACAGACTAAACTACTCAGCGTCATTGGTCATACTGAATTTGTCTCTTCGCTCCACCACGAAACCCGCTACCCTGTTTCGACAGCTCGGTATTGGTCCACAAAAAAGTGTAGTGTCAAACCATTTCTTTTTGGCAATGTGTTGGGAAAAATATGTGAAATATTTCAAACATAAAGTATCTTTTCCTGGCTGTACCCTGAAGGGGGCCGAGGTTGCTAAAAAGAAATGCTTTTGCGACCCACCCAACAGGGTCCGGTAATGATATGTTCTATGTTGAGAACGGAGTTCTCAGCTGGAACAAAGGTGTATGGTCTGCCATCCACTGAGCTGAAGGACATCAGCAAGAGAATGCAGGACCTAAATTTATTAGGTAGTAACAACCTGTCCCACCCTATTTCTGACTCGTCCACTTCGCTCCTGGCGGTAACATTCTCCCCCCCCCCCCCCTGAATGCATTAACTCCTATCAGTAGGCACAAGCCTACTGATGGGAGGTGATGTATTCACTTTTTTTTCACAGTAGAGGCGATAAAAATCGTTTATGTTGTTTTTTTTAAATGAGGAACCATTTCGAGTTAAAATCTATTTAGTATTATGCATGTAATCTGAACAAAAACATGCTTGAAATGTGTAAATATGCTAGAAAAATCGATATTTTAACAAAATGGAGTCTTACGAGACCAGAAGTGTTGTATTGCTCATAGAGCCATGTTTGTTTGTTTTTTTTTTGTATCGCTAAAGATGAAAAAAGTTTTAAATCTTTTTTTCCCTTGTTACTACGTAATACTATATTGATTTTAACTCCCAAACGTGCTTAATGTCATAATCTTAATATATTATTATACACTAATTTTATTCAAATTTTTTAAGAAACTGTTTAGACTGTCAATCTTTAAATTTACTACCTAATTTTGATAAGTACACAGTGCTGGTGTATTTGATCAGTACTAAGTTCAATCCTGCCCTGTAAACACGTGATATTAATTTAGACGGTGTAAGCCGAAGAAATGTCTCCTCGTTTGAAATTACTGTATGCTTTTCCAAGAAAAATACAAACCAACAACAAGAAGTGAGTTTTATAAATAAATAAATTTGTGGATGATCAGCAAAAGCATGTGTGGTGCCTCATCCTTAACATTGCCATCCCATTTCAATGAATTCATGTGGCGACAACAGTACGGTTGCATAGACAGCGATTCATTTAATTGCTATTACACATTTCACAATTGTATCAAATAAAATTTTTGACTGTATTTTTTTAAACTCTACCGAAACTTGTGCAGAATAGACATCCAAGAATTTAATGGAGATTCTCGAGTTTTGATAAATTCTGGATTGGCCAAGATATGCAGACGATAAATCGTGGAGACAAATATTTAGAAAACCAGATCCTTTCACCAGTTTACTTTTGCAGATTTCTGATTTGTAGCCGTTTTCGGATAAAGAACATCACTCACTGTCTTTTATTTTGGCAATATTGCTTCCTACTACTACATTGTCTTCTTATATTTCGTAAATATGCCTAATTCCAATGTATCGACCTTCAACCTCCTTACCTCACAAAAAAGCACTGGAACCCTACCACTAACCATAAGTCCAGGTGGTAACAGACCTGCTCAAAAGACTGAAACAATAAAAATTCTGTAATTCAGTTTTTGAATCTTTATATATATATATATATATATATATATAATTTTTTCTTTTGAAAGATTTCTTTTTTATGTTAGTAAGAAGTTTATCTGAATTTTCTTTGAAGGTGGATATGTGTTTATCCAGCTTATCTAAACAGCAAAAAGACACTCAAGGAAGGAAGGCGAATAGCAAAAGACAAGGTAAGAATTCTTATATCTGCGCATGTGTTTCTCGCCTATACGTAACTTTGATAAATACACAATGAACTATTTTTATTAATTGAATATTTAGTGAAATAAGAATAAGGGAAAACTATAGGGACCTCCAAAACGAACCATAGAATCCTAATATGTCACCATTTTATCTCTTAAAAATGTGTACATCTGAGTTCAATTGTTTTCATTTATTGTGTTTTTAAAGTCGTCACCTCAGTCGATATCACTCTTTTACGATTAGTAACGGTTATATTATATTAAAATATTTTTTAAAAATTGGGAAGCCGTATTTTCAAAATAGATGTTTCAACATTAAAATTTCTAAATGACTTCATCATTTAAATGAATTAAAATCTGAAAAAATTTTTCATAGTATATATTAATTTTTCAAAACATAATATTGCATTTATTTCCACTTTTTATTAATGAATTCATGGAACCTTTACCAAAATATGGCACCATAAAATAAAAGTAAATCTGGTATGTTTTTTCAGACTCTTTTACTTTATATAAGATTAAAATTTCGGCCCGAATATATTTTGTTTAGATTTCATCAAATAAGCCTCTCCCCTCTCTTATTTCACATAGAAAAAATATTTTCGCTAATATTTATGTCAACAGAATTTCAAAATAAATTCATCCAATAGTGAAAAAGTATCACAAATTTTGTGAAAATCTAACCATTAGTTGAT
Source organism: Sepiola atlantica (assembly GCA_963556195.1). Taxonomy (NCBI): domain Eukaryota; kingdom Metazoa; phylum Mollusca; class Cephalopoda; order Sepiida; family Sepiolidae; genus Sepiola; species Sepiola atlantica. The sequence continues at coordinate 23,321,930 of OY744553.1, read as the reverse complement.
TTTTCCTAGAATGATGTAAACACGATTTTAGTTTTTCATTTTCATTATTTTTGTACACCGAAAAAAAAAAAAATTATCAGCAGTTAATTTTTTTTTTTTTTTGAATGGTACAAGGTTAATTCTATGTTTCGCTTTGGAGGTCTCTAAAACAAATTAAAAAAAATTTGTAAACATGACTATATTTTCAATTATTTTTCTCAAACCCCTCCATCTGGCAATGTCGGGTAATAACGAGTTTCATATGCATATTTTTTAAAAAATTATTATTTATTAATGGATCACCACTTACCAAGACCAAAAGCCACGTGAGAATAAGGGTTTTCAATTGGATGATGGAACATTACCTTGAAAGGATTGAGAATGATTAATTCATGTGTACATTATATAGTATTCCATGTGTAGTTTTGTCCATAGAGATTAGATAAACAATCCTATGAATCTTATTGTGTTGATATCATAGTGCTAGTAGATTGCTATACATATAAATATTTTACTAATGCAAATATTTCTGGCTACATATTGCATACCTGTTTCAACTAAAGCCTAAGCAGGCTGCAACTTTGTCAGACCAAATATTTAATGGAAAAAGAATGTTACCTAGTAGAAAAACATTTCCCAGCAGGCGATGTCATGTGACCAGAATTTTGCTCCTCATTCAAGAAATTAATGTACTTTTTATATTTATAAAAAAAAAATATCCTCGACTCTATAATAAAGACCAATATGTATTTATTTGTATCTATATAAAAGTTTCCATCCCGACATGCAAACGTTAGCAAGTAAAAAATAAAAAACACTGCTGGACAAAACCGTTTCGAGATCCTTCACTCTAATTCCATAATGAAACATTTTTTCTTTTTTTCCTTCTTTCTTATACCAATCGATACGTTTTTTCTTTTTGAAACTTTTTTCTTAGTTCTTTTTAACTTCACCGATTGAGACAGTATTTTATATGAATATTAGTGTGAACACTGGCGAAACATAATTTTTTCTGTCATTTTTGATGGAGGATGTATACTCGCATGAGAAGGGGGTTCATTATAGAAATCAACATGACAGCAGTTAGAAGATTCCCATGAGGACTGTTGGGGTAACATTTTGCATTAAAATTGACTTTTAATCTTATTTGGCGACACTAGAGTCTGCTTATGAAATATGTTACAGCGAAAATCACATTGACACCAGTTCTCATCAAATCACCAAAGTAAAGTAATGTTGAGCCTCGTCATACTTAGATGGGTGACTATTTAGAAATACAATTTGCTGTAAGCAAACATGCCACCCAAGTGTATAATGGGAAATAGCCGGCGACAAACTAATGTCCCCGTTTTACTTAATGCTATAAAACCAGACTATGCACCTCCATGCTGAGAAAGGAACTACTATTACTACTACGTGTCAAATATCTTAAGAATGAGCAAAAAGAAATCTAACAAATTGAAATAAATTTTATAAATGTAAAATAATTCTTTAAAAGTAAAAATCAACAAATGTACAAGATGAAATTTAAATGAATTTGAAAAAAATCCCCAAAACTTGATAAAATTCTGAGAATATGTAATAAAAAAAACTTAAAATTATGGAAAAAAAAGTTTGACAAATTTATGGAAAAAAAAATAAATAAATAAAACAAACAAATAAGCTAAAAAAAATGGTCGAATTTGGTTGTACTCTTTAATTCGAGTTGCATCTTCCTCAAATTAGTTGTTGGACTTTTCTTATGAAACGTTTTTTTTTATTACCCGTTTTATCAAACGGCCCTAATCTGGATTTTTATAACATTCTGATTCTATTTGGCCCTTGGAAACTAAAGCCTTTTTTTTTTTTACATCTCCATCGCAGACCTGTTGCAGGAAGATGGCAAGATTTTTTTTTATGAAGAGACATGTTTGTTCATATGAGAAAGAGATTGTGGAAGTCTTGATGTGTCATTTTTGTTATTTCTCATATTGATCTAATCAAAACTCAAACTTTTTGATCTCTGAAACGTGTAAATCTTCCACATTAAAAGCAAGTTGGTATTTTGGAATTTTCTATGGTGGGAATGAATTTTTTGAAGCAATATATATATATATATATATATATATATATGAGGATAAAATGCACGATATATCATGAAATGTCGTGGAGAAAAGAAATATTTCTTCCTGTGTTTAATTATTTTTCCTATCTTTCATATGTATATTGTATGTATTTAGGCAGCATTCTTTCATTTATGCAAATATTGTTAAACATAACAGAATTCCGTTGCTTGATTAGGCTGTTTATTTTTTCAATTTTTCTAATCTATTTTGTGTCAAAATCAAAAATATTTATATATGTTCCATGAATGTTTTCGATTCTTAGTTGGATCCTCTTCAGGTAACAAAAACAAATGAACAAAAAGTTAGTGAGAAGATAGTTGTCAAAAAACAGCTAAGAACGTGCAAATGAAGTCTGTTAGACATAAAAAAAAAAAACCAGTGCAGATCCAAGAAAGATGTTAACAATTTAAATTCTGGAATGCCAGAATTAGCATCACAGAATGAATTGTATTACGTTAAACATTTTAAAATGTTGTTACTGGTTTCATACGTAATGTTATTAATTGTAGGTTGCTAGGTTTTAATAAAGATAGCTTTATTATTATTGAGATTTGCATTCTTTCAAAGGGCATTTAAATTTATAACTAACAATGTTCTTTCTAATGTTTTATGGGTTGAGAAGGAGTTGTTTTTTTACTTCAAGATTTTGGGTCTTTAATTTCTTATAGTAAACAATGAGTCTTATGTTATTGTCAATTGGAGATGTGTGTTGGTGTACAATATTGTCATGGCTTTTTCTATTATGAAGTTTTGTTGCATTTGAGGACAAGAGTATAGGTTAATATAGTTTGAGTTGTGATGCAATTTTGCAATCGAGTGGGAGATTATCTCTCCTCTTCCTTGCGACCTCTTTCTTACAGAAGAGATGTTGCTAGTCTTTCCCTACTCTATTGTTATGGTAGATGCTCCTCCCAAAAATATCTTCTTTCTATCAACACTGCTCTCATTTCTCCCTCTGTGTACCTAAAACCAAATGGAACTACTATGAACAGTTTCTTTACACCTGTGAAACACGTTACCATGAGAATGTTTCCCTACACACTACAACATGGTCGTGTTCAAGTCCAATGTCAACAAATATCTGTCATGTCATCCTGTGAATTAATCATACTTCTCAATCCTTTCATAGTATTGTTCCATCATCCAACTGAAAATCTCACCAACCCATATCTTATTATTTTGAGTGGCTTTTGGCCTTGGTAAGTGAAGTTTAAGAAAAACGAATTTTATGAAATATATTTTTAAAATTTCATGCTGACAAATAGGCATAAGAGGAATAGCAAAATAATTATTTCCATTTGAAGTTCATTTATATGAAATAGTATCAAATTTTATTTAATTGTTAAATTTGTTTTTCTAAAAATTTCTATCTTTCAATGTTCATCATGTTTCATTTTTTACTTCCATTTTGTTTATTAGGCTGTTGACAATCCAACTTACAGTGAGATTCGAGATGTCTGCCTTTCTGCTGGAATGACGGTGAATGTTGAAGTAAGCATTTCGTTCCTTTTTATCATAAAACAGTGTGTCCTATATTGCATGCTGGTATAAAGAACATTTTGATAAAATCAAAAATCTAAGTTGATTGTTGGGAGAAGTTTCCTCTTGATTGTTCTGTGTGGATAAAGTCAATGCAAAATAGTAAGACATCATTTTAAAGGGATTGAAAGATGCATGTAAGAATTTTGGCAGCATTCTTTCAGAATCTGATTTGCCATGTGATGAATGCGGAAGGGTTTATTATGATGGTGTTAGAAGTCACCAACGAAGTTACAAATACATGGACGTTTTAGTGGTATATCTATGCGCAGAGTATGTGAAAAGAATGTATTTCACTTGGAATCACTCAAGATCAAAATGTTAAAAGTGAAGAGATTTTATGCATATATATTAAGAGCTTTGTCATGACAGTCGGATATGAAGCACTCACTGGATGAAATAATATGTAGTGCTGTTACCACTGTCGACCAAGGGAATAGTCTATCAGGCATGTGTACGCAGTGTGATAATGTATGGAAGGGAAACCTGGCCAGTGAGAGTTGAGGACGTGCGTTGCATGGATAGAAATGATATAAGAATTTTATGATGGATGTGTAATGCAAGTTCTGATGACCTGAGAGGAAGATTAAATCCGGGTAAAGGGAGATGTGTGCGGAACAGGAGACTGCGTTAATATGGCATGTTTAAAGAATGGGTAACGGTTTTTTGGTGAGTAGATGTAGAACGGTTTAGGTAGCGGTACTTCTGCAGTTTACGGACCGTGTTGAAATAACGTTATTATTTAGAAACACATTCTTAACATGGGGAGGGGGCTTTAACTATTCTGTACTTTCACTTAGCAATTTAATAAAAAGATGCCGTAAAAATTGAATTTAACTTGAAAATCCTATACAAAAAAAAAAATAGCACGGTCCAATACATGCATGAGTACCAAGGTAGCAGGTTCAGTTCATAGGGTAAGGCCAAGAAAAATATAGGAAGTGATAAAGACCTGGTCAGAGATAGGATTGTTTGGAAATCAATTTCTTAAAGACGTCCAATGCATGCCAGCGAACCGAATATGATAAGTGTTAACCTTAGGATGGGAATGATGGGACCACAAGTTGTATAAATGTATGAAATATAATAAAAATTTTTTATATATTTTGTATGAATCCCTTCCTGTCTTAATGATCCGGCCACATAAACGAAGAATCACCATATGACAAAAGGCATGTGTCCAAAGTAGTAGAAGAACCAACCAAAAGAATTCTTCACTTCATACCAGAGAAAAAGCCAATATATAAGACATTTTCTTAAAAACTCACAAAATCAATGATTAACTGAAAACCGAGCACCGTTTATTTTCTAATTTGTATTCACCCTGTTGGTGGGGCCACAATTTCGCCAACTGCAACCTCATGCAAAAAATTGGGACACCTGTTTTTCGAATTAATTATTTTCAATTATCAGTTTGGTTTGAGAATGAAATGCTTTCCAATCGAGATGATTTTACGTGCTAGATTATATTTCTGTCATATATAAAGAATTACTTTGGCATTTTGCCTTTTTATGTTTCAATGTGATTTTCTGATAACATCAAAATCATATTAATTCCATTAATAATTTGTCGCTTTCTGTTTGTTGTCCCCAATCCACATTATCCTTTCTAGGAGTAATGTTCCCACTCTCACTATAAAATTTCATTCTCGGAGCAATGTTTTCTAAGAATATAAAACAATTATCTTACATATAGGATTCCATTTGACAACTTTATTTGGCATTAAATAACCCATAGATGGTTGATATGCCGTAAACCAAACCATTTTCATCAGTATATAATAATGCTATTAAACACCATAAAATACCCCCTAGTCGACAACTCTAATCTAAACGAATTTCACTTTTATCAAAATCTAAGAAATGTTTACACTAAAATGTTCTATTCTTTCTCCATAAATTCAAGACAGATTTAATAGTTTGTATAATTGTAACGTTGTCCCCTTTTTTTTATTACTGCTCCTCAAATCAAAAAAGTTTTACAGCAAAAATGAAGAAATCGAAAACAAGAAAGGTTTTGTCTATAGCTTAGAATTTTTTGAATTGGAATGTTGACATTACTTTGAGTACACTGCTTTATAGTTACAGTCAACTCCCCAACCCCAAGCTAGGGGAACAAAAGGCAGAATGTCCACTCACTTCGATTGTCATGTTTTCTCAATCAATGACTTACATCTGGAATTGTTTTTGATACCTTCTTTAGCATACTTCAAAATAAAAACCAAACAATGTTCACACTTTAAATTTTAGTCTCAACCTTGTAATTATTAAAACAATCGCAGTCGTATTCCAAACACGATGCCCCCCCCCCCTCCATTGACCTACACCACGTTACCATCTAGGTTATAATACTCATTCACTATCTGACCCTTTTCTGATCACTCACCCTGTGTTAATCTCGTTACATAATTCTCTTATTCCAATTATTGCTAGGTTTCTTAAAAGACATTCTTTTATATTTCCTTAGTATTCTATAAATGTTTGATGTTTTTATGTTCTAGAACAAGGTATATCCTAGGGAATTGGATCATCGTGACAACAAAGCAATGGGCCGCATTCGAGTGCAATTAAAAAATAATGATGGCACACCCTTGATAGAAGAATTCAAAACTCGTAAGTATCATTTTCAGATTTATTCACTTCAAATGTATTCGGAAATGAATGGTCTTTTATCGATGCTTCTATTTTGCAAGTAACCCCTCCTCTCCATCACTACTTGAATATTATAAGCAATTCTCAACGAACATGGATCATAACTTGGGTTGATATTCTGGGCAAAAACTAATCAATGGATGTTCTTTAGATATTTATGAAAATTTGCATTAAAAAATCTTCTTTTTTTTTTAAGACTAACATTTCAGGGAATTTTCATCTTCCTATCAACCTATTTATTGGCCCATTTGGCATAGTGGTTGGTATTCGCCAATGAACCGGGAGATCAGGATTCAATCCTCTGTCGCATCAAAAAATAATACTTGATGCATCTTAGCAAAACATTCAGCATTATAATGTGTAATCGATGTTACTTTACTTACACTCTCTCCCACCCAATCAATGTTTAGTATATCCTTGGCCCCATCCTAAAAATTGAATATCATAAAATATACAAAGCGATGAAAAAGGGGATATGGGCTAGGTGCAAAAGGACATAGAGTTCCTCAATGTTGAGTCTTCGTGCTAGTAAGATCTAATTTAACATAAAGAGAAGAATTAGTTTTATTTCCGTGTCAAACTGCTTTCAAAAACAATAGTTAATTGTTTTGAGTTGGCTGATTCTATTGTAATGATCACAATGAACATAACGTGGGGGATCCATTTCATTCTTCACATGTGATGGATGTCGAGAAGCATGTTCCTGAAAAATCTGGCTTAATCGTAAGAACAATTATTAAGGAATGAAAACTAATTTATCAAGTTTTTCTCCAGGAAATAACCAGATCTATTCTGACATGGGCCTTAAATGCAGGAAGTTGGATTGCTGTTGGATGTCTGTTTTTCTGTCAGGCCATTTAGCTTGTGGTGCATAAAGAAATGCTTGTGTTGCTGGTGGAGTAGGTCTAATAATTTAAAACCCAAAACCTACAGTGAAACCAGTCCATCTGACTTTGGAAAAACTACATGATGTATTCTACGATTGTTAATTTATGCAACTTCTAATTGGATTCGTTTGAATTTTGTAGATGTTTTCCTTTTTCAAATTTATTCATAAAAAACAAGTGTAGCAAAAGATTTGAATTAAAAAAAAAAATATATATATATTTTTTCATAAACAAACCCCCCCCCCCCAAAAAAAAATTTTTTGTATGCTAAATTTTAAAGTAAATGGGGAAAAGAAAAAGAAATTTGCTTAATTTTGAAATTTCTATATTAATAAAATTGTGTGCTTGTATTTCTTGCTTCTATTTATGCACTTTTTTTGTTATTTACTATTAATCGATTATTTATTGAAATAAAAAATTAAATAGCATAAAAATAGAACTAACTTTTTAAAACTTCTATTTAAAAAAGTATAAATTGAATCCCTCAAAATGCATTTTAGATTCTTTGTAAACAAATCAGTCATTTTAATCTTTGGTATATAGTTGAAAAAAAAAAACAATGAATTTGTGACCTTTTGAAAGGAAGCCTTTAAATTGTCGACTCAAAAGTAATTTCTAGCTTTAAAATTCTTAGCAAATCTTCATGTTTTTTAAGCCATTTTTGATGTCAATAATTTATAAAATTATTAAAACATGACTTTAACAATTTGGTTTAATTATTAATTTCATAACCAAACGATACCATAGTAACTAAATTTTACTTTCAAAATCCTATTTAAAAAAAATTGATAGTAATTTATTTAGTAAAAAAAAAAAAGAGAAATCGCTGCATAATTTACCCCCCCCCTATAAAAAACAAACTAAAAAACAAAACGGTAAAAAGATTATCGGGTAGGTAGAGTTAGTTTAAAAATTTTAGAAGTTGTCTATTACAACAAAACTGTTAAAATGAAAGTGTGATGAGTAAATGTTGGTTCTTTGAATGTATGGCAGCAGGAATCAATTCTTGACTGAAAATAATCTGATCGCTTTTTTTCTCTTTTAGGTGACGATATTTTATTGTTTGTCGGCCGTACAATTCCTAAATTGAAAACTCGACAGCAATCTCAGTCGAGCTGTCAGTCATCAACCCAACAGCAAAGCGGCAAAGGGAGTAACAAGAAGGGCAAGAAGAGGCGATGAAAAGGGTTGCATCTTTCAAATCCCATGTTCTTTTTGTGTGGGGTAACGGGGTGCACAGAAATGGATTCTCCTCTCCCGCCGATCATCCCAAAATGAAATTGAAAACATGAAAACAATCAGTACTTCCACCCCAGCATAAAACATACTTCTCGACATCCATCATATGTGAAGAATAAAATGGATCTCCCACGTTCATTGTGATCATTACAATAGAATTCAGCTAATTAATTATTAACTTAACTATTGTTTATGAAAGCAGCTTGAAAGAAAAATAAAACTAATTCTCCTCTTCATGTTAAATTATATCTTCTTACTAGTACAAAGACCTGGCATTGTCAAGGATTGAACGAGGAACCCTATGTCTTTTTTGCACTCAGCCCATAACATCATATTCTCTTTTTTATTATTTTATGATATTCAATTTTAATAAAGAAATAAGTTTTACTTCATTTTATTAACTTAAAAATTAATAAGAGTAGAAATGTTCAAAGGTTCAAGAGATTTGAGCAGGAGTGCATAGGATCCTCATTGATTCCCAAGAAATGACAGGTGTCACTTGGGGGTGGGGGTGTTAAACACTATAAATTTACTATCAATGCTGGATACACACTTTGGTACTGCCCCAAAAATTGAATATTATAAAATGTAAAGTATAAGAATAAAACCGGTTAACATGGTATTATGGGCTGGGTGCAAAACGATATTCAATATCTGACAACACTAGGTCTTCCTGCTCGTCTAGTAATGAAACTCTGGTTAACTTACATAAAAATAAGATAATAAAATATGTTTCTGTATCTTGGGATTAATGACTTGGGAGAGAGATTGAAATTGTTGTTGCGATGAAGTCGGTAATAATATTACTTACATCATTTCTTTCTTTTTTACCTGGACACATATTTTAAATCTACCATAAAAACTTTTAATTGCATTCTTTTCAAACTTATAAAATGAATACATATAAGTTAAGTAAAAAGTACACACACACATGCACACACACAGACTTTCTGAAAAGTAAGTTTAGATTTACATGTTTACATTTTTGTGATTTAAGAGATTTGCATACATTTAAATGAATTTTTCATATGAAAACACTTTCTTGTTCTGACATTATAATTTTAATGTTGAAACTAATAATTTTTTTTGTTTTTCATTCTGATTATAAAATATTTTAAGTATTTTTTATGATTTAGGAAATGAATATTTGAAATATGTAATCAGGCCTTAAACCAAATTTTGAGGGAGGGGTGAGTGCACTCCAACTCTGTGACCTGTCATCAGGAAGATAAAATTGAAACATTTTTATTTCAAACAAGTCTTTTCGTAATTTCTTTTTATATATATATCTTGACCTTACTTGGCTTGTTTTATTTTGTTGCTTAAGCCTGACTTAGAGTTTTACGGTCTTTTCGATGGAGAATCAATTGGGAACTTATATTTGTGTTTTCACAGCACAGGCTGTGATCGTTCATTTGATGTCTTCGTCCGTATTTGATGTCTTCGTTTTTGACATTGGTCGTAGTGTAGTCAATCACGTGGTCTCTGTCACTGCTGTAACAAAAGGATTTTCCTTCCAAACGAATCCACAACTCAAGTTTAAAACAAGTAACAATGTTTTATTTTGAAAGGTTAAAATGAAACTTGGTTTTTCGATCGAACAACAAACTTTCAATCAGGACAAACATCTCTTCCAACCAAACACAGTCTTTCCGCTTAAGGCCTCAAAGGCCTCTTTGTCTCTCAGACCAATGGAGACCCAACTGATTCCTTCCACCCGTTTTGCTTGAATATATACAGATATCAATTGGACCTAACCGCGAGACCACTCGATTTATCAGCTGTTAATCCATGGACATAAAAACTGACTGATATTGAGAGCCAACCATCTGGAATGAACATAACTTAAAAAAAAACTTAAGTGACTCGCAATCACTGTATGGAACCTCATATCCAAGAAGACATTATTATTTTAAAAATGCCGTTTATTGTGTAATTTTGTTTTCATCATCATCATCATCATTTGATTTACTTTTAACAGACCTTTGATTAGTCCTCTATAAGAGGGTCGGGCCTGTCTGTCAGTTTTGATCAAAGTCCTCCTCTCCAGTTCGCAATCTCCAGGGCTGCACGGTCGCGTTGACACAGCTCATCCCAAGAGAGATTTAGTCTTCCAGCCTGCCGACTTGATGCGATGCACATGTCTCTGACACGGGAGATCCAGCTAGAGCTTCACTTGACATGGCCAAGCCATCTCATCCTGCCCAGCCTAAGGACATCAGATATTTCTTTCATGCCAAGCTTAGAGAGAAGAGTCTCGAGGTGAGTGTCGTCTTCCAGCTTGACATGGCAGATCCATCTAATCATGGACCTTTCGTTGGGCTGCAGTCTTTTGAGAGTGCTCGCCGATGCAGCCCATGTCTCGAAGCCATAAAGCATGACACTCCTCACACAACTGGTGTACACCTGTCCTCTAATCGTGACGGCCATATGCTTATTTGTTAAGATGGGCAGGAGTTCTCTAATAAATCCCTTCCAGGCAGATTTGCATTGAGTTATGGCAGCAGTCTTGCAACCACCATCGGTTGAAAGGGAGTTGCCCAAGTAGCAGAACTCAGCTACAGCTTCCAGTTTGCTATCTCCAACCACAACCTCTTTCACTGGCCTACCATCAATTGGTCTAGTTGTGCCCACACAGCGAGGACACCTGTATTGCTGATCCGGTCGGCGTAGGCCACTGATTCTACGGCATCTTTTGTGGACCCAAATTTGGGCAGAAGATGGAGTTTCTCCCTGTACCACTCGGGCAGACTGCACAAGGGAACTTTCCTGATCTTATGGAATTCAGGTTGGGACAAGCAATCATTACCTTTGTCTTAGCCATATTGACTCGGAGGCCCTTGTCCTCCATACTATTCTTTCAAGAAGTGATTTTCTCAACTAGAGCTTTGAGTGAAGTGTCGACAATTGCAAGGTCGTCCGTGTACAGGAGCTCCCAAGGCCATCTGGTTCTCAGTTTGAGTGACAGGGATTCTGAGATGATAATGAAGAGAAGGGGGTTCAATACCAAATCCTGGTGCATACCGACCCCCAACACTGAATGGCTCACTGTAACCGTCCCCCACATGCACACGACTTCTAGCATTCAAGTACATTGGCTGATGCAGTGTGTTCAGTCATTCCTCCAATCCCAGCTTCCTCATCACCCACGATATGACCCTACTCAATCAAAGGCCTTCTCGGGGTTGACAAAAGCCATATATAGGATCTGGTTTGCGGCCAAGTGGTTTTCTTGAAGCTGTCGGATGATGAAGATGGCATCAGTGGTGCCCGTGCCAGGTATAAAACCAAACTGCATTTCTGAGCTAAATATATTCCCATTGCATGCCTGCATCATGCATCTACACACCTCACTAAATATGCAGCATTTTGCATGTTAACACGATTCGCTGCGACCATTGCCGTATGATTTCAGCTGCTGATTTTGCTAAAGTTTTCTTTTTGTCTTTTCGTTGGTGGAGATGAGAGCTGCACAAGTTCTTCTGTGATCAAACAATATTTATTGGCAAAAATATAAGTACGACTGCAAAATGTGGCATCAGGTCGAAACCAAAATCATTTGAGGAATTACCTCCTTAAAACCCGTAGAATATGAAGTGGGGAGTTGAGGGAAAAATAAAAATATTATTTGCAAAATAATATGAACAATATATATATAAAAAAACAACTACATATATAAAAATTAAATTTATTCCAATAAAACAAAATGAAAGTAAATAAACGAAATTAAATTAATTTATTGCATTATAATGAAATGTTTTATTGGAATAAATTTAATTTTTATATATGAAGTTGTTTTTTTTTAAATTTCATGAATATCTCCCTTGCGAATTATCTGCCCTTGAATTATTTTTAAGAAAAAAAATGAACGTTTACTGAACGAATCGCTGTTATGATACGAAGAATGTACAAATACTTATAATTAAAGTTCTAGTGTATAATTTTTTTCTACTTTTTTGTACAGTGAGTAAGAATATAACGCTGAATAAGTACATAATATTGTTTTTATAAAAAAATAATTTTCTCGTACGGCCACTCATCAGCACAAGCACCGAACCTCCACTTTCTAAATGTTGTAGGTAAGCAGATTTGTCAGTTGAGAAGTTGATGTAGGTCCTGAAAACTTTATTCACTACACACTTGCGAAATTAGGAAAGCAAACTTGCTGTAACGTATTGGCCTGTTCTTTGTGTGAATCACAAGTCTGTAAAGCTCCTCGAATGGTTAGTCATGACGTTGCTTTTTATGATTATGTGTCGCAGAGCCAATCTTTGAGGATGCCATATCTTCTTCCGCGGGCTTGTTCACAAATGAAGACTCGAAGACACAAAAAGGATTTTACATATTTCTTATTGCTGGTGTATGTCAATGTTATCTTAATCTCACACACATATCTTGCAGGCCCCACTAGAGGGCTAAGTGCACAGGACATCATTGCGACTCTGTGACAATCTTCGCTCTGACTTTTTCGATTGTTGATAGTATTTTTCAAAAATTGTTTATTTTCATGTATTCCTTATTTCAGAATGACAAATGTTTGTTTTAAATCAACTCTTTCAAAATAAGACCAAAATTCAAAAAGTACATTCCAATTCCAACCTACTTTTGCAACCCCAGTTTTCATCATCGTAATAACTCTTATGAATAATCATTATTATAATTAATATTACCACAACCTTTCTCAAATCCCGGGGGCAATCCTGTTACACTTGATTTTTGACAAATTAAATAAGGGAGTCAATTTGTATTCCCTTTTATGGAGAGGTATGATTTTTCATTGTGAGCAGGGTTTGGACAAGATTTGGCCGGAGTCTCTGAAAAGGTTGTTTTTTTTTTCTACCCCTTTCCTTTGTTCGCGTAGATTCCTTCATTATTTGCAGGTACGTTTGTCTCCTGAGGTTAGTTTTTGTTCTGAAATCTATCTCCTCTTTGCTCAACACTTTTGCGTAGGATTTCGGTGGGGCTGGAGGATTTATAAAAAAATTTGATCAAGATCCAATTGTCTGGAGGGAAAGGGAGTGTGTGCATTCTAAAATTGAATTAAAGATTTCTTCTGGGGAAGTGGATTTTAGTATTTTTTAATTTTTTTAGAAGGGGTGGAGACTTTTATGGGTTTAATTGGATTCCTCATCTTACTTTTTGGGTTAGTAGGTTTTGGTTCTATATTTTTGGGTTGCAAGTGACATGTCAGCCCCCCCCCCCCCCTCCCCTCCTTTTTTAATTTAAAAGTATTTTGAACTTCCATATTTCCAAAAGATTTTCAGACAGCAGTTAAAATGTTTCTGTATTTCATTAGGAAACCACCCGAGTGCTCTCCTAGCGCATGACTTGGGACCTTAAATATCATACTTAGGTTCTTCTCGACATATACTCCATCCTACGAATATAATCATTTGTGATTATCTCAGTGTTAGAAGATGATTGTATCAAATAATCTGTCCGAATATTCCAGCTATTGTATCCACTAGATTTGATGAAGCATTGTGGTCTTAATCATGGTGATTACTTTGTTCAGTTTCTTTACGATCAAATTAACTTCTTGGCTTTTTTGATTGATGACAAACATATCTGGAAATAGTGAAGGAGAAGAAAGAAAAAATCTTCTCGCTTACGAAATGAGTACATAAAGTCTTTTCGTTAATTGTTATTAAAGGTGGCTTTTTTCACTCAGGGAGTTCTGTGGGGATGAAGGACAGCGATAGCCAACCCCTTTTCCTGCTACATAGGTAAATCCAGGGGCACAATGTTCGACTCTGCCGTGGTCCGAAAAAAGTAATAAAAAAATGATCCAACTTAGAAAATCAGGTTGCAAAGATAACAAAATAACCAGAAAAATAACAAACTGAAACGGTAAAAAGCTCAGTGACACAAACAACCAGTCCAATCGAATTAGAGATGTGTGCATTAAAACCAATATTTATATGGAGGTAAGCCTGATCCATGTTTTCAACTAGCCAATGATGGGCGAGCTACGATCTTCAGTTCGCATCTTATTAAATTCTCAGAAAAAAGGTGAAGAGATGAACGAATACACAAAAAAAAAGATGAATACTTTTCTTCTTTTACTTCATACGCGTGAAAGAGTAGGAAGTAAAAGTAGTTGTCTTTACTTTAACACCTCAGTATAATGGAAGTTTTTATATATATATATATATATATATATATTATAATATAAAATGAAGTAATAAAATAAGGTGTCAATCAAATTTTATTAGAATTCAAAGTTCATGCAAAGCATCCTTAAGTCCTTAGCTCATGAGTTTTCAAAGATAATTCTTCTCTTCAGAGGACCATTACCGCAGTTATACTACTACAGGCAATAAAATTACGCTTTGAAAATATATAAAATTATATATACAAATACATAAAAATACATAACATCAAACATATCAATCCAAAAACATACTTTTGTTGAATCCATATAGTCCATCCAGGTCATACAAGTTGAGAAGCATAATCAGGAAGGACATTACTCCAAGATACAAACAGCAGTCCAAATACGTGAAATTGAAGGGGCCGGTAAGGTTATCCAGTCGCGAAATGTGTCCATATTCAATGTTAATGATAAATAAATCAATCAAAATAATACAAAAAGTCCAATCAAAGTTCCGAAATCCCGACGTGCAACCCGAGTCAAATCCAAATTCGCTGTTTTTTATCCGGATGTTTCACTAATTATAAGATATTAGTTGACGCTTATATCTTTTGTTGGATTGCTTCATATATATATATATATATATATATATATATATATATATATTATTTTAGAATTGAAAAAGGACATTTAAAATGGCTTAGTCTTTAGCTCTGCTGGCTTCAGAGTTATTGTCTGATTATTGAATAATACTAAAGTGTGGCTGTTAGTATAGCAAACATTGTGTACAATCACTGAAGAATCAGTCGATTAGTTCTTGTGCCTTTTCCAGAAATAATTAACGGAAGGGGTGAATGGCCTGTATTTTTTTTTTTAATAGTGAATAAAAGAAAAATTATTTGCCGATGTTAAAATGTTACCCCCCCCCCCTTTCTTTTCTACTAATGTGTCACCATTTATCAAGGCGAAAATCCAGTCGAGGATAAGAGTTAATGTGATAGATGGAGTGTCAGTTGAACGATGATGACTATTATGAGAGGATTGTTATATCACCACTAAGAGTAGAGAAAATCTAAGGCAAATAAACAATGGCTACGACATACTTCTTTCTTTCCTCCTCTTCTTCCCTTGAGCCAAGAAGCAATAGACAGCGGCTGTCAATTTCATTAGTGGCTTTTTTCCCACCTGAAACAGGTTGTCTGTCTGCGGCTCTGGAAATAGATATTGT
Organism: Sepiola atlantica; assembly: GCA_963556195.1. Lineage (NCBI taxonomy): Eukaryota > Metazoa > Mollusca > Cephalopoda > Sepiida > Sepiolidae > Sepiola > Sepiola atlantica. The sequence goes on along the minus strand of OY744553.1, from coordinate 23,306,207 downwards.
ATTACAATAAGATAAAATTGTAAGAAGTCGATGCTTAAATAATGCCAATTCTGGGCTGGTACAGGTGGCGTATTTTAAGAATTTAAATAAGGAAATAAGGGGGCAGTTGGCGATTATGTTATGAACTGTTAATCTTGTGAAAAGCTTGGATCTGCTTGCTAGCTGAAACTGAAGGCAGACGAAGCCATCTTTCTTTGTTTATGATCGATGTATATTTAAACTCACACCACCAGTTTGAGCAATGAATGACCCCAAAGCCAACTCATTCTGCACATTAATTAAAGAACTGTTTTTCTTATGCCGTCACACCTCACCATCTCATTTTCCAATAATACATCTTGTGGCGTTAGCTTTCCTCGTGGATTCTTCTATGAAATAAAACTTTTGTCAGTTTTATATATCCTTGTCTGTGTTACATTCACGAAACATCTTTTTTAATCTCTTCCCATCTGACACGTTTAATCTATTCAATAACTCTTCATTGCCTAGGTTGCCCCCCCCCATTTTTCTTGGATCTAAATAGAATTCATTTAGTCATGAATGTGCCAAGACCTTTGAAAGCGAATAATATCGTTTATCTGTTGTGACATAATACCAGGACATGAGCCCCAATTTAAGTCTGTCGGTTGTGAAACATTACAGTAAAGAAAAATAGAAATGATGGCAGTAGAAGAATTTATATAAAACCCATTGTTTTAAAAGCTTGTCAAATTGAAAAAGGATGACACATTTTTAGTGGAACAAACTATGCGAAAGGCTAATATCAAAATTATTGCTGAACACTGGTGGAGAATGACGTAGATAATCAAGATATGATGTCAACATAATCCAAATTATACAAACACAAATCAAGTTGGAGAAGGCGAGAATTATGGTCAGCGCGGAGGTAAAAAAAAGCGCAAATCATACAGGAAACAAGAAGACTAGAACTCTAACTGTAGGGGAAGAATCAGTGATCTGGATCGAAGGAGTTCCACTTGGCTAAGCAAGTAAGGTTAGTACTGAAATTTCGGTAAGAGGAAGCCGATGAATATTTTCAGCACTTTGAGAAAACTTCTATAAATATGGAGTGGCCAAAACATGGATGGATGATGCTGTTACAAACTATGCTAATCAGTAAAGCTCAGAAAGGTTACGGTGGATTAACAATCAGCGAATGTGGAGACGCAGTATAAAATGCCATACTGAAGGCATACAAACTCATACTTGAAACAGAAGTTTGGAAATTATCGAAAAACAGAAACTCAGATGTAGACAAGATACCTCAGGCAGAAGGAAACATTCTTTGACAGAGCGCGTCAAAACAAACTGAAGACAATTATGAAAAGTTGAAGCAGCTAATTCTTATAGAAGAACTTAAAACTTCACATAGAGGAAAAGGGGTCAGAAATATACAAAAATTATTTTCTTTTGTAGAAGAATATGTCCTGATTCATGAAACCTTCAAGACAAAGCTCAATTACATGGGAATACGTAGTGACATACAGAGCGGGAATGGGGAAAAAAGGTTACAATCCGCCAACCAAGGGAGTGGAAATGAAAAGCAATCCTCTGATGAAATGGAAGGAAAAGCCATGCTTTCATTGTGGGAAAGCAGGGCACATTGCTAGGTATTGTGAAAATCAACCTAACAAAATAGGAAGCCATACCATGCTACAGGGAACAGTGTCGATAAAAGGACAAATAGACGGTTATAAACCATTTGTGTCTGTCGGACAACTATCTAAGGTGAATGATAGAATAACGTCTAAGATAAAAAAAACTGAGAGATGGAAGCATCTAAGTCCTTAGTATTAAAGAGTTACTTTCTGACTCCACAACCGGCAGATATGTTGATATAAAAAGGAGTGAGGAGGCGAACTTGTGAAAATACTGATCCACCAAATAGGCATGATATCTAATTGAATCTCGGGAAAGGTGGAAGTGGGAGCTATTGACAGGCTACCCATAGATGGTGTTTCTATGTTGATGGGGAACGACAGACAGGAGGAGGAGGAGGAAGAATGTGAATTGAAGAAGGAGGTTTCGTGAGTGAAGTTGAAATTGAGCGGGAAGAATTAAAAAAAAAAAAGATGGAGCTAGCCAGAGATGAGAAAAATGGTAGAAGTCATAGTCTGCATTGTTGAAAAACAGAATGAATTCTGAATTAAAGAAATACTTCCACCCAGCCAACAGTGGACATCTGAGATTTTCTACTGGCCGATGGATGTGCCACTTCAAGAAAATGATGACAACCAAAGTATTTGGTGGCAATTTGCCAGAAGTCTGTTGAAAATGTGACTTCCAGAAAATGTTTGCAGAAGATGGAAAGTTGTAGAGTGTGATATCGTTATAAATTATGGATTTAGGCATTTTGCAAAAAAAATGAGGCTAAACCCTAGAAGCCCTGAATAACTCGGAGTTTGAAGGTTCCAAAAGTAGAGTTGCCTCATAGTAAGGTTTACCAAAAAGCTGGAATGGGAGACAAAGACAAATATTACAGATGTTGTCTAAATAAACACCAGTCCAGAGATTATTCACATAGTCCTTCTCAAAATCAGAAAACCAAGAAGATTCACTAACAACGGTGCTGGAGAGAACTATGGGAATTATTTCGAATGAAACTCCTTAAACGTTTGTCAATATTCTCTTCCAGCCCAGTTGACCATTCCAGACTGTACTCTGATGCTTTTGAAAGAGAACTGCTTCCCATCCTCCATGCGGAAATGTTCTTTAAGACCACCGATGAATTGGCAACTTTGTAATTATAATCAAAATCCATAGGAAAGGCCGCCACGAGAATATCACAAAAGAAACTTCAGACGACCCCACCACCATGTACACGGATCATAACCCCTTGATTTTCATCCATAAAATGAAGGCTGTTATGATGGTTGTTATTAACCCAAATGTCCAATCTAGATATAAAACATATCACAACAGACGCATTATAAAAATAAGCGAAGAAATAAAAAAAAAAATTTTGAGATGCAAAAATATTTTGTTTATATATAAATATTTTCTCTATTTCAATAGGTAGATGTTACAATCGAGCAAAAGCTCTATTATATTTATTTTATCACCATTAAGGGAAGAGAAAAATCGTGTTTCCTGTTTTTTAATCAATTCCCATCCCATTAGACAGATGTCTAATCTAATCAATTGCATTGATGACACCATTTTTCAGACCTAAATAGAAATTCATTTAGTCACAAATGTACCCAGACTTTTGCAAGTGAATAATATCGTTTATCTGCATTTGCGTCATGACACAAGCAAGTGATTGGTGAAGGTTCAACGAAATGTGCAGAAATATACTGAAAGTTTGTGTCAAAATTAACAGCACATTTAGTGACAGCTTTAATGTTAAAGTGGGTTCTGTACTGAGTCTGTTGCTTTTTATTTGTGTATTAAAAACGTTGTCCAGAGAGTTTTGTATGGGTTGTCCAGAAGAAATGCTTTATGTTCATTATTTAGTGCCTGTCTGTGAAACAATGGAAAGTCTACTTGTTACGTTAAATTCTTGGAAGTATGCTATGAAAGTAAAGGCTTGAGAGTGAATGATATCAAGACCAAAGTGTTGATTAATAGTTGTGTTGATTTTATACTAATGGGTAATCATGTGACCCATGTGATTGACTAGGCTATAAAATGGATTGTTTTAGCAAGTCTTTTTTTTCCTCTTTTTTCTACACTCTTTTTTTACCTTCACGGTAGTTAACCTTCTCGTCTTACCATTATGGTAGTTTCAGATTTTACTAATATTCATTACTAGACCTCAAGGAGACTCGTACCCTAGGTCCCAACTGACGGCAATCTGTTGCAAGATATTACAGTATAAGAAAGATAAGGTGTTTTTTTTTTATCTTTCCCTCTCTGCCATTGTTGCGTCAGTAGTAAATTCTGTATTTCCTTAGATCTTCTTACTAACTAGGTCTTTTACTTCACTCTTTCGTGGAGTCCCATAGCAGGAATACACTATACTTTGCAACAGAACCGTTTTCTTTTTTTTTTTTTTTTTTATCGAAATGAATTCCTTGCATCAGATCAAGCCAACCTCGTAGTCTTCCTTGTTGGAAGATCAGAGGGTTACTTGCAAAATGATCGACCTAACACTCGAAAATCTTAGCGGTCTTAGACCTCTTGAAATAAATGTGCTGGAACTGCATAAACGGGATATTCTCCAGTAGTTACAAGAGTTATTTCGTCTGGATAAGGAGATAATGAGAGAGACCCCATCCATCGATGTGAGGAGCCACCTGGCAGACAGCTTTACTTATAAAACCGGAGTGAATAGAGCCCTCTCTGAATTGGATGCCTCCTTGCCAGCTTCAGAGATTCATTCCCTTTTACTCCTCCGACTCTACCATCCACAGCTTGATCTGTAATCAAATTAGCAAAACCAAAGATAACCTGTCCGACATTCACTGGTCTAGATAAAGCCAATAAATTTGCCCTGTGGGATTTTCTAACCCACTTCGAGTTTTGCACATCTGGAGTGAGCTCGGACAAGGAACGACTAATATGCCTCAATGCCTATGTAGTGGGTCGGCCATTTCATTTAATCCATCATTTGTCAGAAAATGACCAAAATTATGATGTTGCTGTAAATATATTAAAGGAAGAGTACTGGGACAGAGAGGCTATTCGAGAGGAGATTTTCAAAAGTAGAGCAGCAAATTCCCAAAATGGACAGATCATATGATCAGTTAAAGGAATATCTCTCCCAGCTTGAGTATGAACTTGGCGAGTTGGACTCTGAATATGGATACGATTTTCTGGTAAGGGATTCTTGAAGTGGATACCTGGTGGCTCACATTTTATTTGACAAAATTCCAGATGAAATAAAGGCTGAACTTATTAGAGGTTCAAGCACTTCATATCCTAGTTTTAGTTGTATACTCCAGTACAGTCACAAAGTAATAAAGACACTACTCTGAGTTCGACCAACTGTGACTCCTAGAATCGAACCAGTCCAACGGTTTAGGCCTAGGGCAAATTCTGTTTGGACGAAAACCCCATCCTAAAATTTCTGCATTAGAGAGTTTTCATGCTGACCTTGACTTAGTAGATAAAATTCCTTATTGCAATTTTTGTGCTAGAAATGGACATGCTAGCCTTAATTGTACCACGTGTACAATGAGTGCTTGCAACGTTGTAGGCAGCTTGGATTGTGTGAATTTTGCACAGTCACAAGCCATGATCGGGGAACCTGTCAGGAAATCAAGGGATTCAAATACCCTTGCAAGTGTTGCCATTCTTGGAGACATTACGCTTCTATGTGTCCTCAATTCGTACTGGAGGAACAAATACCAACGTAACCACAAAAATAGGAGACATTCAGAACATATTGCGTCTGGTGAACATCACAATTAGAAGGGGAGACCACTCAGTTTCTCTGAATTGTCTTATTGACTCAGGTAGTCAGAGATCGTATTTTTCTGAAAGGGTCCTCGAGCACTTTAAGTGCGATCTAAAGACATATGGCAACGGATGTTGTGACCTTTGTAGGGAGGAAACGCCACAGATTTAGGCAAATACAGCAATTGTAGAGGTGTTGCCAGGAGTTCTCCTCCCCGCAACTGCCTATTCTCATTAACAGCGAGTTGAATCTCGCACAGGGTCCCAGACCTGCCACTAGTTTGGCATAACCTCAGAGATAGAGAGTGGCAGCGCCCAGTTATGGGTGTGGATTTGATCCAGTATATGCATCCCGTGAAGGTTGTAAGATGTATGAACGGTACCGCTTGGCAGACATCTGCTGGAGTTATCCCCATTGTAAACACAAAACATTTTTTGTACAAAGACCAAATCAACATGATTGAGATGACTCCAATCATTGGACAATGATGGGATTGTCAGGCAGCACTATTGTACTGATTCCCTTGTCAATAGTATTGTCAATCCTGTCCCTTCCTATGTGGACCCATTCGCAGACATTTTTGAGGAGAGCACTGTAGATAGGGGAATGGAATGGATGTTCAGTCTGGAATTCCTGAGCCCTCCCAGCATTGAATCTGTTTTTGACTATGACAGTCAGAAAATGCAAGAATTCATGCAGAACATCGTCCACAAAGATGGTCATTACCTTGTTAAGTTGCCATGGCATAAAGATAGACGATCACAAGTTCAGTTTAACCATCATAACTTGAAGAAGAGAGGCTTGTATGAGGAATATGTCAAGGTCTTTGAGGACCGAGAAAAGGAAGGAATGATAAAACCCTTAGAATGTTCCCCTGAGGAATACAAGCATTATGTGTGGATTCCACATAGGCCAGTGTTCAAGATGAGGACACAACCATGACAAAGATTAACTGCTCATTTAAAATTAGGAATTCAATGTCACTAAATGATGCTACCTATGCTGGAGTCAATCTGACTGGGGACCTGCTTAATTTGACTCTGCTCTTCATAACAAATCAGTATGTTTTCTTGGCGGATATCAGGAAGGCATTCTTAATAATTCGTTTAGATAATGTCTCTGATAAGAATAAATTCTGTTTTTTTCTGAAAAAAAAAATTGAAATGTTACCATTATACAACCATCATATTTGTGTTTTGTGCAAGCCCATTTGTCCTAAGTTGTATATTGAAATACCATGCAGGGCGTTATCCCTTGGACGGTTGCACTGGAATGTTGCAATCTAACTTTTATGTGGATAACCTGATAAGAACTAGCAACTCCTTGGATGAGTTGATAGACTGGTATATTGCAAAAGGGAGGATTCATACTTCAATCTCGCAACTCTTATAATACAGGTTTACAGGAGTTAATGAGTAGATAGTACTCTTGCGAATCACAGCTGTCCTTGGGAGAAGATGTTGGGTTATCGTTATGACCCTTTGAATGATACCATCAATATCGCTCCCTATAATTCTAACCCTGAGGCAACAACTAAGAGACATATACTGTCTGAAGCATCAAGGATATTTGATCCTCTCTTATTATGCCTGCCAGTATCTATACAGGCACGTACTCTTGTTAGTGAGTTGTGGAAGTTGGGTTTGGGATGAGATTGTGCCAAGCGAACTTCAGTCCCAATAGGCGATTGTTGCCCACAAATTGTCAGAACTCAGTTCTGTTACTTTTCCAAGACAAACCCTCGATGAAGGAAAGGAGGCCGAATTGTTTTTATTCTGTGATGCCTCTAAAAGAGCATATGGGTTTGTAACTTACGCAGTCCAAGGAGGGGGTTCAAAGGAAAAGGTGGCACCTCTTAAGGCAAAAGGTTTACCAACTCTGGGGCTATTGTCAGCCTTCTTAGCCATCAAGTGCCTCCCAACATTGTTGAAAGTTTATTCAAATGTAAAATTCAATAAAATATTTATTGCGGTTGCGGCTCAAATAGTGTTATCCTGGTTGGTCACAAAACAGACCAACAACAAGAATATTTTTGCTAAAAATAGATTAAAAGACATTGCTCAGTGGGAGACTGAACTGATGTCTGAATCTGATGTATTCATTCAATATAAATATGTGCCTACTGAACAGAACCCTGCTGACCTCGTCACTAGGGATATTTCTACCACCAAACTGAAGGCTAACTTTGGATATTGGATCATGGACTATCTTGGATGAGGGACCAACCGATTTCTTGGCCCGAAAATGCATTAAATTGCTGGAGCCCAGAGAGTAAAAGGATTGTGCCCTCAATGGTTTGTGCTGTCTCCCATGACCAGAAAGAGCCGGTTGTACAATATGACAAGTATTGTCCAAATTGTTGAATGTCACAGCCCGTGTGTTCGAGTTCATTAATAAGTTGAGGAAGAGAGACTCAGATTCTGTTAAGATGCTCGAATGCACTTGATTAAAGTGATGCAGAGACAATCCTTCTGGGAGGAATTAGAATACTTAAAAAATTCTTCAGAGAGGTCCATACCACAGAGAATGGGAAGCTTGAACCTTTTTATAGACAAGGACGGATTAATTCGATTATCTCTTGAGCCTGAGAGAACATGCACAAACCCAACAAAAAAGGTCTGGTCCCGTTATTTGTGTGGGACAAGTAGTGACGATCAAGCTCCCCAATAAAACTCGACCATTTTGGGCCTTGAATAAAGTCACACATCTGTTGTTGGGAGATGACGGCTTGGTGAGATCTGCTCAGATAAAGCGAGGAGATGGCTCCTTGCAGGTTCATTCCCTGAAGCACCTCTATCCGCTAGAGTTATCCATTCAGATACCCTCTGATGGTTTTGATTCTTTGACAGGGAATTCTGTAGACAACTTTAGTAGCCGCACATCTGTTCATGATGACGATGGCTCTATTGGAGAGGACAGAGAACTTATTTGGATTTGCCCTGATTGTGATGAACTGGATGATGGCAGTGCCATGATATGTTGTGACAACTGTGATGACTGGTACCATTTCTCCTGTGTTGGCCTATGTCAGCCTCCTCTAGCTGAGGAAAGTTGGTGTTTTCAGAATTGCCTCAACCAGGACCTTTCATCATTCCATTCTGATATGTTTGAGAATGATACATTAGATGACGATGCTGATCATATCTGGATTTGCCGAGGATGTGTTCAACCAGATGATGGTAGTCCGATGATATGCTGTGATGGATGTAATAACTAGTACCATTTCAACTGTGTAGGTAGACAGCAGACTCCCCCTATAGGTGATAGTTGGTACTGTTGAGAAACTAATAGTCTACCTTAAAAAAAATCATTAGCCCCCCCCCCCTCCTTTCTTCCTCTTTTTTTATTTTTTCTTATTTGAGATGAGAGTGTGTAAGAAAATTTATACTTACCTTCAATAGCCTCTGGTTTGAGCAGACAGATTGATTTTTTACTAATCGGTAATCATGTGCCCCTTGGGGGGGGGGGTGTCACGTGTGATTGACTATGTTATAAAATGGATTGTTTTGGCAAGTGGTTTTTTTTTTTTCTTCTTTTTTTTCTACACTCTTTTCCTACTGTCTCGGTAGTTAACCTTTTCTTCTTACCGTTACGGTAGTTTCAGATTTTACTAATATTTATTACTAGACCTCAAGGAGACTCGTACCCTAGGTCGCAACTGACGGCAATCTGTTGCAAGATATTACAGTATAAGAAAGATAAGGTGTTTTTTTAATCTTTCTCTCTCTGCTAGTTGCCATTGTTGCGTCAGTAGTAAATTCTGTATTTTCTTTAGGTCGTCTTACTAACTAGGTTTTTTACTTCACTCTTTCGTGGAGTCCCATAGCAGGAATACACTATATGGAAGCTAAATGTTTACCAGAAGTTGATCTTTGTGTTAATAGTGTACAGCATGTTCTGTCCAAAGATTTCATTTTTTGTTAGAGCTGAATTGAGAAGAAAAAATGGGCGATGACCACAACAAACAAATAATGAATGCGAGAAAATGTTACGGTCATATCATTTAAATGCTCTCATCGTAAAGATAGTGTAAACATAATGTGATAAAAAATTGTGTATAGGCGCTAAAAATGGTTTTAACATAAAACCATTTTTAGCGCCTATACACAATTTTTTAGCGCTAAAAATGGTTTTATGTTGTTTTTTTAAAAAATATTATTAAATGAGGAACCCTTTCGAGTAAAATATATTTAATATTACACATGCAATCAGAAGAAAAACATGTTTGAAATGTATCAATATGCTACAAGAACCGTGATTTTCAAAAAATGTAGTCTTACAGGATGCCACCGCATTGTTTTTTTATATCGCTTAAGACAAAGAAAGTATTAAAACGTCTTTTTATCCCTATTACATTGATTTTAACTCAAAAACGTTCTTAGTTTCATAATTAAAAAAATATATATATGTATTATCGCCTATACACTAATTTTATTCAAATTTTTGAAGAAACTGTTTATGTCGGCGATCTTAATGTTTACCAAATAAGATAAATATGAAAATTGCACCACAGCTTGGCAAGTGTGAGTAAGTATTCGTATGATGTTGCATCAGTACACCTGCTAAATAGGTAATCAGTATCTTCGATGTCACGAGTGAATGTTATCGGTGTGTCATCTGCCTAATTCAAAAGCCTAAACTTTTAAATCTGGTCATTATAATTATAAGTAAAAATTATTTTATGATTCTCTAGTGTATTATGCATATATTGTAGTAAAAAGTACATGTAAAATTGTATGCCATTTATTGCACACTTGCAACATGATTTATTTCTGTTCAATAGATATATATTTTTTTCCAAAAATCATTTATACTACTTTATATTACCCCTATGAAACGTTTTTCACTTTTTTCAAACCAGTCTACAAAATAAAGCATTTAAGGCTTAATATGAAAAAAAATGTTTGAAAAAATCTAAAAATAAGTTGAGGTAAGTTATCTCTCTTACTTTATCATCCTAAAGTAAAAAAAGGCCTTTTTATTGTTGTTGATATTTACAAATATAAAATATATATAAAAACAAATATAGAGAATGTAAAATATTCTTTATTCAGTATCAGATGGTTTACAGAAAAAGTGGAATGTAGTCGCATTTAAATACAAATATAGAAAATGCACAAGAGACAAAAATATACGAAAATTATTTACAATAAATGTATAAAGTTGCATTTGTAGAAATTTGTACATTTTTAATCAAAACTAAAAAAAATGTTTGCGCAAAAAACAGGGACAAGCCTCTAAAAATATTACAGTTGAACATTTTTTTTTGTTAAATAAAATCTTTAAAAGGTTAATATTTGCCGAATCAATGACTAATATTAACTTTTTAAAGCTAATTTTTTTTTCAATATTTATTAAAAAAAGTATTTCAAAATGATAAAAAGGAAACTCCAAAATTAAGTTTTCTGCTCGATTCCAAATACTTATTTAGAAAGTTGACATTTTCTCATTTGTTTAAATCATTATGAAATTTAAATTTTACAATGTAAATTGTTATTATCAAAATTTTTTAATTATTATTTACAATATAGGAAGTTTTTTTTGTTTTTTATTTTAATTGAAAAAATATTATTGCTGAATGATTTTTAATATGAAAATATAAATTTTTGCATAATTCGATTTTTTTTATGTGAGAATGTAAGGCATGGTGATATTTTTCATAACTCTAAAAAATTATCCCATTTTTTTTGTATCTTGTTGACTTTGGAAGACGCTGATTTGTTGCTGCCCTTTGAGGGGGCACAATTTGAACACAAACTTGCCCCTCGTGGGGACTGTAAATATAAATCATTTAAAGCACAACATTTGAAAAAAAAGTTTGTAATTACATGAAAAAGAAACATGAAAAAGAAAATAGAAGATTTAATAAAAAAGTTTACCCCAACCCCTTCTTCCTCCACACATCTTCACATTACACCCCTCCATCCGACTCCCTCTTTCTTCATTCATTGCGCTTGGTCAACACACCTCTCTAACTTAATAAGCATACAAAGAAAAGAAAAATATAATCAGTATTTTGATCTAAATTTTTATTTATAATAAACATATTTGATTACAGAAAATTTTTATGTAGTAATTATAGCAAATCAATATTTTTTAAATCAATAATTTTCAGTTTATGTAAAGCATTATTGGCTTGAAATTGTTCAAATTGATAAAAAGTTTAATTTTCTTATCTATTTGAACAAATTAAATGAAATACTTCTACAAAAAACTATTGAATCTAAATTAAAAAAAAATGTAGATATTCCCGTTTTGGTCTACTGTAATTTTTGAAATGCTATAAAAATGGCCTCTTTATATTTTTAAACATTAGTAATACATACTTTTTAATCTGCAAAGTCCTTCACTTTATGGTGATAATTTTTTTACTGAAACTTGACAGGAATCATGACGAAGCGGAATATGTAAATTTTGTAAGTGCATCCTGCATAGTTTCAGAGATAAGCGCAGACGAAGAGACACACAGACAGACAAAATCTTATTTTCCTTATGAAATATCTTCTGTTCATGGCACTAACCTAATTTTATTCAGACACAATTTTTGAAAAGGCACAAAAGATCATTTCAATAAATTCTTCTGTATTCTTTGCTTTTGATCACAACATTTGACAACAGCAGAATAAAACTAACTTTTTCTAATGGATGTTGATGTATAAATTGACTTATTTTGTTGCTACTTTTTAAATTCATTTTTATATGATAGGAAGGTGGAAACTTGTCACAACATTGCTTCACGTAGAAGATATTCAAATGCATAAAACACAAGATGAATATAATTTTGTTTTCTTTAGTCAATGAAATACTAAAATAGAAATGTATTTTTTGGAATGCAAACAAAGATACATCAAATGATGTTAAATATTCTGATAAAATAGCAAGAATCTTACGTTGTCTTAGTTTTTGAACTGGGGAAGAAATTTTGTTTTTTTAGGAGTTGAAATTTTAAGTGTAATTTTCACAGAAAATCTGGTTTATTTTCATGATTTGAGTTTTCTTCGACTTTTCTTGTTTAGGGCTTCTGTGTTGTTATCATGATCACAACATAGAAGCCCTAAACAATAATAAAAGTAGGCCAGATTTATTCTTGACTAAGGAATATAAGAAAGTATATTCTGTTTTCTTTTGTTTTTTTTACTTCTGGATTGCTTCTAAGTTGTTACTATATACTTAGATGGGTGATCCTTTGAGAATGCTCCGTGCTTTATGCAAATCATGACTCCAGTAACCTTGCAGGCCGAGGATCTGCAAATACAATGGATCTAGCAGAAAGTCTGCAAGGATCCATTCTAAATGACAGTTTTCTGGAGGTTGAAGGTCAGTAAAGATGATATTAGGAATATAATTATGAACTACACTTTCACATGATCATGGCTGATAGAACAATAGAAAGCTACCCCTATGGATTAAATAAAGGGTTCCGTTCGAAATTCTTCAGAACGGATTCCTGAGTTTGACAAGATGCAACTGAAGAAGGTCAGAGTTTACATCGTTCAAAAACCTTGTGTGAATAACAACCAAGATAAGAACAGCAGTCCGAATAATACAAATTATCAATCCTCATTTCAAAAATGTACGGTGGTACGTTATTTTAACATTGAAAAATCTAAACCATTTACGTTACAAATAAAGTAACCAAAATAATAAACAAGAAAATATAACTTAAATTTTAAATTAGATGTTTTTGGTTGAAAGGAAATATAGTTGGTAAATTAACCTCAAACAATTTATTTTGGTTTACCTACTCATGTGTGACGAATTTGCATTAAAATTTTATATTTAATAAAAGATAAAAGTATGTTAAGTTACTGTTAGGAGGTGGTTGGATTAATGAAGGACATCAAAATTGAGTTTACTTCCAAAAGAATACCCGATGGATGATTTACTACCACAAACGATAACTTCACATGCTTACATTTTCTATTAAATATGAAATTGTTTTTAATACGTCACACATAAGTAGGTAAATAAAAATAAATTGTTTTGGATTAATTTCCAAACTACATTTCCTTTTAAATCCTTTATGTCGCCAATTGTAACGTTTGTCTTTTCTTTTTTGTTTTTTACTAAATTTGCTAAAGAGATAATTTTCATTAAAATTACTGCTTTTGTTTCTTTCTTACAAAGCATATTCGGCTTATAGATTAGCAGCCTCTTTCTTTCTTGTAGAAAATAAATTTAAAGGCACTTTGAAGATTTTCGTTTGAAAAATAAAATTTGAATTCTTTTAAGGCAATGGTGGCATAAATAAAAGAACTATTTTTGAATTTGGTTGGTTGAGTTAATTACGATCTTGAAAGCTGATAACATATTTGGTACAATTTCACGATAGACATTTATTATTGCTTTTATTGCGTGAAAAGGCGTGGAAGAATAAAAAAGATTTTGATGTGATTATTTTGATATTAAAATGAAATAATATCAAAAAAGAACAATGATGAAATCAAATAATCTAAATAGAGTACTTTGGTCCTTTTTTATTTTAAGGTTACAACTTGTCATGTTAAGGGAGATAACCTTTCTTACCTCGAATTACAGGAAATGCATCTTTTTTATTATCTCAACTTATTTTTAGATTATTTTTTCGACCATTAATTTTTATTTACAAAAAGAACAAAGATATTTTTTATTTGTTTTGAAATGGAAATGAAGAAAACATTTTGGACATTTATAACGACAGAACGAAAAAGGGGTGAAAAAACAAATACGCAACAATTAAATGTTACCAAAAGCAATATAAGTTACTCTTCTACCTACCTGGATAAGTTTATTTGTGTTTTTTAACTTATTTTAAAGCATTTTGTAGTCAGATTTAAAAGTAGCATTTTAACTTATTTTAAAGCGTTTTGTAGTTCAAATCGAAAGTAGTGTCGAGACGTCAGGTTAGAATTGAAAACATAAAATTGCCGCATTTGATCACGTGACGTCTCGACAGTACTTTTAAATCGAACTAAAAAATGCGTTAAAATAAGTTAAAACACAAATAAACTTATCCAGGTAGGTAGAAGAGTAACTTATTTTGCCTTTGGTAAGGATGAAACGTATACATATGTGGATAATAATTAAATATTTATTATTAAATCATTATAACTCCCTTTCGGCTGGGCCCTTTAATGAGAAATAAGATAGGAATGCAAGTTATTTTCTATGTGAGTTTTTGCGACGGCTGACTATGTTGTCCGAATGATTTGACATAAATAGAGTTTATTTCTCTACTCATTGTGTAACGGTTGGAATTGGCCTCATTGGTTTTAGCGCTCGGAATTGAGTTAAAGGTGACTCGTGTTTCAGAGTTCAATCATGCGACCACACTGAAGATTTTGCAAGGATGTATACGTATGTGGATAATAATCAAATATTTATTATTAAATAATGATATATATATATATATATATATATAAATGTATATATTACAGGTAACCCACCATGATCTTCGTTGCCTTTTATTATTTTTATGTACATATGTTTTTATATTTGTATGTTTTTTTTGTTTTTATTTGCTTTTAAATTGGGTTTTGGCTTAGAAGTGTTGGATATGTTTATGATTTTGTTCTCGGATATTGTTTTGGCTATTGTGAGCATCACACAAAGTAATATCTTGTCAGTGCCAGGGTTTTGAAGACAATTATAAATGCGACTGGTAGAAAATAAAATAACATTGAATTAATAGCGATGGTTACAAGGAATTAATTATTGAAAATATTTAGTACTAAAATGGTTTCTTTTGAGAAGCAGACGTCAATGCAATAAATTGTAAAAAATGGTTAAACAATATTTATTGACTTTTTTGTACAAAGATGAAGTCACAACCTTTTCTCAATGAGGAATTGTTATTTGGTAAAAATAGAACCAAAACAGATTAAATACAATGTGCTATACGTATATCATGTATATATATATATTTTCACTATTTACTTCAACAGTGAGTAAAGCTTAGTATTAATAGTAGTATGAAAATATATTTATAACAAAAACAGTTTGTGTTTCATTCCTGAGATAAATTAGGCGAATTGTTATTTCGTTAAAAAGGAAACCAAAACATTAAATATATGTTTGTGTTTCATTCTAGGAGAGATATAATGATTTCCCCCTGGAATGAAACACAAACGTTTCTGTGTGATTTACATGCCATAAGTATATTTTCTACTATATATATATATATATATATATATAACTTATGGCATTCTCCAAAGGAATTTGTAAGGCTCAATGTGTTAGCCTGATGAATTCCTATGGGGAATAAAACACTAAAGCTTCTGTATAGCTTATTTGTCATAAGTATTTTTTATGTCATAACATTGCCTTACTCATGTTGAAGTAAATACTGAGACAAAAATATATACATTATCAAATAAGTATTTATATGCAATATATATATATATATATATATATATATATATATATATATATATATATATATATATATATATATATATATATATATGCATACATTTAAATAGATACAGTCATAGTCGCTCTGCTAATAGGTTCTTAAAAATTCAAGCAGAAAAGTGCAGCTAATTATTATCTTTTGATGTGTGGAAAATTCTAGCCGAACGCTGATGATTAGCCACATTTTTCTGCTTTGATTCCTAAGAATCTATTAATAGGGCAACTATGAAACCTAAGGCCCAGTCGGTATCTATTCAAATAAATATGTTGGTAATTGAGCACTCTGGTCAATTTTTCTTTTTCAAAAACTTTGTACATTCTACATACAAATACAAAAATACATACATGTATATATATATATATATATATTGGTTAATTTATACAATTGAACGATATATAATGGTGATTATTACAATGAGACAATAAGGTATATTTGATATGTGTAAAAGACTTGAAAGTTAGCAGATTTCATGTATTATTTTCAGTTAAATTCGATGTATGAACCATAGAATATTTAGAGTGCTTGTCCCTGTTTTGAATGTCAAAAGTAATACAAATAAAAATTGTTCAGTGTTTCGTAAAACATATTTCATATAAAAATGTTGATATAAAAAGGTACATATAAAAGTGTACATATAAAAAGGTACATATAAAAGTGTACATATAAAATACATATAAAAAGGTACATATAAAAGAGTCATATAAAAAAAGTACATATGAAAGTGTACATATAAAAAGGTATATAGATATAAAATATTAAATCTATTTACAAATAAAACAGTGTTTATCAGAATTGAAAAAGCTCTGACGTCATAACTAAAAAGGCACCTTTAAGAATTCCTTTTGATTAACATCGTCAGCTTTGTTGCTTTTATTATATTGTTTCAACCAATTCGTGGTTTTCTTCAGGTAAACGGGACCATTACTTATATTCACTTTTATCATTTGGAAAGTTATTATTGTAACTAGCAAAGAATGAAATATCAGTGTGGCATTCGAAGTGCAGCAATACTTTTGCCGTTGGTCAAATATGGTGGAAATAACATTTTAGTTGATGTCATTTTAAATGTGCAAAAAATAGAGAAATCATTAACTACCTTATATTTTGTTTTTAGTTTTTCATATAGTCGTATATATATATATATATATATATATATATATATATATATATATATGAGGCCTGTCTTATTTTTTCCATGCAAAATAGAGACGAAGGGAGACACGTTCATGCGCAGTTGTGAATTTTATCACCACCTTCCTGCACGTTAGTAGCTGCCTGTTGGTCACTGAGTGAGGTGCTACACAACGTGTTCGTCGGATTACTGATTTTCTCAAGATGACTGAACGTGTTGAGCAAAGGTACTACATCAAATTTTGTCAAAAGCTTGGTGATTCTCAAAGCAAAACAATTCGTAAGATCCAGCAGGTGTTTGAGGAAGATATGATGGGTGTAACACAAAGTAAGGAGTGGTTCAACCAATTCAAAAATCACATCAGCAAAGAGTGGTTCAACCAATTCAAAAATCACATCAGCAAAGAGTGGTTCAACCAATTCAAAAATCACATCAGCAAAGAGTGGTTCAACCAATGCAAAAATCACATCAGCAAAGAGTGGTTCAACCAATGCAAAAATCACATCAGCAAAGAGTGGTTCAACCAATGCAAAAATCACATCAGCAAAGAGTGGTTCAACCAATTCAAAAATCACATCAGCAAAGAGTGGTTCAACCAATTCAAAAATCACATCAGCAAAGAGTGGTTCAACCAATTCAAAAATCACATCAGCAAAGAGTGACCAGCATTTTGGCAGGCCCCAAACTGCTCGGAGTGCAGCTGTTGTTGAGAGGGTGTGAAATTTGGTGATGGAAGATCGTCGTTTAATCGTGCAGAAGATCGCCCAAGAGGTCGGAGTGAGTAAAGATTCTGCATATGCAATTTTGTGTGATGATTTGAACATGCATAAGGTTGCTGCAAAATTTGTACCCAAGTTGTTGTCGCAGGAACAAAAGGACCTCCGTTTTCAAGTTGCACAGGACCTTCTGGAAACCGCCAACGCTGATCCTGGGTTTCTGAACACCGTGATAACTGGAGATGAGTCATGGGTGTACGGGTACGACCCAGAAACAAAAAGAAAGTCGTCGCAATGAAAGCATCCTGAGTCGCCAAGGCCAAAAACAGTGCAACAGGTGCGAAGCAAAATCAAGGTGATGCTGACTGTCTTCTTTGATATCTGTGGAATTGTGCATCACGAATACACACCAGAAGGACAAACAGTGACAAAGGAGTTCTATCAAGATGTTCTCTGGCGTCTCTGTGATGCAGTTCAGCACAAAAGATCAGACATGTGGACGGCGAAAAACTGGCAACTGCATCATGACAACGCCCCTGCACATTCATCGCAATTGATCCAACATTTCTTGGCTAAACATGGAATTCCAGTCATTCGCCAACCTCCCTACTCTCCAGATATGGCTCCTTGCGACTTCTAATTGTTTCGAAAATTGAAGATGCCACTGAAAGGTTCCTGTTTTGAGACTAGAGAAGAGATAATGTGGAACGCGATGGCGGAGATGAACACCATTCCCAAAAAAAAGATTTTCAGAGGTGTTTCCGGCAGTGGATGGATAGGTGGGCGAAGTGTGTGCAAGCACAAGGGGCCTACTTTGAAGGGGGATTAGGGTCCCAACCCCCTCAGGTATTTGAAATATTTTTTATGGCCTAAGGTCGGATACCTTTTAGACAGGCCTCGTATATATATATATATATATATATATATATAATTTTTTTTTTTACTTTACACTATACATTAGTTCGACTTTCCATCGATACCTTGGGTTTCATGGAACCACTTGAAACTCAGCCTGGAGGGCAAAAGATACCGAATGTAACTGATTCTTTCGGCTATGATCTGCAGCACAATGACAGATCCATGATCAGATGGATCCGCAATCTGAAATCTGACCAAACCCAACAACACATCAGATCAGAGGATTTGCTGAAAACACTACATTTGCCCAGTAAAGACGTTGTTCTAAGGAGATGGGCAACAAAATAAAAAGAGTTAAAAAGTGTGTAACATCTTTCTTTTAAGACTTCTCTCTCTCTTCCTACCTGTCTCTATCTCTCTCTCACCCTCTCTCTCACTTACTCTGGTAACTGGAAAAATCGTTCACGAATTACTACATAATAACATTAAACAATCGCTCTGACTAATTCTGTTTCTGGTGACTACCAAAAGAATGAATATAAAATAAAAATGTGCCTATATTTCGCCTGAGGCAATACCAAAAAAGAATATATCAACTTCGTGGGTGTGTCCTGTATAGTTTTTAACTTTTAGCTGGACACGTAGACACACAAACAACTTTTCTTTATATACTAGAAGATGAATCCCTGAATACATAATAGTCAACACATATTTTATTACTTATGTACTGAGTCGATTTCTATGCATATATTTGAATAGAAATCCATATTCAAGTAAATATTTAGTTTGCCATTTTTGACTAACGTTCACAGGAATTCTTAACCTTTCTGCAAATATCATCTACAGACATCACTTTTGACAGCGATATTTAACAGGAAAAATGTGACAGACAAAATCTTAGTTTTTCCAGCGTCAGAGTAAGGTCACTTTTTGTTAATTTGACCCACTTAAAAGTGAGGAACATCAAAATCCCTTTCAAACAAAGGAAATGACACTCATTGGCTGAATGAAATAACTAGGTAGTGAGAGGATAATAGAACCAAGGACTCTGATTGGTTAGAAGCTAAACTAGGCATCGGTTACCTAATAAAATAATCATAAAATGTAAACCCATGCAATTAGCCTGATGATTTCCCTCAAGAATAAAACACAAACGTTTCTGTCTTACTTGCCATAAGTATACTTTCATACTACTAAGGTATTGAGTACTGTGGAAGCAAATACTACAAATATATATACATAGTATTTTATGATATAAGTGTGTACAACTGTCAAAATCCTATTTAAATAATGATAATTTGATAAAAAGCAAATAAACAGCATAGTTAAAAAAAGTGAAACTAAAACGAAAGTAAAAAGACTCCTGGATCGGTACAGCTAATATTTAATATTGTTGCTGCATTTAGACGAAATCCTCTCCGTTTGTGTCTCATGTTCGATATAAAATTCTGTAACGTTAATTTCCTAAACAGAACTGGATTAATTGACGTATGTTAGGGAAAAAAATTGATCAAAATATGATGCATTGTCTGCAGGCAACCAATTTCAGAGTTCCACGTTTCCAGTTGTTGGTTCCAATGTATCGTTATACATTATTTGTATAATTGGAGACAAACTAATGTGAATATTATTTTGGTTAATATTATCTGAAGGGAAATCCTAAAATATTCTGCTCATACTCTTTGAGAAGAACTTATTGCATAAAACCATTATATTTAATATTTAAAAAAAAAACCCAAACAAAACAAAATGAAAAATAGTAAGTTATTGCAATATGAATCAGATGCATGAAATGATGGAAAAACACCTTGTCATGTTGAAGTTTATTTATAATATGGTCTATGTAAATAAATGGTGAAAAGCGGAAAGGAAATAAGTCTATTTGTAATATTCCGTATCCTTACATAGAATACTAAAAATACAATTACGAATTACTTAAGACTTTTATCCGGTCATTGCTGACGGAACAAGAATAATCTACCTCTATGAATTAAATAAAAGATTCCGTTCGAAATTCTGTAGAGATTCTCGTGTTTGACAGAAATATTTCCGAGTTCGACAAGACGCACCTGAAGAATTTTGAAGGTTACATTGGTCGAAATGCTATGAGAATAACATCCAAGTTGAGAACAGTAGTCCAAATAATCCAAATTGCAAGATATTTTTTCACCATTTTTTATGTCCAATTAAAATACTTTTTGTTAAAAAATAATGGTTTTATGCAATAATAAGTTGCTTTGAAAGAAGTTGCTTTGAAATAGTGCCGAGTGACATTTTTTAGGATGCCGTTAAAGTTAATGTCAACCATTATTTTTTACAAACCTCCCGCCGGAAGTCGATAAAGGCATTGGATGAGTGAATGCTGGTTTCATGATCTAAAAGAAAAGGAAAGAGATTACTCAAAAGTAATCGTAGTTGATCATAAAAGGAAACAAAATATTGGATTAGCAAAAAAAAAACAAAAAGAAAAGTTTCATCATTTTTTCTTTGAGCAGTGTTGGTACAGTATCCGGGCATGTCAATTTCCATCTTTACCCAGCTTCTACCACTTTATAGCTTGCGCAAAGAAAAATATTTGTTAAATTTCATAGAAAAAAATATGCTATTTAGTATTTGTATGAGAGAGTAAGTAACTATGATGAATGTTTTTATGTATTGTTTTTATTGGCAAAAATATTAAAAATTATGTTTTTAATTTGCTTTGAACTAATTCTGAATAAATTTTGTCAACTTTTGTTGTTATGTTATATTAATTTCTTTAAATTTATAAAACACGTATCCAGTTAAAAAAATATTTTAGACTTATGTGAGATTTGAAGCCAGGTATTGAAATCGTAAAAACTACTGCTTTAGTAATACAAACATGTGATTGGTTGATAAAAACATGTGATTGGTTGATAAAAACATGTGATTGGTTGATAAAAATGTGTGATTGGTTGATAAAAATGTGTGATTGGTTGATAAAAACATGTGATTGGTTGATAAAAATGTGTGATTGGTTGATAAAAACATGTGATTGGTTGATAAAAATGTAGTAGGCAGAGAACACTCTACCTACTTCTTTTTTGTCAACCAATCACGTTTTTATTTGTGCATAAAACATTGAAAACACCATAACTTTTTAATAGTAAGTAAAAAATAAATCATTCAGAGGCGTGTTTTACATCTCAATATTTCATGGCACACTTGAACCTATAATTAAATTTCCGCGATACATTTCAATAATAATGATTAAAAAAAGAGTGAAAACAAAGATTTAATTTACCATAAATGTGTAAATGAAATAAGTAAGAAATGTATATTCATAAGAAAAAATTATATATGCATGACACAGTGTCATTAGGCTCAGTGGCAAGTAATATAACAATTGATATTTAACTCAATTGTCAATTTTAATAAACCAAAAAATAAATTGTTTTGCTAATAAATTAAGAAAGCAATTTATTATAATTTCTAATAAATTAAAATTAAACGTCTTATTTATTTTTTGGTTTATTATAATGAAATATGTTGACAACAGCTCAAGGCATTTCAACAGACCCGAATTGGCACCTGACAGTCTCGTTCCTATTTACTTGCCTCCCCACGAGGGCAGAGTTAGACATAAGGTTGGCTTTTAATGTGGGGAAAATCTAGCTCCACAAAAAGGTAAACTCTTGATTGAGACAAAAATAAAAATTGCTTCAGTCCTTCACTGACCGAGGACAGAACAGATGATGTGTAGTATTGGAAAAGGTACTACACTTTGCATTATTTATTTGTTATAAAGTAAAATTATAATTTAATAAATTAGGCACAAGGCCATCAAAATCTGAGGAGTAGGTGGTCATTGTCTGTCTATCCTACTCTTAACTAGAATCATTGCAGTGATCACAATACAAAATTTACTCTAGAGGCCATCCTACGTAAAATATCCTAAATTTTGGAAACTTTATTTTATTTGTAAATATATATGCAAAGATACGACACTTTACTCCTAGCCAAAAGTCCAAGCAGTTTAGTCGATTATGTGGTGATATGATATTTACCTAAGCAATGCTTACCTGTATGAAGTCCCATTTTGTACTGGTAGCGTCAAAGATCTCTCAACTGTGGTAATATTAACTGGGTGTTCTTCGGCATATGGTGTGTAAGGTGGTGGTGCAGTAGCCAAAAAGTATGGGTCCAATATGAACTCTCCATTTTCCATGATGTATGTTGGTCGATTGTCACCTGATTGGCCATTGGATAATTGGTTCTGTAACCTTTGCTGACGGCGGGATTGCTGTGGAAGTGGTGGTGGTGGTGACGGTGGAGGTGGTCCTGACTGGTACGTCTGCCCCGTTTCTGACACGTCAATTGGAGGAATGGTTATTTGCTGTTGGTCGTTGCTCTCTGCCGGCCCGGATCGTTCCAATGTTGAAGAGTTCCAGATTTGTCTGTTTCCTTGGTTGCAGCTGTCTGGCAAATAGACACAATCACTGGGTCGGGCAAGAGAATTGAGGACACGAGGTCGATGATTACCAAACCATTCATTAGCATCGTCATTAGTCACTGAGTAAGCAGGGTTCTCCCCTCCTCGGGGCCTATAGACAGACGTGACCGTTTCGTCGATGCCAGGCCTGTGAAAATTAAAAGAACTAAAGAATTTCAGTTGTAGAGAAAGGTGAGCATTTCAGATGAAGAAGAAGAAAACTGGCTTTTGATTCAGTGGTTCCTAATTAACAAAGAAAGGGTGATATCATAAAATGATGAGTGATATTATATATAAAGACGGTATGGTAATATCATATAAAAGGATGAGTGGATGATATGATATTAAAAGAAAAATGGGTGATATTATATAAAAAGATGAAAAGGTGATATGACATAAAAGGACGAATCGGTGATATCATATAAGAAGATGATAGGGTGATATTATATAAAAAGATGAAAAGGTGATATGACATAAAAGGACGAATCGGTGATATCATACAAAAATATGAAAGGGTGATATTATATAAAAAGATGAAAAGGACGAGTTGGTGATATCATATAAAAAGATTGAAGTGTGATATTAAAAAGATGAATGGGTGTTGAATTTTCCCCACATTACAAAACCGTCTGTGTCTAAATTTATCTGCGGGAAATAGAGAGTGAGTTGCATTTTTAAACTTTGATATTGCAGAACTCAATTTAAAGTCCCTCGTAAGAGTGAGGAGAGGGGAACTGTTTTTTTCGTTATAGACAACATTTGTCTTAGTATGAAATCATTGTACAATAATTGTTGAAATGTCAGGGGTCCTCGATAGTTCATGATTCATTGGACGAATAATAACCACTTGTAGGAACGAGCACTAAGAGACTGCTTGGGTTTTCTAGCGCATCTCCCTAGCCATCATTTAAGGCAACGTCATGTTCATTATGACGTCATCCTGTAATGATGAAGAAAACAAAAATGATTTTGACCTCGTGTACAAGAAGTGTAAGACAATGGAGATGGATGAGAACTCAGATGTGGAGAAAGTATATCTGTATGGCGAAGCTATTTAGGTTGCTCAGAAGTATTGTTACCTTGGTGATACTATTGAAACACAAGGTGGAGCAGGTGCTAGTGTGATTGCAACAGTTAGAAGTTGATTGTGTAAGTTCAGGAAACTTCTACCATTACTAACCAGCAGAGCGTTACCACTGTCAACCAAGGGAAGAGTCTATCAGGCATGTGTACGCAGTGTGATGATGTATAGAAGTGAAACCTGGCCAGTGAGGTTCAAAGACACGTGTTGCATGGAGAGAAATGATATGAGAATGATACGATGGATGTGTAAGACAGGCTTAGATCTGATGACCTCAGAGGAAGATTAAATCCGAACAGTATAGGGAAATGTGTGCAGAACAGGAGACTTCAGTGGTATGGGCACATAGAAAGAATGAATGAGAGTTCTTGGGTTAGTAGATGTAGAACAGTTGAGGCAGCAGGTTCAGTTCACAGGGAAACATGGGATGAACTTGAGAGAAAGAGGGATAAATAAAGATAGATGTCAGAGATAGGTTAGTTTGGAAGTCAATTTCTAAAAGCCGTCCAACACATGCCAGCATATTAAGCGGACGTTAAACTAATGATAATGATGATGATTAGTATGATGATGATGATGATGATGAGTGGGTAGAAAATTGGTAAAATATGCTTCTTAGTTTCATAATTAATCTGCAGAAAATGAAACATGCATTATATTGTTGTGAATAAAGAAGTAAACCAATGTTCACTTTTTATTATTAAGATTAAATTATTAAGACTTTTAGGAACCACTGCTTTGATAAGAAATGGGTGTAAAAGAAAAGGTGTTTTGCCAATGGTTTCTGTGTACATTTCTTAGAGATACACAAACTCGTACGCAATCTGGCATAACATAATTTATATAAAGACATTTTAAACTTGAATCGCTATAAAAGTAGTCGGGATGGGTTTGAATAGACAAACATTATGAAGTACTCAGTGATGACAGAAGTTTTTTTATTTTTCTATAAAAGATGGTTATTTGCTTATGGTTATATTTCATAGAAACACAATCGGCTCAAGTGTGTTGATAGAGAATAGAATTAATTTAAAAAATAAAAAAGAAATAGTGAAGTTTTATAATAATTTCTTTTCTAAATTAATCATGTGACCCCAGCTACAAATAACCTCTTGAGATAATTACCCTTTTATTTTCATTTCTGTATTCATACTAATATATTTGCCTGCTGAGGTTCAGCTGATTCCCAACTAGAACTGAAACATGTCTGCAAATGTGTATCCAAAAATGTTTGTATAAATAAAAAGTTTTATACCAAATAAATATACAGATCTATTTATTATTGGGAACGATTGTATAAACACACTAAGGATTGACTAGATTGAACCCTGTGGGTATAAACTCACCGGGCCAATAACATAGTGGGAAAAAAAATCAAGTATCGATTTGTCAGATGCATTGCTATTTAGGTCTGACTTTGAAAATCCGATAAAATAACTTTATACAGTATACAGTTCAGATTAAAAATAATGAGTCTGTAAAAATTAATAAAATCGAGTACTCATTTAATCATCTTAAATAAATTAAGAAATGCTGGAATGACAATAAATGAAAAGAAATGCGTAAAATATCATTTTTAGGTTATTCCATTTCAAAAGACGGTATATAACCAAACGAAGCCTTAATAAAAAAAATACTAAAAATATCTATTTACATAAATAAAAAATAAATTGGTAAATTTCTACAGGCGATATTTACCAAAATATACGGACCTGACTGAATCGTTTGCAAATTTAAGAAAAAAGAATGTTGAATTTATCTGGTGAGAGTAAAACAAAAAGTTTTTGATAGATTAAAATGAACCAATAGTGACAATTTTAGAGTTTATATTCAATCCAAGAAACGAATTACCCAAAAGTCACAACATTTATGTTTCAGGGAGATGTAATGATACTGGCAATTCAATATACCTAATTAGCATAAGAGTCGGAAAGAGCCTTTATAATTCTATCTCTAAGAAGAGTGTTAGGGGAAGCTTGACGAGCCACTAACCAGGCTAACCTTTCACTTCCTTTCGTGAATATTTAGTATTTTTCTTTCTACAGATTTTTGCTACTGCATTTACTGCCAAAAAGGTTAATTTTCATTTCGTCTGACCAAAGTATATTTTCCAAAAATGCTGCCGGTTTGATACAGTACTCATTTGCAAAATCCATTCTCGCACGAACTAATAAGAAGTTTTTTCTTTTCAATGGAGTCCTCGAAAAGATGTCATACTGACGAACTGGTGATACCAGATCAGGCTGCCCTGTGGCTCCCTGAGACGAAATTCACCTACATTGACGTTTTTTTTTTTTTTTTTTTTTTTTTTTGTAAAACTTAATTGTGTTCTACAAAACCAAAAACAAAAACAACAGCCCCTCTCCCTTTCTCCCTCCCCTTTTTTATTTTATTTTTAGAACTTGAAGCATAAATCTTTTACTATAATGACCAGATTCGGCATTAAATAACCCAAAAAGGGTTGATATGCCGTAAAACAAAACTACCAAACCAAAAACGATGATTAAACATTTGAAGATATAAAGAACGTGAAGCATAAAAACTTTTACTATAATGACCAGATTCGGCATTAAATAACCCAAAAAGGGTTGATATGCCGTAAAACAAAACTACCAAACCAAACCATACTGACGAAGTGAACAACTAATTGTATTCATACTTACTTTTACTCTACTAACTTCTAGTTTTTTCGTGAAGTTCTTTAAGCATAACTTTAAGCTCATTGCCAACTTTTCTTGCGGATGATCTTGACATATGTTCCGTTACCTTTCTAGGATGACCAGAACTTTTGTTAGAATTACACATCTTCCAATGAGAAAACTATCGCACCAACAAAAGTGAATAGCACATTTAACTGACTCAATATCTTCCTATAATTAAGTCATTTTTATGAAGGACAACAATAAGTTTACGGAGGTCTTGGTCAATTATTTTGTTTTTCCCCATTTTGCCAATGTTTAAAGGACAGCTGACAGAAAAAGAATACCGCCATATTTTTAATCATTCCTAAAATTAATCATAAAATTAATCTGGGACGTTTTGAAAAACAACCCCATCCTAATTTGGAACATTCTAGTCAAATTTGAACACTCAAATTTTACTCGAATGTTCCAAATTAGGATGGGGTTATTATTCAAAACGTTCCAGATTAATTTTATGATTAATTATACTTAATCTGTTGTGAATAAAAAAGATGTAAATTTTGGAGTTACTAAATATCGATTTTTCTTCATGAGATCCATTTTTGAAATTAAAAAAAATCTAATTGTTTCACTGGAGCAGTAAAAGTTTAATTACTTATAACAATTCTTTTGTAAAATGTTGTAAATTTTTGTGTGGCGCTGTGTGTGTCTGTATATATATATATATATATATATATATATATATATATATATATATATATATATATATATATATATATATATATATAATGTGTGTGTGTGAAAAAAGACACCCGGAAAACAGATTTAAATACAGGAGAAAAACAAGAAACGAGAGATTTGACCGGTTTCGTTCGTATCAACGAATGTCTTCAGAAAAAGTGAAGATTTGAAAATTTTTATTTTGATAGTGGCACAAACATAAGAAAAGGAAACAAAACGCACAGCTAGATGTGATTGGTTCATACGAGAAATTTTGACAAGCATGATAGATATTTTTGGGGCAAGTAGGCGATATTTTTTCTTATTTCTTTTTTTGCACCTACGAGTGTTCCCCTCCCCCTCCTTCTCTAGCGCCTCTCTGCTGGCGTCTTCACTTAAGCACATTTCTCAACGTTCTAACTGCTGAAAGCTTCCTCACATTTATTTTTCAGACTTTGGTACTTGTTGCTGTATTTTTATTTTTATTCAATCTCCCGTCCTAATGAAACTTTCTAATTAAGGTGAAACGTAGATGGATATTTGATTAACATTTTGGTTTTCCTTATTTCATTTTTCATTAAGTTGGAACATTTTTCTATTCTTTATCATATATATATATATATATATATATATATATATATATATATATATATTCTAATGGTTTAGAAACCAGTCAAATGCAGATTTCTCAATATAAATAAATATAGCGATTTATATTTCATAAATAAATATATTCACTTATTTAAATTCGAATTTTCTACCCATAAAAGAGTCCTTGTCAAGAAAATACAGACTTTTATTTACGTGGCATGCTGTTATTTAGTCGTAGGCTTCTGTTCGTTTTGAAGATTCAGGTTTTTTGTGTTCGACTTGGTGGGGTGTGCTCTGGTATGCACGAGTTTGAATAAATAAATGGTATTTCCACCGTTTGTTTGAATATATATATATATATATATATATATATATATATATATATATATATATATATATATATATAAAATTGAAATATAAGCCATATTAGCAATACAAGATTAATTTATTATTATTTTTTTTTTTTTACATTAATCCTATCGATTACGGAATAAAATTCCTTCTTCAGGGGTGACCAGTATTGAGTCATTTTCTTTTTTTTTTCATCAATAAACAAGAATAAACAAACTTATTTCGTTGTTACTTGATAAACGTCCATGGTACGACGTCTCCGCAGTGTAGTATTGGCGGTTATGATTCAAATCCGGTGTCGAACGAAAGAAGCATTGGCACGCTGTCATGAAAAGTGTGGGTTTGTCGTTCAAATTTCAAAGTATTGCAGGGTTAGTTAATAAAATTGAAATATAAGCCATATTAGTAATACAAGATTAATTTATTATTTATTTTTTTTTTACATTAATCCTATCGATTACGGAATAAAATTCCTTCTTCAGGGGTGACCAGTATTGAGTCATTTTCTTCTTTTTTTTTTCATCAATAAACAAGAATAAACAAACTTATTTCGTTGTTACTTGATAAACGTCCTTGGTACGGCGTCTCTGCAGTGTTGTATTGGCGGTTATGATTCAAATCCGGTGTCGAACGAAAGAAGCGTTGGCACGCTGTCATGAAAAGTGTGGGTTTGTCGTTCAAATTTCAAAGTATTGCAGGGTTAGTTAATAAAATTAAAGACGTTTATCACCACTTATCGATGCCCAAAACCATGCAAGGATAATGGTTAATGAGATGATTGGATTGTCAGTTAAATGATGAAGAAGAATATGAGAGGATTGAAAATGACCAATGGGATGAACAAAGTTTAATTATAAGGATGGTTCATGACAAGTATTTGTTGACAATTGACTTGAAGGCGGCCATGTTGTAGTCTGCAGGGAAACAGTCCTGTGATAACGTGTTTCACAGATGGGAATTTCTTGGAAAGAAACTTTGTTCATGGAAATTTCGTTTGTTGTTAAGCACATGGAGAAAGAAAGCAAAGTTCTTTGCAGTTGTGGTAGCTAGATGAGTTCTTGAGAACCGAAGAGATATTCACCCACTAGATTGTGAAGTCGATTTTGTAATCTGTCAAGGCAAGAAAGAGTGACACTCTGAGAGGCACCGCCTCAGATGTGGGAGCAGTACTCCATCTTAGGATGTATCTGACTCTTAAAAAGGAGTCAGTTACTTTCTGGAGCAGTAGAATGATCCAATCATTTTTCTAGCAACAGATTGGAAATATGTCTTCCATTTTAGATTTCAAATCTAAAATTCTACTGCTCCAGAAAGTAACTGACTAGTGGGTGAATATCTCTTCGGTTCTCTACAGACCCTTTATCATAGAAAAGACGTTGCTAGTTTTTCTCTACTCTATCATTATTTCCATTGAATGTGCTTGACTGAACTCCAATCTCTGGCTCATTCCTGTCAGACATTCACAGCAAAAACTCATCTAGCTACCACAACTGGGCATCGATAAGTGGTGATTCATTAGTAAAAAAATAAATAAATAAAATAAAACCAAAATGGCCGATCCATTAGCTAAGTTGGGTTTTGAGATATTATTTGTTTTATCAAAGAAAAGGTTAATATATCAGATGCATTTCAAAGTTTATCATGATATAAAAATGGTGCAATTTTACTGGTTGATAACATCACATGGTTTTTTAAAACATTGTAAAACTGCAACTCTAACTCCATGCGCATAGCAAGTTTGTCAGTCCTAGGAGCTTATGAAAACAAGGTTTTTCCTCACGGAGAAAGCCATTCATTTCGGTTGGGACAAAACAAAAATTTGAGTGTTATCTCGTCAAGAAATTTTGCTATGTTTGTTTGTGTACAACCAAGCGTAACATAACTTTGTTATCTTTGCCAGTTAAGTTTGGTTTGTATTCAGCTTAGTGTCGACATCGCTTGACCAATTGACTATTTGGTGAAAATATCGGTCATGGTCTAACTAAAGGTGAAATTCACATTCTTGTGATAACTTCGGTTCAGTTCATTGCAGAAACTTGCTATTTGGCTCATATTGTAGCTAATGAAGTCCCGCATCTTAGATGCCTCAACATTATTTTTAATGTCTTAAGTCTTAACTTTAGCCTATCCTTACATTGTCAGGCGGGTAAGGGGTGCAGTCTCACAACTGCCTCATGTTCTTGTTTGTACACATGCTCTTATTGACATGCACTTCTTTTAAGATGCGTGCAGTGGAAGTTAATGCGATTTTTGTAGTTTGAATATGTCAGGCTGTCCCGGTATAGCTCTGGAAATTTCAGCAACATTTCTGTGAATATCTCTAAGCTTTCCACATTCTTTCAAACTCTATCTCCTTATATTATAAAAACTTGTTGAATTCTTTGACAGGGACACTAGGAGCAAACATATGAGAAATATCGGTTTCTTAATTAACAAGATATAAACAAAAATGAACTAAAACCTTACTTATAAAAATATAATATTTGTGTTTACAAGCAAGACACCAAAATATGCAACACATGTCAATGCTTGCTAATATGGGGATATATGAAAAGCCGGACTTACCAAGATTTGTAGGGGCACATTGACAGAATGGATTTCTTTGTGCAAAGAGATTGATCACATGTCACAGAACTGGTCAGGACGAAATAGGGGTAGTGGATAAACAAATGTGGCTTCGATAATTAAACCGAAAAGTGGAAAAAAGGAAGTGGACTTCTGAGTCACAAATTTTATATGGGTGACCACGTGGCTAAATCAACCAATGGTTGACTGTCATGTCGTCATGTGATCTGGGACTCCACACCTTAAGAAAAAGTAGCTCCAACAGATTATTACAGTTTTTAGTTTTCAGATCTTTTCTAATTATGTCTGTTGGCATTGGTTTTTCTATCGATATATAGAAGGAAATCAGAAAGGATCAGCGTTTTTTGACTTTGTAGTTGTTTCCTGCTGATGTTTATGCCATTAGCATGACGAGATTTGTAAGGCCTGCAAATGATCCGTTATATTATCTCATTTTATACTTAATATTTGCAAGAACAACGCTTCCTGAAACAATGTGATCAATACATTTTCATTTCTTTTGACACAATCGACATTAAGGATCCACAGTTTTAAATTATATTGACTTGATAGTCTTTGAATGAAAATAATTTGGCTTTGACAAAACAATATGAAACCTTCCGTTTCAGCTGTTTGTAACTGTTGGGGTTGCTTTTTCCTAAAGTGTGGAGTCCCAGATCATATGATGACACAATGATCAACCATTGGTTTATTTAGCCACGTGATCACTCATATAAAAGTAGTGTCTCAGTAATCTATTTCCTCTTTTCTCCTTTTTTGGTCTGACTGTTGTGGTGGCAACATGTTTGCAAAATCTCTGTCTTTTCACTTTTTAATCACTGATCTGACAAGGTAGTATACGTTCTGATCTGATACTGCACTTTCTCTTTTCTGTCCTCGGTAAGTAAAGGAGAAATCTTTCTAGACTGAGCCAATATTTATTTTTGTCACAATCCAGAGTGCCCCTTTTTGGAGAACTGGATTTCCCCACATTAAAAACCTACCTTGTGTCTAACTCTGTCCTTGTGGGGAGTCAAGTAAATAGGGCAGCATTCGTTTGTCTACTGCTCCTATTTTGTCCAGATCAGTTCTGTAATATGCAGTTAGCCGTCTCCTTATCACCAGACCAGTTTTGTCGAGACAACATGCGGTCAATCATTGCTACATCCATACTATGTCTGACATGCCACTGTACATATAATAATAATAACAATAATAATAATAATAATAAATGCTTTTATTTAATATTTTTTCTAAATACAAAAAAATACAAATGTTAACAGAGACTTATGCACCCAATTCCCAAAACATCGGTAAATCTGCTTTTCATATATCCACGTATTAGAAAGCCTTGACCTGTGTGCATATTTTAGTGTATTACTTGTAAGCGTAAATAAATCCTGTTATATTTTATGCATAAGGTTTTTAGTTCGTTTGTATCTGTGTAAGAACAATATAAAAACGATAATTCTTATATAAACATTGATAAGTTTTATTTTGATCTTCCCTGGGAAGAGTCTTTCCCTACCATTGCTCAAGCTTCACAATATATTGTTATGATGTGATCAGTGTATTCAACTACAGAGAAGGGGTGTGATTTTGCTGCTAGTCAGGTGGATCGAGGATATTTTCGTTGAGGTACAAGTGCAGTAAGCACAGGGATGCAACACTGAAGGAATCTGACAGGAACTGGAGTTTGTCAGAGATTGTGGGAACTATTGGGTTAGAAACTCTTTAGAAACTCTTTTTTTTTGCACCCTGTCCAAGAAAGAGAGGCTAGTAGTTGGTACACCAACCCAGATGTGGCAACAATACTTCATGCCACGGGTCGCTTTATAGAGATATTGCACCTCAGCCTGTGTTCGCTCTACTATTTTGCACGGCAGTCAGACATGGTCAGGTGGATGTGCGGCTACAAACTAGAAGAAAGGATCCCAGCAATCGTGCTTCTCAGAAACTTGCATTGATTAGATTATGGTAATTTGGCCATGACAGGTCTTGTATCAACTTCATAGCGCATCTGGATATTCCAGGCACTAGGGAACATGGTAGACCAAGGAAAGAATAGCTTAAGTACATAGGAAGTGATATGACTGCATGCAGATAGGGCCGAAATGCATGGAGAGTAAGCATGAGACATTGCCTAACATTCGGGATCTATGGATTTTTGAATGGAACAGATATCCGAGTTCGACAAGATTCATCTGAAGAAGGCTGGAGGTTACATCAACCGAAACATTGTGAGAATAACATCCAAGATGAGAACAGTAGTCCAAATAATCCAAATAATCCAACTTATCAAGCATCATCTACAAAATTCCGAAAACTTCTATGATTTTATATATTTTTATAATATATCTAGTGTGAACACTGGCAAAGCATACTTCTTTTTCCATCACTTAGTTTTGACGGAAGATGTACACTAGTAATATCATAACAAAAAAGACAACTGTTTTAGAGTGAGAATAATTTTCGATACATTTGAAAAAGCAAGCAAAGCAACAAAATTTCCTCAATTTGTCATTCTGTAAGACTTCACATAATTCACATGCAAATCTAAAGTTTATTCAAACCTGCTTATTTTATTCCATACTTACTAGCTGAAGTATATGTTTATGTTGGGTGCGACGGTATAATTGTAACTATTATATTCCTTTATTTTTTTTTAATAGCTTCACTAAATCGCATTAGAAAACTAAATGCGTGATTATTTTCCATGAAGAAAAGAAAGATTCATCAAATGGTTCAACTTTTTTCTCTATTGTATTCTCTCATTCTCTTGCCCCCCCCCATACATTTATTTATACAGTTGGTCCATTTATTGCATTGACAGTGAGATTAAAACGCAAAATTCATATTCAAAATAGAATAACATAAGCTTTCTAATATACTGATCATGTGTATGCTTAGTGACGTACTATGATTAACTAATTTGCATAATGTTTTGCAAAATGACACCTCATTAATTCACTATTCGTCCTTATTGTTTTTTAAATTCTATGATTTTCATTTTATCATTACATATAATAGTAGTTCAATTTACACATATGCTATATATATAGATAGTTTTTTTGGTGAAAAAATTACTTCCAGTCTTTTAAAGTCAATTTACTTCTGGAGGTTGCAATCCTTCCTACATTGTAAATTAAAAACAAAGCCCCCACCCAAACCAACACTTTTGCAACTGCCACATATTTATTTATATTCAAACATAATGTGTTTGCTTTTGCTGGACCAAATGTTTTTTCAGCACTTGAATTATGCCAGCACCTGAAAGGTACAGGTTTAGCACACAACTGTATAAGATGCCATCAAAATACGATACCTTTCTGAAGGTAAACTACATTGTTCCCCAAAACGCCTAAATTATTTATATTTATTTCTTACAAAAAAGCAAAAGAAAACAAAAAAACAAAAACAATACTTGTAACTTTGCTTACTTGAAAAATAAAAAACGCACAAATTACCCGTTTGTTTCAATCGATAGCGCAATTAGGGTGCTGAAAAAACGCTAGGTTCATTTTATTTTACGTCTCGTAAGGATCCTTCTATAAAACTGGTTGCGTTAAGTTAGGGTTACATCCATTCTCATTTTTTAGGGTTACACGGTTCATACCTTTTTTTTAGGGCTCCCCGAAAGCTAATGTTAACCTATCCTATTAAATGCGTACATAGCGTTCATGCATGCTAGCACATCGCGTATAACAACAGAGAACCATTAGAACGACACCCAAACTTTTACAGAAGAAATCAAACTGGAAACTTACCTGGCTCTAATCGTAGCTGTTGATGATCGGGACTTTTTACGGGTCGCCAACAAACAGATCAACATAGCCAACAGAGTGACTAACACGACCCCGCCCGTCACCCAGATGACTATGATCTCTGCGTCAAAATTCCATTCCGGTTCTGAAGCGCCTTCTGTCTCATTACGTTCCGGTGCAACCGAAACCACCTTGTCTACGAAATCAGGGAGAACAAGAAGAAAAAGAAAGAATAAGAATTGGACTTTGGTTTTCTTTTTCTTAAAAAAACACTTTTACAAGAAATTTTTTTATTTTGATTAAAACCAATCAGAAATTCCTATTTGTGTTACTTGGATTATTCGGATTACTGTTCTCATCTTGGATGTTATTCTCACAACGTTTTGGCCGATGTAACCTCCAACCTTCTTCAGGTGCATCTTGTCGAACTCGGAAATCCGCAACGATCCATGGTGTAACATATAAAGTACTAAGTCATAATCAATTCTAAATGACAGTTTTCTGGAAGTTGAAGGCTTGAAGGTGCGGGCGATACTAAGAATGCAATTACAAATTACTTAAGACTTCTAACTTTGGACAAGAGCAAGATACCCCCGTGGATTAAATAAAGGGTTTCATTCGAAATTCCGTACAGATTCCCAAGTCCGACAGAAAGATTCCTGAGTTCGATAAGATATGCCTGAAGAAGGTCAGAGGTTACATTGGTCGAAACATTGTGAGAATAACATTCAAGATGAGAACAGTAGTCCGAATAATCCAAATTATCAATCCTCATAAAAAATTCCGTAACAGAAATTCCTATGCTGAAAGCTGAAAGGAACCAATGCAAGATGAAAACGATTATTAGCGTTATATTTTCATTTACTGATGCGTGTATACACCCTTATACACCCGTACCGTCGTCGAACCGAGGTTATTGCTTGTCTGTGGATACAAAACCACTCGGACGCCGATGTTGATTTATAGCAAAAGTTTATTTAAAAAGAGAAAAACAGTCTGAGAAGACATCAGATAGATGGATAGCTTGCCTCGCTACACTCAACCACACTGTGTACGAGCCCCCCCCCCTCAATGAGAACAGCACCCTAAACACGTCTTTCCTGATTGAAGTCTCGTCAACCAAATAGATAGCCCTCGGTTTTGTGACTTCCTACTGGGATCACCTCTGAATCTTAAAAGTGTCACTCAGACTTTTCTATTAAAACACGGTTCTCGTTAGGAGATAGCGCTATTTTTGAGAAAAAAAAAAATTACTTTTAAACTTTTTATAATCTGAAAATTTCGGACTAAGTTAAAAGTAATCAATTTCCTTAAAACACAATTCAATAAAAAATATAAAGCGGATTATATCATGTCTATACAAAACAAACATGTTAACATTTACAACAGGAACATGAGTCAGTCATGAAACTGCATACCCCCGTTTGACAAGGTAAGGATGGCCAAAGTCTTATCTGGGCAATATTTCTTCATATTGTATAAAGTATTCTCAAATTTATGCAATGGAAACATGGATACTAAAAAATTATTTATCTGATCAGGCTAAAATTTTGCGTCAAATTTTTAAATCATGACCTAACTTTTCAAGATCAATGTCATATAAGCTGCAGGACTTTATTGGCTACAATATGGGCCAAGTAGCGAGTCTCTGCGATGAACAGAACCAAAGTAATCACAAAAAGTGTGAATTTCATTTTTTCTGTAACTTGACGCTGTCGAAGCTGTACACAAACATAGTGACAAACTTTGGAAATTTAGTGCAGTTAGCTGTATGGAACAAAATATTACCCAGTTTGGTTGGTCATGATGCCAAATGAGACCTCTTTTTGTTGCACGAAACCTTTGATGAAGACATCATGAAATGAAAGAATCACAAACTGATCCATTTTTATTAACAACTTGTTAAGACAACGAAAGATAAAGAGTTGGTAGAATATAATAGTTCAGAAGTTCCAAATGAAAAGAAGTTGCTTTGTCTGTAAGGAGAATTTGAGTAGACATGTTCATTTCGGCTGGCATCTTGTGTGTTTACATGTGGCAGTGTGTAAATGGGATAGGCATTGTAGATGTGCGTGTATATTAGCGTGTCTGTTTTGTTAGTGAGAGAGTGCATGCATGAACTGTATATATGAGTTCGGTTAGCAGTGTGTATATGCTGTCGCTATGTTTAGTAGTTCGTGTGCGTCTCTCGTTGCGTATAGGTAGGATTGTGTCGTGCACATGTGCGTTGTCTCTTAAAGAAAACAGGAAAGAAAATATAACGCTGTGTTTGGGATTTATATTACGCGCGAATTGGGAAGTAAATATTTTTGTGATGAGTTGAAAACGAAACTGATGATTTGAACTTTTGTCCAATCGACACATAAAAACAAAAAAAAAACAAACATTGGCTGCTGCTTCCAACACCTCTTCTGGCCGGATATAAACGCCATGAGAATATAATCAAAAACGAAATAATAATGCCTTGCGCGCATAGCTCCGAGCATCACTTTCGGTTTGTCAACAAAATTATTGATTAAAGAACCAACCATGAACAGTGTCGCGAAAAAAACAGACAAACACCTAAAAGATAAAACCAACCGACACGCGTCTCCACAGCCACATCTGAAGACCGGATACTACTGTTCATGGTGCCCTCTACCCACAAGAGACATCTAATCTGTCATACAAGTTTATTTTATCAAACAAATCAGCAGCGCATTATCTATACGTCATTTCTTTCAAACTCATAACAATGAATGGATGTCGTAACTGCATTCACTGACTCTACTTGATTTTCATCAAATGTATGGTCTCTTCTTGGGGTTTGATTTTATTTTAACCGTTTTTGCTAACAAGCTGTCATCGAGTAAAGTTTTTGGTCAGATCAAACACAAATAAAACTTCACAGTTTTAGATTTGAAACCAGTTAAATCCCCCCCTCCCCCCCAACAAAAAGGAAAAAATATCATGTATTGATTTTGAAAAATTAGAATTTTAGAATATAAGTTTTCCCTCTTTTTTAAAATGAAAAATCCTAAACTTTTGACAGTTCTTTTTAAAAATTAAAAAAAAAAATACGAATTTAAATTCAGTTCTTGTGATCAGTGTCGTTAGAGGAGGGGGCGAAAACGAGGCAGTGACCGTGGCATTCAAATTGGGAGGGAAGATCCAATCATGTTCAAACTATCTCTGTTTTTAATATTTTTTCAGTACTAGGACTTATACTTGAGTCTTTGGGGCAAGGAGTTGGTCCCGGGCATCACCAGACCCCTGCACACCACAGCTTCTAATATTTCATTAAAATTAGTGAAGTGAATTCACGCTCGCCATTTTGTTTTCTTTAATTATTTATATATTATTTTTACTTATTAAAGATACTAACAAATATATGCTTTCTCCGGTCGGATATTTTTGTTAGCCTGAGAGGATGGTATAATGACGAACGAACATATACTACACTTCCTTTAACCCAAAAGAGGAGGTAATGCCCGGAAGAATGTTCTCATGAAAACAGAACAGATACTACATTCCTGCTCCCTCCCCTCTAAAAGCGGAGGAGGTAATACCTGGAAGGATGGTATGAACGAATATATACTATTCCCCTCCCCCAAAGAGGAGGTAATGCCCGGAAGAATGTTCTCATGAAAACAGAACAGATACTACACTACACCTCCTAAATTGAACATTGAAAGATAATACAATATTAATATTGTAGTATTAGTATAGTTTCGGCTTCAGACAGACAGATACCAAGTCTCCATTCGTAATAGATGTACAGCTTTAATAAGACTTCATATAAAGTATTGCACTTAAGCCAATTTCTAGACGTGGAAATTGGAATGGAGTTCGAAAGACATACAAAGAAGAGTAATTACAATTAGTTCATTTGAACCGTTCAGGAATTTATTGATGCACTTCCGATGATTGGATGAACCACGAAACTGCAGTAAAGTGGTTTATCTTAAAAAAAGTCACGTTTACTATTTATAAAGCTTTATTTGAAAGGATATTGAGCCCTTTGTATGTGCAAGGTCTGCTACCGTGATCCGGCTAGGATTTAATTTTTAGAAATTAATTTTCATATATTTGGAGAGAGAGAGAGAGAGAGAGAGAGAGAGAGAGAGAGAGAGAGAGAGAGAGAGAGAGAGAGAGAGAGGGGGGTCGAGAGCGATAGAGAGAGAGGGGGGTCGAGAGAGATAGAGAGAGAGGGGGGTCGAGAAAGAGAGAGAGAAAAAAGGAGTATATATATATATATATATATATATATATATATATATATATATATATATATATATATATATATGTGTGTGTGTGTGTGTGTGTGTGAGAGAGAGACAGAGAGGTTAAAAAAGAAAGATGTTACACACATATTTTCGAACTCTTCTATTTTGTTATTCATATTCCCGGGCAACACCAGGTAGCCCTGCTAGTGTGAGAATAAAAGGAAGAGAAAGTTGAAAGAGAAAGGAGGAATATTTGTAATAGAGAGAAGAGAAATTGGAACGGATGAATCACAGAAACGAGGTGAAGGGCAACGGTGACACCGACGATGCGGAGGAGGAGGAGGAGGAGGAGGAGGAGGAGGAGAAGGAACGTTGAACGATGTATTCTTCAAAATGGAGAAGACTGTTCGAATTGTTATTGTTTGTTTCTTCATGTGCTTTTGCGCCCCTTTACACATTTGAAACTGCCCCCCCCTCCCCGCCCAATATTTTTTTTTTGTAGCAATGATCCTTTTAACCCGGTCCACCATTGTTTTTCTCGACACAGTTTCATCTGTCATCCGGATCAAATTTGTCATTTTCGTTTTCCTTACCGATTTAACTTCACCACCCCTGGCCTTAAAAAAGAGGCAAGTTAACATCACACGCACGCGCGTGCAATGATGATGATGATGATGATGATGATGATGATGATGATGATGATGATATTTGTCTATCTATATATTTGATACAAAGTGATGGTGTTTTGGGAGTTTTTTGTACGCAAACAGAAGCATGTGATTGGTTGGGGGAAAAAGAAGGAAGGTTGGGGGAAAAATAAGGAATAGGCAGAATAGAAATTACTATGGCAATAGTTTTTACGATGTCAATACGCGAGTTCGAATCTCATGTAATGCTAAAGACTTTTTTAAAACTGGATACGTGTTTTATACATTTAAAGAAATTAACATGAAAAAACATTTCAAAGCGAATTATTTTTGCTTAAACACATCATTTCTAATGTTTTTTTGCTAATAAAAACAATACGTAAATACATCATCATAGTTACTTACTCTCTCATGCAAATACGAAGAAGCATATTTTTTCCAAGAGAAATTTCACAAATATTTTCTTCGTACTAACTATAAAGCGGTAGAAGCTAGGTAAAGATGGACATTGACATACCCAGGTACTGTATCGACACTGCTGAAGGAGTGGGTATACACTAGTAATTTATTTTATTTATTGTATATATTTAATAATCAAAATTATCATCGTAATAATTCATAAAGGTTTATAGTTTGAATATAACTTAGTATACACGGAAATAAGATTTAATTAATAAACAATCTAGAAATTTTGGTGAACGGTTTTAAGCTTTAATTTCTTAATATCTTCAAATATTGCACGTAGGACTTGTTTGTAGATTCATTTATGTTTGAAATTATATTTTGCAAATGAATAGTCTATAAATAATATAACTTCGGAATGCTTAATACACTACGGAGAAGTAAGGCTGAGATAAGACTTTGGCCGATACTTACGTTGTCAGGCAGACTGACTTATGTTCTTGCTCATATTATAATATGCTCTTTTCGAGTAACGTCAGCACTTTCAACGTATCTGAATGAGGTATACAATGTTATCAGACTTGAATCACCCACTCTATAATATATATATATATATATATATATATATATATATATATATATATATATATATATATATATATATATATATAATTAACTTGTTACAAATATCCAGGGGGTATAAATCCTCCGGGCGAAACCATTTCAAGTGTTTATGGGAAAGGAGAAAGCAAATAGCAAGTCCGACCCTCTCTCCTGACATCTAAAATGAATCCGGAAAGTAATCCATGACTCTATTTCCATAACGAAACGGTTGCTTTTTTTGTTTTCTTCTTTCTATACCGATTTATACGTTTTTCTTTCTTTTTTAAACTTTTCCGTTTGAGACGATATATGACATGGTCTCTGATGATCTATTTTCAGCTTTTTCCTTCCTTATATCCTCCAACCTCCAAGCTGGTTTCTCAGTCGCCAGACGGATAACTTTAATTTCCGGCTACATACCATCCGTGGGTAAATCATACAATCCTCCCCCTCTCTCTCTATATATTGCTCCCTTCCCCCTCACTGTATTGCCTTCCGTTATAAATAGTGCAATCTCCCCCTCGCTCTCTCTATATAAAATATGTTGTAACTCTCCTCCACCTCGATTTACGTCTTAAATAGTTTATTTCCCCCTCTCTCAAGATATGTATTGAATATATTGTCGCTCTCTCTATATGTATATTGAAATGGTGAGTGTGAATTTCTCTTTTTTCATTTTCAAAAATGTAATCACCTCGCTTGGATGCTTGACAAGACCATAGGGTCGAAATAAATTATTGCACTGGTGATTATGTGATTCCATGTTATTTTATTTTAATTTTATTCTTGCTCTCTTTATTACATTGAGCTCTCATACCTGGATTTCCTTCTGGAATTTATTTCACTCTAACACTATATATATTTTTTCTTTTTATTTTTCTTCTTCTGTCCTCTTCTTAAGTGACCTCAATTAAGGCAACACCACATTGTGTATTGTCAGTTGTTGAAATTCTTACTCCAGGTACTTAATTCTGCCAAGCAAGGACCTGCGTAGTAGTGATACACGTGTAGGAAAAAAACTCTTTAATTTGGATATATATGATAAATAAATAAACTTTGAAAGAAAAAGTCTTTTGTGGTGATGAATGATCTCCTGAACGGAATGGTTGGGTAAGCCTTCAAAATATCACACACGCACATGTCAGGTATGTGTATATGTTGATATATTTCTATTTATAGTATTCACTCTTAAACTAAACTAATTTTGGAACACAGCTGCTAGTCGTAAGTGTAGGTAATGTGGACCATATTTATATACTCCGATTTCTGTGAAATTTTAATAATACATACTTATTAGACATCAATTGATGAATATTCCCCAAATTTCAGTTTCTATTCTGTACAAGTCCTGTACATCTAAAGCGAAGTAAATCAACGTTCGTTTCCCTAAGTTTTTTTTCTCTCTGTGTATATTTTAATCACACAAAATACACGTTAAAATGGTATTGGATTGCATGGACGGCGGCACCGGTGGGGGTGGGGGTGCTGAAGCCCCCTCACTTTTTGACTTGGGGCCCCCCACTTTACGGTCATCAATAATTAAGTTGATATGCATGTGTTTAACCCCCCCCCCCCCCACACACACACTGTCCCGCCGGCCCTGGATTGGGTTATGTTTTAAAAATGTCAATTTTAATTGTTCTAGTTATATATATATATATATATATATATATATATATATATATATATATATATATATATATATATATAGAGAGAGAGAGAGAGAGAGAGAGAGTGAGACTAATTTTGGATTTTGTCTTTTTATTTAAAAAATGTAACTGGCTTTGCAAACTCACTTTTTCCTAATTCAATAACCCGATAGGTGGCCCAATGGATCACATTTTTTTCTAGTATATATATGATGCAGATTATATTTTCTCATACTCATTTGAAACAAAATACTATTGTCTCTGTCTTTATATAATAACAAATATCTATCTCCTCAAATATCTATCTCCCCAAAGATCTATTTCCCAAAGTAAATGTTTCGTGTGTGTCGTAATGCAATTTCTCTTCAACGTGGAAAGAAGCCCCTGAGGCACACGCGTCAACAACAATCCCCATAGAAATGGGCACGTGTTTCGCGCGTGTCTTCTCATTCACCTCCCAGGTGAGAGAAAAGTCAGGCAGGTGTGATACCGATGTCCAGGTGTTTATTTCTGCTTTTATGCGTGGTCAACCTTAGCCTGTCTTCGCTTTCTTTATATAGTTGAAAGGCACCCCCATCCCCTAATA
Organism: Sepiola atlantica; assembly: GCA_963556195.1. NCBI lineage: Eukaryota > Metazoa > Mollusca > Cephalopoda > Sepiida > Sepiolidae > Sepiola > Sepiola atlantica. The sequence goes on along the minus strand of OY744553.1, from coordinate 23,263,508 downwards.
TTACAAGCGCCCTCTTCTTTCTTTAGACGAACGATTACGAAAACAAGACGCGGGTTATATATCTGAGGTGCGTCAAACGTCATCGACGTGATTTACAATTGTCAACCTTTTTTTTTGCTTGTGGACCCATTGAGAGCTATTTTATCATCTCATGTGTTAACCCCATATATGTATAATTGTTTATATCATTAAAAAAGAAATCAAACACTTGTTTCTAGGTTAGTAAAAAGTAATAATTTCTTTATATTCATAACATAAAATCTGAATCCAAATCTTGAACATTCCAATGAACATCCTAGGAAACAACACAAACTAAATAGAAACATTTTTTCGTGGTCACTCTTAAAGCTTGTGTGAACCCCGGTTGGAAATCTTAATTTACACAGGCGCATCAAGTTTTAAAATTCATTTTTAATTTGCTAACTGGAAAAAAGTTATCGATTTTATTCAAAATATTTATTAGTTTGTGTTATATGTATACTAATTATATTTATGCTAGTGTGCCCTCCCCGTAAAAATGTCGGAAAAATTATACTTCGCCAGTGTTCACATTAATATTCATATTCATAACGTCTCAATCGTTGAAGTTAAAAGAAAAAAAATAAGAAATACAATGTCTAAAACTGGAAGGTAAAAAAAAGAAAAACATATTTTATATGAACATTAGTGCGAACACTGACGAAGCATAATTGGTTTTCTGTAATTTTTGACAGAGGGTATACACTCGTATAATATTATATATATATATATATATATATATATATATATATATATATATATATATATATATATATATATATATATATATATATATAATATAAAGTATTTACTTCAACAGTGCTTAATACGTGAGTAGAGCTTGATGATTTCCCCCGGGAATGAAACATAAAGGTTTCCGTAGCTTACTTGCCATGAGTATATTTTCGTACTATATATATATATATATATATATATATATATATATGAGAAGGAGGAATTTGAATTGGTGACTAGACATAAAAAAATGACGTTGAATGTTAAAAAGTAGCAAAGACGTTTGCAGAAGATAATAAAGATATAAAAAGAAAAAAAAGGAACAATAAAAAATCGTATAAATCGGTATAGAAAACAGAAAGGAAAAAAATGATGACGTCAAGGGCATAAAAAGCGACGATTAGAAGTCGACTGTTCATCTTTAAACAATATGTTTATTAATTTAATTGTATTTGAATAAAGATGTCGGACAAGTGAAGTATTTTAAGTTGAAGTTTTTCGCTTTTAGATGAGAAAACTAAGATTGTAAAACCTGTAAGTAAATTTTCTGTTTGCTTTGATGGCAACGGACATATTGCAAACTGTGGTCTCGACTTCGAAGTGGCGAAAATATATATCGTGTTTACTTTTGCAATTTTCTCCTTTTAAATCCTATTAATTATTGAAATAGTGTAGCAATTAACGGCATGGACTTCACATACAAGTTCTGACGAAATTTTAAAATTGCTTTCATTGGGAAAGATATGGAATTTTCTCTATTGGTAAAATAGTGGGGAAGACTAGAAAACACGAAAATAACAGCTTATCTGACAAACATAGTTTGTAGAAACTTTATAACTTATAGAATGAGCAAAGTAATGAGCCAATGTACGAAGTGTGTGTACTTGTCTGGAGTCATTTTCCCAGTTAGTATGTGTGTATGCGTGTGGCATCATATATAAGAACATTGATAGTAGTTGTGCACCCCCCCTTACTTTCTGGGAAGGGACATCTGTCAAAGCGCGTTGACCTTTTGATCATGTTCTTCTGACTTCCGCTGACTGCCTATGCTGATCCCTTTTTTTTTTTTTTTTAATAGAAAACGTATGGAGTCCGGGAGCTTCTTGACTTTCAGCAGGAAAATAATTATTGATCTGCGAACGTAGTTGTAAACATATCACATGACTTACTATTTTTCGAATTTCGTCTTTTTCACCTATTTGGAGCCTCGGTTTGTAGAAAAACGTGACAGTTTTTTAAAGATGTAATTGGGAGCGTGTTTTGTTCACGTTCAGATTGAAATAGGTTTGAATCCTTTAAACTGTTGCATATCTGTTCTGGGATAAAACTACTCTTTGGTTAAATTAACTCATGATGATAATATCTAGTTGCCCAATTATCATCGGTTAATGGACTCACCATGAAGAATAATTATTCAAATATACGGCATCATCTTGTTAGATGACCAAAGTTAAGCGACGTTGAGCCTAGCCAGTACCAGATGGGTGGCCATTTGTCAATACCAAGCGCTCTATGTAGAAGAACGACAAAACCTCCTTGCAAAAAACAAAAGAAAAGAAAAACAACAACAAAAATAGAGCCCTGGGGATGCCTTTAGCACGTGCTTTTCAGTATAAGTTGCTACTCCACACAATGTGTTGCTACAACGGAACAGCAGCGCCCCCCGCCCCTCTGGGAGGAAATTCTGTTCTCAATTATGTGGTGAGGCTTTCCGGAGAGAGTATGCAATTCGGTCGTATTCAGAAATACATTTCAGACAAATGGTTCATTGTATATCAAAATATGACGAAAATGATTGAAATGAAAAATAAAGACTCGTCCATTTTCCAGAAATTGAGAATTTGTGAACGAGAAAAAATATTTACAAAAATATCAGGGATTATAATTAAAAAAAAAGAAAATAAAACATTTTCACATGTTCCTTAGTTTGATTTACTTTCATCAATTTTTTCGTTATCAAATAGAAAATTCTTAATGCTAATTTTTTTTTTTTACTTTTGGGGGCCATCATTTATCAACATCGAAAGTCACTCACTAATTAAGGGTTAATAAGTATGAACTGCGTCTGATTACTTATGGGGCGGTCCATGAAAATATTTTTTTGACATTGGATTTGAGGATGACCAAGTTGTAATCAGCAGGGAAGCATCCCCACAGTAATGTGTTCCACAGACGGGAAGCCCTTGCAAAGAAGCTCTGTCCATTGAAATCCTGTTTGTCGTTAGGCACATGGAGGGAGAAAGAAAAGTATTTGTTCGTTGTGGTGGAAAGTCAAGTTCTTGCTGTTAATGTTTTACAAAGAGAAACTAAAGATTGAAGCCCAGCCAAGCACCTCCATGAAAATAACGATAGAGGAGAGAGAGAGAGAGAGAGAGAGAGAGAGAGAGAGAGAGAGAGAGAGAGAAAGAAAGAAAGAGAGAGACTAGCAACGTCTCTTCTGTGAGAATGGTGTTGTAGGGAAGAGAAGAGATTATGCCACTAGATTTCGAAGTCGATTTTTTACTCTGTCAAGGGAGAAAAGAGTTCTCCCCAGATGTGTCAGCAGTATTCCATCGTTGGACTCTTTGACTCTTATAGAGGTTAAGGATTGCATCTGGGCTGAGATACTTTCGAGAGCGATAGAATGACCCGACCATTTTTACAAACACATTTTCATTTATGATCGTTTTCTGACATTTCATTCGACTCCATTTTTTTTATAAACACTTAAAAATTACCTTATTTCATAGTTGATCTCTTCATTTCTTTGCCGAGTTTTACAATTTCTTTCTCTAATTCGTCTGATAACTTTTATCTGTTATACCCGTCTAACCTTGCCACCCGTTATGGTGGTTGCCTGCTTGGATTTCCTTCCACCCGCTGCATTTTTCTCGTGCATTATAAACGAAGGTTACTTTAAAATATTGAGAAACACTTTTGCAACTAACTTTTTATCTCCTCCTCTTCTTCCAGCTCTTCTTTCCCTTTTCCCTCGCCTTCTTCTCTTTCCATTTCCGCTTATTTCCCCCTCCTCCTCCTTCTACTAGTCTCTCTACTCTCCCCTCCTCCCATTTCCATCAATATTCCCCAAAATGTCTGCCGGGCAAAATGTACGCGAAAATCTTGAGTGAAACCTGATTCTGCACTGATTACGTCATCAGAGATGGGGAGGGGGGATTCTCGACCAATTCTTCCTTATTTAACAATTCCATTATCCCCTTTTCTCACTGTCTTCCTTTTCTTGTTAATATTCGACATCTTAACGGATCGATAATTCACCGACATATTCAAACAAAAAATAATAATAACAACAACAACAACAATAATACTAATAGAGATTATGTATCTGTCTGAAGGCACAACTATATTATTGAAGACTATTGTACTATTGTATTAAATAGTTTACTAGGGTAATGTAGCATAGTTTGAAATAGTTTTAGGGGATTACTCCTTCACACTAAAAATAACATCTATTATATTAATCGTAATATACTTTTTTTTTGGGGGGGGGGGGTAGCGTAGTATATGTTCTGTTGTCATGATATAATTCTACCATGGATTACCGTCTCCCTTTTTGGGGGGGGAGGGGAGGGGTAGTGTAGATAGCATTTTTGCTATGTCGTCTTCTGAAACAAGAATGTCAATAAAATAACTTCCAGTGAAAACTGCTCTATTTATCAGAAATAATTTTATTTTCGACAAAACTGAATTACTTTACTTTACTATTTTCTCAGCTTAAAAATGTATATAATATGTTTATCTTAACAGTTAGAGAATGTATGTAATATGTTTATCTTAACAGTTAGAAAATGTATGTAATATGTTTATCTTAACAGTTAGAAAATGTATGTAATATGTTTATCTTAACAGTTAGAAAATGTATGTAATATGTTTATCTTAACAGTTAGAAAATGTATGTAATATGTTTATCTTAACAGTTAGAAAATGTATGTAATATGTTTATCTTAACAGTTAGAAAATGTATGTAATATGTTTATCTTAACAGTTAGAAAATGTATGTAATATGTTTATCTTAACAGTTAGAAAATGTATGTAATATGTTTATCTTAACAGTTAGAAAATGTATGTAATATGTTTATCTTAACAGTTAGAAAATGTATGTAATATGTTTATCTTAACAGTTAGAAAATGTATGTAATATGTTTATCTTAACAGTTAGAAAATGTATGTAATATGTTTATCTTAACAGTTAGAAAATGTATCTAATATGTTTATCTTAACAGTTAGAAAATGTATGTAATATGTTTATCTTAACAGTTAGAAAATGTATGTAATATGTTTATCTTAACAGTTAGAAAATGTATGTAATATGTTTATCTTAACAGTTAGAAAATGTATGTAATATGTTTATCTTAACAGTTAGAAAATGTATGTAATATGTTTATCTTAACAGTTAGAAAATGTATGTAATATGTTTATCTTAACAGTTAGAAAATGTATGTGACCGGAGGTAAGATATGGTTGCTGATAATGATAATGATGATGATGGTAACAACAACCACAGCAACAACAACAGCACATTCAATATTATTATTACTTACTAAAAGTTCTCACATCAGTCATTTATTGCTGATAAAAATAGGTGGCTTCCCCTGGAGTCAGGGTGACAGCAAGTCTCTAGTGATTTTCAGTACTCCGTTTCATTTCACTACACTTGTAACTCACTTGGTGTTCTTCCGTGGTGACTTTCCTTGATATCAACCAATTATTATCTCACTAACGTAAGATGTTCTAATTTAACCACAATATATGAGAGATATTTTATTTTTAATAACAGCAAATGATGACATTAAATTAAAACTCGAAGACTTTTTCTTATGTTAGGGATTCTCTTCACAATTCAGAAATCCAATAGTTTCTCGATTCTTTTTTGTATCACGGCTAACTAAAATATTTCCTAAGTTATTACGAATCAAAGTTTGATATGATTGACTGAACTTTTTGATGGAACTAGTTTCTCAAACCAATTCCTCTTTAAAGTCACAGAAGAAAACAAGACAAAGAAAAAAATGTCCACACATAACGTACCAATAAGGTAGACTTCTCTGTCTTGAAAACACACTGAATTCATTGGTCAATAGTAATCATCAAGATGAGATATGTTATAACTACACTGTCATACATAAATATGACATAACTGATTCGGCTCAATTGTAGAATATGTGTCCTTAAAAAGTCTCACCTTTTGTGCTTGGGTTTTGTCCACATTTCGAATATAATTGTAAAAGTACAATTTTATTTCAGGATAAGAAGTTGAAGACATCGACAAAATAATTTTATTTAAATTTGGGCGAAATAGACGAGATGTTTCAATTTTACTACCATGAATAAAATCTCAGAAACTCAAATAATTTTGTCCATTCATGGCTGGCATAAATTCTTGCTTTCTTAAAAATATCCATATTATCATCAAAATAAAATGAGTTTAAAATAATTAATTTCAGCGGATATTGATTTGTTTCACGTTACATTATAGATGAATATACAATAATGGAAATTTTCTGTGATAATAAAAAATGTCTCCAATTTGAAAATCTGAGCAGTTGGCGACAAAGAGAGCATAAACAAAGCAGTCAACAGCGATTCTATATTTTCGAAATTGGCCATTTACTTTTGAAAAGTTTAAATTACAAATAATATAAATAACCTTTTCTTCTATTTTAAAAACAAAAATTTTAACAAATGAAAAAAAAACATGAACAACGGCAATCGTAACCAGCCCCAACAATAACTTCAAATGCTTATATTAAAAAAAAAAAAAAATGACATTGTTTTAAACACAGATACTTAACACATGAGTAGGAAACACAAATTGTTTGAGACTAATTTCCCAACTATATTTCCTTTAACATTTACCAAAAGATTCGTTATGTTGTGATTTAAACTATAAATATTGTTTACATTTTGTCTCCATTAATTCGTCGTAAATAAATAATTTATTTATTTATTTTGTGTTTATTTTCCTCTCTTCTATGCGCATGCGTGCGTCATTTCTATAAAATAAAGATGCCCCCCCCCCTCTTCCAGAAAATGCTGTTGTTTACTTTTATTAGTGAGGCAATATTGAAGTGAGAATTTCAGTGGAAATTTTTTCTTCCAGTTTCTGATTGGAGGTAAAAGTACAGAATAGTTAACACTCGATAACTCGCCCCCATCCTCCCAAAAACAACAACACATATTTTATATCAAACATAGTAGAATGACACTCTCTACCGAAATAGTCATGTTTTTACCACTTTTTATTTGACCCTTTTTCTTCTATAAAATCTCTCTTCTCGACACGCGACATTTAACGGCTGCCAAGATCTGTAGGCAGAAATGTTGTGGCAGCCATTAAATGTCGATTGTTGAGAAGACAGATTTATAGAAGAAAAAGGCTGCTTATGTATGTAAATACACTAATAAAATATGGCAGTTATAAATAAAATAACAGGAAAACCATAGGAAATATTTACTTATTATTGAAAAATACTAGCGTACACCGAAATGTACTGTCTTGTCATATTTCACTCATTTCTCGCAAGAAAAAGCGTGAAATAAAAAGCGTTATAAACGTTAAAGATTGGATAGTTTGGTAGAGAATTTCATTCGAATGCGTATGATATAAATTATGTGTTGATTTTGGGGAGGGGTACACATTATCGAGTGTTTACTATTCTGGACTTTAAGTGTGATTTGATTACACTTTTCCGAATATTCATAAAAGCGTGTATGAACTCTAGGTAAATGACCCAATAAATCGTTTGAAGTAGAATTATTTCGGTAAATACATTTCTATAACGATTGCTAAATAATAAATTATATTAAAAAATTTACCAAACAAAAAGTTCACTTCACCATTTTTATTTAAAGACATTTTATTTTTCAATTGACGTCTCAAAAGTAAAAGTATGCAAATAAAAATGTAATAAACTTTGGAGATTTGATTTCTAGTGTCAAATTGAAGAGTGTAGCACTTATCCAAATATAACCCGTGTGCATTGAAGTCAACAACAATATTTGAGGCTTATTTGGGGTCGTAGAATATCTTACACATTTCGCTTGATTTCGAACAAATGTTATATTGGATCTTATTTTATCTTAGTGATCTGAAATAATACTTTTTGTCATGAAATAAATTTCTAATTTATTTTTTAACGTTAAAACTCGATATAAATTTTCATTTGATAAAAATGAAACTTTTATATCGAATTTTTACTTTTCGTGACAATTTTCGGGGCTTCTTGAGTTTCGCTCCGACATATACCACTTCTGTGAAAAAGAAAATAGCTAAAGAAACGTATGAAGTTTGTGATAGCTGAAAAGAAAACTACACACAAAAAATGACGCAAATTAATCAAGTATTTTTTAAATTTAAAATACAACAACATGATTTTATCTCTCGGAAGCCATTTGTCACCAGCGGGGGTGGGTGGGTGTTCTCATTCAGCAATAACTCAATTTAATAAAATAATTATTTTAACTTATTGTGGAAAAACAAGTTATAAGTACGATGTAAGAAAAAACCCTAAGATTTTATTAAACTAAAAAATATTAAAAAGTAATACTTTGACAAAATTAAAACCAACAATTTTGAGTCATTTCCCTTGTCGAAGCAGAACCCGCTGGTGACAAATGGGGTCCGATAGATAAACTCATATATTTTTTTAATTTAAAAAATACTTGATGAATTTGTGTAATTTTTGGTGTAATCTCAAACTCAGGAAACAGCCAATTTTCTTCCGATAATTTGATAATTTTTAAATTCTATTCTGAGCCTTTTGGATAGGAGCAAAGTGTATTATCTGCTCTGATACTACATTTCATATTTTTTGTTCTCTGTCAGTGATGGAAAAATCCTTTTAGACCGAGGCAATTTTAATTTTTGTCCCGACCTATAGTGCCCTTTTTCCCGAGCTGGATTTTCCTTAAATACTTTTTGTTTAAAATATGACACATTCCAACAAAACACCTATTTAATATAATATTCAACAAAAATGTGTCAAACTGTAACGTGTCTCACATCTGCAACGTGTCTCACATCTGCGACGTGTTTCACATCTGCAACGTGTCTCACATCTGCGACGTTTTTCACATCTGCAACGTTTTTCACATCTGCGACGTGTTTCACATCTGCGACGTGTCTCACATCTGCGACGTGTTTCACATCTGCAACGTGTCTCACATCTGCGACGTGTCTCACATCTGCAACGTTTTTCACATCTGCAACGTTTTTCACATCTGCGACGTGTCTCACATCTGCGACGTGTCTCACATCTGCAACGTTTTTCACATCTGCAACGTTTTTCACATCTGCGACGTGTCTCACATCTGCGACGTGTCTCACATCTGCCACGTGTCTCACATCTGCGACGTGTCTCACATCTGCGACGTGTTTCACATCTGCGACGTGTTTCACATCTGCGACGTGTCTCACATCTGCGACGTGTCTCACATCTGCGACGTGTCTCACATCTGCAACGTTTTTCACATCTGCAACGTGTTTCACATCTGCGACGTGTCTCACATCTGCAACGTGTCTCACATCTGCAACGTGTCTCACATCTGCAACGTTTTTCACATCTGCAACGTTTTTCACATCTGCAACGTGTCTCACATCTGCGACGTGTCTCACATCTGCAACGTGTCTCACATCTGCAACGTGTCTCACATCTGCAACGTTTTTCACATCTGCAACGAGCCTGTTGTCAAGCGTGAGGAGGTATTAGTATGATTTGCTTCAGCACACTCGTAATCATAATAGGTAAATAGGTAATCAGTATCTTCGATGACAAATCAATATAAAAAATAAAACATTTAAGAGTTAAAACACGACCTTGTGTTTAGCTCTGCCCTCGTTGGTTGGCAACTAAATAGGGACTCGCATGTTTTAATCTCTTCAGTTTTATTTTTAAAATTCGTTACATTCCGGTAAAACTTTGTTTATGCAAACAGAAAGCTTATTTCTATCGTCAAAATATTTTTGGTGAAAGAAAGAAAAGAAAAAGAAAAAACAACAACATGGCGGCTATCGATTAAATCATCGAATTAAATTAACATTCTCAACATTTTAAAAAGTAAATTAGAATTCGATTTCTGAACAAGAAATACAATTTGCTGCCAACAAATCAATTTATTCCAAAATGTCGAGAAAAAACCCAACCGAAAAACAAAGCAAACTAAGATGTTTGTACAATCGAATCAAATTTGGATATGCACAGATGCATTTATAGTCCCCCAATTCCTCCTCAAAATGCTATTATCAATAATTTCGTTTAGCAACTGTGTTTGATATAAATTAGAAAAGTAAATATTTTATACGATACACGATTCTAGTTGAACGAAATAATAACACCCGAGGAGGGGATATTTTTCCGAAATATTGTGATATACGAGTTCCACATTTACATCTCCAGTGAGTGAAGTGACACTGAAAGTAAGTAATATATAAAAAAAATAGTAAATAAATAAGAGTAAACAAAACAAAGACACTTATTTTCACTTTTATCTTCGTCCTGTTTTCAGCCCTCTTTCTAACTACCCGGCATATTTCTGCATTGTTATTAGTTTTCTATAAATGATCTCTATCTATCTATCTATCTATCTATCTATCTATCTATCTATCTATCTATCTATCTATCTATCTTATTACACACAATGCTTTAAGCAAACTACATCAACTCTTTAAATAGTTTATGTCTCTGCAAAAGGGTAATGTAAAAGATATGAATGAAAACTTTGCAAGTTTTGAAGCTACGAAGGGTTTTTAGTATTTTAGTATTTGTAGAATTTGCCATCGACTTTCGATGGTACTGAATCATTGAATGCACAAAAGAAACAGTTTGGGTTAGCATCGTGTGTGGATCGTCTTCAAAACAAAGGACGCTATACCCACTCCCCGCACTTTTTTAAGTTGTTTACATTTTTGACGGACGCAACTCAAAATTTTGTATGATTTGTGTTTTATGTGATTGGCTTGACATGTCACGAGAGAACGTGTGTGTGTGTGTGAGAGAGTGAGTGGGTGAGTGAGTGAGTGAGAGAGAGAGAGAGAGAGAGAGAGAGGGAGGGAGGGAGAGAGAGAGAGAGAGAGAGAGAGAGTGAGTGAGTGAGTGAGTGAGAGAGAGAGAGAGAGAGAGAGTGAGTGAGTGAGAGAGAGAGAGAGAGAGAGAGAGAGAGAATGAAGTCTCGATTTGAGTATCGTAAAGAATATAGATATTCTTCATATTTTGACTGAAGTAATTAAAAGATGCCCAACTTTTACAACTTTTTTTTGTTAATCTATTTCATTTCCTTTTGCACGCGTCAACAATTCAATAACTATTACTATTAAGATGAAAATTCTATTTCAAACATTCAATAACAATAACTATTAAGATGAAAATTCTATTTCAAACATTCAATAACAATAACTATTACGATGAAAATTCTATTTCAAACATTCAATAACAATAACTATTAAGATGAAGATTCTATTTCAAACATTCAATAACAATAACTATTAAGATGAAGATTCTATTTCAAACATTCAATAACAATAACTATTAAGATGAAGATTCTATTTCAAACATTCAATAACAATAACTATTAAGATGAAAATTCTATTTCAAACATTCAATAACAATAACTATTAAGATGAAAATTCTATTTCAAACATTCAATAACAATAACTATTAAGATGAAAATTCTATTTCAAACATTCAATGACAATAACTATTAAGATGAAAATTCTATTTCAAACATTCAATAACAATAACTATTAAGATGAAAATTCTATTTCAAACATTCAATAACAATAACTATTAAGATGAAAATTCTATTTAAAAAATTCAATAACTATTACTATTAAGATGAAGATTCTATTTCAAATATTCAATAACAATAACTATTAAGATGGAAATTCTATTTCAAACATTCAATAACAATAATTATTAAGATGAAAATTCTATTTCAAACATTCAATAACAATAACTATTAAGATGAAAATTCTATTTCAAACATTCAATAACAATAACTATTAAGATGAAGATTCTATTTCAAACATTCAATAACAATAACTATTAAGATGAAAATTCTATTTCAAACATTCAATAACAATAACTATTAAGATGAAAATTCTATTTCAAACATTCAATAACAATAACTATTAAGATGAAAATTCTATTTCAAACATTCAATAACAATAACTATTACTATTAAGATGAAGATTCTATTTGAAATTTAAGCGTGACAGATCATCGAAGACATTATTTCAAACATTAGCATGACAAACTAAAGGAAATTCTATGTCAGACGTTAGCGTAGCAGCATCCAAATAGGGAGGGGGGCATCCAATCATATTCAAACTATCTCTTATTCTCATAACATTTCTCAGTACTAGGACTTATACTTGAGTCTTTGGAGCATACAATCAAGTAGTTTGCCCCGGCTATCACCAAACCTCTGCACGCCACTGCGTGGCAGACCAAAGAAAATGCTATTTGAAACTTAAGACCAACTACATTGCGATCTCAAACTTAAGCGTGACAAACCGATCGTTTCATAGTTTATGGTTGGCTACATTTAAAATAAGACGTTCAATCTGTCCATTTAGCGATAAAGATGCTGTTTCAAACTTAAGTTTGACAGATCGGTCGACAGACAAAGCCTCTGCGCGGTGGAGGGGGGGGGATCTAAAAAGACAAGTCGTATCGTTCAAAAGTTGTACAACACAGCACGAGTGGCGCACGCTGAACTCCTCGACGAGTTTTAATAAAGTTCTTTATTCTTTCTTTCTCTTTCCCTTTCACCGTGATTATGGTCATTGATTTGATTTTGAGTCGGCGAAGCCCCCCCCCCCCCTACCCGTTCTCACTATCTTATATGTGTGTGATAGTCTTTTTACTTTTATTTTTGTTTCTATTTTAATCAAATTAGTATTTTTAAAAAGTTATTTTTCATTATTTACCATATTATTTGGACATTTAATTATTAATTGAACTAAATTCTTATAAAACTATAATTAATTTTTTTACGGTAATGTTTTAATCTCTATTTATTAAAATATTGGATGTCAATAGCTAAAACTTTCAATCTTTTAATAAATGAAGATTTGCTAAGAATTTTCAAGTCATAAATGACTTTCTATTTGACAGTTTAAATATTTCCAAATTCTTGTCAAATTTTGAAGAGTCACGAAGTAATACATTCATTTTTTTTATTAACAAAAAAATTAAAATAACTCACTTGTTTACAAATAAATCGAAATGCATTCTGGTCGATTTAATTTCGTAATTAAATAATTAAAAAATATATAGGATTTTTTAAAATGTCGTTTTAGTTTATGCTATTGCGTTTTTGATTTCAATGAATAAGCGATTAATTGTAGATGATAAAAATAATTCAATGTGATGTCGACGCGGGAAATACACACACTGACACGAAAAGTTGTCACACAATTCAAATATTATGTGTATGGGAAATCGTTTATTTAGAATAGTTTATGAATAAAAAGTATCTTAAACTTAGTTTGAGAGGCGTTTCTTTTTTAATTTGGTATATTAAAAAAAAATTCAAACAACAACAACAACAACAATTATTTTTATCTTAAATTACTTTTACCATCCGAAAATATGGCATTGGTAAAGAAAGAAATGGTAATTGTTTTCAAGCTTCAATGGAACACGTGATAACGTGAGAAGTAAAACTTTTGTTGTTTTCTTAACATGTTTTATAACGTTGAATAATTCCATTCAAGTTCTTGTTGGTATTATTATTAATGATTATCTTGAACTTTTCAGCTGCCATTGAAACAACATATTCTTAACCAAATTAGTGATAGTTTTACTTTTATAACAATTTGATTATATTAATAATGTAATAACCAAACAATACCACAATAATGTAACTAAATTATTATTGTATTGTTTGGTAATTAAATTATTAATATAACAAAATTGTTATACAACTATAACTAATTTGGTTAAAATAATGTTGTTTCAATGACAGCTATTTTAAAGCTGAAAAGTTCAAGATAACCATTAATAATAATAATAATAATAATAATAATAATAATAATAATAATAATAATAATAATAATAATAATTAATCTTCTTCATTGAAGAAGATTCATATTTTTCATTCGATGTTGAAATTATTAATCGATTTTGACACTTGAAAAAAAATCAAAACATTTGAAATTTAATAAACAAAAATAATTCAAAGCATATTATTTTCCTTCATATGAAAATGTAAAAATAATAAATCTGTAAATGTACAAAAAATAAAAAGATAAAAGGAATCCTACCTGCTTCCATTGTTATATGCGCTGAGGCATCTACATCCATTGGAACAAGATTCAAGCTTTATTTTGTTTCCACTGTCCCCTCTCTGTCTATCCCCCTTTCCCCCCTTTTCTTACCTCCTCTCTCCCAGTAGGCCAAACAGCTGAAATGGAGTTTGACAAAAACAGACTTTATCATTTGTCATTTAGCGTTGATGTCAAAAGTTGTTTTTACTATCAGTGCAGCCCCTATTTACTTGCCTCCCCACGAGGACAGAGTTAGACATAAGGTCGGTTTTTAATGTGAGGAAAATTCATCTCCCCAAAAACTCTCGATTTCGATTGACGAAAAAAAAAATGTCTTAGTCTAGAGATATTTTTCCTTCACCTTCACTGACGGAGGACAGCAGAGATTACGTATCAGAACAGATACTACACTTTGACCATTTAGTCACTTTGCAAAGTTCGCTATTTGAAATAAAAAAGGACGGGAATAAGATTTTCTTTTTTCAAAATATTGGAGATTTAAATATTACAGTATACGAGCGAGTATCTCGCGAGAGAGGAGGCTGCATTTTAAGCAGAGATGTGTTTTTGTTTTTTTGTTTTAGAAGAGGGACCCATAAAGTGACAGATGCCGAGTCGGTGGCTAGTTGTGTGCGCGCACGGACGGCGTGCGAGAGAGTTCGGATGATCAGTAGCTTTTCTTTCTTTCTGACAATTCTGGGAGGTTGTTGTTGTATTTGTACCCCCCCCCGCCCCGCACCCTTTCTGTGCGTTCCCCTGCCATCACCAGGCGCCGTGTCTATGTGAACCAGAACGTTCACATCCTGGAGGACAACGATGGACTCTTTCCTATGCCCCCCCACCTTCTCTTCCCACGGCTGCTGCTGATGTTGGTGGAGTTTGCCGAGTTCTTGATTGATCCCCTCCTCATCCATTATTCCAGTTAAAAATTCAATAAAATAAGTTTCTGTCATTTGTTTTGAAAAATGTTGTCCCTCTCTTTTTTTGGTACATGAATATTGGAGTCTGATTAAGCAGGTGCGTGCCTTGCAATTTTACACAAAGTATAAGTTGGAGTTGGAGTTGGAGTAATTTCTTTTTACCCCCCCCCCCCTTAAAAAAGTGGGGATAGTTATGGTTAAATTAACACCCATAAAGACTGAAAGGAATAACTTTGTTATAATTGAAAATATTCCTTGGCCTTTTGGCCAGGAGAAAAGTATAGTATCTGTTTTACACTTTTTCTTTTCTGTCCTCGGTCAGTGAAGGAGAAATCATTCGAGACTGAGGCAATTTTGTATTTTTGTCCTAATTCAGAGTATCCTTTTATGGGGAGCTGGATTTTCCCCACATGCAAAATGAACCTTGTGTCTCGTGGGGAGGCAAATAAATAGAAACGACATACTCGTTCTTATGCCCCCTTTTTTGGTACATGAATAAGTAAATATTTACACAAACTATAAGTTTTAGTTTTTTTTTACAACACCCCCCCCCCCACACACACAAAAGAAACTGAGGATAGTTATGGCTGAATTGTCACCCGTGAAGACAATTAAAATAATAACGTTGTGATAATGGAAACTAAAATATATTCAAAAATTGGAATCCGAGTTATTTGTCTTCAATTTTAAAACATATCTAGATTCGGAAAAAAAGATCCATTGTTAACCAAACTTCTCTAAATAATTTCTGTTTAAGAAATGTAATTCCACAATCAAACATTTGCCGTTTTAATCCGTTTCCACTTGGTTTTTATATTTCTAAACTAGATTGAAATATTAAAGATCTTTCTGATTAAGATTGAAAAATATGTTTTGAAAGTGAGACAATGCTTTTCTACATTTTCCTTCGCGGTAAAGAAAATAAAAGTCGATATGAAGTTGCGTGAGTCACATTTTTGAGCTTGGCAACGCGATGGAAATGTCTGTGCGTAATTCATCAATAATTCTTTCTTTTAGCGACAATTCTCTCTCCCTCTCTCTCTCTCTCTCTCTCTCTCTCTCTCTCTCTCTCTCTCACACACACACTGTAATTCTCGGCTAAAAATGGTGACTTTTTTCACTTTTTATCTAAATGAATAAATACAAAGTTTTTATTTATTTATCACAACTATATCACCATCAAAACGGGTTACTCTAATTTAAATCAATAATATTCTTTTGAAATACTGTAAATATAGTAACAAGCAAAAGACAAACCACAACTATTCGTTTATCTCATTTGCATAATTATATTTTAAAAACGTCTAGAATGAATTAATATTTGATGTTATTAAATTCTAATTTAATTGCACTATTTTCCTATACATAGAATTGTTTTCTCGATATTAACGTAATTACGTTAATATCGAGAAAACTATTCTATGTATAAGAAAATAGGGCAATTAAATTAGAATTGTTTTCTCGATATTAACGTAATTACCGTTAATATCGAGAAAACTATTCTATGTATAGGAAAATAGTGCAATTAAATTAGAATTGTCTTCTCGATATTAACGTAATTACCGTTAATATCGAGAAAACTATTGTATGTATAGGAAAATAGTGCAATTAAATTAGAATTGTTTTCTCGATATTAACGTAATTACCGTTAATATCGAGAAAACTATTCTATGTATAGGAAAATAGTGCAATTAAATTAGAATTGTTTTCTCGATATTAACGTAATTACCGTTAATATCGAGAAAACAATTCTATGTATAGGAAAATAGTGCAATTAAATTAGAATTGTTTTCTCGATATTAACGTAATTACCGTTAATATCGAGAAAACTATTCTATGTATAGGAAAATAGTGCAATTAAATTAGAATTTAATAACATCAAATATTAATTCATTCTAAACTGTTTTAAAATATAATTATGCAAATGAGATATTTCTTTCTAATCCGATTTAAATGACATTTTTAGAATTTTCTCATTAATTAATGAACATTATATTGATTAGGTGTTTTTAATTACAAAACTGTTTTATATCGTAGACATGAAGAAATAAGAATTTCTAAAGGATTTTAGAACAAAAGTTAAAGAGTCCCAGTTAGTGAGAAGAGAGGGATTAGTGAGAGGTTATAATTAAAAATGCCTTTAACCAGATTCGATAAAATCTTTTCAGAATTTATAGAACTTTAACGGGGATAGACGACAGTCGCGTCTTTGTAATGTACAAAGACCCACACTAATAACAAAAATGTTATAAATGGCGAATGAGAAAAATGGACAAAAATGTGAATGTTATGAATGGGTCACCATTTAGCAAGTTCTGAATTCACCAAAAAAGGGTGTTGTGAATGAAACATGGTCAACGAACAAAACATCTTTACATCAATACAAATTTACAGTGATGTGAAATATATTTTGAATCGATAAATAGTTCGTTAGAAAAGTTAAAAGTTCTCGTGCTTGTAGAAGTAGAATGTTCGCAGCATGAAAGAAGACACGAGTGTTAGAAGTGTGTATGTCTAAACGTTTGTTTTTCTGCCAGTGTGAATATGTGTGTGAGTAATAAGTAGTGTGTGTATTTGCTTGCTTTTGTTTTGTCAGTGTGTGAATGTGTGAGAACTTATGTGAGTGAGTTGAGTAATTATCCCCAACCCTGGCCTCGAAGGGGTGTGTGTAGTATAAGCGTTATGTCTTGTTTCTGATGCTTTTGGACTCTCTCTCTCTCTCTCTCTCTCTCTCTCTCTCTGAGTTTTAGTTGTCAAGTTTTCTGTTAGTATTAGAAATTGATATTTCACATCGGTTCGCTAAGTTAATCGTTTCGAACGAGCGGGAATCATTTTCATTGGTTGAAAATGTTGAGTTAACACCTTTATGTGAAATGATATTTTTTTTCATTTTGTAGACGCCGAAAAGGAAAGAGTAAGCTAAACGAACAGAGAAAGAAAGAGAATAACTTATACAAGCTAGTAACTTGTTACATTCGTTCGCATCGCATCTCCACTTTCCCACAGTTCTATATTCTGTAATAATCGAAGCTCTGATCTCGTGTAAATTAAAAATAAATTCACGACGTCTTTTATAGATTGATTGATACATCGTTCAACACACCGGATTTTATATATTTTCTGTCTTGCCTCATGCATTTTCCTAGTGGATGCTCTTCTACTATGTCTCAAATATAATCTTGAGCTTTTCTAGAAAGAGCTTCTTTTGAAGTGTTAGGCTAAAAAATATCCATGTTAACAGCTTTAAACTTGCTAGATGTGAATGAATTATCCAACTTTGCTTCTCAGATAGTGTTGTAATAGAATATCCAACACTCCCTTTTCCGATATGGACTGACTATATATATATATATATATATATATATATATATATATATATATATATATATATATATATATATATATATATAGAGAGAGAGAGAGAGAGAGAGAGAGTGAGAGAGTGAGTACGGCATGGACAAGCAGTCTTGCTTCTGTCAAAGTTACACAAGGACTTCAGACTGGTATATACCACTCGAGGATCCGTTCTCAACAACCAGTCCGACAGAGATTGGGCCAACTTGGTGATCTTTTATCTGTATTAGTCCTGGGTAGTCTTAGGAGGTCCACCATCCCAGGCCTCCACTCTTGCGGGAGGATTTAGTTTATCGCGAATTGACTGAAGCGCCCCGGAATATTTAAGAGGTCTATGTTTGGTTTGGATATCCGAATCCCTGAAAAATCAAGTCTATTTCGTGGTCCAAGCTCCATTCTATCAACTGCTTGATATTTTGATGCTATTACACTCTTATTTCATCGAATGTGAACTGCACAAAGGGAAATGGATAGTTGTGCAGAATAGGGCATCAAAGAATTTTACGAAGATTCCCGAGTCTTGACGTAGATACTCGAATGCTCGACGAACAGAACCAACCAATTTATGTAACGAAAATTTTGTCATCGTTTATGGTAATGCTCTAATGTGGGGGACAAAGACATTGTCAAGGCGCTTACATTTATTGGACGATTTATCGTCTGTCTATTTCGACTAATCTTGGAATTTGTCATCAAAACTCGGGAATCTTCGTTAAATTCGTGGTATGCTATTCTGCACAAGTACCGGAAATTGTTGTAATCTTCGACTTCTCACGTCAACTGACAAAGATGAAGGTATTTTGTGCCCCATCTTCATCATATGATACTACTATGGGGTTGTTGAATCTGACAGTAGCAATCGAAAAAGTGTTAGATAGACATCTTTAATAAGTCAATGGACATGGTGCTTGTCCCAAATTACTCTTACTCAAGGCGTCTCTACATGAGCCCCACCACCAGTTTCCTGAGTTTCGCCGATAAATTCCGGAATTTGTAGACGATAAATTGTGTAGACGAATATTTGGAAATTCCGACTCTTTCGCCACTTTACTTTCGCAGATTTCTGATTTCTACCCGTTTTGGGATAAAGAACATTACCCACCGTCTTTGTTTTTCTGCAAAATTGCTCCCTACTACTTCTTTGTCTTCTTGTTCTTATATATCAGAAATATGCCTAATTTCAATTTATCGACCTCTATCTGACATTTCCAAACTTCTCTTCCCCAAAATAAACCAAAAGCACTGGAACCCTACAATTAACGCTAACCCTAAGTCCAGGTGGTAACAACACCACCCACTAAAAAGAAAGAAAGAATAATAAATAAAACAAAATAAAACAATTTATCGGTCCCCGTCATCATTTGGAGTTTCAAAAATAAAACCTGGGAAAATGCCCCCCCCCCCCTCCCCCCTCCCCCTTCAACCCAAACAAAAACAATACACGATCAAAACAATTAAAACCTTTCCCTCTTCTGGCCAATCACGAAAAATACAGAATAAATCGTTTGCAAAAAAAAGAAGTTTGTTCTGTTTGTCAAGCATTTGGGTAGCTACGTACGCCACGACTCGGAAATCTCTTAGCTGGCTATTCTTCACAAGCACCTGAAATTATTCTGGAATTTCCCATCTGATGGATAAATTATTAATATTTCTTCTTCCATAAAAGTAATTGTCATTGTCAGCTAAATATTTGTTAACTAAAACGAGTTTGTCTCTTCTTTATTTATTTAAAATTTTAGCAATTCAATTATTTTAAAACAATAAATATCCTGTCTTCTTACCGTAAAAATAATTGTCAGCTTCAAAGCAATAAAACAAATGTCACTTTTTAAAATCTATTCATTTAAAATTGTATTGTTTTATTCGATGAGACGACATAATTTGATTTTGGAACAATTCATTTTAAAATGGGTAAATTTTCTCTTCGAAGATTACAAAGAATACGGCGTTGATGTCAACTTTTGAACTGTTATATTTACATTAATCAAAGTAAGAAAATATTGAAATGTTGTGTCTCGCAAAATTGAACTGTTACATTTACATTAATCAAATTAAGAAAATATTGAAATGTTGTGTCTCGCCAAATTGAACTGTTACATTTACATTAATCAAATTAAGAAAATATTGAAATGTTGTGTCTCGCAAAATTGAACTGTTACATTTACATTAATCAAATTAAGAAAATATTGAAATGTTGTGTCTCGCAAAATTGAACTGTTACATTTACATTAATCATATTAAGAAAATATTGAAATGTTGTGTCTCGCCAAATTGAACTGTTACATTTACATTAATCATATTAAGAAAATATTGAAATGTTGTGTCTCGCCAAATTGAACTGTTACATTTACATTAATCATATTAAGAAAATATTGAAATGTTGTGTCTCGCAAAATTGAACTGTTACATTTACGTTAATCAAATTAAGAAAATATTGAAATGTTGTGTCTCGCCAAATTGAACTGTTACATTTACATTAATCATATTAAGAAAATATTGAAATGTTGTGTCTCGCAAAATTGAACTGTTACATTTACATTAATCATATTAAGAAAATATTGAAATGTTGTGTCTCGCCAAATTGAACTGTTACATTTACATTAATCATATTAAGAAAATATTGAAATGTTGTGTCTCGCAAAATTGAACTGTTACATTTACATTAATCAAATTAAGAAAATATTGAAATGTTGTGTCTCGCCAAATTGAACTGTTACATTTACATTAATCAAATTAAGAAAATATTGAAATGTTGTGTCTCGCAAAATTGAACTGTTACATTTACATTAATCAAATTAAGAAAATATTGAAATGTTGTGTCTCGCAAAATTGAACTGTTACATTTACATTAATCATATTAAGAAAATATTGAAATGTTGTGTCTCGCCAAATTGAACTGTTACATTTACATTAATCATATTAAGAAAATATTGAAATGTTGTGTCTCGCCAAATTGAACTGTTACATTTACATTAATCATATTAAGAAAATATTGAAATGTTGTGTCTCGCAAAATTGAACTGTTACATTTACGTTAATCAAATTAAGAAAATATTGAAATGTTGTGTCTCGCCAAATTGAACTGTTACATTTACATTTATCATATTAAGAAAATATTGAAATGTTGTGTCTCGCAAAATTGAACTGTTACATTTACATTAATCAAATGAAAATGTAATCGTAAGTTCGTAACGAAGTGGAATTATGCAGAATACAACTAAAACTATCCACTTACACTTGTGAAATGTTTAGGGTGCAAAAGTGTGTGTTTTTAAAGCGTCTACCCACATAAATGGTTAGACGCTTAAAAATAAACACTTTTATCTGAAAATCACACAGGCACGCGTATTCTTTATGGTACAATCGATTCAACAACTGCTTTAATAAAAACATTTTTGAAAAACTTACTTGCTTAATTTTTAGAGGAAGTTATGGAGTGAATTCAATTCGCTATGTCAGTTTAACCAACTTGACCACTTACACGAGAAAATGTCACCTCATACCACCTGGGGGAGTCAACTTACGTCAAACTTTTTTATAATCTTAACATTTGTCATGTCCAGAAATTCGTTAATTTTGACACGGTAACTATGACATAGTGGAATCTCGATTGAAACACGCAAATGAGTTACAGTGAAATGTAAATATAATTCTAATTTGATGTTATAATTAATAAAGAACTTCGTGTAAGAATACAAAAAATGTCACTCGCTGCGAAGATGCATTAATAATTTCTTTGAAATTCTGAAAAAGTGGTTAAAGTGTCCGCAAGAGAAAGGTGTTCGAGATTCATTTTCTCTCGAAACACGGTGGCGTTATAAGATAAAATGCACTATAGATGCTCAAACACCTAACATTTTATGTTGCGGACACTAAACCACTTTACCCAAATAAACATTTAAAATATTCAAAGTTCTATTAAACTTTATCAAATATGTGCCACTCGGTGTTATTAAAACTTTTAAGTTTTAATAACACTTCAAAATCGAAAGAATACAGACATAGGTATGCAAAATAAAAAAGATGGCGTAGGAACAGAATACTGTTCCTACGCCATCTTTTTTATTTTGCATACCTATACCTGTATTCTTGTATTCAATATTTTCTTAATTTGATTAATGTAAATGTAACAGTTCAATTTTGCGAGACACAACATTTCAATATTTTCTTAATATGATTAATGTAAATGTAACAGTTCAATTTTGCGAGACACAACATTTCAATATTTTCTTAATATGATTAATGTAAATGTAACAGTTCAATTTTGCGAGACACAACATTTCAATATTTTCTTAATATGATTAATGTAAATGTAAACAATCCCCTTCTCATGTTAAGAATGGGTTTTTAAATAATAAAGTTATTCCTTAGAAACACATTCTTAACATGCAGATATTATTATTCATTCTGTACGTTCACGTTCTAATTATAAAGATTTGTTTAATTATTGCTACTGTCAGTATAACAGATATGTAGTTGTTTCTTGTTTTACTTTAAAAGAAAAAAACAAAATAATAATAATAATAATTAGCTCAATTTTAATGAAATATGTGATGTTGCATCTTATTTGCAAGTTTTGACTTAAAAGTTCTTATGTACTAAAGTAATCTACTAAACTGCTACAAAGAAAACAATTTAAATTTTTATATTGCATGGAACAAAAATTAATTAAAAACTGTAATTAACCTTTAATTGTTAATTTAAAAAAAATTTCTTCAAATCGTTAACAAAAAGAAAGGTCATATATACACTGATCTTTATATTGATATCAAATTTTTACTGTCTTTGCCTGTAAACAATTGTCTCCGTCAGCAGAATGAAAATCTAATCACTGAACGCCGAATGGTTTCAATAATAATTACAAATCTTTTTTTTATTGCATCTCACTTCCCATCCATCGTTTATATCTTTTGAAATTTCTTTTCACAAGTTCACAGACATTGAAACTCAAAATCAAAGAAGAACTGACGCCAAAGTCTTGACCTCTCACATATTGGGGTGAAAATCTTTAAATTATATAATTCATTTATACTTAATTCAACCTCACAGCAATCCTTTACAACTATTCAAAGTTTTTCCCACACCCGTTGCCCAGTTTTTGTAAGACCAATACTGGGGAACCGTACAAAAATTTACCGGACAAAAACTCACCATATAATTAAAGAATAGACAAAAGCCCGACAGCAGAAGATAAATCAATTTTATATTTAACTTTTTTATAATTTAATCATCACTGATGTTTGTCAGTGTGTTTTTCTTGACAAAAATGTTTTATTTAATTTTTAAACATTTTTCGGAACCTTGTAAATACAATTGCATTCTTTTAAAGATTGCATTATACTTTATGAAATAAGCTTATTAAATGTTCTTATTAAAACCAATGTTGAAAACAAATAAGAGAGATAATACTTAAGTCTCAGTTTTGAAGTTTATTTAGTATAAATTGTAATTAATTAATTCAATTTATAGACACCGTTTGATTTTCACACCTATTTCGTTCGTTATTGAACTTTTATGTCAAATGTTAACTCATTGTTGAAAAATAAATCGCGACTAATATGTTTTATTTTTATATTTTAACTTTTAAGTTCGTTAAATTCCGTTAAAACTTGTGTTTTTTACAAGAAGAATGTCCAAAGTATATGTTATGTGTCAAAAAGTTTTTTTGTGTAGAAAACATTTTAAAACAGTAAAATATTTTTGGTGCAATAAATAAAGAAACAAGAAAAGAGTTTTGGCCGTTAGCGATGAAACATTGAATTAAAGTTACATTCTCAACGCTTTAAAAAGTAAATAAGAATTTTATTCCAGGACAAGGAATGAAATTAAGATAAAGAATTTTATTCGAAATTTTGGCGAAAAATCTAACGGTCCCTTTAATGCATAAGAACCCTATTTATAATGTAAAAAAAAAAAAGCCAACTTTTCTATATTTTCTTCTATATTAGTCTACTGTAAATAAGAAATGCTCGTATATTTTGCTAAAACAAGATTCAACAAAATCTCAAAAATAGAAAAACAATGCCGCTTCTTCAATATTAAAATTGGTATCAGAACCGATTGTTTAAATGTGTGGAAACAATTATTTTTATTACTTCTTTTGGCCTGAAATTCTAATTTGAAAACGAAAACTTTTCGATTAATTTGTTAAAACAAAACTAAGAAAAACATGCAAGGTACAAGAAAAACATGCAAGGCACATTTATGGTAAAATGATTAATGTTAGATGTTCCGTTCGAGCATCTAATAACCAAAACAGAAATACGATGGTTTATAAGAAAAAATACATGAAAACTTTTATTTGCGCACATAATAGCATTACAATTCTAGGTTTAAGCAAAAATGAGTTATTTTAAACTAATTCCCAGTTTCACTTGAAAATAATGAGGGGTTAGTATTCATTTATTTCTATCTTTTGAATAGACATACAGCGACATAATATAAAACGTATTCATAAAAACAGAATTAATTCTGGTCTTGTTATATTTTTGTTTCGCTACTTTTCTCAATTCAACACTATCTCAAAGACGATTTAGTTCTAAACTAGAGAGCTTTTTGAACGAAAACAAACTTTTTATACAATTCAAATTTTACAATGATAGGATAAAAAGGTTAATGAAACAAGCTATCTCGTTCGTGGGTCTCCCACAGAATAAAGAATCTAGGTCCTCTGATAAGCAATGCTCATATCTTAAAAGTAGAGTAAGAACTAAATATCTTATATTTTTTGCATAATGCACGTTGCTTGTCTGTAAATAAATGTCAACTGTAAATAAATGTGTTAACCGTAATGTTGGTCTTCGACTTTCGTTCTGATGATGGATATGTTTGGAATATATGTTTAATACATGAGCTGTGAAACAAAATAAAGTATATTCTAACAATTTTAACTTAGCAATTCTTATTCACTGATTCAAAAAAATCACCAAAAGGAAACATTTACACATATCCTTTTAGGCGCGAGTTACAAAAACATAACAATACAATGTGGAATGATTTCAATAAAAAAGAAACATTTCAAAATATTAAACACAATCGCAATGAATATTTTACAATAATAAAAAAAAACAATAGAAAAAAGTGTTTGTTATTAATGCCCACCTTCATTGATGACAAAATGACAACAAAGCGATGCATTTGATGCAGAATTTAAGATCCAATCATTCAAACAATCACACTGTTATCGGCAGAACAGTGTGATTATTGTGTTGCAATTAACAGTTAGCGACAAATAATAGTGACAATATCAAAATTAGTCCAACGCCATGACGTCATGCTAAAATGAATTACTTTATTATTCACGGACTTCATTATCAAAATTGTGGACAAGGGACAGTTGATTCGTTTTACAAAGGAATCGCCTGTTTGACCAAATTGA